>BROI01000006.1:0-618858 GCA_027923505.1 Mayamaea pseudoterrestris
TAATGATCGAATGATTATTGTAAAAATTCTATGAATATAATGGATGGGACCTGGAGTCGTCGACTTTAATGCACAGCCTCGCTCTGTCACCTGCTACGTTCACCTTCAGAAAGCAAGAGAAAAGATCAAGTCAGCGCTGCTACTGATTATGTCAGCATGCAAAATTATGATCATGCTACATTTATAAATACGAGCGATGAGCTCTTTGTCGCAATCAATGCAGCAGAACAAGTAGATGACACCGACATTCTCGCGTTTTTCCGGCGTGAAATCAATCGGCTCATTTCCTTTCGTCTTCCGTGAGTCTCTTTACTACCTACCAAGACTCCTAGAGAAGGGAAGGTCTTATGCCATGAGTCGAATTTGCTGCCCTTGGGTCCGGATGGCTGATGCAGCCTCTCCCACCGCACGCTCATGTCGCAGCGACATGCATTGAGATGCCAAACGAGCGCAAGGAGTTGCGGCAAAATCGTTTGGCACGGACAGACGCTCATTATGTTAGCCATCGTTTCGCACAAAGAGAAGGCGACTCTACGAGCGCTGGCGGCGCGATATCAACTAGAGTACTTTTACAATGACGAGACATAGTCAATGACAAGTATCAATACATACATAATGATGTTATAAGCGCCTGATCATTGCTTGAAAATAACCAGTCTCATGGGGGGGAGCGCTTTGTTGCACTTGCTCCAACTTTCCCGCACGACTTTCATCTCGTTGTTATGGGAGACCGGCGCAAATAATCGCCTTCAAACAATAAAGTCGCCCAATGCCTTTGTCGGCAACGCATTCAACTGACGGCGCTAGGGGAGAAGATGCCCAAGCAAATTCACTTCAGGATTGATATAGCCGATCTTGATCGCCGCTTTTTTGCAAGGGTGTCCAATGGCCGACCATTGCATAGGCTTGTTCTTACGCTGCGTGTCACATTTGAAGTCGGCGATTGGCCCTACTACCATGTCATGCGAATGTGATAGCTTCGAGCGCCGAGTTCATTTGCCCAGCCGCCACTGGCGATCGTAGGCTGGTTCTCCTTGAAGAAACATTCATCTGGTACACTTGGCGGCAGAGCGATATAATACAGAACGTGAAGGGAGCTTGGCTTATCACATCTTTTTACTTCCATTGCTTCCTGCTGTAACGTTACAAAATGCCTTGGTTGGACCAAATAGCGAATTCCAAGGGCGTTTCCGACTAGCATTGGCTTACAACTCGTGGCTCTCGCCCATGCTGATCGGTGCAAAGACAATCTATATTCACTTGCTGCCGCGCAATAACCGACATCTCATGTGCAACTAAGGCACAAGACGTTGTGCCAGAAGGTACCAAGGTTAATGCGTCAAATGGATGACAATAAGGCTTACGGCGCAGCGAGACAAGTGCTGGCCGTGGCCGCAAACTTTGCGGCTATAAAGGCTGCAGTTGTTGATTGGTGTTCACGCGACTGATACATCTTGGACGCCTTGCTGTCTCGCACTCTCCATACGTACTTTGCCTGCCTGGTGTATAGCTGAAACGATCATGGTGTATAGCTGAAACGATCGTTATGACAAATCTAGGACCGCCTTTTTTTAATTCCGCAAACGCCAATGCCAGTTTTCCTATCGCGACGGCGTTTTACAAGCAAGGTAGACGCAGCTTTATAACCAGTAAAAGGTAGCACGGAAGAGAGGCGCATGGGCTATGCTCACCCTTCTCGCAATCACCATTCTCAATACATGCAACTCATCGAATCTCACTCATCGCTCGATGAAATGTGGGCCCACCAACCACACCTCCCCTTTGCATAAACCACAAGATAACTCGGCAATATTCGTTTTTCAAACGGTGTTCCTTTGCTATCGATTTTGACGGACAGATACCGATCGCTGCTGCAAGTTAAGGACTCATGACGAGCCGAAGTAAGTGACACATCATTCTTCACATTGTAGCAGCAGGACCGCCATTCGCGACCGAGAGGGACATGCCAAAGCATTGAATTCGGAGCAAAGCACTCATTCCATCCAGTCCAATGTTCAAGTCCTTATGCCCAAAAGCCAGAGGAATCAGCGACATCCATTGCCAAAAGTTTGGTAAAGGATCAAAGGGCGGTATGCACCTGCAATATGTTTCTCCAGCGTGTTTTGCAACATGACGCAAGTGTTCGTGGACCCGCTGGTGCGTCATTTTCTTTACGACGATGAATGCGACGACCAAGTGGATTGTAAAATGGACAATGAGCGCCAGCTGCGATTCCATGCCAACATATACCATAAATCCAGTCGGCTTGACAGCAGCCGATAAAGAATTTCATGTTTCCAAAGCCATCTTTGTCCGCATTCGTCAGTTGCTGTGAAAGCATCAGGTTAATATTAATGATACATGAGCTGGCAGACATTGCATCCATATGGCAGCAGGTCGTCGATATTGGACTTCATGCTACGAAAAGGGTTCGACGTGCAAGTCAGACTATCTCATTGTTCGTTGTAGATATATATTGTGACGGGCAAAGACTGGGTGTATTTCGTCAAGTAAAGGCGGCACCTGCATAAGGCTCGTCATGCGTCTCCATCAAGGTTTGTTTCATGTTCTTTCCGCAGGTTCAAGCGCGCGCACTTGTAAGACCAACACTGCTATTACGAGCGCCACCACAGTCAATATTCAACTACAGTTATAACGCTGAAATGAAGCAGGTAAAGAGTTCGATTCAAGTGAGAGGAACGTGCAGCTGAAATGATTGGATGGATTTGCTCTCGATGCTTGACTCTCGGCATTTCGTACACTTTGTCGGTTAGTCATTCGAGATCATCATCAAGGCAATAGTATGAAACGAGTGCCAGTGTCAATTACGTCATTGAGGCAATAGTACGAAACGAATGCCAGTGAAAACTACGTCATTAAGGCAATAGTATGAAACGAGTGCCAGTGAAAACTACGTCATCAGGCAATAGCACGAAACGAGTGCCAGTGAAAACTACGTCATTAGGCAATAGTACGAAACGAGTGCCAGTGAAAACTACATCTCTTGGCAATAGTACGAAACGAGTGCCAGTGTCAATTACGTCATCAAGGCTATATTATGAAACGAGTGCCAGTGTCATTTACGTCATGAAGGCAATAGTATAAAACGTGTGCCAGTGAAAATTCCTGGGCACGAACTTGACTGCGAGGCAGTCCTCGTTGGTTGTGCATCCTCTTTCGCTTCCACAAGCACAATACTGTACGTACCTGTTATACATTTGCTGACGAATGGCCGTTTGAATAAGCATCATCATTTATTGACGTGATGCCATGATGCTTTCATTTTCACGCGCTCCGCCAACTGACGATGTGACGAAACTTCGCTTTCCTCTATCAATGAGTCTGTCGACTCACTGTCAGTTCAACCGCTAGATAGGTATAATACACATTGAGGAGAACATACAACGAATCTGCATATCTTTCCGACCGAAACATTGAAGCTTCTAATCATTGCACTGACTGTGATTTGGTTTGTTGATTGTCCAATGAACGAGGTATCTCGCATCGCACAGCAATCAATCAGCGACTGCGACTCTCTACACTGGTCCTGCTTGCGGCTCCGGTAGTCGACTGAAAGCATACATTGTCGAACCCATCCAACAAAAGAAGAGCAGCAGCATGACTAATGGATTTCGTCGAAGCAGGCGCCAACGACTGACTGGTTATGTCAGCAGCAGCAGCTCCGTCTTCATTTTTGATACCATCTACCTCGGACAAAGGATGGGTGCGAATCATCCTTTACATCATTCGAAATATTGATACAATTGTCTTGCAGTAACGCGACTGATAAAGAAGTTACCCGGCAAGGCCATCAACATCGCAAAAAGAGGGATGCGTTTCGCTTGCTGTTTCGTCGTCCCTTTTTGCCCACTGCGTTCCAGGAGTACAAGCACATTAACACTCTTTTGGCATGAATCATCGTCGATTGCATGAACACTGGAACGGCGACACACCAGTGAACCATTTCTTGTTCATTTTCTATCGATTCATTGAGTTTTTTGGTAATAACAGTCCACTGCATGTCGACAACAATTGTCAGTCGCAGTTTAGGCAAACGACTTGGACTTCAAGCAAACAAGCTCTTCTGCTGCGAAGAAAATTATTCGTCGATGCTACTGTTGCTACCATCCCGCCAACCTTGCGGCCAGGAGCAACGATGCACGATGCCGAATTGCGAAAATGGACACGTCAACAAGACGAGCTCTACTCGAATCTGATGTTGAACATTGAATTGCGAGCAAAGCAACATAGCAATCAACGTCTGTCCATCAGCTTCACCTTTTCGCAACAACGCTGGAACAGCAAAAGCTGTAACTCGTTTGCGTTATGAACGTTCGTTTGGAATTTGTCTGATGCGAGTAAGCGGCAGGCTTTAGTTGCTGATTCGAATTCAGTGCGCCCAATACGACACAGCAATCAAGGTTGGCAAACTCGTGCGATGTTAAAGGCTGCCGCATTGGCATTGGCAATGACCCAGCGTGTAGAGTTGAATGGCAGCTTGGCCTATCAGGGGGCGGCTGCAATGCATGGGCAGTCATGTTGTACTGTTCGCAAGAGACAGCGGTTGGGAAGCTACCGCACTTGTTGCCTGCACAGACCTGCCGTAGCTAACAGCCTTGTGCGATGTTAAATTCACGATGCTCTTTGCACTGTTGAAGCCGCTCCGCTCCGCTAGCCCAGTCCGTTTGTTCCTATAAAAGATTTTTCCTGCAGGATTTCAAGTTGGGCGCTCGGCTATGTTGCAAAAGGATTAGCCGCTTCTGCGTCGGCCCAACAGATCCATCCAATTCCTTCCGCGGCATCTTTAAGGACATGTTTGGAGGTTTCATTGGCTTGGTCTTGCCTGCTGACGGGTCTCGTGGTGCGCTCCATGATTACGTGGCTGGATGTTGCACGGACGCTTCGACCAACGCGGACGTTCTACTTTTGTTAATCATGTACTGCCTCGACCGCATCATCAGCAGGCGCTAGTTAGTATATTGCCTTGGTGGTCCGCTATTGATTTGGATTTGTCGGCTCGCTTTTCAGGCGCATTTCATGGTAATGTTAATGATTCAGTCGGTCGAATGTGTGGCACCCATCGTCAATTCTTCGCCGTCAAGCATGCTTTCATAGATTCAGTGCCGCCAACATTGGCGCAATATGCTACCGCCTCTTTGAGCACCAAATGCGCGACGACGAATCGGCAAGCTACCGACTGAATGAGACTATGTCGCATACTCGTAATTACACTACGTGTATGAAAGCATACCGACTGACTGTGAATCCGACTACGTAGCATACGAAGACGGCGTAATTTAAAAATAGTTCTGTAACGTAAGCTAGTTGTTGCTGCGGATTGAATATTCGAGCATGATCAATGTTTTTTTGTTTCTCTGTTTATTGTTTCTGTTTGGACTCGTTGCGAAAACAACAAGCAACGAAACCGAGTCAATTCATTCTTGTTCTTTGATTCATAATTATGTTTATTAATGTGGCAAGCTTGCGAAGGAGCGAATGCAGCATTATGTAAAGCCATCAAAACATGCAATCACTTGTAGTTCCAGCGCAAATTTCTACTTGCGCGGCTGCTGAATGCGCACCTCACGAGGCCCGTAGTGATACATTCCCTTGCTTTGACGACCCATGCCTCCAGAGCGGTCCGGTCGACGAGGATCCATGTCATGCATAACCTTGTTGGAGAAATTGTGATGCGAGTGCGTCTGAATGGCTTGCGTTGGAATGCGAGGCGGCGAGTGTGGCATCATCATGGCCTTGGACGTTCCATCCCTGTTCATCAACGCACTGCTACTCGCTTGCTTCGGCTTTTGTCCAACGCCCAGTCCTTGTTGACGACGACTCTCCCAGCGCTTGCCGACGTGGCTGTACCTCTCTCGCGCCTCCTCGTCTCGCTCTTCCATCAAATCCAGCAAGGCCTGCATTTCGTTGTAAGCATCAACGTCTTCGAGCTCAGCCGCGTCCCTTGCATCGGGCGGAAATCCTTCATCCAGCGCATCGTCTTGGATCCCATGGAGAATGTTGTTCACATCAGCTTCGCTAGTTGCCATCATGCAAGGCTTGCCTTCATTGTAAATGGCAAACTCGTAGGACGAGGATGGCAGTGGAGAGGACATGATGCCACTTCCACTTGTACTACCGGTAGGGTAAAAGGGAGCAGCGTCAAAGCGGAGTGAACGTTCCTGCGAATGCGAAAGGTCCTTCATCGTGTCGTGCAGTGTACCGGTACCAGTGGATTGTGATGATAATAGAGGATCTTGATCCTTGCGGAGAGAAGGCTGATGCCACGCCGTGACACGAGGTGCGATCCAAAGAAGGATCCCATCAAAGACTGTTCGCTTTGACTCGACCTGGCTGTCACTTGGCGTTCGTCATTCAAAATGGATACGAGAGTATGGCTTTCAGTGTACTCTTACTTGAAGTTTCTTGCAAATGACGTTTCAAAACTTAACCCTGACGCAACACTTGACCAAAGTGTAGTCCATTCATCATCATGAAAACTCGAACCCTAGTTTTCCATTCTGGTCATTTTCCGTGACCCTTGCGAGGATTGCGCCTTCCGTCGGTCGGCCCTCGACCATGAAGATGCATCGTCCAACAGCATTGACACTGTATCCTACCGTAGCTAGTAGTTGAAGCTTTCCAAGCGCAAAAAGAAAACCAAAGCAAAGACGAGAAAATTGGAAGTGAGTGTCAGCCTACACATCGTTATCATTCCATAATTCCATCATGATGACGGAACAATCCTATATTGCCTCCGTTGTGGCCACCTACTGGTTCGTGTCGATTAGCATGGTCTACTTGAACAAGGCATTAATGAGTAGTGACGAAATATCTCTACCAGCTCCACTCTTTGTCACGTGGTTTCAGTGCGTTGTCACGGCATGGATTTGCTGGTTGGCCGGACGGTTTGCTCAAAGCATGAAGGCGCGAGAGTACGACGCACTGGCCAAGTCGGGCGATGAAAGCGAATCGAATCGAAAACCATCCTTTTGGGCGCAATTTCCAAAGGCAGAGTATCGCGTCGGCACTGGACGTAAAGTCTTTCCGCTCAGTTTGATCTTTGTCGGAATGATTACCTTCAACAACCTTTGCCTCAAATGGGTCGAAGTCTCATTCTACAATGTCGCAAGATCCTTGACGATTGTCTTCAATGTCATTTTCACGCAAGCTCTTTTGGGAACCAGAACATCATTTAGCGTCATGATGTGTCTTATGATTGTCATTTTGGGTTTCTTCATGGGAAGCAAGGGCGAGCTCAACTTTTCGCTTTGGGGAACCATTTCGGGAGTGCTTTCGTCCCTCTTTGTTTCGCTCAATTCAATCTACACGAAAAAGGTTTTGCCAGTTGTCGAGAACGATCACTGGAAGCTGACTTACTACAATAACATCAATGCCTGCATTCTGTTCATTCCGCTCATGCTCATTTTCGAGCACGATGCAATCTTGGCTGGCTTTACCAAGCAGTTTATGAGTCCAATCTTTTGGTCGGCCATGGCAGTCGCTGGAGTGTTTGGTTTCTCCATTGGTATGTACTGTATATAGTAGGAATGGCCGATTTAAAGGGAATGAATGAACTTCGCATTCCGCTCGTCTCACACCGCCGTTCGTCAAATCCATTTACAACTTTTCAGGAATCGTCACGGTGCTACAAATCAAGGCGACGAGTCCACTGACGCATAACATTAGTGGAACAGCCAAGGCTGGCGTTCAGTCCATCATGGCCTTTTACATTTGGAAGAATCAGCCAACCTTTTTGGGTGTTGTCAGTATATTTGTCGTGCTGGGAGGGTCGCTGGCGTACACACTAGTAAAAATGGCGGAAGGCAAGTCTGCGGCGCAAGCTTTACACAAGAGCGACTCTCACGATTTGGAAGCGGGAGAAAACAAGTCGTCCAAGTAGGTGCTATACAGTACAGTATCGTAGATTGAAACGCGTCGAGGCAGCGCAACAACTTGGGTTGGGGCCGATGATTTGAGCTTCGGCTTTAACCTATAAACTGGTCCATCAACCTATAGGTATTGGTCTATAATATTACATTGTTTTCAGTATTTGGCATGTATACAAAACGCAGCTTGTCACCGCAGGCTGTTCTGATGGTAGTGCAGCAGTAGCTAATAAACGACAAGCTCAATATGTCTTACCACCACCGTAAAAAGGTCATGAGCCACGAAGAATGACCGACGCGGCCGACCATGGCGATGATCGCATGACCGCACAAAACAATTAATTGTTGTTGCGTAGCATTGTACGTTAATCAAGGTAGGAGTGCTCGTTACTTTTGATATGCAAGAGAGAGAAAGATAGATGGCCTGGACGCGGGAAATAGTTGCGTGAGGTTTGACGCGAGGCGAGGCAAAGCAATGTCGACTCAAACATGAAACTTGGAGCATTTCGCTTTGACGAAGTACCATTCGATTCAAAGCATTGAGTTTCGAATAGCGAGAAAGCTTCCAATCCTGATCATTAAAATGCCTGCTGTGTCGCTCTGTCGAAGACAAGTCTTCTCTGGGGCACGTTTGACAGTATGATGGAATCATGGCGATGAATGAGTCGAGAGGCGACGAATGACAAAATGCGAGTGAAAGGTTGCAATCCGCGCTACTCTAATTAGGAGAGCAAAAGTTTGACGCTTTCGTTTGCTTGCAACTCGTCACTTGTGTTGCGACTTTTAACGTCACTGGTCGCTTCCACGTGCGCATCAATGACAATGTTTTCTCACACGCACTTCCATCCTTCTCCGCCTCCTCCTCCCTTTTAACATTTAGACGAAGCAGAACATAAACAATCACAATGGCTGACAAGGAAGGATTCAACGAGGTATTGATCGAGCCGCTGCGACAATTCGCCAAGGATTCAGTCCATCTTGTCAAGAAATGCACCAAGCCGGATCGCAAGGAGTTTTCAGCCATCGCGCGAGCCACTGTAAGTTAAACACGGGAGAGCAAATGAGGAGACTGGTTTATGGTGGTGAGGAGCATTCCCTATGTTCTGCAAACATTCGCTATCTCTTCTGAACCTAATGTCGCGTTTGCTCCATTACATCGCGCAAATCACAGGGAGTCGGCTTTTTGATCATGGGATTTATTGGCTTTTTCGTCAAGCTCATTCACATTCCTATCAATAATATTCTTGTTGGTAACTAATTAAGTTGGATGTTAATTAATTACGTCGGTTATTTTGTTACTCTTGGAGTGTTTTGACGCGGCGTGTTGTACCGTCCCTTGAGCACTTGTGCTTCGCGGCCTTTCGGACAGAATGTACCCTAGAAAGCGCATATGCTTCGCCTACAACTACTTGTATTGTCTAGGCAGCCTAATCTTTCAAGTGAATTGCGTTTGCATAGCATAACACGGACAGTTTGCAGACGTGCATGGTGCCTTGTATGCAGCATATAGTACACTAGCAGACGGAAAAGTAGCAGCGTGTTTAGAGGTGAGATAGCCGGTTATCCTTGGTTCGATTCCGAGGTGCGCTACTTTTAACGGCATAGTGATACTACTTTCTGTTGCATACCTGCTATGGTAGCGTCCCTATCGAGAGATCTGGACTGAGGCTGCTGGTTCGAGTTGCGATCGAATCAAGCGAAGAAGAAGCAAGGAACCGGACTATAATGCTCTTCGGCCGTACCTCGGATGGGTCCCGACTGAGCGCGTTCAACAGACTTTACGTCACACGGAAGCATGGTATCATCTCAGCGCACACCCGCGATTACCATTTCGACACCTCACGAAATCACGATTTCCGGCCGCGAACGTTCAGCGGTTGCGCGAACTATTCGCCACGGACACGATACACTCTGACACGCCAGCTTTGGATGATGGAATTCTAGGGCATGGGGGAGCTACTAAGATGCAGCTCTTTGTTGGACGAGAAAGTTTTTACACGCGCGGCTACCCGATGAAGTCGGAGAGCGAAATGTCAAACGCGTTAGAGGATTTTATCCGCGAAGTGGGCGCTCCTAACGGACTGCTCAGCGACAATGCCAAGTCGGAGACTGGCAAGGCTGTGAGGGATCTCTGTCGGATGTACAATATTCCTCAAGTGACCACAGAACCGGGTCATCCAGAACAAAATCCATGCGAACGTCACACCCCATTAAGCCAATGATGGAGAACCTCCAACGAGATTCGGGTTCGCCAGGCCATTGCTGGGTTTTGCTGATTAAATTCGTAATCATGATACTGAACGTCCTCGCGACGAAATCGCTGGGATGGCGCACGCCAACGGAAGTTGCGTTCGGAAATCTGCCGGATATTTCGCCTTTGTTACATTTCAAGTGGTGGGAACCGGTCACGTTTGAGGCGCAGGGGAGCTTTCCCTCGGCGGTACGATCTGGCAACGGCCGATTCGTGGGCATCGCAGAGAATAGCGGTCCGCACATGACTTTTCTCGTTCTGACGGACGACACGCTTCAGGCGATTCCGCGCTCCAACGTGGTCTCGCGCAGCTACTTGTTACCACGAGAGTTGCCTTCCTTCCCTGAGTCTGGAGGGGAGATTTCTGAAGAAGCTACACGCGCAAGCGAGCGAAATTTTGAAACTCCAGATCTCGCGACAGGACGCTACCATAGCACGCATGTGACAGAAAGTAGTCACGACAACTACGGCGGAAACGACGACGAACACTTCCGATGGCGAACCACGCCAACGTACCAGCGAAGTTCTTCAGAAGGGCTGAGCAAGAATCAGGGAATAAATGCCCTCTGTTCTCTCCAAGCGAACTCATCGGACGACGTTCGTAAGGGAACACGAAACGGTCAGAAAATGCGAGCGACTGTATGCGAATATATCGAAGTACGCGATAACGAGCTACTCGAAACGACGAAAGGTTTCCTAATCCAAATGGGAGAGGAGCCAGCGAAAGACTTAATAAGTTACAACGAACTGTCGGATTTAATCGAACGACAGATGGACGAAGATATACGAAACGATCCGGCGACTCAGTGGGTATTCACGAAGGAATCGGACACGAGCTTAATTTGAAACCGAACGATCCGACATACAAAGGAAGTTCAAGTAACGTTCTCGCCGAATGGACTGACGGAACGACGACGTGGGAGCCTCTCGCGATCATGAAGAAGGACGATCCGATAACGATCGCAGAGTATGGACTCCAAGCACGGCTTACTCGACAAGCCAGGATGGAAGCAGCTGGAGCATTACACTGGAAGCGAAAGAAGTTTCGACAGATGGTAACAGCGGCGAAACGAAAATCGAAAGCAAACGGCGTACGCTACAAATTCGGCGTAAGGTTGCCGCGCAATTATAAAGATGCGAAAGCTCTCGACGAGATCAACGGCAACACGCTGTGGACGGATGCGATTCGAACGGAATTAAATCAGATAAATGATTACGACACGCTCGCAGATCGGAGTCGGTAAGGTTATGCCGGGCGCCGTGGAAACGAATAAACGTGCACACGATCGATATCGAGCCACGACGTGCGACGGAAAGCACGACTCGTTGCAGGAGGACATATGACAGAGCCGCCGAAGGATTCAGTTTACTCGGGCGTTGTGTCATTGCGAAGTCTACGAATGGTAGCGATGTTAGCGGAACTCAACGGTCTGGAACTGTGGGCAGCTGACGTCGGCAACGCATACTTGGAAGCGAAACGAAAGAGAAGGTTTATATCGTGGCAGGTCCGGAGTTCGGGGAGCTCGAGGGTCACACGCTCACGATCGTGAAGGCATTATACGGTCTTCGCACGTCAGGCGCACGCTGGCACGAGCACTTTGCAGACACGCTCCGCGACATTGGCTTCATGCCGTGTATCGCAGAACCGGACGTGTGGATGCGCGATAAAGGCACGCACTACGAATACGTTTGTGTGTATGTCGACGATTTAGCGATAGCGATGAAGAATCCGAAGGAACTAACGGATCTTTTAATTGAGAACTACAACTACAAGTTGAAGGGCGTCGGTCCATTGGCATATCATTTGGGCGCAGACGTTTGGCGAGACGACGACGGCGTACTCTGCTTCGGAGCGAAGAAGTACGTCACAAGACTACTAGCGAACTACAAAGAAATGTTCGGCGAGGAACCGCGACCGCAGACAAGTCCACTACGCGACGGCGATCATCCGGAACTCGACGAAACGAAAGAACTTGACGACGACGGAATTGCGAAGTATCAATCGATAATTGGTGCGTTGCAATGGGCAGTAAGTTTATGTCGATTCGACATTCACTGTGCTGTCATGACTATGGGGAGATTCCGAGCTGCGCCACGAGCGGGGCACTTGGAACGGTTGAAGCATATTTGCGGATACTTACGAAGATACCCGGATGGAGCGATTCGATTCAACGTTTCGATTCCAACGGACGAGCGATACGCGACAGTTGACAAGATGGATTGGGTACTTACTTGATTGCATTACCGGTTATTGGTGATCTATAAAGAGAGTAGGTAAATGCTGTTGCTGTGCTTCGTTGCAAGCCTATGACCGGTTGTCGGTTAGCTCCTTTGTGTCGATCGCGCGCCAGCCGGTTAGACGCAAGCCGTCCTGCCATTTTCGATGAACGAATGAGCTTCCGCAATGACCCTGGCACTGCGACAAAGGTCCGACTCCCAACGTCGATCTCGATGAGTGGAGACCATCAACGCGGCAGCGTGCAAATTTGCTTGCAGCGAGACAAAGGAGAGGCGACTGCCTTGTCGTTGACATAATATTCCTTGCGGTGAATTCCTTTCTCCTGCGCCATCTTGGTGAACTCTGGCTACTTCTCGGGCTTCACTTTTTTAAAGCCGCAATTATTCATTATCTGAAGCCTGCGAGCTTGCACTTTTGACCGACGTATCATTGGCTCGCTCCGCCCCGACCAATTTCTCCGTTATACTTTACCTTTGCTCAATCCTCAGTTAGCTTTCCATCACGACGGCAGTCATGTTGACAAGCAATTTGAACGCAACGCGCTTTGCGCAAAAGCCGCTCCACCAGCCAATCTACTCGTTCAGCAGCGTCCCCAAGGCGAGCGCTGATTTGTCACACTCGTCGCTTCAATATGTCGACTCTCGCGACGACTTTCACCGCAGCATGGGCGAAATGCTGCTGCTTTGCAAGGAGGCGATTCGACGAAGACCCGACAAGAAGGGGCCCGGTGGAAGCAAGCCATTGTCGCTCGAGTATTTGGCCGATCGATTCGACATTGATGACCCATTGTTTGGTTACTTGGTTCGAACGAAAGAGGAACCGCCGGCCAAGATGAGAAGCGGAAACGATAACAGTGATTGGCGCAAGGGCATGCTGCAAGGATTTATTACAGTAACGACGTTTACCAATTATCAAAAGTCGTTTCGATGGGACTCGCTTCATTCGGCGGCCTTTTCGTACGATGACGATGAATTAATGCAGGAGCGGATGAATGGAGAGCGCAAGCTTGACGAGGATGGGAGCCTTGCGGCTGCCATGCAGGCGACGGTTCGCTGCGGAGATATTTGGAATGAAGGCATTGTTTGGCCTCGCATTGCGGAAATTTCACTCCTTGGAGGATTGGGATGTGGAGCGACACTTGTTAAATTAGTCATTGAACATTTGGAGTGCATGCGAGCAACTGGCAAGGCCAATTATGATTTCGTCATTTTACAAGCGACGGATAATTCCATTTCTTTTTACGAAAGTATGGGGTTTGTCCGAGTTGGCGCCATTGTCAAGGAGGAGAATGTAAATAAATCGGACTCGTCGGATGATGAGGATGCAATTGCAGAACCTCTGCCAATGGATTCGCCGGAGAAGGCTAACGCCGTGGCGCAAACGGCGGACATTGTCACGAGCCCATTGACGCAATACACTACGAAAAAGGCTGGAGAGACTCCTAATGATATCGCGAAACGATTCAGCGTTGATGTTTGGGACATTGTATTTCTGAACAAGGATATTTTCGCAGGCATTTGTCCGACTAGCCGTTTGCTGCCTGGTACGAATTTGTATGTTCCTGTATACGAGAAGATCGAGCTACCGACAAAACAGAAGTCACGAGATGCCGAGCCACCTGCCCTGCCTCAATACTACATTGCAGATGAAGACGACACACCACGAGAAATTGCCAAGAAATTTAATGTCTCATGCGCCATGCTCGTGGAAGCAAACAAGGGACGTTTGGAAGGCCTCGTTTCAAGCTCTCGACTCATGGCAGGTACGCGCGTGAAAGTGTCGCACCTTGATGTCCCGGAGGACGATTTTAAGCCGTACCCGCACTGGTCTTTTCCCGACGATACTTTTGACGATCCTGAACCATCGTACATGATGGCGCTCAAGCTCAATCGCAAGCGCGGCATAAGTACGCGTGAACGGCCTGTTCTTGAAAGTCTTGCCGTTCCAATCTCCAAATACGAACCAACCGAGCTGGTACTGCCACCGTCACCTGGTCCAATCGATTACGATATTACTCATCCTAAATCCCTTGCGGACATTCGATCGCCAGCTCAGAACAAGGTTAAGCTGAAAAAGAATAAACGCATTAGTGTTATTCCAGGCGCCCCTGTACCTCCCAAGCGCGAACCGGGTGCATTTTTGCTCTTTGCGAATGACGTTCGTGTGGAGCGTGGCCAAGAAGTCATGGGCTTGTCGGGATCTGCGGCCAATGGTTATTTTGCCAAAGCGTGGAAGCAATTGTCAGCCGAGGATAAGGCCCCCTACGAAGCCAAGGCAAACACATTGCGCGAAAAGTACTTTCGAGACAAGGCGCTGTATGAAAAGAAGCTTGCCGCTTTTCTGCTCGATAACCCAGAGTATGAAGCGACTGCAGGTGTCACTGCGCCATTGAAAGTAGCTGCAACGTCTTCTTCAACCGCCGCATTCACTGAAACAAACAATGGCATGTCGCTTTACAACAAAGTTGTTCGTCTCAGACCTGGAGCTATGACGGAAGGGTCTGAGTTTACCTATTGGTATGTCCTGACGTACATTCCTGATCTCAAGTGGTGCCATTTGGCGCCGATGAAGGCTTGCGGCAATTTTGGAGACGATAAGCCAAAGTCGAGAGGACGAACTAAGTACCGCCTCGTCGATGAGAAACTGGGTAAGGAAGTCGATATAAGTAGTTCGTTTTGCATACCCATCAAGGCTCGAGCAATGAAAAAGACTCTTGACGCCGACATGGAAGAGTGGGACGTTGTCGATGATGGGTCTGAGCCTGACATGGAGGTCAATCAACCTCGGGTGAGCAATTCAGCAATTCGTAATTCATCGAGGCCATTGCGAACTAGTCCGGTAAAACCTTCGGCCGTACCTAAACCACCAACTGGTCTCAAACGCAAAATTCCACAAGCGAGTGCCGGCGATTCATGCCTGAGACTACCCACCATGATGGCACTCTTGCCCGAGGGCGAATCCGAGGTAGTTGTACGCCTTGTTGGAAAAGAAATTTACTATCCGACTGCCATTTATCCATCAAGTACTGCGAATCTTGGTCATCAAAATGAATCTAATAGTTCAAAAAAGAGAAAACGCTTGTCGAACGGTCAAGACGAAGTTATTGTCGAGATAGTCGTTACGAAGGCTAAACGAGGCGGTCGGACAAAAGGATCAAAGAACAAACCCAAAAATATTGAAGTTGCGCCAGCGCCTGTCGAAGTTAACGACGTGGCCATTACCAATATTACCAGTCCACTGACAAGAAGTAGAGGACAGGAGCAGGAGCCGGCAAGTAAACGAGTACGACTCTCGTCGCCTCAAACATCACGACCGTCGCGCATCGAAAAAGAGCACAAGGAAAATTCAAAACTTGCTGGGCAGATAGATTCTTCTAAAACTTCCCATGTGCAGCCGCATTCACTCGATTTTGCCGCTGCTAGAAGGAGCAGTCCTAGAGGATCGTCGAGCCATGTCAAGACGGCGTCCATAACCACACAACTCGTTACGACGTCCAGTCCGAGGCGACTTCCAAGGGGTACGGTTGGACCGTCTCACAAGCGTACTCGACATTGCATGTCTTCGCCATCGCCCACGATTGAGAAGCGAACTCTTCGAAGCTCTGCTCCAAGCCCTATGATCGACCCGACACCGCCTTCGACGAGAAGGCGACAATCGCCGAGGCTAAACATAACATCGGCGGTGCGTCGTTCCATTACCACGATACGCGAAAAATATGCGCAAAAGCATCAGCAAACCGAGCTAGTTAATAACGCTCGGCCAAAGAGAAAGGCTGCTCCCGAATTTTTGGGCGAGGACACTGTCGGCGCGCATGAAAAACGTCGCCGCATTGATTAAAGTAGCGTCGCCCCCGCTGCATTCTATAAAATAGTTAAACCATTCATTAACGTTAATGTCTTACTTTGGTGTATCATTGGCGGCCAGTCGCTCAATCCAGTACTTCATTATCTGCATCTACTGTTATTGACCATTCGCAGCCGCTAACTTTTCAGCCAACTCAGTGAGCAAACGCAACACCAACTTCTTGCTCAGACCCATGACGCTGTCTTCTGTTCCATCGATACGTTCAATGTATTGCTTGACGAGTTTGTGCTCCACCATGAGACCGCCCGCGCAGCTCAGTATGGGAGCATCTTCCTCAAGCAACCTGTCCACCAATCCGTCGTTCGGTTCGTTTTTAAAGTATATGGTCGCCGTGTCGACACCAGCTACTGTCAATTTGCTCGGCAGATGCATCAGCACGACGGATCCAACGGTACTGGGTGGATGTTTTGAGTACATGGCCACCATTGTCTTGGCCTCGTCCACCGTCTCTGGCTTTTCAAGTATTTTGCCGTTGCAAGTGACAACTTGATCGCCCGTCAAGATGATGTATTCGTTTTGCGACGGAAGGTCATTGTCGCATCGGCCGGCTTGTATTTCGCTCACCAAGTGATCCATTTTCGCTTGGGCAAGATGTAGGACCAAGTCACTTGGCTTGTCAGTGTCACGGTTGCCCAAGCTCCGTTCGTTGATTGGTCGCACCAATATATGATAGTTGACTCCCATTTCCTTTAGTATGAGCTTTCTGGTGAATGACGCCGACCCGAGGATGAGAGGTGACGGCAGATGGAGCTGCACCAGTGGATCATTGACGAGTGCAGTAGCAGGAGGAGCCTGAGACATGCTGCTGCTGAAGGAGGCGGAATGACGGGTCCTTACAAAATGCAACCGCTGTACAAAGCTACCTGATCGGGAAGCAAGACAGAAACAAGTCAGTAGAGTGTACGTTGAGCCTGCTGCGACGCCAAGTACCATTGTTTCATGTGGTCAAGTGAAAGAAAGGCAGCATCGAAGAAATCTTTCAGAACCGTTGCGACGTCCTGCTATCAGTGCTATCAGCACGGCCATTGCGCATGCAGACCAAGTAATTTGGTATACTAGCTAAACGTGCGCTTTATGAGTACTATTATTAAAAGAGCTTAGCTTCGCATTATGTGCCTCGACGCATTTGACTTTGCAACACTTTCGGTGGAAACACACTTCGCAAAGCCATGACTTTTTCCTTTGCAGAACTCATCAACAATTTTCAATTTTTGTTACTTTTCTGTCATTCCTACTGAACACCGCGTGAAGGAAAAAAATATCTTGTGCAGCGATCATAAGTAAAGAAGGCACCGAGCATTGCCATTTATTTCAATCATGACAGTCTGGCGTGATGCGCTCCATTTGCACTACTCAATCAGGACGATTGGAACGCAAACAGCAAATTACGCTACCTTTTTCATCAAAGGCGCATCACTGCGTGCGCTTTCTGTAGGAGCAGCAGCAGCCACCGGCACCAGGGCCGCCAGCTCCTTTTGCAGCTCCAGCAAGCCAGCGTTTGCCTTGAGCCCGGGCTTGCTGGCGCGGGCACTGAGCAGCATGACGGGCAGTCGACTCGTTTCGCGCACCAAGCGTTCCGCCAGTTGCTCCTTCACTTGCAACACCCGGCGCGCCAAGTCAGTTTGCTCCATCAAGTCGCACTTTGTCAGGACGAGTTGAATTGGCGGTAGTGAGCTTTTCGCTGTCTTATCGTCACTGCTCTGATTACTAGTCTGTACTTGCTGCTGCAGCAGCTCCAAAAAATCGAAATCGGCCTGCTTCATGCCATGCCGCGCATCAATGAGCAGTAACAGTCGCTTCAAGGGAGCGCCCCGACGTAGCAAGTAGTGCGACATGGTTGCTTGGTAGTTGGTGGCTGCTTCCGGCGACGCGTAGGCAAAGCCATAGCCAGGCAAGTCCACGAGCCGCAGCAAGCGCGTGGGCCGTGATCGAGACGCCAGCTGGTAAATGGTAATGGCGCGGGTTTCTCCCGGTTTGGATGACACAGTGGCCTTGTGACCCTTGGGGAGCTTGTTGGTTTCGACAGACGATCGACGGCGGCTATGCGCCTGCTCTTGCTCCTCGCGACTTTTATACAGTAAATTGTTGAGTAGCGTCGACTTTCCAACGTTGGATCGACCAGCCAAGGCAATCTCCGGAACGACGGCGCGACCATCGCTTCGCTTGCTGGAGCTCACCGACTGAATGTCTTCGACCGAGCTCATATTTGCAATGATTGACACTGGCTGACTCTCGGCGCCAAAGGGAGGTGGTGCGCGCAGTAACGATGGATTTGGCTCGCTGACAGTTGCGTCAATACTGCTGCTGCCGACTCGTTGATGTTGCTGCTGAGGTCGCCCCTTGTCGAGTGTTCTCCGTCGCAACGGTCTGCGTCGTGACGGAACGCCAACTCCAATCGATTGTATATGTCTCAGTATTTTAGGATCGACTGGAATGTTTCTGAATTGCTGCCGAACACTCTCCGTGGCGCCGATTTCGTTGCTGGGCGTCGTTGCTCCTTCCAAAGAAGAAAGCAGCCGTCGGCTTGCGACGAGCCAAGTTGCTGACTGGAATGTAACCATGTAGCGGTGGCTACGCAGAGTACATTGTAACATGAGTATGAGCCAACGGTAGCTGGGTGCAACAATGCACTCGTTTTGACTAGAGACAGTTTCTTCGTCTTGGTCTGTTCATTGCATCGCATGGTTGCGAAGCGATTTGAAAGAAACGGGTGTCGCAGCGCGGTTTAAGATGTTTTTGGCGAGCCGAGTCGCAACGACCTTAAGCATACGGTACCTGTACCCTTGCTTTGCCTAATCTACCAGTAGTCTACTGCAGGCTATCCTGACAGTACTTTCGTCGCAGTCTCCTCCTAGTTGTTATGATGTTTTATACTTCGCATTTAGGGATCATATTGGTTGTTCCTCAAGTCACGTGCTGCTGCTATGCGAAACGCTCTTGCACCTTCGCTAAGGTCATCAGTCCTTTCATGTCAATCTAATCTTCTTTCGCAAGATCACCTTCCAAAAGTGTCCATGCTTGATGCGATGCCAGCAGAGTTTCAGCGAAAGGCTCTGTTCAGCAGTCACCCCAATACTCCCGCCATCAAGCTCACGGTCATCGGCTTATAACGCCAAAGCACATTACAATCATGTCTGTAATGAAACTTCCATTCGCGAAAGTGCCACAAGCAAATGAGCCGCCATTAATCACGGAAACATCAAGCGACTTGACTATTTCCGACGTTTTTAGTGTCAGGTTGAATATGAAACTGGCAGATTTGCGGTTGTATAGCGGCATTTTTCGTCAACTAGACCCTGCACGTGCACTTAAAGGTCGTCAACCCAAGACAGTCTCCTTGAGTCATGCCTTTATTAACCAAATGCGCTCGTCCTATGGATTGCCAGAGCTCAAGCGCAGCCGCGACTTGGACCACCTGGCCTTCCACCATGCCCGACGCATGGCCTTAAGACAAACCCTTTTCCATTTTTGCAAAACGGCCACGGAGCTCATGGAGTACCTAGACTCTCCCATTGCGGGCGAAAATGTGCTGCGGGGAAAAAGCCTTTGCAGCATTCACGACTACATGATGTTTTGCTGCGAACAGCGGCAAAACGTGTTGTCGTTGCAGTTTGAAGAGCTTGGTGTTGGCGCCATGGATGATTCTAACGGAACGCTTTACGTGGTGCAGTTATTTCGTGCATCGGACGACGAGATGGCGAGAGATGCTATTGTTGTAGGTCAAAGCTCGGGCAAGTCAATCTCGATGTACTTTTTGTAGCTTTTACATGTACTCATGCCATCAACAAACCAAAGCTAAAACTATTTAACCTGTAATGAGGGCCAGCATTATTACAGCTAGTGACCTATACGTGTTTCGTGTTTAACTTTTACACAACAACAGACAATTATTTAGTTGTAGATCGATAGGTAAGTATCGTACCGTTACTCATGCGACATTAAAATTTCAAATTCTCGACGACGCAAATCGTGACAGTTGAATTTTGAATTGTTCTTCTATGGCTATTCCCTTCAACCATGAGGGTTTCTCTTTTACTGCTCATCTCATGCCTATGCAAGCATGCATCAGCTACAGTACTTCACTTTCCCCGAGTAGCAGATACAAGACAACCAACAGCTCCCGCAAATAGTCGACACTTTGCGGCATCGCTTTCCCTTCCACGCGGTGGCAGCGAGCAGGCCAAAATCTTTAAACGATTCGCCTCGGATACTCGCATGCCGAGTCTCTTTTCGTCCGACGACTCTGTCTTTGATAAATATGCCGCCTGCTTGGCGGCAACCGAAGGACTTCGTCGCATTCGCGATCGAGACATGATGGAGGAAGTCAAGTCGAACGATATCATGGCAAGCTCACAGTCGGACAGGGAGCAGCTCATTACAAAGGAATATGTCAAGAATACGGCAAAAGTACTGCAAGTCATGGGATTGACTGTCAAGCAGTTTAATGAATTGGGCAAGCAAATATCGAGGGATGAGCGACTGAGGGAGAAGGTACGTTGAGTTTGTCGCTGCTCGCGATGCTGTCTTTGCATGCTGAAAGACTAACGTTCCATAATTATTGAAAGGTCATGGAGCAAGCATATCTATATAGAATGGCCGCCACGATACAAATGGACAAGTTTCCCTTGGTGGAAGACAATTTGCGCAGTAGCGAAGGGTTACAAGACTTTCAGCGCGACAAGGTGGAACTCTTTTGCGAAAGCATGTCGGAGATTGAGCATCTTCGAGAGGACCAAATTGAGCGATTAAAGCGGGCATTGCAGGTTGATACCTTTCCCGCCAGTCTGAGCATTAGTGATCCGAGTCTAATGCCCTTTCTAAGCCCAAAGGTCCGAGCCGTCGTGGAAGCCTTTCCCTACCAGGCGGAGGAAATTATCAAGAAACATGGGCTTGACTCGGAGGAGTTTAACCAAATGCTGGCCGAGACAAAGACAAATCCAAAGTTTCGATGGAAGGTTCAAAAGCATATTCGCAATCAGGGAGAACAACAGGGGCAACGTCGGTAGACGTGGGTATTTACGTGAACGCATCACAATGACCCGACTATTCCGGAGGTTATACTGTCGCTGGATGAATGAGCACGCACGAATATTTGATAATCAACTGCGCGCTTTGGGAGTTGCAAGCTTCAGCAACAATATTCTTTCTGTGTATATGGACGCACTGTACTTTATGTCTTTATGTTAAGCAACTTATATTGTAACGGATTGTTTTTATGTGTTTAGAATTTCAGCTTCTGGAAGAAATAAGTGCTACCTTGTGCCTTCTTCTCACTTGTCACATCCTTCTGGTTAATGTATCGGTCGTAAAAGATCTTCTTGAGGTTCTTTCTGACTTCAATCTTCTTTTCTGGCTCAACCAAGTCAGCCTCATCGACTGCCTTTTTCAAATCAATGTCGACAACATAACGAGTTGGGAAAATGTGACGCATATTAACATACTTGACAAAAGGCTTCATTGCCTTGGTTCGCTTCTCAACCTTTTTCTTGCCCATGGCCTTGGTGACCTTTCGTGGAAGCGTCGCCAAGCCAGCGACGAGGCAATGTGCGAAGCGCTTGTCAGTGTTGCCGTCGTCAAACGTCTTGACTACAACAGCCTTCTTGCCGGCATGACGCCCTGCAAGTAGAATTACTACCTTTCCTGGTTCTGAAAAGTAGAAGAACGAATGAAGAGATATAGGTGAGAAATTTAATTTTTCAGCAGCTTTTCATGGTTGATCGCTTTGACGACATAAAGGGATAGCCTCTCGACCCATTACAACACTAGAGTGTCGCCATCGTGTATTAAAGCTGTATATCTAACTGCCGGTAACTTACTGATGATCGCCATGATAAATTACAATTTGATTGCAGCAGCAGCGTGGATGCTTGACGACGATGGGATACTTGGTGCGAGCCGTCGTCGAGCGAGAAGTTAGTAACGCGGTATCCAGTCCCGCTGCGATGCCGCTGATAGCGATGCGACGTCTTCAACTTGACCATGGCGCGCGTCAAAATTCCGTCGCAGCAACTTGCTAAATTTGCTCTACCACTTGGAACTAAGTCATCAATATGGATCAAGCAGAGGAACGCAAGGCACGCCAAACGAAAGCAATGGACGCTTGTTGGAAGGCAGCCAGAGAAGGCGTCGGTCGACTGTTGGAGGAAGCCAAAGTATACAAGGGAACCGAGGCGCATCTATATCGAGGAGAAGCTACTATGATTATGGAACATGTGACTCCATTCTACTGGGGTCTTGCTACTGCTTCGTTTTTGTTTATCACCTTTCGTGTGACGGGGTCCAAGCGATTTCAGCTCTATCGAGACGCCATGTTCCAACGCAAGCCATCGACAACGACGACGCGAAATGGTGCAGATCCAGCAAAGCAACAATGGAAGAGCTTGATAGAGCGCCAAACGGAAGAAAAGGCCGAGCTTGCCAACGATTTAACCAGACTACCGTTTGATTTCTTTGTCAGCATTTTGGGAGGATGCTCTACCATACTTTTGCTCTCGAAACCAGACAAGATGGGAAATGATTTCGTCAACGCTCCATTGATGCCTGGAAAGAGCTTGATATACAAGACTATATGCCCTCCTCTTCAAGCGGCATACGACGAGCAAGATCCTAACGTCTTTCAAGAGACAAATGAGGGTATGCTTGTAATATTTGAAGCCTTTGTAAAAAACTGCCGAATACGAACCGAGTTTATCAAGCAACAGACTTTGCGAGGAGTAGCACGTTCAGATGCTGTACCGTATCCTGGTCTAAAAGGCGCCTCCGAATAACGTTAGCATAGCATTGCTAAAGTTATAATATTTAGCTAGTCCAACCATTTCGCATACTCCCGATCTATGCGCGCTAACACATCGTCGACATCTTCCTCTCCTTCAGTGCTAAACAATTCGTCGTCATTGACGTCAAATCGACGATTCGTGCTTATAGACTCGGGCGACCATTGAAAGTCATCCTTGCACATGTCACCAAACTCGAGTTCGATGCGTTCCATAGTAGTTTGAAACGACTCTTCGCCTTCGCGCTCCGCCGGAGAAACAATTACTTCCACACCTGGTTGCGATAGGGATGCATTGGACTCATCGACAGCTGCTGTTAACGAAGCTTGTAGCTGCAGTGACATTGTTGCCTCCTCGTTGCTCATATACAGTAGTTTGCTAGTGATCCGTTCCAAAGATGTGGAGAGGGACAGACGTTTTTCGGTTAACTCTTGAAGCTCGGCTGCTAGCTGCTGCTGTGTCTCCAATGATAGCGTGGTCGCGTTGGTCAATGAAGTCATACTTTTGCCTAACGGACCCTCCGTTGCTGGTGAGCCTTTAAGTTTAGTGCGAACCATGTCCCATCGCCGAGAAACCGTCGCCCACTGGTGCGTGTAGTACAGTACTTGGATGGCTAACTCACGCTGGATATCGCTCTGCGCATTCTCTTCGCGTGCCTCGATCACTGATTCCAGACTTCCCTTTGGTTCAAGGAATAAATGATCGAGCATTCCGATTGATACCTCACTCATTTCCTGACCATCAAACCTCATGGAATGCCCATTGATTCGCTGATTGTCAGTTGTCATGGCAGATCGGTAGGCGCTTTTAGAAGCTGCTTCGTTCTTGTTAGCCGACTGTAAATCCAGCGTATCCTCCTGCTCATGGGGTAATACATTGCCCTGCGATTCTGTATGAAACGAATTTCCAAAAGCATTTTCTGGGCAGTCCGGGAGGGAGGACAAATTTGTTCGCAATTGCTCGCGAGTTGCGGAGATGAGGAAGCTATCGCTGAGCAATTTATCAAAAAGCCACTCATTTTCCTTGCAGCTCCATGCTAGTTCGCCGTGGCCATCGCCGACGGCGCTGCGCGCCATGCAGATATTTTTCATTGCTCTTCTAGCAGCAGCATGTCTAACTAGCAGAGTCAAAAGTTCACTTTCGCAACTCAGTTGAATACGTAACGGATCTTTTCTTGCCAGCGGTCCAAACCCGACGCCCTTTTGTACAAGTGAAATAATATCAACGTGGTCCAAATCACGCCTATCGTACGAGTACCCTGAAGTGACCGCTTGTTCAGTGAGATATTTGCGACCCTGGAAGTCATTCGAATTGAAGTATACTGGCCTCCCTAGTCGATAAAATCCATTGTAGTCAGCGACGTCATCAGTTGATTGCTTGAACGGCCCGTAAAGGCGGGTCCTCGAAGTATTTCCACGAAGCAAATTTCCTTCTTCAAAGCGCGAACCTATTTGCTTCCACTTTTCGTCAGTGAGGCCAAGCCAAGCAGCATCCAAGTCATTTTCAAAATTGTGACCGCCAAAATGATCAAGTATAGAGCGCTCCGTCTTCAAAGCGAGATCGCGCTCGCGCTTCACCTTAAAGGTGCGAGTCTTTGGTTTTACTGGAGCTGTTTTAGCAGGCAAATATTGTTGTGTTGTGGATGCTGTAACACTACTGCGAGTCAGATTCGTTGTCACGTTTCGTGAAAGCTTCTCTTCGTCGTCGAGTATAGATGCGCTACCGCCCATTGTTATGGCCTTCATTCTTGACCCGGTGGTAGCGTCATTTACAATCATTGCAGATGACTCGGCCCGTCGCAGTAACGCCTCCTTGTTATCTGCTATTCGTGACACGAGACTGATCAAGTCAGACTCCAGTTGGGCATGCACCGCACTCGATGCGACAGTCTCGTTCGACTCGTTCGCCACAATCCTCGCCAGCAGTCCAGCCACCTCATAGGCATGTTTTGTCCGATCGGCAGCTTCCATCGTCGCCGCGATAAATTCAGCAGCGCGCTCAAACACGTTGCTAAAACTATTATCGCCACCACGCGCTGCCGATGAATCATAGGAGGACAGCATCCGACTCAAGTAAAACTGCGTCCAATCTGATGCGTTAGCAAGAATAACGCGGTCGAACTCATTCGCAATTGCATTCGATTCCACTGAGGACGTCAACATTTCTGCATACTCTGCCGGGTCTTTACAACCATCAGGTAGTCGAGCAACTAGAAATTGAACCGAGTATTTCTTTACAGTTTCCTTCAAAAGACCATTGCTGCAAACCAACTCCATGGCAGCAAGTCCGGCAGCATCATTGTCGAGACACAAAACGACCTTCCCGTTTAACTTTCGGGCTGTTTGAGCCGCCAGCGCGAGCTGATCCCTTGAAAGCGCCGTGCCCATGCTTGCCACCGCCCCCTTGACGCCAGCCGCCCACAATGCAATGGCGTCCATGTATCCTTCGACAATGACAAGACTTGTTTGCCTTGCAACAGTTGGATCTTTCGACAACAGTTCGTTGACTTTGTGTAAGCCAAACAGTATTTTGCTCTTGTGAAACACCAGTGTTTCTGGACTGTTCAAGTACTTTGGTCCTTGATAGTTGTTTGCAGACGACAATATTGTTCCAATACTTGGAATATCACGGCCTCCGAAGCCCAAGACATGCTTTCCGGTAATATCCATAATGGGAACGATGAAGCGATTCCGAAATCGATCCATCAAGTCACTATAGTCGGGTCCGTCGTCACTACGTTCCGTCGCGTTGCTGATCGTATCAAAAACAATCGAGTCAAACAGTTTGTTCACCGTCGTGGCCAAGCCCGCATCCATAATCTCCTGCGGCGAAAACTCCAGTTGCTCTAAGTGCTCCACCAAACTACCTTGACCCCAAATGGCTCGCTTGCGCGGGCCGTAGTAGAGATCCGGCGCGTAGCCCAGGCAAAAGGTTTGCACCGTTTGCGGCGCCAAGTGGCGCGACCGCGCGTAGGCGCGCACGTTGCCCGCACTTGGTTCCATGAAACGTTGCGTATAGTAGCTTGACGCCGCTCGATTGGCGGCCAACAAGCGCTCGTGCTTCAAAGTCAGTGCCGGAGACGTGGTGACGCTGTCACGATTCGTGTTGTCAAGCGTGGCGAACGCTTGCTGTATAGTACTACTCGCATCACCATGTTCACGCGCCACCTTTTGAATCGCTTGACGAAACGACAGTTGTTCACCGTTGTTCATCTTGGCATGATGCAGCTGCACAAACTGAAAAACATCTCCGGAAGCTTGGCAGCTAAAGCATTTGAACATTTGACGCTGGCCGTCAATGCTCAACGACGGACTATGGTCGTCGTGAAAGGGACAAAGGGCAATCGCTTGCGTGCGAGATTTGCGTCGAAAGTGTGGCAATTGGTAGGATTCCACGACGGAAATCAAGTCAATGGACTCTTTGAATAATGTGAGTTGATCTTTGTCAATCCAATTGTTGCTATTGTTGCTGCTGCTGCTGCTGCTGCTGCTTGTAGATTGCGCTTTTGATGCATACGACGACGCCGAGACTGGCTCCGTTTCATTGCTTAACACAGCCGACTGCTGCAAGGTTGTAGATTGTCGGCTCGTCAGATGAACTCGAGATGAAGACAATATTGGTCCATGTATGGAAAAGGTGCTGCTTTGCTGCGCAAACACTAGCAAGACGGCAAAGATTGACACCAAGGTTTTGGTCGCAGTCGCTGCAGCAGCTCTGGGTAAAGGAATGCTATTGCGTGTAGCACTGCATTGTGAAGCGTCGATATTATGGTGTAATCGTATATTGTCACGTTGCCTCAATCGAGCCATGAAACAACCGGTAGGCTAGTGAAAGGTGCTTGTAAGCTTGGTGTTGATCGGATATTGCGTTTTGCAAGTTTGCTTGGTTCTCGACGCCATGGTCGGTTTCGTGGCAAAACGTGTAAGCGTCTGAGCGGTGATGAATTTGTCGGATCGGCACTAGAAATGAAGCGAAAAACCATTGCAAATTCGATGGTGAAATCCATCGAGCATTCCAAGCTATTTATTCAAGAAAACACACAATGATGATCAAGAGGCAACGGACAGGAATACCGTGTAGTCGCTTCTCTCGCTTTCGGTGGATGATTGCAATACTTTTAGCGACAGACGCCAGTATTCATTTCGCGCAAGCATCTGCTACATCAAAAGATTCCAACAGCAAATTTCCAAAACCGGGAATCAAGGCAGACTCCTTTGTGCAAGCATCTCCGCTCGTTTGCGCCGCGGTGTGTCGAAACGGTGTGCTGGTGGTAGCGGCTCATGTCAATGTTGACGAAAGCGAACCGTTGCTTTACTACTCGTCGTCGCATGACGCAGCTTCTGCAAGGAATAATAGTAATGATACAAATGGTTCATTTCTCGACTTGCCGCCCAACTTTCAAGGCCCCTTTCGCATTCACGCGGTGGATACACGTGGAACCTGTCTCGTTGCGGCTGGATGGAGGGCCGACGGCGAACGCTTGCTGCAAAAATGCCGACGTTTGGCGGACGAGGAGCGAGCCACCTACGGAGACGAAACGTCGCCACTGTACGTGCGGTTCCTCGCCATGGAGCTGTCGTTATACTTGGCGCAGTGTCAAGTATCGGAGCGAGTAAGTATATATGGCGTGCGCGCGTAAGAGGCATTGCTTGATAGACTGACATGACCGCATGTTACTTACTAACCCGACTTGCGACGCAGACACGAACCTTGGCATGCGCATCTCTACTAGTATCTCCGACAGAAGTGTGGCTGGTGGATGCCACGGGAGCACATTGCGTTCGAGCCTTGTGCATTGGCGGCGGTGGTACGTCGGATGGCAAGCTTGTAAAAGACGCTGTCAATCAACAACTCTTGGAGCATGACTGGGAGTTCATGACGATGGACGCTGCGCTCAAGACTCTACTGCAAATACTGAGTGGCACTAGCGAGCACGAGCAACATGATGACTCGAGTCAAGCTTCTCGATTGGTTCCCGTCAACACGCGATTGGAAGTTGCCAGTGTGGAGTCCTCCAGCAAGCCATTTGCAAGACGCAAGCTTTCGTCTTTCGCTTTTATAAAAGATACTAGATAGTGCTGTGATATATTGATATGAAAGAATGTATATCACTATATTTCTCTTAAAGTAGGTATCGATGAAAACATTTGCAATAGCTGGTCCGTCCGTCGCCCCAATTTCGATTGGGAGAGCCAACCGATCTGCCGGCCTTCACTTTTTCACAGAACAAAAATCGCAGGCTCGTCTTTGACCAACAATTTGCCTTTACTACTATTCCACCACCATGATATCCTCCATTGCATGGGTTCCAGCAGGCGTCGCCGATGCTCGTCCGAAAAAGTATGAGCTTTCGCCCGCCGAGCAGGAGCTCATTTTGTTAATGGAGCAGCAGGGAGGCATCAACGACTCACGGAAAAAGACCAAGGCCGAAAAGGCTGTATCCGTCATTGCATCCTCTCATTCAGCAGCTCCAAACAGTCTTCCAGCAGATTTGCGCATGGATGAGTATTCTGATGACGACGATGATGAAGCGGAAATGGGCGTCGGAAGGCTGCTACTGGCGAGCGACGCGGAAGATAGCGAGAGTGATGAGGATGCAGACTCGCAAGACGCTGACGACGCTGCACCAAGAAACGATGATCCATCCAACAATGTTAGTGAGTCGGACGACGACTCGGATGATGACTTGAACGACGTGCCCGATACGCGAGAATACATGGCGCTGGACGTTCAAGGTTTAGAAGCCATGGGTTTGTCGCAGGTGGGAGGGCGATATACGGACATGCAAATGGATGAGTTGGGCAATCAAGAGGATGACGATGACGAAAGTGACATTGCGGATGTTGCATTGAGTCCGACGGATGCGATACTAGTCGTTGGAAAGGCGGAAGATGTAAGTTTATCGTAGTCGACCATCGTTCTGTCAGCCCATCTTGCGTGATCTTCTGCTAACGTTTGCTTTTCGGAACACGCAAAGGACTTTGCAAGTTTGGAAGTACACGTATATGATCGCTCGACTGGCAATCTATACGTTCATCATGATATTCCTCTTCCAGCCTTTCCGCTATGTCTTGCGCATGGCCAAGTCAGCAGCCAAGGCAAGACTGGCAATTATTGCGCCGTTGGCACCTTTCATCCTGGAATTGAAATCTGGAACCTTGACGTACTCAATGCATTGGAACCCTCGTGTGTATTGGGTGGCGAAGATACAACGGCAGCAGATGATTTGATGCAGGCGCAAGCAATGCGAGGATCTGGTGGAGCGAAACCAAAAGTGAGAGGTAGTGGCGGCCTTCGACCTGGAAGTCACACGGACGCAGTCATGGCATTATCTTGGAACCCTATTCATCAGCAAGTGATTGCCAGTGGTAGTGCGGATATGACAGTTAAATTATGGGATGTATCTAAAGCCGGAAGTGGTGACCAGGAAGGATGCAACGCTGCTACTTTTTCGCATCATAATAACAAGGTTCAATCTGTCGCATGGCATCCAGTGGAAGGAACACTATTAGCAACTGGATCGTACGATCGAACTGTCGCGCTACTCGATGCGCGAGGGACCGGGAAGGACGTGAAAATTGTGAAGTTGCCTGCCGACTGCGAAGCTATTGCATGGGATATCCACAATCCTGAATGTCTGACGGTTGCCAGTGAAGATGGTACACTTGCATGTTACGATGTTCGACAGTTTGAGACATCCAAGCCTTTATGGTCATTTGTTGCGAACCAATTTGGAGTTTCAGACATTTCCTACAATCGACTGGTTCCTGGATTTCTTGCTATAAGTAGCCCTGACAAGACGGTCACTCTCTGGGATGCTGGACTGCCAGGTACTCTTTCAATGAAAGAACCGCCGAAGTTGTGCGGTAGCAAAGATATGTGTTCCGGAAAGCTATACACGGTTCAATTTTACCCCTCAGATCCGTGGCTTTTAGGTACGGGTGGATCGGGCAACCAGCTGGCACTCTGGGATTTTTCGAATGAAAGTGAGATCCAGAGGCGATTTGCTGGTCGCGTCGCAAGCAAAAGTGGAGAACAAGCACAAGTTGTGGAAGCTGCTGATGCGAAGCCGATCGAAGCAGAGCTCGAGTCCATGATGGCTAAGCGAGAGACCAGCCCTGCTGCAGAGGCGGGCAACGGGATGAATAAACGAAACAAGGCGAAGGGGAAGAGTCCGAACAAGCCCCGAAAAGGAAGATAAATGGCTTTTTTGTTGTGCACAAATACTTTGAGATTGGTCTATTGTCTGTCCTTTGCTTATAAATATAGTTTTGGTAGCGGCAATATGTTTTAGAGTGTGAAATTCCCAGCAGCTTTATGCTTCGCTAAGCTCGTCCATGGCACAATTTGCATCACCATCTTTATCATCGCCGTCTCCATAGTATTTATAAAACTGATCCAGCTCGTATACATTTTCAATGCTGCCTAGAAACGTTGGTACTCGCTGGTGTATCTCGCATGGCTTGACGTTTAGGATACGATTGTGACCTGTCGAGCCTGCGCCACCTGCCTGTTCAATAATCATTCCCATGGGCGCCGACTCGTACAATAGCCGCAGCTTTCCGTTGGGACTCTTTTTTGTAGCAGGATAACCGTAAATGCCTCCATTAATCAGTATATTGTGAACGTCCGCAACGAGCGCACCAATATATCGCGCGTTAGACCTGACACCAACGGAGCTCGATCCTTCCTTGAGTGCCCTGAGATATCTCCTCACTGGCTCGTCAAAATCGATAAAATTTGCTTCGTTAAAGCTATAAATTGGACCTGCCGACGGGATGCGAATATCTCGGTGGGTGTGGAGGAATTGTCCATAATCTGGATCGAGGGTGAAGCCGTCCACTCCATTACCCAGCGTCAGTACAAGCACAGTTGTAGCGCTGCATAGGGAAAAGAGAAGGTCAGGCGTCATTCCACGTACAATCTTTAAAGTGAGCGGCCAACTTACGAGTACAAACAGTATCCAGACGCAACGAGTGAGCTCCCTCGCTGCAAAAACATAGCGTCTCTGTTAGCCCCATTGACAATGCCAGGCGGCGCCCGATAGATTCCAAAGATGCTACCGACTGGCAGTGATGCATCAATGTTCTTTGAGCCATCAATCGGATCAAATACCGCGACAAAGTCTCCAATAGCAAAGGCCGAGTCGCCCTGTGATAAGGTAGAAGATTCAACTTAGCCAAGCGTTCAGCCGTCCAGCTGCTCTCCACGCGTGCACCATAATATATAAACGTACCATAATATCCGAACAACATCTCGGCTCATCTTCCTCTTCAGATGCAACAGAATTGATACTCCTGCTGCTTCCGCAAAACGCTCTTAGCATGATAGTATTGCATAAAACATCAAGTTTCTGTTGTTGCTCGCCTTGCACATTTTCATCCAGCGGCAACCCATCCAGACCAAGTGCGACTCCATATATATCGTCCGTCATGGCTCGTGCCACAATTCTCGATATTTGTTTGCAGGCGTCTGCGACTGCCAGTAGCACGGGTTCCAGTGATCGCAATTGAGCTTCCCGCCAGCATTCCACCTCGAGGTATCGAGCAAAGGTTTTAAGCTTCTTCTTAATGATCTTGGGTTTGGTCAAGTCGCTGTTTATATCAGGACCGAGCGGGTCATTGTCTAATAATGATGAATACACATGACATCGACGTCTTTGTAGCGGATACAATGCTCGCCCTTGGCTGCTTTTTCTCTTCGACAACGTGAAGGCAAAGGATGATGTGCTCAACGCCGAGACCGTCAGAAGTAAAAGAATTCGTGATTTTAGCATTGTTGATTGTTAACCGTCCGTTGATCTTCGTAGCTTGTTTGTAAAGCTGGATGCAAGGATGGGGCGAAGCGATAACGGATCGAGATCTTGCATGGTTTTGTTCGTGTCGACTGTCGACGATGGGTTGTCGAGCGATGTCGCATCGAGTACCGATACGTCATAAGCTACCAGTCTCATGCTGCGAGGCTGGAAGCGAAACGTTAGTATCATACTTGGGTTAGCCGCGGATGACGCTAAATACTCTGCATCAACTATTGGATAGTTCTAAGCTAAGTATATAAAGTATCTGTTATGCATCTTTATTCATCCATATCTGTGGGCATGCCCTTGAAGCCAATTTTTAGATCTTACAATGCGAGGAGTGTCTCCAAGTCGGCATCAAGGTTTAAATCCACTAGCGAATCATTGGCAGTCGTGGACAAACTCATCAAGTATACGTATGGTAGTTCTGAACTATGTAGATAAAGTATATGCATTTTTATACATCAATATTCATGTGCATGTCTTCAAGCCAAGATTTAGACTTTACAATGCGAGGAGCGTCTCCAAGTCGACATCAAGGTTTAAATCCACCAGTGAATCATTGGCAGTCGTGGACAAACTGTTGAACAAGATTTCATCAGAATCGTCAGAGCGATCTAGGGCATATGATTCCTCGTCGTCCGAAACGGGTACTGGATCGGACGATGACGAAAAGTGAAAAGGAGTAGCCTGTCGTGCCGCGACCTTTTGCAGACCGTAAACATGAGACGCTTGTATGGAATCAGGTGCAATCCGGCCCAAGCAACGCGAGCCCGTAACGAGCTTCTTCAGCTCGCATTCAAGGGCTTTGATCTTTTCGTCTCGCTCCTTGACGGCAAAACGAGCTGTCTTGAGTGCTTGTTCCGACGCGGCAAGCTTGTCAATCGTTGACCTTTCCAGCTTTGTGAGTTTGTCCACGGATGACGCGTGTTTTTCCAACGAGTTGAGTAATCCCCTACGGTCCAAACATGCATCCTGCTTATACTGCTGAAGTGATAGACATTCGTTGCGAAGTTCGTCGCGCTCCTTCACCAGTGACACAATTTCTTCAGTGAGTTGGACAATATCCTTGTCTGATTCGGCGCACTGTTGGCGAAGTCCCTCAATCAGCGAATCCCTGTTCAAACTGTCTGTCTCCAGGTCATCACGCTCTTCGAATGGACTGCCAGGAGGCGTTAACATCTGGCATGTCGCCCTCACTTCATAGCTATCAAGCCGCCACTCCGCAAACGAGTTTCCAATAGCCAGCTTGATAGTCTCGGCTTCTAATTCTGCTACACGTATGTCCAACTGAAGCTTCATGTCCGTAAAAGCTTCTTTTTCGCGCTGCAGAGCTTCCAATTCCGTCGTGAGGGTGTTCATCTTTGCGTCGCAGTCTGCTGCTTTCTCGACCAAAGACGATGCGGCCATCATCTGAGTCATGGTGCTTTCTACTTCGTCCTTCAGCATCGCAACCAAGCTGTCCTTATTTTCAAGCTGAGTCTTTAAACTCTCGATTGACATCTGCATTTCCCCTAAGTTTTTAAGCTTGCTTCTCATGTCAGTCAAGGTCATTTGCAGCGCTTCTATTGTCTTCTCATTTTCGCTGACAGTCATCTGTAGCTTTTTAGTGCAGATACTTTCGGCCTTTTGTTCATCTATAAGCTCCCGCATAGATTGAATCTGTCGTTGTTTGTGAAGGTCTAATTCATTTATTTTAGCTTGCATCTCGCGTTTCTCTTCAGCCAGACAATCGCGCGCAGCTAAACACAGCTGATACCTATTGTCGAGGGTCAAATATTGTTGCTCCACATATTCAAGACGTCGTTGGAAATCGCTTCGTTCCGTCTGGCATTGCGCAAGCTCTTGCTTGGCCTCAGTCGTTTTGCTGGCATGGCGAGACAGTGTGTCTGCTAACATTAACTCACTTTGTTCAAGACGTTGCTGGAAATCGTTTCTTTCAGATTGAGATTGCACCAATTCCAGACGAATGGCGATAGTTTCAGTCGTTGCGCTGGTATGCAGCGCGCGGGCTTCTGCTAACTGGATCTCGCTCTGTTCAAGACATCGCTGAAGATTGCCTCGCTCACTTTCTCCCTGCGCAAGCTCTCGGCAAACTATTTCATACTCAGTTGATGCGCTGTTTAGTCGAGCCAGTGATTCCATTAATGTTTTCTCCGTTTGCTCGAGCTCATTTCTAAAACCGTCACGTTCAGTCTGGCACTGTTCCAGTTCCCACCGAAGTGCGTTTAACTCAGTATTTGTGCTGTCGTAGCGAGTTATTGATTCCGTCATGTCCAACTCTTTTCGCTGAAGCCGTTGCAAGACTTCGTCTAGGTCGCTTTGACACTGCGTAAGGTCCTGACGAGCTTTGGCAGCTTCAGACAACGCAGTCACACTTTCATCTTTCGCGTCTATCAGCTCTCGCTCTCTTTGCTCTAGCAAACGTTGACAATCTTCAACTTTATTCTGACATTGAGTAAGTTCTTGTCGAGTTTCTACGGCTTCAGAAGATGCAATGACAAAACGCGCTTCGGATTCTATCAGCGCATCCTCGGTATCATTTAAGCGCTGCTGTAGATTGTCGCGATCGTGTTGACATAGGAGCAGCTCTCGGCAACAATTCTCAAGTTTACTAGTTGCATCAGAATACTTTGTGCGAATATCGTGAAGCTGGAGTTCAGTGTCATCTAGACATTTCTGTAATTTGTCCCGAGACTGCGCCAGCAGATCGAAGTCAGACGAAGCATTGGCAAGGCGAGTGAGGGCATCGTGCAACTCTTGACCCACTTGTGTTTGTTCCACACGGGCAACACCAAAATCAGCAACTTCCGCTTTAGCCTGATTAAGATCGTCTTCAAGGCCAGCAATTCTCAACGTCAGTGTTCTTTCCTTCTCGTACGCTGATGTTTGCATAGTCGCAATCAATTCGTCTTGGACTTTAAGCGAATCTTCCAGCTCTTGGTTAGACTGGGCATGTCGCTGCCGCAGTTCGTTGAGGTCGCCTAGTGCCTTGTCTTCAAGTCTGAGCCGCTCCTCCTCCCATGCGCACTTTTCATTTGCAAGCTGTCTTGAGGTAGCAAAGGTTATTATAAACTTTTGGTTTAAGGAAGACAAATCTTGTTCGTACACAACAAGGTTCTCACGAAGTTCATCCCGTTCCCTGCGCAATTCGGCAATAAGCTGGTTGAGAGAAATCGAGTCAGCGTGTTGCTGCTCGAGCTCTAATCGACATTGCCTCAGCTCCTGTTGCAAGTTCAACTTATCTCCATCGCATGTTTTCTTCAAAGTCTTCATGTTGTCTTTCAATCGTTCCATGTCGACGCGAAGAGTGGATATGACAGTTTCTTTCTGTTGATTGGCGACAACCAATGCATATATCCTCTGGTCGCGAAATTGATTCTCGTCAATGGAATCATGTGCGGATTCTCCGAGCTTCTCTTCATGACCATTATCGTGTTTCGTCACATTAGCAAGTTTGTGATCCAGCTCTAGATCATGTGCATGGGCTTCAGCTAATCTCTCGTGCTGCGCCAGCGAGTCTCTCATAAACTGGATCTCTTGCAGATGCTCTTCCTCCATGGCAAGTTTCTGCTCGGCCAAATCGTGTAGGGATTGCTTCAGATCGCGTTCCGAGTCAAGAAGCTCTACAATGGCGGCACTTTTCTGCGTCACATCTTGCTCTAGAATGTCAATTTTCTGCGCCTGAACAGCTAACGCACCGATGCTCTCTTGTTGCTGCAATTTCGCCTGTCGGCGAATTTCCAGTCGCTCCTCTTCCCATGCGCATTTCTCCTCCATCATATCCTCCGATGAAGCTACGGCTGCTGCAAGCTGAACATGTATTGCTTGTAATTGTGTTTCAATAGTTGTGCGTTCGGACTGGCATTGCTCTAGCGCAGCTAGCGCCGAGCGATCGACTGCGACTGTTTGTTCTTGCTGAGCTATAATTTCTTCAAGCTCATGGACCCGCTCCACTAGCTTCCTATTCATCGATTGCTCTTCTCTATCCAACTGACGAGCACTTTCAAGTTCTTGTTCACGTTCGCTCAGAGTTCTTCGCAACTTTGCCGCATCAGTCTCTTTGACCTGGATAGTTTGCTTCAGCCGCAAAATTTCCGCATCGCGAAATCTCAACGCTTCGTTTAGCTCAAAGGTAGATTGGATATAGTTCTGCCGCTCCTGCTGAAGGTCGAGACTGGCGCTACGAACAAGCCTTTGCCGCTCCGCTTCCCAAGCGTTCTTCTCTTCCATTAGCTTTTCCGCATTAGCCAAGCAGGCTCTGCGTTTCTCGTCGACGAGTGCAAACTCCTTTTCAAGCTGGTGCAGTCGCTTGATCAGGTCGTCTCGGTCGTCTTGACATTGTTTCAACTGGCTGCGTGTTAATTCGATAGCTTTAATGGACTTTTTATGTTGAGCCAGCGTCTCCTCCAGGCTCTGCACTTGTTTCGTCAGTTCCACATTTTTACTTCGTAGATTGTTCGACTCCTTCACCTTGTCCGTCTCGGAAGCGCACCGCGCCGAAAGACTAACAATTTCTCGCTCGCGATTGGCAAGCTGCTTGTTCAACGTTTGCTTGTCCATTTCCAGCCGCGTAGCCTTGGTGGAGAGTGCCTCTCGCTCCTGCTCAATCTCCTGCAAACCGGTTTCAATCTTTTTCAGTTTGGTGGTAAGCGTCTGCAGCTGCTCGTCTTTTCCAGTGCACTCGTCCTCCTTGGCTTGGATCAAGTCCAACAGCTCACTAACATCTGTATTTTCATTCTCCAAAATATGAACGCGTCGTCGCAAATAGTCAATCTGTCGTCGCAATCGTGACATTGTCGCAGGAGTTGACGAATGCGAAGCGGGAGACAAATTTCCGCTAGACGCATACGTACTGCTGCTATCTCGAGCGGAAGGGAGAATATTGTGGCGTTTGTTCTTCAAGGGTGATGTTTGCTTTCGGGGTGTCATCAACATGCTTGGCGGTGTCGGCTTACAAGTGTGAATTGTTGTCTTGTCGTCGCTACTTGCTCTCTTATGACTGCGACTGCTGCTGCTTCTACTTGCGTGGCTCATGTTGCACGGAGAAACAACGCGAGGAACGGACGATGCTTTGCTCGTGGCTGCCGTGGACTCATCGTCGGGTGATTTGGTGCAAAGCTTGTTGCGACGCGAGGCATTGGGCGAAATTGCCGTAAAAACGGCTCGAGAGGCGCTTGACTTTGTAGGACGCTGAAAGGATGGCGAAGAAATATCGTTGGTCTTGCTATTTGGGCAAGGTGTCCAACGTCGCTTCTCCTCAAACAAGGCAATCTTTGCGGAAGCCGGCAGCCGGCTGGGTGACACAAAATTCATGGCTATTGGTAATTGGAAATTTGAAAGAAGCTACTTGCTCGTTCACTAAGAAGAAAGCTGCGCATGTATTTCATAAAAGTAATTCTCTTAGGACAGCTATGGCGGCGACGGAACTCCGAATAGTCGTTCGTCCCGGACGCAAGATTTTGAACGACCGTCATGTCGCTCGTGCATGCCACCAGGCGCGCGCGGCCAGCCAACGACGACAAAGATACTCTTTTCATTGCCGCTTGGCGTGACTGGATTTTCCGCCGCGCCGATGACGACCTTCGTTCCTTCATTTTCGTTCATTCTTTCATTTGCTTTTGTTCAGTTCTAAACATCAAGGTGCCCTTGGCTTATACTGCGTCCGAAATTTATCTGATCATGATACTGCAAAAAAAGGTTTTTGGTCACTTCTTTATTGCGCCGCCATGGCACACGCATTCGTCGTACAACCTGCATTACAAAATCAACGTCATTCGCCACAACAATCTTCTCTCAACTTGTTTAACAAAATCTTTGAAGAATCCGGTCCACTCGGCAAGGGAATCACAGTCGGAAAGGTTCAAGTCGCTTTATTTTGCAAGGACCGATCACGAAACTCCATCTTTGGCGTGTTGGAACGGGCGACGCAAGGTTCCGATTCGTCGTCGTCGGCCGACTTGGCGCGACTCACCAACGAAGTTTGTCTGCAGTTGCTGCGACGGAGCGATGACTGGACGGCAGCCTGCAGCGAATCTCAATGGTACGGTCAAAACGATTCCGGCAAGGCCGAAAGCTACTACAATGATTTGGCGACGCGCGAGGCTGCCAAATTTGAAAAGGTGCGAAGACGACTCGTCGCGTAGCGAAACCTTGGCAAGTGAGTCGCTCACGTTTCGTCACTCTTGTACTATTGTAGGAGTATGATCAAGTCTCTAGCCACGATGGTGAAGATGCTGCATCCACAATGGTTGTGGTAAGCTTGATTGTCGAGATTGAGGGCGATAACACAAAGTAAGTCAGCTCTTTATGACGGCATTGCTTAAAAAATCCTTGCTCACTTTACAAACATACGTCTCTTGCAGCTTTAAGGGTGCAGGCTACAGCTTGGCTGGAACCAAGGAAGTGCTGACCAGCCTTGCTAGCGATGCCATGGTGGAAAGTGGCGACTGTGTCAATGCGGCCGAAGTGTTTTGGTGTCCAGGCGAAAAAGATGAAGTTCTAAGTAACGCTGACCTCATTATCGACTTTCCCGAACTCATTGACCTGTAGCAAAGGACAGCGACGTCCTGCCCTATCGGCAACTCCAGCTAGCTATATGACTCTATATCATTAAATAACCGCTACACTATCCATACCAACCGTATCTATCTAATGGTAACCAGGAACACGGAAAAAGTGGCCTCCCACTCTGTAGGCATGCAAGTATCGAAAGGCTTCCTTTTCAATCGGCAATGCATCAATGCCGAGGTCCTTCATGGTGAGAATTTTCGAGTCACCTTCCGCTTGCGCATCATAGAGCTCCTGCGTCGACATGGTTGGCAAAAAGTCCTCACCCCACACATCCACCAAGTCCGTGACAAGCATTGGCTCTCGTTGCAGCTGCAACACACGCGCCAGCGCCTTGTAGTAGGGATACGGTAACTCAAACATTGGTCGGTTGCGTTCGGTAATATCATTGACAAACTCGGCCAGCTCCTTGTACGAGTAGTCCGTCGGCCCAAAGCAATCAATCTGGCGTCCCGCAAACTTTTGCGGATCGTCGCACACTTTTAGAATCGTGCGCGCCACGTCTCCCACCCACACGGGCTGCGTCAATGTCTTGCCGCCATCCAGCAGCGGCACGCACAGCAACCACTGCGCCAAATTGGCAAAGGTGTTTAGCAGCTTGTCCTGCTTGCCAAAGAGTTGCGTCGGCTTGATAATCGTGGCCCAGGGATAAATCTGCTTGACCGCACGCTCACCCTCGTACTTGGTGCGCGACCACTCCGACTTGGACAGCGGATCGGCCGAGGCACTGGAAACGTGAATCAAACTGTCCACCTGCATGTCAAAACAAGCCTGCGCAATCGTCTTGGCGACAGTGACATTGGTATCGTAGTAGCTATAGTTGGTTTGGTAGCTTATGTATGGAAACTTGCTTGTTTGAATAGGCTGTCCCGTTTCGTAGTACTTGCCGATCATGTTGACCACCACGTCGGCATCGGCAATCACCTCGCGCACCGAGTCAACGTCGCGGGGACTGTAAAACACGAAACGCGTGCGGCCCAAGTCGAAGCTGACCTTAATGTCGCGCATCTCCATGTCGTCGCCGCGATTGCCAAGGTAGGCAGTGAAGCCGTTGGCTCCTGGAGAAAGAGAGAGAGATGATGGAATTGGTTGGATTGTTAGCGAAAAATTCTAGTGGAATGGCTCTATCTATCACTCATGCTCAAGAACTCCTAAAGATTTTTCTTTCGATTACACCTTATTTCAGATCCTCGTAAAGATAATACATCTTCTATACAAACACATACCAAGTTCGTGACAAACGTGTCGTCCCAAAAAGCCGCTCGCTCCAAAGACTGCCACCCGCAGTCCAGCTTCGCTCTGCCGCCCACCCGGTCCGCCCTCGCCGGGTCGACGCTCCGTCAAGGTTGGAACGTAGTAGGGCGTTGCGTGTTTGGCACTCGAAAAGAGTCGCGCGCGCAGCAATAGATTGGTCGTTGGTTGCCGCAGACGAATCATCATGGTGGATTGTGTGTGTCGTCGAGGCGCGGACGAGACTGACGACTTGGAAAACTTTAACTGTAAGTAGTTAGTGTAAGTGACGGTAAGACTAAGAAAAAGGGGGCCACCCCCAAGTTGCCTCGCGATGCATTGCGCGCGAAGTCTTTTTCGCTCGAGGGGGGTGGCTCTTTCGAGTCGTTTTGACACGGAACGAACACACACAAGCGGCCGAAAGACTCCCACAGGCAGTTTGTTGAAAAGCAATTACACTTGCTGTAGCAGACAGTATTATTAAAAAATGAAGAGCATGACTGCAGCAGCCACCCTTGTGGCAGCTGCCATTTCGATGGGGAGCGCCGCTGCGGCCTACGACACCAACTCGAGTCGCCTGATGATTCATGTAAGTCGCTTCATTCTGCCATCTCGACGAAGAACAACAGCCATGACAATGTATTGACGAATCGGCACAAGATTTTGATACATCTATATGGAAGAGTGTGCGAGTGCGATGAAATTAGTAGAGCAGCTCGCGGTCATTCGAACGCAATCGCACGAGCGATCCGAAGCATCATGTCTTTTTGCACGGGAGGTCCGACGAAATGAATCACATTTGGATCGACGAAAATGACTCGCATATCAGCAAAGCTCTTACGTTATATTATATTCACTCACTTGTTACACAGATTCCCCATTCACTCTTTAAGGAAAAGGGCTACGACCACCGCGAGGCGCTCTTTGGCATGCCTCCGTACGGCGGAAGCATTGCCCAGCAAGTCTACTACGCCGACAGTGACCTTTGCGACGACAACGTCGATCCCACGAGAGGATATCCCCAGCGCGACAAGGACTCCAAGGGAAACCGCAAGCCGTGGGAATCGCCCTTTATTCTCATGGTGGATCGGGGTGGTTGTACCTTTGTCAAGAAGGTGAGTTTATTATACATCGTCGCTTTATATTTATTCAATTGATTGGAGACTGAACAGAGCCGATGCTTAATTGAGTGAATCGGAATTTTGAATTGGTGGAACGGCGCGATTTGGATGTGTTGTGTGCGAGACTGGATATCCATCGTTTTTGCATTGATTATCGATTGTTTTGACGGTAAATAATTCTTTCGCTCTTGGCCAACTGTCAACATTTCTCATTTGTCTTTTACTTTCAGGTCCGCAACGCTCAACGCGCTGGTGCTGCCGGAGTTGTGATTGCCGACAATACCTGCCTTTGCTCGGACGAGAACTGCATGGCCAGATCCGACTCACCGTCCTGCGAAACGACCGAACCAATCATGGCGGACGATGGATCGGGTAGCGACATTTCTGTGCCATCCTTTTTAATGTACAAGCATGATGCTGACCTCGTCAAGGACGAGCTCATGCAGAACCGCCCCGTCCAATTGGAAATGTCGTGGAAGTTGCCGAATCCGGATGACCGCGTCGAGTATGACCTTTGGACCGTCCCCAAGGATCCCACGAGTCGTGACTTTTTGCTGCGGTTCAAAAAGCTTGCCGTGGCGCTTGGATCGCACGCGTACTTTACTCCGCACATGTACATTTACGATGGAGTGCGCTCGCACTGCCATGGATCTGATGGCAACGAGAACTTTTGCGGTTCGTTGTGCACCAGCAAGGGACGCTATTGTGCCACTGATCCTGACAGTGACTTGGAGCGAGGGATCTCGGGAGCAGACGTGGTGAGAGAGAGTCTGCGCCGGCTATGCATTTGGGATTTGTATGGAGTGGATGATGGGATTGGCGCTCAGTGGTGGGACTACATTGCCGAGTTTGACGCTCGATGCGATAATCCAGACTTTTTCATGAGCCAGGACTGCGTCAATGATGCTTACAAACATGCCAAGATTGACGGCGGCAGAGTGGAGAGCTGCATGAAGGACAGTGGTGACTTGAATGCTGATAAGAGTAACTCCAAGCTCGACACGGAGATTATTTCTCAGACGCAGCGAGGTGTTGTAGTTATTCCGACAGCCTTTATTAACACTGCGGCCATTCGAGGCTCGCTGACACCGACGAATGTCTTTGCTGCAATTTGCGCTGGATTTAGTGAAGGAACGGCGCCGGATATATGCAAAAAGTGTGGCACTTGCTCGAATGCTGTTGGCTGCGTTGAAAAGGGATATTGCCCGGCTAGTGACGGAGGAAGCGAATCTGGTAGTGGCGTTTCGACCCATACCTTTGTTTCTTCGCTATTCTTTGTTTGCGTCATATTTGGTTTTCTTGGAGCTTGGCATTATAAGAAGACGAGGGAGGAAATGCGAGACCAGGTGCGAGGCATTTTGGCCGAATACATGCCTTTGGAAGATCAAGACGGCCCGCATGTCGGAGGCTCGCCAATGGACTTTGCCCGTGGTGGTGCCATGACCTCGCTCATTTCTTAAAGTTCAGTTTTCTTTCTTTCACTGCACTTGCTTGTATTGGAACTTATGAACATGCACACACGTAATACACATCATACTTCGTTAGCTGAAGAGTTATCACACGACATTTCAGTTGTCTATGCTTCATATAGTTGTATAGCATGATTGTCTACCTTTATGCGCCGTATACTTTACATGGTATACATTGTTTATATGCATACTCGTACTGCTAACAGGTCTGCGATAGTCAAGCCGGGCTCGACATACAGGGCTCTTTCGCAGCGAGCGGCGTAGTATATAATATGTTTATCTGTAGGTAGGTCTATTTTTTATTGTATTTTCTGTATCTGTAATTCTTTTCTTTCATGTAATTGTTTGGCGCAACCTGCGTACGCCCGGCATAATCTGGTGTGTAGTGTATGTGCAACTTCCAAAGAGTCTAATGACTTTGGCAACTGCCCCGCTGCGAAAGAGAGTAAGAGTCTGAATATCTACATGACTCCAGCGACAATGGCCGACGATGAAACGTGCGCCCTTGACCCGCCGGCGGCATTCGCCAAGCAAAAGTGACGAGGCGAAGGCGAATACCGACAGCTCTTTTGGCTGTCAAAGCTGTTGTTCCTAGAGTGACGCCCCGACCGCATCGATCCAGTGGATGTCACTGACCGCGCGTCGTACGCGTCTTGGACGTGATGCAGCAGCTGCTGCTCGGGTGGCTTGAATCGCTCGCTGCGGGGTGGAGTCGGAGAAACAGTGGCGGGTCTGTTCGTATCCACCCGCTCCAGCGCCTTGGTTTCCTCCGTCGCGACAAACATGGTGCGGAGGCGTCCTCGCGCAGACGTGACTGTCGGATGGCGGCAATCGAGTCCCAACTTGCTCTGTATGTCGTAGATGAAACGTTCCCGCGTGCTCGCGGGAACCTTGCTGTAGCTCGTGTCATCGAACACATTCAAAATGGCAGCGAGCGCCACAGTCGAGTTTGAGATAGCGATAAAGTACGAGTCGCAGACAGCCAACTCTGTAAGATATCTAGCCATTTCAAAGATATCCTTGCGGACGCTTGGGTGCACTTGGTCCGTCAGAAACAGGACCAAATGCGACACAAACGCGTACTGCGTCGGTGGATGAATCCTCCACTTTAATGCACTCAGTATCTTGAACTCCATTGCTTCAATGTCGGTCGGTCCAAACTGACCGCGGCTAAGATTGGAGAGAGTGGCGATCTTGATGCGCTTGGGATCGTATAGCTTGATGGCGATCGCGAGTGTAGTGAGCGATGTGAGTAACGCAAGGTTCCCGTTACATTGTACGCCGGCAAGGTATCTGTCAAACAAGTCGAGCGAAACGGCAACGACTTCTCGAGAAAGGTCAAAGCTGAAAGAGAAAATACGAAGACATGTTAGGCCTGTTGAAGAGGTGAGGGCGAACATCGAGCACCTCGAGGCGATTGGCGAAGACTTACTGATCGACCACATTGTAGGCCCACTGGCAAATCTTTTCTCTCCAAGTGTTGTTCAAGTGGCTATTCGCCTCGACAATGGGAGGCAAGTAAAGTTTGTATGCATACGCCGTTTCTTCTTGCCTCTGCATGACAAGCAATCGATCTACCAAGTCCTCCGCGCTTGGGAAAGAATACGATCCAGGGTTGCTCATTCTACGCCAGAATCAATCGTGAATTCTCGATACACAACTTTCTTCAACGTTATCGAGACAACTATTAACTATAGCTGCTCAATAGAATGGCCGATCGAAAACGTGGGAGGGACAAGGTCTACCGATGTAAACTTGTGGGCCTGACCAAAGATTTTGCGCTCGAATCGAAGCGCCACCATGGAAGAAAAAAGCGAGGTCACCAAAGTGACGAGCGTCGGACAAACGCACGACACACTTTGCGCCAGAGTCGCATGCTTGAACTTGCAACTATGCGATCAAAGTGTTGGATTTGAGTCTGGCGTAATATAGCCGTTACATGACCATCGTGTGGCTGTGGTTGATCGGCGTCGGCGTTCCTCTCGCTGACGTAAGCGGGCTTAATTTGAGGCGATGACGTCGTGCAACGCTGAGTGACGTTTCACGCCGCGCGAGCCGTTTCCCAGTTTGCCTTCCCCATTGTTCCGAGCGCCTGACTCATGAGGCGACGCCATGAGCACAAGCGCGGATCATCTTGTGAACAAAGGACGAGCGATCTGCCAATAAACCAATTGCAATGCCTGACAAGAGCTTGGACGAAAGCTCAAACAATCACAAGCCGATACAACCAAAGATGGAGCTCCCCCAGCTGCGATCCTTGAAAGTCGCTGAAGCAATGAGCAGCAACGGCAGCAGCAGTAGCTCGAGCGATTCATCGTGCTCATCTGATCGCCGAGATTCCTCTGTCGCATGCACTGAGCAACCTTCAGACGAGTCAGTGTCTCTGGTCGCTTCTGATGTTTCGTCTGACGATGATTCGCAGGACTTTCATGTCAGTTCATTCGAAAAATGCGCGTCATCTCATTGTGAGATGACAATGACAATGAAGAAAGGTTCACGCATGCGACTCTCCGCCGAATCTTCATCCAAATACACATCGAAATCTTCAACCTTGAACAATGAAGCTGGACGACGACCCGTCTGGTACTTTTTGTTTCTCCTGTGCTTGCTCGCCTTGGCGCACGACCTTTTCAACCTTTACAACAAGTCAGCGGATGACGACGCAACGACAGCATCAAGTACCCATCATTCATCCGACTGCATTTACGTTCCCGGCGGCGGATTCTCCGGTTTTTGGTTCACTCTGGGTCGTTTGCAAAGCATTCCCAAGCATGAGCGGCTGGATCACGAGTACTACTGCTACTCGGCGGGTTGCCTGGCCGTCATTGCTTCGGCCGTCTTGGACAAGAACATGGAGCAAATGTACGATATGGCGCATAACGTGCAAAAGCAGTGGCAGAATGGAACGATTGACCGATATAGCGTTGTTCGAACATTTTTGGATGATTTGCTAAATGTAGCAGCAGCGGAAGTGAACACTTCCGGCGTGCAAAACACCTCCGCAACCAACGAGAGGCTTGAGTTAACGTCGGCTCTCTCCAAGATTCACATTATCACCACGACGCAGCATGGCTGGATGGGCGCCAAGACGGAGATTCGAACGGCCACCAACTTTGGCGACTTGCACGAAATGCTTCTGCAGACAACGTGGATTCCCTTTGCCGTTGGAAACGGATTATGGCACAAGCAACACATGGACGGCGCCTTTACAGCGCTTCGCCATCCAACGTGCCAACGAAGTATGGGCCTAGCCATGCATCCCTGGCTGTTGGCGAACGTGGTCAATGTCAACCTGCCTCGTAGTGGAGTGGAAGCGTTTTGGAATCTTGGTCTCAACTATGGACTTGCGTAACGACCCATGAGTCTGTTTCACTAGAGATAAATCAATGTAAATTTTTGCACATATCTTGTCTGAAGATAGGTGGCAGTCAGCAGTCAGCAGCCTCTTTCGAATTGGGGCGTATCCAGTAGCTAAAACAAACCTGAACTGAATTGTCGGAGCGGTTTCGGAGGGTACGTCATCTGCCTCCAAAAGGTTGGGTCGTCGTTCATTCTTTGGCATATCGAACATCACACTACCATCATCGACGACAGCATTTGCTTGTTGTTTTGATCTGAAAGAGCTTTCATAGATACTCCAAACCAATACCGAAGTACAGTCAGAAACATGATAGTGTTATGCAGCAAACGACTTTTGTATTTCATCACATTGAGCCTCTTGGCCAGCAGCATTGACGCATTGCAATCTACATCGTCATTCGCATCACCCAACAAAGTCAGGACGTTGACTAAAACATCAATATGCATCAAACAAAAACTTCATTACCGTCCGACATCATCAACTGCCCTACACATGGCCGCATCAAACTCGATACCTCCCTACCCGGTCCGGATCGCCGTCATGGGCGGCGGCAACTTTGGTTTGGCACTGGCCGCCATTTGCGCCCGCAAAAACATTCCCACCACCATTTTGGTGCGAAAACAAGATGTTGCCGAATCAATCAACAAGACGCACAAGCATCCCACGAAAATGACCGACATTACCTTTCCCTCGACGCTGCGGGCGACGGCCGACCCGGCCGAGTGTTTGTCGGATGCAACCTACATAGTTCATGCTGTTCCGGTGCAGTATAGTCGCGAGTTTTTGAATTCAGTGGCGAAATACATTCCTCCCAATACACCAGTGTTGAGTGGATCCAAGGGCATTGAAACGACTAGTTTGGGATTCATGGTGGATATACTGCAGGAGTGTTTGGGAGAGGACCGACCCTACGCCTTTCTATCGGGTCCATCCTTTGCGCGGGAAATGTGCGAAGGTGTTGCCACCGCCGTCGTGGTGGCGTCCAAGGATGTGTTGCTGGCCAAGGACTTGGCGGAGCTACTGAGCGACAATAACTTTCGCGTGTTTACCTCACGAGACGTTGTTGGTTTGGAGATTGGAGGAGCCGTCAAGAATGTCATTGCATTGGCGGCTGGCATGTGCGAAGGTTTGGGACTGGGCACCAATGCCATGAGTGCGCTCGTGACGCGCGGATGTGGAGAAATGAGGCGACTGGGTTCCACGCTGGGCGCCAAGTCGAGCACTATTTCAGGTCTATCGGGTGAGTATGCTGGATGAGCGAGAGGAGTGAATGGAAAAGAATAAATAATCTCATCTTTCGCTCTCTAAACCATTTTATATTAAACAGGCGTCGGCGATACGTTCGGAACATGCTTTGGTCCATTGTCGCGCAACCGCAAGTTTGGCTATCGCCTCGGCCAGGGCGAAACCGTCCAGCAAGTCTTGGAGTCGAGCACCGAAGTCGCCGAAGGTGTCGACACGGCCCGGGCCTTGGTGCGCTTCATCAAGCAACGGTGCAAGGGCTATCGACTCGACTTGAAGTATCCAATATTGTTTGGTGTGAATGCGATTATTGAAGGCGAGCTGACGCCGTTGGAAGGCTTGAAGGGAATCATGGAGATGCCCTTTTTGATGGAAAACTATGATGAAAGATAATGTGACAAATCAATGTGTACAGTAAAATATAGAGTTGCTAGCAGTTGCATATCTTTGTTTTGCTGGAAGTTGGGTGGTAATGTTGTTCTCCGTATAATGAAGAGGCCTCTCATTTCCCAAGCCACCATCGCTTCTCAATAACTACTATACCAATACGCCACGGGCGGCCACTTTGGAGGATCGTATCCTTTTCCTCCGAGCGGCGAGCACCGCAGCAGTCGCCAAACGGTGAGCAAGCTTCCCGCACATGGCCCAAACTCTTGTATGGCTTGGACGCCGTACTGCGAGCAGGTGGGCAAAAAGCGACAGGCGGGAGGCAGTAGCGGCGAAACGAATTCTTTATAGATACCAATAGTGGCAATCATGGCGGTGGACATTTGGTCTGTTGATGGCGTTGAAGAAGGTGCAGTCATCTCGTTGTCGTTGTCGGCGGATGGTGTAACGTCATCGTCGTCATTCACATGGCTGACAGTTTCGTCGTCAGAGTCAATTGTCAGAAACCGTTTGTTTGAAGCATACATCTTCTTTGGTTTCCGTCGCTCCATGATTAATGAAACGTCGGCCACGCCAAAGTAATGCGATTGCTTTCGTGGTGCATGCATGGCTGTCGTCGGGCCGAAGGAAGCGTGACTGCAAACAGCGCATGCTTGGGCTTGTCGAGAAATATCTAGTAGAGTCAACAGTATCAGAACTGCGTTTTTCATTGTAAAGAGTCAACAGATAGATAGATAGATAGATAGATTGTTTTATTTAGAATGCAATCATGTTCAAAGCTGCTCGATCCTCGGTTCGTCATGGTGCATCACCATTATCACGATGTCGAAATCGTGTCACGCTGATGTCGCATGCGACACAAAAAAGGACCGGCGCGCGCGCGAAGTAAGAAACGGACCTTCCACTACGGTAGATCCAATGCCACGGAACGAACACTGCAGCTCTCTCACATGTCGGACTGCTCCTCTTGCAAGCATAAGCTTTCTCCACTTCCGTAGATAGACACTACACAGCAATCATGTTATCCTTTCGCTACTTGACTCGTCCATTAACGTTACCGAAATTCACAACGCTCGCTTCTACACGATCACTATCATTAAACGCTCCCAAGCGCACCTACCCACAGTACACGGTCTATGGCGACACGTGCATGCTGTCTCTCAAAGTCGTACTTCCAACCTTTCGGGCCACCAAGCAGCAAGGCTTGTACGTGGACAGTAAAGGCATGGGACGTGTGGTATTGGAGTGGATTCCGCGAGACTCGAATGGTATGTATGAATGAAGGAATGAGGACTGAGTAAAGCAGCAGCGTGGAACGAACGATGAAACATTCCGTTTATATGTTAACTCTTTCTTACTTCTCTTTCATCTCATTCATTTCATCTCCAGGACGCGGAGAACCCACCAAGACGGTACGCTTTGGTCTATCGCCCGAGGAGCTTGGCATACTTGTCGATCAATTGCCGCACCATTCCGTCGAGTTGATGCGTCGCCCTTCCACGGACGAAACTAGCAGCAACAATAAGCTTTTTCGCGTGGCACCAAACAACAATGGCATGTTTTCCTTTGCCTTTGACTATGAGCGCGACGGCGTCACGGGCGTGGGACCGGAGGGACCCTTTGCTGTGCAGGTGCCGCTCGGCGAGTTTACCGTGCTGCACGAGTTGATGAAATCCAGCATTCCCGTCGTGACGGGATGGTCGGCGCTGTTGGAGGCGGGCACCAGGGCGGCCATGGATCAAGCCATGCGAGAACATGGTAATGGTGGTAATATGAACTATCGTGACTCGGTGCCATTTTGAAGTAATGGTTAATGCAGAACAGTACATGAATGAATTGGAGTGATGCATAGTATAAGCGCAACAGACACTACTAAAGAGCCTATTTTATAATTCCATGCTACGTATCTTTTCAATCATTTCTTGCTCCTTCTCCTCCCAATCGTCGTCGTCATCGTCGTCCGAAACAGCATGTCGCCCATTCGTTCGCACGCGCGGCAAGGCTGCTTCAATCCGGTGCCACTGACCCCATCGCTCGGGCGGTACAAAGCCCAACGACACGAACCAATCCAGCGGCGAGTAGTGAGGCACATTGTAGTTCACCAAGAGTTCCTGACCCAGGCGGAGCGGCTTGCGCTGTCCGTGTCGCATGCTGCGCACAATAAAGGCACCCGAAACATCCTCGCCGGAACTGTCCACAAAGTCGCCGTTGCGATATTTCTCCTTGCCGGTCAGTTCGATGAATCCGCCAGCGTTGGCATCGTGGTTCACCAGGTCGAGGATTGGAATCATGCGCAGCGCGCCATGCTTTTCCGAGCCGGCAGTCGCGCGTGAGGCGACTTGGCAGAGTGCCCATTTGATATTGTCCTTGGCCTTGACGTCTTCGGGATGCTTGAGGTAGGGTGCATAGTCAAAGGTCAAGCCGTCGACAATCTTGTTGGCGTACTGCGATGCCTTTTGTAGCTCCAACGACCAGCCTTGCGTGTCAACGCCAATTTCCTCGCGCAATACGTTAATTGTGTCAAGCATGTGCGGTTTCAGCTTTTCGGAATACCCGCACGACGGCTCCGGCGGCAGTGACGCAATGTATGGCACCCACCGCGAGTAGCGACCAAGTCCGCGCTCGTGCGCGAGCAGCAGCACCAGTAGCGCGGCGTCGTCCAGTTCGTGCAAGCTCGCCCGCTTTTGCACTTCCGTGGGAACAATGGGAAGGAGCGTGTCAAGGGCAACGTTGCGTGTCATTTGAAAGCCAAGTGGCACTCGTATCAACACTTCCTCCTGTTTGAATGTTTGCGACGGCGGTGTTGCAATTGTTTCATTGTTGGCGCGCTGCAGCATGGCGTGGTGCTTGTCGTCGGCGGTGCCGGGAAGGCAGCGCACTTGACACGCTTGGTACGCGTCACGCACCATGCCAATGCCGCGCGACGCTCCACTCGGCGCCGGCACCAAGAGTCCCAAATCGGGATGCACGTATCCGCCTTGCTCTCTCACGACGGCTTCCCGCAGGACGGCAAAGATGCGTGGATGCGACGGATTCTGCGCATACTCCTCGGCCTCCATGTTTCGCTCCACCGACTCGGCCCACGAGGCGAATCGATCGAGCCAGTCGTCCCAACGTTTGCCGCGAAAAGTGACAAACTGAAAGGTTCCTGTGGATCGAATGCGATTCGCCAAATCTTGTTTCCATATTGGAGTGTTTGCGTAGTTTGGCTCCAACAACACCCTCCAGCTGCCGGCACCCATGACAAAGCCAAACAATAATCCGAACAGCATGCAGCCGACGAGCCAGAATGCTCCGTAGTGCTGTAGATGATCCAGTTTCAGCCATGACAGTTGCAATAGTCTTGTTTTGAATGGTAATGGTGCATGTTCAGTAGATTTCGTGGCAGTCGCTGCTGCTGGAGTTGTCGTCGTTGTGGGTGGTGCAGTGCTGGGAGATGCACTGGGAGCGACAGGATCATCGCTCGAGCTGCTACCGCCACCTTTTGCACTAGTAGTGGAGCTCTGTCTTCCTTTGCGGCCCATTGTTAGTCATGTATATATCGTATAGTATTATAGAGTGAAAGACGTCAGCCGGAGTGTGTGATGAGCGTCGAAAATCAAAGTTCGATGCAATATCATGTCGTAGCGGTTTCCGCTTAATGCCGAGACGACATACTTTTCATTTTTCATTTTTCTTCTGCTTTTGACGATCCTTTCGCGTGACGCCTCTGCGACTCGCAACCATTGACGCGATTCTCTCGTCTATTGGGAGCTTTCGAAAGCGCTTGCATTTGCCATCGCTCAGACGACAATCAGTCATTGATCATTCTATAGTTTCCGATATTATATAAAGCGACAATGATTCGTCGCACTTTCAATTTGCAACGGTGCAGTCGTTCACTACTGCAACGAAAACAGAATCGCTTCGTGTCAGTGACATCTGGCGCGCCACTACAAGTCAATGCAGGCTCGCCATCTACACCAAGTATTTCCAGTCCAAAGCTATATGATCCATATACAAATCGTCCATTCTCCACTCAGTTAACCAAGGCTCTCGATGAACTCATTGCCGAACGCGCTCGTCAACCCCAAACATCCGTTTCCCTCCAAGCCCTCATGCGGACGGGTCGGGGCGAATACTTGCATCGAACCTTTGGCGAGGAGACGCGCGAGAAACATGCCGCCACTGATTTAGTCTTGATCCAAGTTGCCTCCTTTCTACGACATGAATTACCCATCCGCTTGGCGCATCGCATCCAAGACTTGCAGTCCATGCGCGTCTTGAGCGAAATGTCATCCATTCAAGGCGTCGCTGAACTATACAAAACATCATTCCAGGAACTAGTCGACTGTCCACCACGCATTGAAACCACGCAGCAGGAGCAACTCTTTGCCCAAGTCGTGCAAAACATTTACGAGCGACACTCCAAAGTCTTGGTGCAAATGGCCCGGGGCGCCTACGAGTTTCGCACCGCCATGCGCGCGCAGCGTCAATCGGACGAGCTGCAGATGGAAACCAACGCCTTTCTGGATCGCTTCTACTTGTGTCGCATTGGAATTCGCGTGCTGATTGGACAGTACTTGGCGCTGCGGCAGCCGCCGGTTCCAAACTACATTGGCATTATCTGCAGCGCCACGAGTCCGTACGAAATTGTCAAGCGAGCGATTGACGACGCGGCCTTCATGTGCACGAGAAAGTATGGCGAGGCGCCGGATGTCATCATGAGTGGGCGACTGGATTTGACATTTCCCTACGTGCCGACGCATTTACATTACATCATGTTGGAGTTGTTGAAGAATAGTATGCGAGCGACAGTCGAGTGGCATGGAGTGGAGTGCGAGGACTTTCCACCGATTAAAGTGGTGATTGCTGATGGAGATGAGAATGAAGATGTAGTTATTAAAGTGTCGGATGAAGGGGGTGGTATTTCACGGAGTAACATGAAAAAGATCTGGAGCTACTTGTTCACGACGGCTGATCCAGGCATTCAGGAAGGCATGGTTGGTGGAGGAAGCGGCGACAATGTGGATCATGGGATTGATGCTCCGCTAGCTGGCTTGGGATACGGCCTGCCCATTTCGAGAAGTTACTGTCGGTACTTTGGAGGGGATATTTCCGTCATGAGCATGGAAGGCTATGGCACGGATGCCTTTGTTTATCTTGCGCGACTCGGCAACATGAAGGAGCCTCTGCCAATTTAAAGTAACAAGGCCGACTTTGATTTCTAGTACTAGAAATGTTGCATGTTTTATATTTGTGATATGTTTATAAAACTGTGACTGCCGTACCAGTACAGCCATGCCGGTAAGAATGGAAGGCCAAGACATAGTCCACTTGCACACCTTGATATATCACCAACCTATGCAACAAGGATCATAGAGCGCTGACAACACCCATATCTCGCCTATGCTCTGCAAATTTGAGCAGCGCAGGGCCTTGACATCGGCTAGCGCGTCTCTTCTCATTAAGCTCCTTCGACTTTAAACACTTCGTCCTCGTACTCCTTCACGTACCGTAGACTCTTCACTACTCCCTTCACTTGTCATCTGTTACGAGAAAGTTATATATGTATTTCAACTATATACACTTGCCAGATTTTCTATTATGAATTACTCTATGATTTTCAATTAACTAGATTGGAGTGCTCATTGGAGCATTCGCGGACACTGCAGCAACCACATTGCCGATCTCCGATTTACATGCCATTTTTCAGATACCACTTCCCTTTTTGTACTTCTGCCACTGAAGTCAGTAGGCTGCGGAAGACAGCAACATCTTTGGACGACGTCACGTCAGCAAAAGCAGTCATAACATCCTCCGTACTTGGGTGCTTGTATCGAAGAAATTCTTTTATCCTCATCAAAAGCTTGGCATAATGCTGGGCCTCTTCGTTTGGGGCTGTATCCTCACCTCCAGTAGCTACCGCTTGTTGGCGCTGCCGTAAAAAGGCCAGTAGACTGCTGGAATCGCCATTTACAGCTTGCGCTCGATCAATACCAAAGGCACTAATACCGCCGTTACTGCCTGACTTGAAACGGGAGTCAAATGAGGTTTCCGGCTCTGCCACACTTCTTTGCAGTGCTTTCGCAGCTTCTCGGGCAACTTCCTTGGCGCGTTCCTCCATTTCTCGCACTGTTGTGGACTTTTGTCGACAGTCATGTTCAACAAAATTGTGGTCGAAAATGCCGGCAAGACCCTTGCTCTTCATCACATGCTCTAGCGTCTCTTGATCATCTTTCAACGCCTCTTCTGGCGGTTCGTCGTCTAAATCAACCACCCCTGCACCATTCGTCAAGGCCCCAGTGTCGGTGATACCGTCTGATCCTCCTCGGATACTTCCAGTGTCGTCCTTTAAAGTAAATAGATCGCGCAAATCGCGCTGGGAAAAGAGGCGTCTTTGTCGAGGGTCTTGCAAAATCTTGTTCGAAAGCGACGTTTTGAAAATTTGTCGATGATAAATCTTCTCCTCGATTGTACCGGCCGTAATAAGTCGGTATACTGTCACTTCACGTTGTTGGCCAAACCGCCATGCCCGTTCTCGAGCCTGCGCGTCAGTTTGAGGATTCCAAGACGGATCAAAGAGAACGACACGGTCGGCACCAGTCAAGTTTAAACCAACACCTCCAGTTTGCGTTGTGCACAGCATACCGAAGTAAGAGTCGTCGTTGTTAAATGTATCGACCAGTCGCTGTCGTGCTCCCACAGATGTCTTGCCATCAATTCGGCCAAACTTCCAACCCTGGGCAAACGTAAATTTCTGAATAATGTCAAGCATCTTCACCCACTGACAGAAAATCAGGACACGATGTCCCTGTTGGTGCCACAGAGGAAGAATCTTCGACAACACCTCTAGCTTCCCGGATCTTTCAGTCAGTGTTTCACTCGCTTCCATCATACTATCATAGTACGCTGAATCGTCGTCGTCGTCATTCAAAGCTGCATCGTTCACATAGCCGTTGCTGATAAACGAGTCAATGGAAGCTTGATCTGGACTGCAAACAAGATCGGGGTGATTGCAAATTTTACGAAGCATTGTCACCGCCGCGAATAGCTGATTGTTGCCACGAAGTACCCGTCGGACCTCATCGCTCGAAAGGAAACCTCTGTACATTGACCTTTGTCGGACCGACAATCGACAAAATAAAACCTGTTCAGTCTTTCCTGGCATACGCTTCACTTCCTTTACATCCTTCTTCTGACGACGCAGTAAGTATGGATTGATTAGATCCTTGAGGACAAGTGAACAGCGATACGCAAGCTGAACCTGCACCGGCGACGCATTAGAGTAGCCTCCTCGTTTTATCGGATCCGCAAACTCTTGCTCGAAGGTTTGTAGTAAACCTAATCGTCCAGGAAAGACAAAGTCAAATATACTCCATAGTTCTTTTAGGCAATTCTGGATGGGTGTGCCGCTCAGTGCCAGACGGTGTGGCGTTCGGATACGCTTGCAGGCAATAGTGACATCAGCGTCTGGGTTGCGGATCCGCTGCGCTTCATCGAGGATCATGTAGGACCAATCATGTTCTTCGTAAATAGTTGGATTTCGACGCAAATTTTCGTAGGTTGTTATGACTGCATATCCGGTTCCACAAAAGCTATGCGGGTCCATTGTTTCGTGGTCTTGCTCGTCAATCAATTCGTATAGGCGATCGGCACGACAACGCTGAAGCCACGCAGCAAAAGCATTTAGCATTTGAGGCGAAATGCTCCGAGATACGCCATCATTTTCACCGGACTGATGAATGAGTATACGACGTAGCCCAGGCGCCCATATAGCTAATTCGTTAAGCCAGTGTTGAAGCATAGTTGCAGGCGCAACAATCAGCACAGACTTGAGTTTGCGGGCAGCAGCGAGGATCCCCATAAACGCACACACCTGGCATGTTTTACCAAGCCCCATCTCGTCACCTACAACTCCTCCAACTTGTTGCTGATGCAAGCCCCACATCCACTTGATTCCTTCTCGTTGATATTCGAATAGTTTGTCGTTGGTCCACGCTGGCACGTACAGCCCATCTACGTAATGCGCTCCTGGAATCGCTTCGTCCGCGTCGCGCTCCATCATTTTCTTCATGCGTGGCAAACCATTGTCAATCCAGTCGTCAACCCTATCCTCATAGTTGATCTCTTCCAAATCATCAATGGCATTCAATTTTGGTGCAATAACTTTTCGCTTCTTAATGCGGCGTTTTGGCTGCTTGCGTTTCATTATTCGCTTTGGTCGTGGCTCTACTGTCATCGAAGGTTGCACGGTAGCACTACCCTGTTCACCACGCCTAGATCGTCGTAAAGGTCTTCCTCCTTGCTGACATGTCGCCAAATGTTGCGCGAGAACCGTGTCAATGTCGGTTGTTTCGTCTGCAAAAATGGTTGCCTGACACTGTGGACACGTCGCACTTGCAGCGGCTACTGGAGTAGTCCGCGCATCATCGCTACTATTAGACTCTTTCTTCTCATCAATGCCGCCGAGCGCCTCTTCGTCGTCGTCGTCGTCATCATCAAATTCATCCTCCTCACTCGAACTGCCAGCAATCTCCACAACATGCATCGCCATGCGCTTTTGCCTCCTATTTTGTCGCTCCAATCGAAGCTGCGCCAAGCGTTCCCTTTGTTCCGGAGTTACCCGCAAATCTGATTCCAAGTCGTCTTCACTTGGAGCCTTGATCCTCGTGCGCTGCATCATGGGGACGCGCGTCCGCGGCAGTGCTCGCTCACTTTCGACTCGCTGCTGCTGCTGCATTGCTACGGATGATCGCTTTTGTTCAAATTGCTGCTCCTGTTTCAAGCTAGCAGGTAGTTCATCTAGCGACTTGCCAGCGACACTTGTCAAAAATGAAAGAAGCATTTGCTCCTTCAAAAAGAGTCGATCGTGTGACAGTGCGTCGACAGACTGCTCCATGGCAGCTTGCTCTTGCAACTCCCGTCGCGTCTTGCTCAAGACTGCATATACATGCGCTTCGTCCGCTGGATTATATCGTTCCGGATGTCGTGGATCAAAACTTGGTGCCAATGAATGCAGTGGCGGAAACCCAACGACTCCATGTTCAAAGACATGCAACGTGGGAGCGAGTTGCTGCGTGGCCTCGCGAATGACATTGTCTTCATAAACATCTTGCTCGTGCAGCGACGCATTCAGTGATGCCAGTAGTTGCTGCTCGTCCGACATGTTACTGTGAATGCTGCAATACTCTACACAAATCAATGGACTGCCATGGTGGAAAACTGAGTCGGCGGATGGTCGCGGTCGTCGGCGAACGTCGAAACGTGAACTGCGTTTGCGGGACTGAAAAGACATTGAATCGCACGATTCCCTTTCGATGCGAAACTTCGCGTCATTCGCGTCGATCATTTCAGCCATGGAGGCTTGTTCTTCCCAGTAATCTACTTTCAACCATGTCATTACGTCCTTTATTAACATGAACATGCCGCTATTGTCTGTGTCGGTGTAACAGCAGGATGTGCTAGTTTGCCAGCTGATGAGGGGATGAGGGATGAGGGATGAGGGTCGATGTCTCGATTTGCGACAACGCGCATGCCAAGAACTTTATTCGCAGATAATGCACAATTTTTCAACGAATGAAACATACTACTTGAAGAGATTTTAAGGCAGTGCGCGTCATTCGTCGTTAATGACACTCCGCGCAACGGAACCAATTTTATATGAACAAATTTTGATGCATATCTTCTCCGCAGCCGCCTTACTTGCCGCTCTCACAAAACCAAAAGTGGAAGGATTGTCACCGCCTGCAGTAAGTTTTGATGATTGCATCGGTGTTGGCATTGACTTGTCTCGTGATGGATGCTTTCTTGTTCGCTCACAGTTACCTCTCACACTGTGTGCTTTAACACCGCGCTTTCTTGCTCCTCTCGTCCCATCCAGAAATCATGATTGTCACTCCCTTCAAGTCGTTTGCTGTCCTTGCCGCCATGTTCGTTGCGCCCGCTGCGTCTCAGGGAACCAACGCGACGACCCTTGCCTGCGGCGACACTGGCAAGGCCTACTTTCGCAGCACGAACGAGTTGCGTGCGGCGGTCTCTTGCATCACCACGTTCCAAAACTGCAACTCGACCGACCTGCCCGAGTCGTCGCGCACAACGTTGTCGGATCTTGGTGTCCTTGGTGCTGTTCTTGAGACTGGTTCGCTCGATGCAGTCCTTGACGGTCGCGATGTGGACGCTCAAGTTTTGACGAACGCGCTTGGAGGAGATGTTTGGAAGGAACTCCAGGTCAATAGCATTATTGATCAGCTCTTTAAAGATTTGGAGGCTCTTGTCATTGCGCTTCTCGACCTCCTCATTAATCTTCTCGAGGGCCTCCGTGGTTCATTCGGCCCTCTTTCGACTTGGTGTGTTGGCTCGCTGACCAACTTGGACAATGTGTTTGCCGGACTCAAGGTAAGCAGGGCGAACTAGAATGTATCAACCAACAAAAAGAACTGATCTCATTTATACATGCGCCACTTTTGCAACACAGGACTTTAACGCGCCACTTGACTGGGACGTTTCGAATGTCACCTCGTTTGTGGGAACATTCAAGGATGCAACGGCTTTTAACCAGGTTTGTCGTATGGAATCTGGACTTTTTCAATCGTAGCGACAAGGCCTCCTCATGTAATTCCCTCTTCACAACTTGTTCTATTCTTGCAGGATTTGAGCTCGTGGAATCTCAACAATGCTTGCGACCTTACGTCGATGTTTGAAGGTGCCACGAGCTTTGCTCAGGACTGGCAGGTTGACCTCAGCCAGACGACCTGCCCGACTACTCCTGTCACCACTAACATGTTCAAGGGCACGGCTTGCGAACAGACGGACGATTCCACTTCTCCGACTGGTCCAGTCTGCAAGCTTGCCACCGATGTTACCGCGAATTAGAAAATGTCAGCGAAATGTTGACGCGCCAGTGTTTAGAGTCTGAAGTCGTCTTTTTAAAATTATGATCATTGTTACTGTTGTTGCCCAGTTTGTTGATATAAATTAGATGTGTTATGATGCATCGGTCTGACTTGAATCTATAGCAACCTCCCGCGCACCCACCGTGCATCATACCGCGACAGCGTAGCGATCGGCGAGCGAGCAAATTACTTGAATCCGTCTCTGTTTCCGCTATACGCAGTGTCTACAACAAGGCAGGGAGTATTTAAAGGGGTATACACAAGCACTTAAACTTCACAACACTATCCCGCGGTGAGAAGTCAATTCTCGTAGCTAGACCATGCGCGACTGAAAAGTCGTGTCGCTGTTGGTATCGACAACGGGAGCGATCAGATTTCACCATGGCGATCAAATTGACAGCTTGGAGCAGCAAGCATATAGAACAGCGTCTTGAATCATTTCACTACCGTAAACTATTAACTTGAAAGTAAGTTCTGTGAGAAAATGGATTCTAGTGACCAAGCAAGCATAGCGCCGGCGCAGCAGCTGCCACAACAATCTACGTCGACAGCAACCAACACAGAGGGCGATCGAGAAGAACTAATCGAAGCTACGCTATTTCGTCTCACTCAAGGTTTACCGAGAGCCGAACTTGATTTGATTTTATCCGAATCGGAAGCCTGCGAAGCGGAACTACTCAAGGAGATCGAGTTGCTTGAAAAGGCATCTTCTGATCCATCGTTCGAAAATGAAAGTCCAGAGGTCAAGGCGATTCTTGAATGTGTCTTGACTCCATTGGATCAGTACTGGACAGCATCCGCTCTCTTGGGACGCCTTCGAGACGACATGATGCTCCCTCGGATTCCAACCGCCGCTGCATCTCCCTATGCCATTGCTCCGGCTGCATCGCATTCAAAGCAACAACCACACCATGCTCCCGTTGACGCGTCTGCTTTGATTGAAATGCAAAACAATCCAGCTTATACGCAACAGCATGACCAGCCAACGCAATTACTGGCACTATACAAGAAACTCTCCTCGCACCGGTCCGCCCATGTCTTTCGCAAAGCCGTCAAGGACGAGGAAGCTCCTGGATATTCCGATCGCATTCGATTCAAAATGGACTTGGGCCTTTTGCGTCGATTGATTGTTTCCAATCAAGTCGTAAGCTACCACGACTTTCACAAGTATGCCGGTTTGATCGCTCACAACTGCGTCAAGTTCAACGGAAGAGAAAGTGACTACGGAATGCTAGCGCGCGAGTTTGAGCAAGCGGCGGATGAAATGGTGCGACACGCAGTGCTGACGACAAGCGCGCAGCAGCAAGGTGGCGCAATAAGCAACAATGTCGATCAAGGCAGTGGCGCTGCCAATGTTGGTGCAGAAAAAACCAATGTGGACAAGGCTGATGCAGAAATGGCTTCTGTGTGATTTTTTAATTGACTTTGAATGTCAGCATGTACTGCACATGACATATTGAATTAGCAGCGTCTCTGGCAAATTATGCAAGCAGTGAAGCAAGGGCGTCGCTCTATATGCTACACAATAGGTTTCAATACGACATTGTGATGTTTGTACTTTGTTTAAAATCAAATATGTATTTATTGACTTAAATTTCCGGTAGCGGTCACTTGCGTGTGCAACGCACCAGCTTCGCGATGCGCTTGCTCCAGCGATAACTGTTGCTGCGACTGAAGGGATGCCATGAAGCGAGCCTTTAAGCCTTCATCGCCGCTCAAGGTCTCTTGAAGGCGATGCAACGTTCCAGCGGCGCTTTGCTGCAAGACTTGATCCGTCGGGTAGTTGGCGAGGCACCACTCTAGCATTTGATAACAGTTGGGCGTCCACAACAGGTCATTGTGATAGTCTTGGGTCAATGAAAGGTTGTGGAGCACGAGACATGCCCGGTTCAAAATTGCTTCGCTCGCGCAAAAGTTCTTCATCGACTGTACCACCAGTTGAACAATCATGCCGACATTCTCGTCCAGAATGTCTCTCTCCGAAGAATCCTCGGCGGAACTGTTTTCTCGCTCAGTGCCTTCGTCTTGGTCGAGGCTCACTGATGGAATGACAAGGTTCACTAACGCAAAGATGGCGCGGAACTGCACTTCGGCGTTGAAAGGATGCGTCTGCATGGCAGCTGCCGTCACTTCAATGGCACCGAGACGAACAAGCATCTCCTTCTGCGCCGGCGCCAAAGCAACATTCACCAACGACCAGCAACTCATAGCTTGGAGCGCGCCATTGTCACGGAACCGACGCATCGAATCTAGCAACACTGCAATACCGTTTCGACCGCTTTCGGCACCGCCGTTTTCGATGCTGAAAATGCCCGACGCGTTGACCATGGATGTGTGAAACAGCATGCCTTCTCGGCCGCCAAGAGGACGGGCAAGCAAAACTATAGTATGACAGGCTGCCGTGTGCAGCTCGGAACTGTCGGGAAACATGACCATGGCGCGGAAAATGATATCCGTCAGACCAGCGCGCTGGGCAGTAATGCGCTGCTGCTCATCATCTAATAGTGACGGAAGAACTTTCATGCACATGGTTTGGATGCCTTCCACGTCCGAGAATGCCACCATCCAATTGACAATTGAGTAAATGGCGCATGACCATGGTAATTCAACAGCAGTTCCCGCTGTACCGTCCATTGTTGGCCCGAGCATGCGCTGCGTCAGCATTGAGTGTCCGTAGGTAACCTTTTTCTTCTTCTTGCTAGTCTTGTCAGCGTCATTGCGGCGGCGCTTACGAGAATGCATCACTATTTGGTCACATGTATCGCCGTCAGCATCATGATCCAAACTTCGATGATGCGACTTGTGCGAAGCCTTGGTCCGGCGGCGAGCAATCTTACTCAAGCCTTCCACCTGCAGCAACTGCTGGTCGTGGTCAGACAAGCTATTATCCGACACGGCAATGCCCCGGGCGCGGGCAAGAAACTCCTTGAGATTCTGATTCGTCTCAATATTCTTAAAGGTTGCTGGACCAGATCCGTAGTCAATGACCGAAGGCGGTCGTCCATTGACAGCGTCGTCCTTGATGCGCGTCAAGTACTTCATGCAGCGCACAAAGCTCGTATACAAAAGCCTGTGCTTGCCAAAGGTGACACGAAGTTCCGTCTCGACATTGGCCGACAGGTCGGAATCGTCGCTGCTGTCATTGCCATTGCCGTGGACTTGAGCCTTGAATGGTTCCAAGAGGCAAAGGACACGCCACAGCTCAGGCTGGCGTGTAAAGCTAAACAGCCAGTCCTTGGACAAGGGCATGGTAAGGACTTCCAAAATGTTGGGAGGTTCCAGAAAGGTTAACACATGCGCCATGATATCACCGCCGACGCAAAGAAGGGGTGACTTGCCGTCCATGAGACCGTTACTGGATGACTTTGATAATGTAACCTTGTTGTCAGTGACAGCCGCAACTTGATACTGCAGCGACGGGTCCGAGACTTGGAGTGGCACGGGCGGCCACGGAGCAGCATATGCAAACGCTTCATCTTCACTCGAAACGGAAGGAGACCTTGATGTTGGCGGCGACGGCGCAAAGGCCGCCATGAAGCTTTCCGTCATTTCATTGTCGGATGAACTTGATCCAAAGTCAGCGATATCCGATGACACGCCAGAGTCTTGCTTCTTGGCCAGTAGCATGGGACGCTTGGGGTCGCTGGTAGATCTTGTGGTTGCATCCTTGACGTTGCTTAAATGTCTCGCCTTTTTACTTTTGCGCAAGCTGTCGTCCGACGACGAACATGATCCGCCGTTGTTGTCTTCATCGTTGGCCGAGGCTGACCCGGCGTAGCCGCCTTCCGTGCCACTCCCCGAGGAGCTGCCATTGTCGGTGGACGCAGTCGAAAGTCTCTTGGTATTTGCAGTCAATGATTTTTGCTGGACTTGTGACTCTTGCATTGACGCACATACAGACGTCTTGACGGTAATGCTGTTGAGCGGCTTGCTGTGCTGCTTGCGGTGGCGATCCGTTGTCGTTGTAGTTGTCGACGTTCGCTTGGCCTGCATGATTCGTTGCATGGTCATGCGAATCGTTTCCAGTGCGGGTTCCTTGCCCGGCTCGACTAGCTCCTTGATTTCCCGACGAAAATCGGATCCACCCGAGTAAACATCAAACTCCAAGCAAGGTTCGTTGGAGAGGGAGGCGACCACGGCGTGGTGATGATGAGTGCTGGAGGAAACGTGCTCCGCGGCGCGGTCTGCCCGTGACTTGCGACATGACCGACTACCGGAAGCTCCTTGCGCTCGATGTCTATGGCTGCTTGCTTCTGGCCACTTTGATACTTGCTGAACGTTCAAGGATGATGCATCGTCGTGATGATTCGAATCCGAGTTTGAAGTGGTGGTTGATCCAGTCACGGCCACGACGGAAGCATTCTGCTCCATGTCGCAACTGCTGCTTCCGTCGTTGTTGCTGCTACTAAACGCGTTATCAGTCACCTCTTGATCCTTCAGCTTTTGCTCGCGCATATTTCCGGCAATGTTTGCCAGGGAACATGATAGTGCATCCGCAATGGCCGCGTCGGAACAAGAGTACGATTCGTTTGTTGATGCTGCTTTGCTGCTCGTTTCGGCAGACGAAACCGTCACTGCCGCACTGTCACGTTCCCATAGTGATTGCGAGTTGACGTTTACTGGTGCGCATGAGGCGTCAAGATGGACTTGTTCATCCTCTGCCGCCAATTGCGAAACCAATCGTTGCACGCTTTGTTCGTCCATCATGTATATGGAGCCTCTGGTTTGTATGATTGCTTTGATCAGCAACAAGTAGCTCTGCAGGTTGTCTTTCGCTGTATAAAGTATGATTGCTTGTTCTTATAATCAATCTTGGTTTGTAATTTTTATGCGCAGAGGGACAATACCCATCAATCGAATCGTCGGCAGATGCTCCGGAGTCCCATGGTGTGCAAATCATGTCACGCGACGGAAATGGAAGAGCCGCCTGTCGACAGCTGCTGCATCTTGGTCCATGGACTTCCTCAATGGGCAATAGCGGAAGGTAACAGATGGCTATCACAAGCCGGAAAAATGAATCATGAATGTATTGCCCCTAAACGTCACTCGTTTTCGGTGCCTTCTGTTGTTGAAAATAATTGCGCCGAGGCTATAGCAAGGAAACGAGCGAACGAAGCACAGATGGATCGGAACCCTTGGAACCGCAGATGGAAAAATGTCATTATGACTATCTGGCGCAATGTACTCCAGGTTCGGCGCGTCACAGACGCACGAGGGCTGTTGGTTGCTAAGCGTGAGCTAGCAATACAGTGCCAACGAACATTAGTTATTCGAGCGTGATGCAACTGGAGACTGCATCTACTTGATTTGGCATTGCTAGCCAGCGGAGTGAATAGGTGCACTTACTTCTTAGTAAACGTGACACCTGTTGTAAGCCTTCGACAAACTACAAAGGACACAGTGCGACGGAAAGGAATGTGCTACTTGTAGTGCATACCTCCCAGAAACTGAGCTGTGAAAGTACAACTTTAATTAATAACACTTACATATAACAACTTGTTCAGCCACGTCTTAACATTGATTGGGGTTTTCACGCACAGGGTCGTCAACATACAAAATCGTCTACTTTGAAACCTTGCGCTTCGACCGTGTGGCGGGCCCAGTCTTGGTGTTCATCGCCTCCATTAACTTGTCATGTACAACATTTTTAATCAAATCCAAGTTATTTCCTTTGACCATGTCCCATGCAGCTTGAAAGAGCGGATCGCATACCGCCGCTTGCGGTCTTGTTGTTTTCGGCGCTCGACGGTAAATGTAAGCCATGTGGCCTTCCTTCGACCCATGCATTGACGTTGGCAACCGCGTCAAAAGTTCCAAGTCAAAGTCCCAGTCGGTAATCATGTGTCGTGGTCCGCTGTAGCAAATCATGTATTGAGAGGAACTGTCGTTCCACATGTCCGACAAGTGACCCCATAGTCCTGGTGGGAAACTGAAAGGAGGTGAGGTGAAATGTGGAGAATGTGATACAAGGGTTAGTTTAACCAACATTGATCGCTAAATGCAAACAAGCAGCCCACTCACCCGCAACTGAACATGTAGACGTGCGTAAACGGATCAAACGACTCTGCTTCACTTATGTCGCCACAATCAAACATGCATCGATGCTGAATGATTTCAGTGTCTTGCTCATCGAGATTTTGTTTACTTGCAGCTTCCAATACGCCATTCAAGCAAGTCATGCCAAGGAGCCATCGATCATGTTCGACCTCAATCCCATAACTGAATTCAACGCCAGGATCTTGTGCCACATGCAGATTGGGCTTGCCGATTCCGGACCCTACATCGATAAAGCGACTCGACTTGTTGAATTTAGTGTGCTCGATCATTGCGTTGATTACTTTTTGCATTGATCCCATGGTGAGTTCGCCGTAAATTGGCCCAGACGATCCGTTTCCACCAATCGAACCAGTGAGCTTGCGGACAATGCTGTACACTTGTCGAACATTTTCACGGACTGTTACTTCGTCGACGATCCGCCCAAACAGAAGTTTGCGCTTGGTAGGAGAGTCGGCTTCCTGTTGCTGCTGCTGCTTCTGGGGGTGCCGAATGGGACGCGCCGGAGTCACCGGATGGACCTGCTGCGACGCACTCGTTCCGTCGCGGAATAGAGCCTTCTGTACATCATGTCGCTCCTCTGCAACAGCAGCTCCTTGGGATCTAGCACCTGAGGGAGTTACAATAGACTCGCGTGGTTGTGCAATCGCTGCATCTTCATCAGTCGATGGATATTCAACTTCCCTTGGAAGATTCTTTGGCAGCGAGGCTCTGGCCTTTCGAACGCTTTTCTTCTTTGCCGATTCTTGCTTGCCCGTCTTGACCATAGTTTGTGAGTTATCGACTAGTAACCGTGCAAGGTGTACAGCAGAAGATGGATAACAACGGTAAAAGGCCTTGCCGCTGTTCAAAAGAATCGACGGAGAGTTTGTTTCTTATGTTCCTTGCAGTGGCCTTTTGGCGATCTCCATTAGCGATTCGAGTTACGATGATTACCGGAGCGACGAGTGTTTCGTCGCGGGACAATGCATCCGTTTTTGTGTGACCAATTTCACTTATAAAGAGGTTGGACAGTCAATCAACGATTTACAGTGACATACAGTATTGAGCAACTTCATTTCTCAGACAGTAAAAGGATGAATTATTGCTTCACTACTACGCGTACACTACCGTAGTCAGTGTAAAACAAAAGAAAGGAGCCCAAGCAGCAGAGGGATGAGACGGCGCCTCATAGAATATCATAACGCTCTTGCATTCCGTCTACTACAGTATGCACCATCTTTAAGCACGCGTCTATCAAACGATTATCGATTTAAAACTCGTCATTCGCCAAATGCTCCGTCTCCTTAACTCTCTTGACAAACTCTTCCTTTTCCACACACCCCTTGCATTCAACACCACGATCCGCTAGAATCTGCTTGAGTTGCTTGACTCGAAGCTTTGAAATATCCTTGACTTCCATCTTTTCAGTCTTGACTGGATTCTTGACGGTGCAAATTTCCGGATTGCTCTTGTTGATGCGTTCACAAACCTTGAGTGAGGACATGCCTAAGCTGAATGGTTGTGCCACATCGCGCTTGATTGGGTCAATGTAGTAGCAAATCTTCTTTTCCTTACTATTCAAAGTGTCTCTCGCGCAGTATGCTCCCAGTGCGGCTTCAATTTCTGGTTTCTTGTTCAAATGTTCCTTGGCAAGGGTTGCGCGCACGTCGTCCATGACCTTGACGCAAACTGCAGTGATTGATTAGGAAAGAGGATAAGATAAACATCATTTTCGTCATGGCACTCGGAAGCTGAAAGCAGGTTCCCATCGTCTCTCGTCTATTCGCTCTACATGGTCGTCTCCGATGCATCGGCCAATAGGGCGGCACGACGAGGACGAAGGAGACAGTCGGCACGCACCTTCGCATTCTCCGGCGGCTGCAATGCCAATCCAGACTAGAATCAATGCTAATGATCTTAAAGGTACCATGTTGTCTGTCTATATGAATGTTATGCAGCGTTGGTGTGTGGGAAAGAGGGTCTGGCTTGTCGAGTCTGTGACAATCGCTTGGTCGGCCATGCTGAAACGACGAGGCGCGACACGTGGAATGACCATGCGTCAAAAGAGAAAAGGTTGAAGCTATTTTCAGTCGTGGTGCGACCTCAGCTACCTGCGCAGCATCGGCACTATTGGACTCGTACGTAATGTATAGAAAACACTTTAAGAAGCACTCCTACAACAGTTCCTTTTACCACTTTAGTTCCATACGCATCCAAGATGCCGTAGGTTCGTCTCCTCCTACACTAATCCAAATATCGCTTGGGCAATGTCCACCTGCATCCGGCTTGCCTCCCATTGCCTTGTCTCCCTCCGGCAAGCCTGCTCCACCAGTTTCCATCGGTTGAGCCAGCCACTTCAACATGATTCTATTCTTGCGCTGCGCCGCCTTGTGCACTGCCGAATGCCCTTGCTTCTGCTGCTCCACAAATGACACGTTGAGCGACTGCAGCCAGCGACAAAACTCGCGATACGCGTCCAAGTGTGTATCTGCCGTCGTGGGCATCATGGCAAGCCAGTGCGCACAGTGGCATTTCCATTCGTTGCGCGCAAATACGTCGGCACCATGTTTCACCAGCACGCGAGCCGCCTCCAAGTGACCACCAAAGCAGGCCAAGTGTAGCGGTGTCGTGCCGTCACCTGATCGTACGTCAACGTCGTATAGTTTCTGCTCGAGCAAGTATTTTATGCAATTGACGTGTCCGTTGCGCGCCGCGTAGTGCAATGACGTCTTTCCGTCTCGTCGCCTTAGCTTTCTATTGGTATTCATGGTGGGCGTCAGCAGCGGCGTTGTCGTTGTGCCACTGTCAACGTCATTCGTACCAGTTGGAAGCGAGTCATTCTCAGATACAGTACTAGCGCAGTACCTTTGAGCCAACTGACTCAAATATTCGAGACAGTCCAAATGTCCTCCTCCAGCCGCCCAGTGCTCCGCCACGGATCCGTGGCGATCCCTCGTCAGCAGCAGCTTGGTCACGCCATCGTTACCCGCACTTTGATGAATTTCGTCCACCATTCGCTTCAAACCACGCAAATCACCGCTCGATGCGCACTGCAAGAATTCTGGCAAGCTCGTGCGATACGATTGGACATAGTGACCCGATCGATTCACTCCTGGTCCAAGAATGGTACTTGTCGTTGCTGCATCGGCACCATGGTCGTCGTCGTTGGCAGCTGCCGCTTTGGCACGCTCCTCCGTCTCTTGCACAATTTTCAATACTTGAGCGTCCCAATCATTCAAATCTTGCTGGGTTGGTTTGGTCACTGAAGGAACATTGTTTGGAGAAGCGTCAGTGCAATCGTCATTGTTCTGACGTTGTCGCTTCGTCTTGACAATCACAGGCTCCCTCTGATGTAACAGCTTAACCTGGTGAGTAGTTTCGTTCTTTGGCTCTACTTCTGTCATTCCAGCCTGCTGCTGCGGATTGCCGCTAACTATTCTGTTATTCTTATTCTTCTTCGCCTTCCACGGCGCATGCACGGCGTGCAAGTGAGCGGCAATGCCTCGTCCCAAGGCGAAGCGCTTTTGCTGCTGCTTTCTCATGCTTCCACTCGTCTTCTCGCAGAGAGGGCAGGTCGTCCATCCAGTTGCGGATCCGCGGCCCGTCTTGACGCTTGTTGTTTTCGAGGTGGACGTAACATGTGGCAACGCCGCTGCCGCATTCAACACTGCCAGACGAGAAATGGCATCCGCCTTTCGCTTCCAAGAGTCGTTTGTTTCATCTCTTGACATGTTTAGATATTTTGTTTGAGTAACAGGAAAGCCTTACAAGTTGTCGATGCCGATCAGATCCGTCGTGAGTCCCTTGATCGAATGGAACGATCGAGTGTGCTGTTTCCATTAACGATGCGACATTCGTTTCTCGCGGCGGCCGCATTCGACGATTCGGACGACGCCGACACTGGAGACGATAATTATTTGACTGACGCGAAACGACTCGACTACAGTAGCATGAACCGCATTTTGATCGCTGCTGTCACGATAACGTCAGTAGCACTAGTAGAATCCAACAAAATATTGGAGTTTCGCCCCGACGGATCGTTCCACAGTCTCCAGGACGAACGAAACAAAAACGCCATAGATTGCCGCGATCAGCATGATCTATGCTCCTTCTGGGCCGAAGCGGGCGAATGCACGTCCAATGCTGATTTCATGGAGATTGGTTGTCCGATTAGTTGCGACACTTGTGAAGTGTTTGCAGCAGCGCAGTCGAGTAAAGCATTACATAACCATGAGCTCGCCGACGTGACTCCGGAACAAGCAGCGCAGCTACTGGAGCAATCACTCGACTTTGGTGTCCGCCAGTCTGCCGTTGGAAACGACGCCAAGGGAACGTTACTAAAAATCCAAAAGACGATTGACTACATGAAGGACGAAAAGACACTAGCTCTTCCCTTTGACATTTTGGAAAACTGTTTGAACGGTCACGAACTTTGCAGCTTTTGGGGTTATTCTGGTGAATGCGAAACAAATAAAGTGTTTATGAATTTGAACTGCGCTCCCACTTGCTTTGCCTGCAACTTGGTGGACATGGAGGAGGAGCGATGTCCGTTGGTGCATGACGCGGAACCGGCGCTGCGGCCTGGTGATTTGAATCAGGTTCGTACAGTATACGCTTTTTGGGAATATGTTGACATTATCGTTGTGTCCATCGTCATCGTTAATATCGTTTACGTCTCTTTTACTCTAGATGTTTGCGAGAATCGTCGACATGGCACCTAGCGACTGGGAGCTTGACGAATCGGCGCAGCTGAACGACGAAAGCCTTGCGAAAATGTCAGTCCAAGTCCTTTCCTCCCCAGGCGATGACATGTCTGACGACGAAATATCGATTGACTTTGACAAGTCGGCTCCACCTTGGATCCTCGTCTTGTCCAACTTGCTTTCGGACGACGAATGCGATGCCCTCATTGAACTCGGTGACAAGTACGAATTCGTTCGCTCATTGGACTTGGGCCCGCAGCGCTTCGACGGCAGTTTCGAGCATGTGACGAGTGACCGCTTGACGACGTATGAATCGTGGTGCTCGGAGCGTTTGGGGTGCCGCAGCGAAGACGTTGCCGCTCGTGTTCATGAGCGCATCGCTGGCCTTTTGGACGTTGCCGCGGAAAACAGCGAGAACCTTCAAGTCGTACGGATACAGGAGGGACAGTTTCATCGAACACATCACGACTTTCAAGCTCATCAAACTGATCTTCAGTGCGGACCAAGAATACTGACTCTGCATATATTTCTCAATGACTCTGACGATGGAGGAGGAGGAGGTGTCGAGTTTCCGTTTCTTGACCTTACTGTGAAACCCAAAAAAGGACAAGCACTGCTCTGGCCAAACGTTTTGAATTCGAATCCAATGCTGAAGGACGAACGGCTGTTTCATCAGCTGCTGGAAGTGGGCGAGGGAGTCCAATATGCCGCGAAGGCGCATTTGCACCTCTACGACTTCCTCACTCCGCATACCAATAATTGCTTCTAGTAGACAACTTTTTTGATTTTGTACATGACTTGTCTATCCCTTGCATGCAACCACAATGTGAGACTACCAAGCTATCATTCCAATAAACCACCACACCGGTGCGGCAATAGTAACATATCGTACCGGTACTGACAGCGTCATCTCGTCGAGATCGCGTCCAACCAACAAATCGAGACAGCTGATGGGATAAATCACTCTCGACATAAGTCGTCGGCTTGCTACACTCTCTCTATGTCGACTAGGGTTAGCAATAAGAATAACAATAGATTCAAGCGTCAAAGAGAAGAGGCAAAAAACCTTCCAGCCTTTTGGGACGCGTCATCCACCGTTTCGGCAGGCACCTTTGCGGCTCGTCGTCTGCCGGAAGTCAAATCACTTTACAGACATGCCGTAGAAAAAGATGACAATAGCAATGCAAATACATCTAACAAATGTACCATGGCTCATTTGATTGAAACCAATACGGCGAGTGGAGGACGCAAGACTTCGTCGCGGCATTTGCGCCGTCGCGCCACGAGTCATGCTGGACGCAAGAGGCATCGCTATCCAAAGGGAAATGGCAGCAATCAGCAGCAGCAAGTCAACGATAATGATCCGGAAAAGGAAATACAAGTTGATGAGAAACAACCATGCCGACGAAAGAGACGCAAGCCTGCGCAAATGCGGAACGAACACATGCATTGGATGCAACCGAATGTCGACAATGACGCGTCTTTTGCAGCACACACGAGCAATTCGTCAGCTTTATCAACAAGCACTGTATCAAATTCTCCTGTTCGCTGGATACCAACCCATGTTTGGCACGCGGAGCGCTTTCGAATGCAAACACTATGGAACTGGAAGGTTCCAGTCATGCATTCGCAGCGAGGAGCCGGGGCAGCTATTCGATTGCTCGTCGAAAAGTCCAAGACGCTTCTTCAAGATGTCACATGGACTAGTCAAGCAGTATGCTTGCGTGTCAAAGCTGAAGAAGTTGATGCATTCAAAACGCTGCTGCAGCGCATCATGCCAGACTTTATACAAAGGTGCGGCATGACAGAGCAAGGCCGAGCAGTTGAAACGGCGGAGCATACAGCAAGATCAGAGTGTACACTCTATGACGGCATGCTACATGAACCAGACCAATTTCCGCGCGGTGCCATTGGACCAGTCCGCTGCGTGACAAGTCGCAAGCAGCCGCTGTTGCGATTCGAACCAAGCGGCGCCGCGCATGGCGACGCTGATCATGATGGAGTATCGAATGACTACTTTTGCTATATTCGGACGCACCCTTCCATTCAATTGAAACTATACAAGCTCTTGTCGTTGCTTGTCGAAGGTCTGCCCCGCGACAGCTACAAGGGTCCGTACCAGTCGTCGTCATGCTTGGATGGCTGCGGCATGGCGTGTCTGCGTTTGCGAGGACGCTTCCTGGCCGATTGCATCAAGCTGGCATTGGAGGCGTTGATGAAAGATATGGATGCATATGATACTGTTATTGACACTGCCATTGCTCGTGTGGTTGGGGGAGAAGTCATTAAATTGCCGATACGCCCACATTCTGAGTTTACCAGCACTTGTCTCGTCTTGCTGCCATGCGCAACATCGCTTACAACACCAACTGCGGAAAATATTGACTCGATTGACTTGCTATGTGACGCATTGCTCGCCAAGCAATTGTTTCTGGCGCTTGTCATGCACGGTGGGGCTTGTCCAATTGGAATGGTTGAGGAAGCAAGCTTGTTACTGGAAGTGCCGTCACCTCCAATTCCCGTCTTTCCAAGGGATTATCTTGATACGCTAGAGGGCGAAACATATTGGAAAGGATTGGCCGATGACTGGGGATACGTTCGTCGACACTTGGAGGGCGGAACAGGACGAATACGTGCTAGTGGGGGACCGCAGTCGAAAGAGAGAAATTGGACGGACATTGTCGACGACAAGGACCAACGAGTCGTAGCCATTCGAGGTACTTTTGGGAATGTTCTTTGGAATGCGCTGCAGTCAGCTGGTAATATACCAGCGAGCGTTTCGAGTGAGACAAAGCTGTGCAGAATACGAAGGCCCACGAGGCAGCCGTGGGAGCTTGGCCAAGCTCCGCTGCTCTCCATGGAAGCCGCAAAGGCGCATACACAACTTTGCGCTAACCTCATTCAGTCACTCACTCTTCCCGCAATAATCATATGTCACTTGACAATTCTTGGCAAGGGCACCATTGTTCCTGGTACAAAGGTCCGATCAGTCGACAAGCGAGAAGACAAGTTACTGCTCGGTTTTGTGACAGCATGTTCCTTTTCACCTTCACGAGGCGCCACTCACGGACTTGTCATTTGCGGCGCGGCGCGATGGCTGGAAGCGGTTTCGTTGGCAAGGGAAGACAACGCATTGTTACTTGGTAACTCAACGACTGGACAGAAACTGTTGTGTCTTGGAGTCGCGGCTGGTGGCTGCAGCAAGATTGAACCAGCGTTTGGAAGTCTATCCCTGTTTCTTTAACGGTGGAATGACATACTGTAAAAATACTTGAGTTTTAATGTAAATATATAAATTACCAACAACTACTCCATCATTAGTGATGATGATGCTCTGCCTGCGCGGAAGTCACATTGGGCCATCGAGCACTCTCATCAACACTGCCATCATCAGCTCCCTCGAACTCGCGCGACAAATACTTTAAACCAAGCTTACGCGAGACCAGCTGCGCCAAGACACAAACAAGACCAATAATGGCTAGGTTCGCGGGATCCACCACCCATAAACCAAGAGTCGCAGTAAACGCAAGCAAACCAGCGCGAAGAGAAAGAAGTAACACTCCACGAACGTTAACGTGTCTCGACTTGCGACATACACACCGACCCTTACTTTCGCCCAAACCAATATGAGCAAGAATCATTGTATCCAAGCAAAAGAATATCACTGCCAACGACCCTGCGAAGAGGTTTGCATTCTGTTGACGGCGAACGTCAGGATCTCCAACCATGATTGTTTCAGACAACAGCCGCGTTTCTTCAGTGGATTGATGCAATTCGTCCAGCAGAAACGTTGTAAAGGTAGCGCCAAATGATACCAGTGCAAAGGAATATATAATGTGCAGATTGGACCATAAAATGCCTGCATCCTTGGATCGTCGAAGCGCATGGTCATTGACCGCGTCTCGTGGCAAAGACATGAAGTGAAGGTACTGCAGCAACACCACCATCAATAGCCCGCAGTAAAAGATGCGGTAGAACCAGCTTGACTGATCGCTCACGTAGACAATGAGAATGCTGAAAATGGACTCGCCAAGCATGAGCATGACCCATTCGCCGTTGCGATGCACCGTAAATCCAACGTTGAGTGGAATTGTTCTGATGAAAATAGGTGAGATAGGATCAACAGAGTAAGAACGTGTCCAGGACTTGGCGCCAACATGTCTCAAGGCGGCACTATGTTACATACAATTCCTTGTGACGGCCACCAGATGGAAAGAAGAAGAGAATATGAATATTCTGCACAATGTGCTGCGCCAGAAACCCACAGAGCACCAGAATGATGGCAAGATCGTCCTTAATTGTAATTGCTTCTTCCACCAGCAGCCGATGGCTGCTGCTTGCGTTTGAGTCGATCATGTTCCACGCAACCATCGCCGCGGCAAGGTAAAACACCAATCCAATGCACGTGTTGCGCGAGGCGCTCATCGCCACATGCCGCATTTGCTTGACTTGTCCAACCCCCAAGACATAAATCTCCAAGTAGCGAGCCAAGTTCAAGACCCGCTCCAAGACGAGCGCCAGACAAAAGACGAACAATCGCCTTTGCCCAATCAGTTCATCAATGGGTCGAATGTTCAACACGGCAGTCGCCACCATCAAAAAGAGCGACACCTGCGCCAAGCGATGAAAGACGTCGTCTCCTTGATAGACGAATCGACAATCGTACATTAGCTTCTCGTTCCAAACGTTCATCAACGCAAAAAACGTCGCCATGGCGTACAAGAGTCCTCGGCCCGTCGGAGTGACATTCAAAATGTTACTGACATTGAACGTTGCTCCAACATAAAACAAGTCGAAAAAGACGTCTCCCCAATCCACGCGCGGCAGTACTTGGGTTTCGTTCCAGGTTTGCCGCTGCTGCGGCTTCGAGTACAGCAGCAAGAGGGACGGACGATAGGAAACGTCGTACGGGGCAGCGTCGAGACTGGCCCGACGCATCATGGCGGCGGTGTAATTGCGAGCAGTGGTCACTGCAGGAGAAGATGAGTCTGCATTATTTGGTGTTGATGCAGCAGCGTCTTTTTCGGCTTGGTTGGTAAAATTGTCTGGATCAGAGTCGTAATGCTTTGGTCCCTTATCTTCATAATCGCTACCGGTGGCTTCCTGCTCCTTGATGACAGAGATAGGATCCGTATCCGTTACCTCATGTTCGAGGAAAGAATCTTGGTGCTCCTCGGCCATGACTACTTCTCAAATAAGAAGCTTCGGACCGCCGCGATGTGCAAGTAAATATATTGATACAAGCAGGACACTCTATGCAGCAGTTTAAAAGCTTTCTTGGATCATTGGCAGCCTCAATGTTCGTCCAAGGATACGCTTGACACGCCAGTTTCGAGTGCCATGGTCGAGGCGGGCGGACCTTTTTCGAACCATGAGTCACGCTCCGACGAATCAAAGCGCCGCTTCGTTCAAAGAGGTGCGTCAGCATCATGACGATCCTCCTTTCGACTTATGCCACTTCAATTTTCCCACGAGTTACTTAATCAACTTGCTTGAACCATTTGAAAATGCCAGCGTCGCCTGCGTCATTCGACTTATGGGGCAGCTGCAGAGTGCGAGAGTGTGTGCGACGAGATCTTTCACACCTTCTCGTCGACTCGAGCGGCACAATACACTGCGGCGAAAAGACTTTCGTTAGTGATCCTAACGCTGCAAGTGTAACTGCTGTCTGCAAGAGTCACGAGAGAGAGAGTGTCAAGAGTCCTATCCCTTGTCATCGTGGCGTTCGTAGTATTTACGAATAAGCGCAACGAAAGTAGCATCATGACCATGATGCAGCATCCTTCGGTGAGTGAACGCAGCAGCAGCAGCGTCGGCGAAACTATTTTAGAGCCTCGTACCAAGTGTGCTGCCGCGCCAAACCTACTGTAAAGCCTGGCTGCAAGTCTTGAACAGATGATGCAGTCATCATGCTGGTTCCACTATATGGAATAATTTTATAGTCACTCGCAACGCGATGTCCGTTGAGTGTCTTGTTCTTCAAGCTTTCGCTGGCTCACCTCTACGTCTCTTTCATCTCATTCATTCCTCCACCATAATATAAATCATGCATGCATCAGTCAACGACGCCACTGGACTTTACCGTCTCCATTGTCGCCTGCGGACCTCTCTGCCACAACAACATGGTGTACGCGATTGGAGTCGTGCAACCCGTTCAGTCTTGGACCGTCCTGCGCAGCCACGACGACTTTGTGGCGCTGTCGCAGAGTTTGTGTGACAGACATGACGCTTGTCCGAGTGTCACGCAACTAGTGGCGGGGCTTCATAATGGAGGAAATACTCTTGGAGGCAGCAACCATAACAACAACTCGATCATCATGACGCCGGAACACATTACACACATTCGCAACACGGTCCAGGAGTGGTTGACCAACATTTTACTCCATGACCCGTTATCGCGGTCGCTATCATCGATGCGCGACTTTTTGACGCTCGGGGCCAACATTATACTGCCAATGTACGAGGGAGTCGTTTGGACGCAGTTTCCCAACATGGCGCCGCAAGGCAGTAGTCATTATCACGTGTCCAACTCGACGACCTGCATCAACGCGTCACCAAGCAACAACAACAAGAATACATCAGCATGCGCCAGCGTCGACGACATGGAAATGGACATTATGTTCAGCAGCAACAACGGCGACGACGACGCGGCGCGTCACGGCGACATTGACGATGACTTACAAGAAGACTACGTTTTATGCAGCAGCGAGCGCTACAAGCCCACGGCGGAAGCCGTCACGGACGAGGATGAGCTGGACATGATGCAGGGTGACATTGAAATGGTCGAAGACATTGGCTCGCTGGCGCAAAGCATGGGCGCCTCGCATTTGGGACGATCGCTGCAGCTGCAGGCGGAAATGACGAATCGCAATAATAGTAACAACGTCGTGACGAATAATCGTCTACCACCACCAGCACCACCACGTCAAGGATTGAACATTCGTGGATCACCCTTGTTGGATTCGTCCAGCAAGCAGGTTGCGGCAGGCGGCTTGGGCGGCGCCATGGCGCAGGCCGCCTCCAACGGCGCGTTTACGCGCAGCACCATGGAGTCGGCCGCCTCACTCGACTCGTTCAAAATGATTCGCGTCATTGGCAAGGGATCCTTCGGAAAGGTCTTTTTGGTGCGTGAGCACAAGACGAATACCATTTATGCGCTCAAGGTGCTGCGCAAGGACAATATTATCAAGCGCAACCAGGTGGAGCATACCAAGACGGAGCGAAGTGTGTTGGGTTATGTGCAGCATCCGTTTATTGTGGGAATGAACATGGCGTTTCAGTCCAAGGACAAGTTGTACTTTGTGTTGGACTATTGCGCCGGTGGTGAATTGTTCTTTCACTTGGGCAAGGAGGGCAAGTTTCAGGAAGCGAGGACGAGGTTTTATGCGGCTGAAATCATTTTGGCAATTAGCTACGTTCATAGCCTTGACATTATATACCGCGATTTGAAGGTACGTGGAGCTGCAGCAATAATGGAAGAGTTGTACGATCAGTCGTATGTTGGCTAATCTCGCTTTTATTCCGTTTCCCAGCCGGAGAATGTTCTACTTGATAGCCAGGGCCATATCCGTCTTACTGATTTCGGCTTGAGCAAAGAGGGAATCAGTAACAGCTCCAGCGGAGCCAACAGCTTTTGCGGCACACCCGAATACCTTGCGCCGGAGATCCTCAATCGCCAGGGACACGGACGAGCGGTGGATTGGTGGAGCCTTGGAGCGCTACTTTACGAAATGCTTACTGGACTACCTCCATTTTACTGCCAAGATCGCGAGCGATTGTTTGAAAAGATTCGCAAGAGCGAGCTCACGTACCCGCTGGCGCTTTCGCGGCCATCCGTAAACCTGCTAAAGGGTCTCCTCACAAAGGATCCCACCATTCGACTTGGAAGTGGGCCGACGGATGCAGATGAAATTAAGCCTCATGAGTTCTTTGCGCCCATTAACTGGGACAAGCTCATGAAGGGTGATATTACCCCACCCTGGGTTCCTAACATTCAAGGCAGCACCGATACCAGCCTATTTGACAAGGAGTTTACGCAAATGCCCGTCTTTTCGCCACATTCCATGCAGCGAGTCCACGGTTTTGGAGCAACACCCAAGGAGAATCATTTTGAAGGCTTTACCTTTACCGATCGCATCCTACACGGCCAAGCTGGTGCCCATTGAGTCGCCAGATAAGACTGGACAATTTAAGTGTTTTTATGCGTGCAAGGTCTTGCACGAAACTGTGACTGTAATTTACGAAATGAAACGGAAGGAGCGATGCATGAATGAATGGATTCCCGTTTTCTACATAATGCTCCAAGAGCTGGATGGAATATATTTGCAATGTGCCTCAATAGTTAAACTGCATGCGCTGCAATTAATTTCGTTAGACGATTTTCATCTGGATCGAACATGTTTTTACAGGATGCGATTGTTTACGACTGCGTCCGCCGACACTCATAGCTCCGAAAGAGACCAGCAGCATACAGCCGAGTACTTGGTACCTCCAGACTTGACTCGCGCAGCATGGCGTCTACATCTTGATTGTACACGCATCCCTTGCCACCAATGGCAGCAGCATCCGCCGTTGCATCCTGGTACAAGCCCAGCAACGCATTATTGGATCGACTATTCTCCAGCAGTAAAACCTTTCCTTGCGGCTTGACAACTTTGGATATTTGCTCCAAGCACTGGCGGGCGCCTTGGCTGCCCATGACGCAGAGCGAAAATGTATCAATGACAGTGTCAAAGGAAGCTTCTCCAAATGCCTTGACCAATTCGCTAGTAGCATCCGCCTTGATGAATGTCACTGGAATGTTTCGTAGTTGCGGCAATGATTCGACTCGAGCACGCGCCGCTTGCAGCATGTTGCTCGAAACGTCAACAAGCGTCAGGCTCGTCACAGCCGATGCATCATAGTAGCCGAGGTTGAGTCCAGTTCCGACTCCAATTTCCATAACCTTGCCTCGAGCTTGCTTTAGCAACTGGATGCGCGCTTGGTCAATGCCCAAGAATGAGGCTGCCGATCCGCCGTCGAGGACATCGTACTCGGAGGCGTATGTATCGTAATCGGTTTCCGCTTGCTTGGGAGTAAGAGCCATGCTCTTATGAGGTATTGAAAAACCTGATAGCAAGATCGGAGCAGATTTCTGAAAAAATTGACGGCGATTATCTGCAGCAATACTATTTGAGGGGCCATCGGCGATCCTCGGGTGATACTTTTCATGTCTTCTCGCTTGCACTGAAAAAGCATAAGATGAAAATGCAAGGCAAGGCGTCAATAATATGAAAGTCAGAGCGGTAAGATACGATGTCCTACGTATAGTTGATCGCATGTTTGACGGCTCTTTTCTGGACGGTCGAAGGGCTGCGTGACATCGGTTTCTTCGTCATGGTCACAAATTCGTCGCGGCGCCCGCGCCGGCGCGGATAATGAGTTGCGCTGCGACGCTCGCAGCCTTGCCAGAGAAAATCAGGTGCGAAAGCATACAGTAAGCTTTAACAGCCAAACAAAACACCACCTGTCAAAGTCATCAAAAGTTTTACCGCATAACATACAATGTCTAATCAAGAGGGATTAATGGCGATTGATGAGGAAGACGCTACAACTGAACCGGTTTTCGCCGACCATCGTGATTCAGCACCAAACGAAATTGAAGTTGTTGGAGCAGGCACTGCTGAGATTACTCAAATGTACTTGTAATTTACGATATAAACCTCTCTATTCGCTTGCAAAGATCCGCTATAGTGAGCTTATTTATCTAAGCGACCGCCGTAACTCTTATCTTGACCTCCAAGAGTGTCTCCGAGAATCTCTATAGCTAACTGTCCTGTTTCATTGCAACGCGGCCAGTCGATCCCGCATCTTTACCAATCCTTTTTTTAGACCAGTCTGAGGATCACCTGTTTAATCACTGATTCTCAGCACTCTCCTCTGATCCGATAACTTAAGTACTCTATAATCGCCAAACAAACGTCTTGTGAAGCACCTTCGCCAGATTACTTTGTAAAGATATCGGCCTGGAAATTGATAAGTCGGTTCCCAATGTCTATAATCTTTTCTCCTTCTAACTCTCGAAGGAAATAATATCGCACGTATGACACGCTAACGTCGACCAATTGTTCGTTAGATCAAACGCGCCCTTATTATACTCCTAAACTTTCTGCATTGGGGCTCGACTTATGTCGTCGGCTCAGTAATGCTTATGGCTCCAACAGCTGCTATGCCTCCGTTCGTCATCTCCACTAACTCTCCGCCTCCGTGGCGGCAGCGTGACAAAGTCTTGCATCTTTGTTGTGAACCGGAGGTGGCGCGTACTCTAGAAACGTGCTGTAGCCTCTGGACAACTTCTTGTGTCTGGATCGACGGCGTATGATGAGTCCGTAATCACTTTCAATCTGAACTTAAGCGGTGGCCGCCATCCCATTCCTCGATAGGCGAGGGCGAGTCCCGCTCCGGAGTCCTGCGTTAAATGGCGCATGATGATTCGATGGTTGCTTTCTGCCTGCGCTTCAGACAGATCCTGTAGGCATGCCCGCAGCACGTCTCTAACAGCGTTGTATCTCTGAGTCTCGAGCCTCTTTTAATCCAGTGCATGAACAATGCCAAACGCGGCTGCAGCTGAAATGATATCCTGCGCTCCAACGATTGTTTGTAGCTCTTTCTTTGCTACGGTGACAGGAGCCACCTCCTCCTCATCGAGCTCATCGGGTATATTAGTTCGTCTTTGAATCTTTTGAATTGCGACTGGTTGAGTTATCTTCAGCCAATCATGCCCTTGTTGATGCTGGTCTTGCAGCGATGTGCTCTTCAACTCAACCAATGTCCTCATAGTCGAGTTAAATCATGATTGTTCTTCGCTGTATGATGATATCCTTTCCGGCCCAAACAAGCGAGTCATCCATGGCTCAAACCAAAGATGTAATCCTTAATTAAGCCCCATTGATAATGAGGCATGGATAAACGCTCCTTCCGTATCCTTGGTTGTCGAACGCTCGATAACGCACCAAATAGAAACGATGCGCTTGTATCAATCATTTGCTCAGCATGTGCTTCTGCACGCTGTCTATAAGCACCTTTATAATCTTTTGAATCCTTGGTATCTTAATGTAAATCTTTTCGTAGTTTTGAACTTGCCTTGCAAGAATGCTCTGCGTCGACAATGTCGCAGCGTCTAGCGATGCCATCAACGTAATACCAACACCGTGCGCGTGGGTCGATAGTTACGACAGGCGCCCGACACGACTTGGGATCGTAATGGGCTCCTTGATCTGCTGGAATCCCCTGACCGCCATTCCTTGCTCGCGCTGTTCCGTTTGCCTTTTGCTTCATTGCCCCATGTCGTGTCGATCAACCGTTCCTTTAAAAATACTGACGGCCAGTTTCTTCCAAACATTTGTGCCGGAAACATTGATCATGCTGGTAATCAACATACTCTGCCATTCAGCGACTGGTCCCGCCGCCCATTGCCTGCTGAACTTCATTATCGCCAGCTCTGATGTATGCCAATGCCATCGTAATCCACCTGCGCCGCGTAACCGTCGCCAGCGCGGCGTACTTTTCGCCTTCCTCCATCTCCTCGATGATTTGCGCGTTGGCGTAAAAACACGATCCCGCATCATGTAGCGCTGTTGCAGTGCCAGCTGATCATGGCGTTACTTGCTCGATAATGTCGCAGTGGCCCACAACGCCGGATCGAGTGTGTTCTTCCTTCCCATGTCGAAAATCTTTGCTTGACCTTTCGCTCGTTTGCTGATGCCACGTTGTCAACGTCACCGTTGACACTCTCCTCTTCCTCACTGTCGCTGACAGCCGTCCGTGATGCCACCTCTTGGGGTATCTTCGATGCATATTCCTTCTCCTTTTCGGCTTCTCCTTGATGTTTCTTGCGATACCACTTGTTTAGGAACATTACATCTCTAACCTCTGCAGCTCTATTAGATTCCAAACTTGATGACGTCTCCCTCATTGGTGCATCCGGAAAGCCCTACCCAACATCCCCTTTGTCAGAATTCCATTCAGTTCTGACACCTTTCGTCAGCACGCACATATAAGCCCCAACACTTACTCATGTACTTAACAAAGCGTGGAATCTTTTTCGCCAAAAGTGCTCATAAGCGTGTTTCATTTCCCCATTCAACTCGACCATGGTGAGTCCATCCAACTTGCTAGCATGCTTTACTAGCCTTGCAAAGAACTTCTGCCTCTGCTTCTCTGGTGCGTTTGCTCTGCATGCTGTAGCTCTTGGCGCCCAGCAGTGTGCGCCCAGCAGGGCTCTGCCTTGGTTCTGTTGCGGCGTGTTTGTCCATTCAATGCGCTTGACAGTCCCTCTGCCTTGGCTTGCCTGCTTAAGACTCTTGTTCGCCAGCGTTATCCATCCTTAGAAACTCAACCTCCTTCCTTTGTGCTTCCATTCTCTACTCTCATAGCCGAGGTTTCAGGTTGGGTTCCACCATTGGATCTCTTTTGGTTGCGAAGAAGTGACAACTTTGAATCCTGTCAGCATAAATTCACGCGATATCGACCGTTCAACTTGCCTGGCAGATTCTTGCATCTTATCCTTTAGCGTCGTCAAGTCAAGTAGATGCGTCGTCCTGTTAATCTTTGCCTTCTCGGCTGGCTCACTCAGCGATATCTTCAGCGCTTTTAGCCATCTACGCCGCAAAGACGCATGGATTCATCTTTCAGGTGTGTCCATCCTAAGTGCTTCGCTGCCGCTCGATCGCTCTTCTTTGCCCATGTGGCCAAACTCTTCATGCACTGTGGTGAAAGCTTGAGCTCTGTTTGTTTGCCCGACTATTGCTTATTCTGCCGTGTGGCGTCTTTTATTACGCATATCGTGAAGACTCAAGCTGCCGAGCTTGTACCGTCATCGAAGACTAACTTGCGCTTTCCTTTGTAACCAGTCATCTATTGACTGCTTCAGCGTCAACCTGCTATCATCTTTTCGGCTGGGCCAGGGTTGCCGACGAGCTACGACCAGTAACTGACCGATCTATGACGAGTTTCAAACATTCTGTACAGTCCATATCACGATTGTGCCTCGCGGCGCTTAGCAAGCTGGGATATCGTATTCACTGTTCCCCGACTTTACGATCTTAATAAAGCCTGGCTTGTTGCTCTGCCCGCCATCTCTTGATAGCTGCTGACTTCGTTATGGCGCTCGTGCACCCGTTGTCGGCAAACCACAACTGCGTCTGTCCGACCTCCGCGCGGCGCGCCCGTTCATATTGAAAAATTCGTCGTCACAAGTGACGTTGCCGACTCATTCTTCTTCTCCAGATCTTCTTTGAACCAAGCGGGAGACGCGACGTTATAAAGTTGAAAACGGTATTCTTTCTTTGTGCCCTTGCGCCGCATTCGTCTGCGTTCATGGAATCTTTTCTTCGACCTGCTTCTGTTTACCTCCGCCGCCGCCGCCGTTCCTTTATACTTTGGGCAGTCCTTCTTCTTGTGTTCCGTGCTGCCGCAAAGCCAACGCCATGGGGTTTCCGATCGACGATTGAGTAAAGAGGCTTGTTCATCTTCATCTTCATCGTCGTCTTCCTTGATGGCGCCTTTCGCCACTTGGAGGCGATATTCTGCCTCTACGCCTTCGCGTATCATTGCTTTGGTTAGCTCCTTGGCAGTTGTAGTGCACGCGTCATATTTCGCACTTGCACCTGGCCTGGGTTAACTTCAAGCAAGTACACTTGCCACTCTGTGTCAATGGCAAAGTCAAGTCCATAATGCTCGAAGCAATCTTCCATGGGCAGCTTACCAGCTCGTCTCGTATGCACGAAACAGTTCCGAGACAATGGCGTTTTTATGTCTAGCAGCACCTTGTCGGAACGTGAGCGGCGTCGTGTGTATATCTGCAGCATGTTTCGCCCGCATCAGCATTGTCAAGACTGCGTCGGATCCCCACTGATGCACATTCCTTCTCTCGCAAAGTTGGGATCAATCTCTTGGTAAGCAGTATTGGTAATATGAGCAGTCAATTGATCAAAATTATTCTCCCGATGAGCAGTTCCGCTCATGAGGCAGGCAATCGTTGGAAAAGTAAACTTGCAGGGCGCCAACGGCGACAATGTAGCACGAATGTGGAACTTGCGTTTTGCGAACTCAAGGTTGAAATGTGGCGCTAGGCCTGGAAAGGCGGCAAACGCACTTCAGCTATATCAAGATCATCATATGCCAACATGAATTCGCCGTCTTGCATTCACGAATGTCCAGACTCACTCCAGCAAATGTCCACGATTTGTTCGTAAGCTTATGGACCAAGTATGCCTACGCCTTGTTCACCGTGCTTCCTTTGAGTATCAAACTGCTTCTTCGACCAGCCGGCTCATCAGTATTTTGCAGGTTCAAGCATTGCTCAAGAGTTGTCGCTGATTGATATTGTTTGATCCCCGAAGCCGACACTGGCGCCTGAGGAACTCGCCGTAGTTTGCGCCGTTTCAGTCTCCCAAACTGCCCACGTATCCAAGTATGACAGTCTCTGGCGCTACTGTTTCAAAACACTCATTGGATGCTTGGAAACATGTCGATTCAAATAGAGTGCGAGTTGCGCCTTGCGCGACAAGCCCACAGATTAGGTAGCTGCTCGCACGTACGCGTTTGCTGCCAGTGGATGCGCTCATACTCGCTCACGAAAGTCACAGTCCATGGCAGCTCGACAGCTTCCATTCCTTCTCCGCACCAGGGTGTGACGTGAAAGTGGCGCGATGCGAGTGCGTGATGAATGATGGAACGAGTGTATGGTTCGTCAATGTCGAGGTAAATGCGATTGTGCCCGTCTGGCGTGTGACGTTGATTTCTCAGGACTGACTTTCATTTCCATTGGCAAGATTCAAGACGGAAAACTTGATGGTAGGCATCATTGCGGGAACGCGGATGATAGTTGCAAATGGCCGATTGCAATGCCATGGTGGAAATCATTGGTTTGGCATGACGGAACGTGTTCTGTTCCGGTGCGACATTCTGTACGCTTTTTCGTTTCGCTTTGGCGCAGCATCTCATCGTCGTCCATCATATCTTGAACCGCTCATCCCTTTGAGCGACTCCAAGCTGACGAAACAGAGCAGGTCTTAATAATGGCAATGACCCGAACGATGGAATGACTCAACGAGCGATTCGAGGAACACTTTTGACGTTGCTGCTGCGAGGTCGTGTCCTTTGTCGGCACGCAGTGGACGCTGCGATTCATTGGCGACAATCCTGCCATTAATTAACGGTCGAGCGTCCATACAACTGGAACTCTTGTTGGCGACCATTCTGTTTGAGTCGCGAAGGCTTTCAAACTGGCATTGACGCGAAACAGAGTGTCGGAGCTTGCCTCTAGCTCGACGGACAGTATGGAACTTGGTGCTTGGCTCTCGATACCAACCTCTAATCGTGTCGCTTGTCGCCTTGGAAGGCTGGCATTGGATGACAATCTCAACCACCAGCAATAACCACAGCGCCGACTATCGACTCGCTGGAGTCTTGTTTTGCGTCAGCTGCATCATTGAAGGATCGCGGAACCGGCCGTCCTGCAGGCGCTTTGCAGCGAACGTTGCCGCCAGAGCGTCGGCGGAAGGTTTTGGCGACCTGGCAAGGCCATGGCAGCGGTTGTGCTGCTGCGAGTCCTTCAGCGGGACTGGCCTATCCACAGCCTTTGGCGTCGCGCAGCTAGTATACGCGACAATCTACTTTGTTGTCCTGTGGCAAGTGCGTGGATCTATTGACAGAGCACAAGTATTTGGACCCCTACGACAAGCATACATGCTACATGATAGGCGTCTTTACGCTCAAGGGTTCTTTTAAACATTTGCGGTGGAGACAAGCATTGACGACACTCAGTGGGACCCTCGACCAAGGCATTTACGCCATGGTGCTACGGAAGCTGGCGGCGCGAATGCTGCCGCAACCCATGGAGAGAATGCTCGACTACTAGTTTGGAGTCGACTAGCGTCAGCAGTGTCCGTCCGAGTCAAACGAAACACTTGATCGACTGCAAAACGTCATACACGAATCTGGTCAAGCTCGTCGCCATTGGTTTCACGTTTAGTTGTTTGGCTCAACTACCTGGGCATTCTACTTTACGTCATGGCGGGTCCTGCAAGTGGGCGACAATCGCGGAGCGGCGGCTGTCACTGAGCGCCTTTGCGTCTACACGGCGTTCATGGCGTGGAACCGGCATGACGGAAGCGTTTGTGTACAGCGCCACGTCCGCGGGTACTGGCATGGGAAAAACTGGGTGCCATGCATGCGGGCATTGCAGTTGTCTTTGCGGAGTGTTGCATCAATCGCCGTAACGACAAAGGAACCGTTGGTATTGGCTGCCAATTGCGTCGCCATGTTTTGTCGCGCCATTTACTCCGTCGTCTTTGCCGCCTTCTTTTCGTCACGTCGAAAGCGGCAGTCATTTCAGTGACAATGTCGGGATTATTGCACGACATGCTTCCGCATGCCGTCTTCTTTCGCTGCGTGTTTATATAGTAACAGCTTGGTCTAGGATGCGCATGATGGATCAGAGTGTTGAAGGTGGCATTGCGACGGCAAGTGCTGCTTGGTTTCGATTGGTATTGAGCCGTCGTTATTGGGTCGCCAGTTAGCGTCGGCCTCGTGCCTATGCCGCGAACCCGGGTTTTCCCTTCTTTTACTAAAAAAGCTATGGCGTGGGAAAAGTGATTAATAGCCAGACGGTATTTTTACTATGTATCGCGAAGGATGTTGCCGGTATGGTGAGAAAGCTCGCGATATTAACACAATCCGCGCGGTGGACCACCCAAGCTTTCGTCGCGGAGCGATCTTCGCCTTTTCTTATCTACATGGGTGGTAATGCGTAACTCCATCCAGCGACCCCGAAGTAAAGATTTTGAACACGAGATACGGAAGGGCGACAGAACCTCATTCTTTACCCTCAATTCAAAATCCGCTTAATCCCGCCTTTTCGGTTTGCGTCGGAATAGTTCTTTTCGCAAGCAGCATAATCACGACCAGCGAGTCGGTCAAACATTAATCGTCAACAAAGCGCCTGGACACGAAACATATCTTGCTCCGGAAGAGATCTCTGTACAAATGCTGCCCAACCAATGGCCCGTTTTCGGGTGGTCCTTCCGGCATTTTGGTTCAGTTGGTATCCCCTGCGTGTCCAGTCTCAAGGCGACTTGGTGGCGGTCGAAATCGCTGGCGATCCAGACTCTGCATCGTCAGCCTCGTCATCGTCGTCGTCTTCTCATCTTCAACTACTTGGTTTCCGAGTAGAAGCGGTCCTCTAGCTTGGCCATGTCCGTCTGTTGCATTTCTGCATCTTCCCTCGTCGTCGTCGTCTTCCTCGTCCCCATTCGTCTGCGAGCTTCCCTTCTCGCCCCTCGCCTGGTCAGTCTTCGCTCCGAACTAGTCAGCCAAGTGACAGTTCTTCAATGTTACTGGCCGGTGGGTTCGAAGCAGATCCATATTGGGCGGAAGCTTGTCCGGGAAAGTTCCCGGCAAACTGCTTTCAAGTAAGGATCCGTCTGCCATTCCTGGCTGCGCTCGTCAACGCACCGAATCGTAACCGATATGCCGACCCACATGCGCGCGTAACTCTCAATCTCGCGGGCAGCACCGTCTGAATGATGCCCGCATTGGCCTATGGTCCGGCGACGACTCCAGTGGTTTGTGAACGGCGCTCGGGACCGGGCCGATCGATCTTCGTAGGCCGCAGCTGCTTGGTTTCGCCCTGCAGCAGACCCTCCTCGTGCGCAAACGGCAGAACAGACACTTTGGTAACCGCTTGCTCCGCGCCCGGGGACGCGAAATAGCAACGTCAAAGTCGTGTCGCGCCCTCGGCAATGCCAAATAAGTGGTGCCAGACAAGCGCGAGTAGTGTTGTTGTGTGGCGAAGCCTTTCGTCGACCGGCAATGAAGCCGTTGGTGCAATCAATGAACGTCAGCGCAGAGTGATATAGCTAGAATGGCCTTCATCTTTTATTCAGTATTATTCAGACGAAGAAAGGATGAGTATGACACTATTGATTCTACCCTTTGAAAGACGTGCGTCGCCGTCGGCTGACAAAGAATTTCGGCACGTGCGCGCGCTCCCGGCGCGGCGGTTTAAACGGTACGTGACACCTGTGTCAAACGACAGCCATCACAAAGATCCGATTCCTTATCCATCACACCCACTTTTCGACCATCTCTTCTTCTACTCGATAAAGGCAATCATTTTTGAGCATGACCTCCACTAGCATTGAGAATACCCTACCCTTACTTGACGTCTTGATGATTGGAACGGGCGAGTACGACTGGCTTTGCCGGGCGCATCGCCCGGCGCCTCCCGGATGGCAAGGGGAGCTGGCGTCGTTGCCTTGACCATGCTGGATTTTGCAAAGGAGGGGCAAGATTGGCAAGATCTCCATGGTAGGGGGTTAATGGCACAAAGTTTCCAGTCATTCGCAAGCACATGCAAGCTAACCATTGGTAGTGTATACAAGGGATTGGATCCAAGCACTATAGAGACTTTCCAAGGATGATGAAATCGATCCACAGGCTCGCATGTCAGCCATCAGCAGTTACTCAGCAGCAAGCATCGCATCGCCGCCATTATATTCACACCCGACGACACGCACTTTGACATTGCCACTGGCTTGCATTCGCGCTGGCATTCACGTCTTGGTCCCAAACCCATTGTGACCGAACGCTCCAGCATCACCAGCGACGCGGAGAACTCTCAAGTACAACGTATTGGATGGCCGTCGAAGTCCACAAGCGATGGATCCATTCTACGCCGACGCGACAGAATTCGATCGTGGCAAGACGACTTTTTACATGACGGCCTACATGTACGCAGCCAAAGTTTCAGTTAAACTCGTTTCCGGCGTGGGCCGGCAAGTCATCCGACATTAGCATTACTACCTGAACTCTCGCACCACGTGGATGTTCGAGGTGTTTGCACGGCAAGGCCAAACCAGTCCGAGTGGTGGCGACCGCATCGCTTGAACAGCATGCCGCGCAAGCCATGGGCTTTCGCCAACGAAGATTTCCATCACATTGACAGTGACGTTGGGCTGAATTTGCGTCCAAAGCATTGTGGCTGCGCCGTGTACACGGCGTCATGGGTCGCCCCCGAAGACGACGTGCATCGCAGCGGCTTCTACTACATGGGTGCGTCGGGTGAAGTTTTGATTGACCAGAGCACCGCGGCTGCACCATGAGCGCGGACGCCCGCGGCTTTGCGTCGATCAATCCATGTTTCATGAAGTACACGCCCAATCATGATGGCGAGTTTCCCAGGTCGAGCTACGGCTACAAGAGTTTTGATGTCTTTGTTGATGCGGTGCGCGAGATTCAAGCCTCTCGAAAGCAACCAAGTGACTTTGACAATGGCGGATTGGCGACGGTGCATACCACGTTGCAAGGTACGGCAATATTGGAAGCCGGTCGCAAGAGCTTGGATGCCGACTCGAGGCCCATGGACATTTATTAATGACAGTCACGAGAGTCTTATTCCTGTTGACATCAAGGCTCATGAATTCAAGTAGGAACAGTATATATATATGCAGGTTTCAGCAGTTGTTGGCTCGCTCACAAAGTGTCGAATGCGGCTGTATGTAACGATGCTATCTCGGTTTGGACGGACAATGCAAGTTTAAATATTTCGAATTTTTTGTCATTATCAAAGTAAAGAACATAGTGATAGTTACTGCGCATGGTGTCGTTGCTCGTTGCCGAAGAGCTATGATACTTTGCAAGTGCAATGGGGCCGACGTTATGAAACCGATGCGACAGATATGAATTGGTGCGACATGCTCACAATCCACATCATCGCGAGCACCGTTGCGCTTTCACAGGCCGACTGTCATACTGTAAACAAGGCATTGTAAATTAGAATGTACGATAGGCACGAACAATGGGTTCTCTAGTTGCAGCGAATCTTCTTGCTCTCTGCATTCGCAAATGGCGCGTCAGGATTCCTACAGCCGGCGCGGCATGCGAGAACCCGTATCTGCAGTTTGACCAGAGATTCGACCATGATTCGCAAGCATTTCTCACGGCTACTGGAAATCGCTTCTCCTCACAAATGAAACGAAGAAAAACATCTCTCTACGTGTCTGATCCCTCTCACTACTAATGACGAATAGCGTACAGAAAACATCACAGTTCTTGGTCCGCATTGTCTTGCTGCGCGCCATGGCGTTTGTGCATCTTGTTGCCTTTTTGGTCGCACTGCATCAAAACAAGGCACTCATTGGCGACGATGGAATCACTCCTGCTAAAAATGTGTTGAACGCGGCTGAAATGCGCGGCAAACCGATAAAGGAGCACCGCAAACACAAGGACGACGACGCCCGAGGGACGCCAGAGCAACAACCTGCCACTCCAATTCTCAAATCGTTCAGACAAAGTTCACTTTCACGATTTATACAAAACAATCCAAAACTCTCTCGACTACAAAACAAATTTACAAATTTGCGCGAATTGCTGTGGGATCGATGCGACGTCATGCATCGACCAGTGATTACGCTCCTGTGGCTCGCCAAGGATCGCAACAAGCTAAATCCTTGGCTGGATGCAAGCTATTGCAGGCTTGTCCATGTCCGCTCATTCTGCTACTTGGATCGGCCAATGTACCTCTCGTCTTTGGGTTGTGGCTCTGTCAAAGGTCGCTCATGTCGGTTGGAAGTCCATTCTATGGGTTCGGCTGGGAGCCACAGCTCAATGAACTGTCGTTTCACGCACTCCTTCTCGTTGCCGCTACTGTCGCTTCCAACAAATACCACACCCTTACCAGTCTCACCAATCATTGCATGGGCTTTTCGGTGGATGCTGTTTCGCATCATGATGGGTGCCGGCTTGATCAAGTTTCGATCGGGCGACACCAAGTGGAAGGACGGGACGGCCATGCAATATTTCTACGAAACGCAGCCAGTCCCCAATCCATTGTCTCGCTACTTTCATTGGATGCCCAAACCGTGGCACACGTTTGAAGTGTGGGCGAACCATTTCGTTGAAGTTTTGGCGCCGTGGCTTTTTGATTATTCCGGGCTTGCCATTGTCTTGGCGACGAGCGGCTGGACTCATTCAAATCAACTTTCAAGCCATTTTGATTCTAAGCGGCAATTTGAGTTTCCTCAACTGGCTGACCATGGTGCCGGCAATTGTGTGTGGATGATGGTTTTGTCGGAGGGTTGTTTTCGGCGTCAACTCGTACCCGAGCCATGGGAGCGGCATGGACCTATTCTACATCTACAGGGCGGCAACTAGTAAATGTTGGCTTTCTTGGATTGGTCGCATGGTTGAGTATACCTGTGGTCAAGAACCTTCTTTCCGAGAAGCAGATTATGAACTTTTCGTTCGACCCACTGCGACTGATCTCAATACGTACGGCGCTTTTGGAACCGTAGGCGAGGAAAGGGAGGAGTTCATAATCTCTGCAGCACCTGATTTTGACGGTCCTTGGAAAGAATATGAGTTTAAAGTGAAGCCAGGAGACGTCAACAAACATCCACGATGGATTTCGCCGTACCATTATCGCTTGGATTGGCAGCTATGGATCGCTTCCGCATGCCGATCCCTGGATCGTAGCCCGTGGTTGCTATCGCTATTGCTGAAACTGCTTCAGCGAAACGAGGCTGTATTAAACCTACTCGACGGTGATCCTTGGAAAGGTTACGCAGAAAAACCAAAGTATATTCGGGTTGATCGCTACAGGTACAAGTTTCACAAGCCGACGAGCCGAAACGACCCGGTTTTCTGGGACAGGAATACGTAGGGCGAGTCTATCCAAGGCAAGGGCTTGCAACCCAAGAGGGAATAAAAGACGACATTAGGCGTCTAAGGCTACTGTATGGCTAGCGCAGTTGTAAATTGACATACTTGTGTAGGAGTTGCAGTAAATTTTTATCATAACAGTAAAGTGACGAACATCTACACAGAGGTCAGCTCAAGCTTGGTTCCCATGCCCATGTCCATACCATCATATTGTGCCACGGCCTTTTTAGCATCCTCAATGTCCTCATACGTAACCTTTCCTCGCAGCACCGGAAAGTCGTCATCCTCCTTGCACTCAAACTCAGTCACAGATCCAAGCGACTCTAGCGTCATTTTGCAAGCTGCTTCACCCATGTTTGCGGGAAATCCGGAAAATGATAGTGTTGGCGACTTGACTGGAGGAGGAGCTGTCATTGCTGCTTCAGTTTGTCGAATCAGTGCCTTGTAGTCCTTGCCGTAACGTTGCAGTGCCAGCTCCTTGTTGTTGATGTATTCTGCGACAACATTTTGTGCATTGTGATCGTCTTTATCCTTTAGTGTCTGGTAAAACTCTTTAAATGCAGGCTTGGTCCACATTGCCTCCTCAAACTTGGAGGAAAACTTGTCTGGCCTCTTCATCTTTGCCGCCGTGCCCTTCAATTGACCGCTCATTCGAAGACGAACCTCTACAAGCATGAGCTTCACGTCCATCTCATTCATGGATGCTGGAACACGAATGCCTTGTTGCTGTAGCTCTTCCTCCACGTCGTCAAACTCCATTGGCTGAACCTTGGCAAATTCTTCAGCCACGACAGGATCATTGTAGTCAATCGCCATGCGCAGTGGCTGCCTCGTCCGTCCAGCCGATGGTGCGACGAAGAATGCATTCGCGGCGGAAACAAGCGCCAGCAGAAGAACTGCGCAACGGAACTGAGCCATTTTGGTGTCTAAAGTGTGACTATAGACGATACTTGTCTTAAAAAATGATGTGCCATCACCTTGGTCGGATGGTGGATGATGCTGCTGCGCCAAAAGCTGACGCATGTCGCAGTTGCCACTTGGAAGAAGGCGCGCGGGCGCGGTGCCCGCGACGGTTTCAGCTTCCGGTGTGACAGGGATCGCGGTTCGTCTTTTTGAAAACGGATCGTTCCAATTATGCTTTGACATTTTTCCGGGAAAGGCTTATGTAGAACGCACGTCGAACAGACCGGAAGATATCCTTTCTTTCGTTTGAAGTCTACGAGCGTTTCCTACCAAGTGTCTCGTAGGGAAGTCTCGGAAATCACAAGTCGCCTCGATCACTTTTTTGGGCACACAATTTGCTCCAACTTCCAGAGAAGTACGATTTTGTTTGCCAGTGAGCGACTTCTTATTATACAAACGTAAGTTTCCGACCCTCCATGACTGTTGGACCCACGTTGTTGTGACTAAAAGTTGAAAGAGTGTTGTTGTATCTTTGCTTGGCGACAGCATCAGCGAGATTCCACCTCTGGAGCTTGGATGGGGTGGAAAAAGATGGATTTCTCCGCCAGAGGTGTCTTGCTGACATCAACACTTTGTGTGATGACTCTTATGATGATTTTGAGTCTGTGGAATAGTTGTTGTCGTGTAAGAATGTTAAAACTTTGACTTTTTCCACTTGGTCGTCCGTCCTCGAGACCCGTCGTTCCATCGGGTTGTTTGTCGACTGCATGGTGGCACTGCTCGCTTGGTTCGCTCGTGCAGCCGAAGCGGACGTGAGCTGCCTTGCCCGGCCGGCGTCCAACCACGTACTTTTCACGACGCGTCGGTTGAGCCTTTGATTGGTGGTTGCGAACGCACGCCCCCCGTCGCCCCTCATGTTTTTGAGTCTTGGATGCGCAGCTTGGTTCGTGTGCTTTCACGTTAGCTAACTTTCGCTTTCTCCTATTCGACTTACAGACAAACCAAGTATCTATAAACATGTCCGACTTTGAAGACTTTGAGGAAGGTGCCTTTGACGGTGGCTTTGATGACGCATCTGACGATGATGTTGAGGACTTTGCTCCCGATGAAGCTGGATGGGAGGGCGATCCAGTGGCTGCGGATCCTGAAGATGACGACGAGGACGATGATGACGAGGATGCCGGTGAAGAAGATCTTGGTAAGTTGTGGGACTTTGATCTCGCCTACCCTGTCGTCTACCGTGTTTTCTTGGCTTACATGTGAAGCTTCAACTCATTTAGGCGACGAGGATACCGACGAAGAGGAGGCAAACGACGACGATGCTGCTGCAGGTGACGATGTGAGTCATTTTCGGCATGTTATAATGCTAGCTGTTAAAACAAGAATTCTCACAATATATATTTAATGTCTTTACAGGATCAGGGAGATGACGACAATGAAGGTGGAGACGATGACGAGGATGACGACGATGAGCAAGTCGGCGAGGACGATGAAGACGAGGTAAGCTTGACGCTTGCGGTGTTCCTTTTCTCCCTTTCGTGACTTTGACTAACAGTTCAAGTCTTTTCCGCTTTTGCCAATTTAGGAGGACCCTGCCACGAGCACGCGAGCTCTCGTCGAGGGACCTGTCCAGTCGGACGACGAAGATGAGGAAGACTACGAGGACAAGGGTGGCGATGATGACGAGGAAGAAGTTGACGATGAAGACGAGGATGAGGAAGCGCCTGATGAGGAGGGAGATGACGACGATGACGAGGAAGGCGGCGATGATGATGACAAGCCATCCAAGAAGCAACGGACTGGATGAGGTTTGTGATTGATGCATGCAGTAGATAAGGTTATATATCTATGTAAAATATCGCCCTCTATGAAGCTTTGACCTCAATGTTAGTAGCAGTCTTGTAAATGCGCATTTCTTGTTCGTCGTAGACAATGGAAGCGTCAAGCCGTAAGTCGGCTTGTGTAGACGTGTCTTCTGCATCTCGAAGCGGCAGCGCAAAGCGGTAAGATAAAACGGTTGTCTCTGGAAGACATTCTTTTGCTAGCTTGAGACTTATTCGTCCCATCAACGGTTTGACTCCAAAGATCATGACTGTATCGGCATGTGAAAGATTATATGTAAAAAAGTCGCGACAGTAAAATTCGGATTGTTGTCGTTCAAGAGACGACCAGAGAAACAGCCGTCGAAATTGCGAAATCAAGTACAGCGTTGTGTTCAACTCAATGCCAATCGCGCGGTCATATCCAGCCAGTAATGCTTGTCGAACTGCTTCGCCGTCACCACTGCCAAGATCGACAAAGACCAATGGTTGTTGAATGCTCGTAGTTGTTTGCAACGCGGAAGCTAACCTTTGATGGCTTCCTAGTCCACGACGCTGTCGATGTATCGACATGGAATATTCCAATGCTTGTCGAAGCTTGTGCTTCGGTGTTCCCATGTAAGGAAGCGGACTCTTGGAGACGACGAATGGAGCCATGAGTGCAATCGATCCAACCATGATGCTTCCAGCCACAATACCGGCTCGAAGCTGGCGCTGTCGTCTCAAAGCATGGTCATCAGCACTTTCTACATACATGCAATCAAACATATGGAGTAATGATTGCTTTATTGCGCCTTTATCGACCAAAGCAGCATCAATTTATAGAGATGGAAACGGACGCAAGCGAAAACGAAAGTGGCGTTTTGTCCCTGTGCGACAGAAAGCGCCGCTGCGACACGTCATCACGCGCCTTCCTTGGCACCTCCCCATGCTTCCTGCACGATCAACATGAGACATGAGCCATGACAATTTAGCCGCTCAAACTATCCTCATCGTGAAGTAGTACCGATCCTGCTACTAGACTTCTACAACAAAAAATGGCTGACTGTGGTGCAACTGGATCAACGCTAGATCGAGCCGCTCGTGCTCTCTTTGGGGCAAACGATGCCAAGGCTGCTGCTTCGCTCATGGGGCATGCCGTCGCAGCGTTTGGAGGAGGAGCATCGCAGCAGCCAATGCCGCTTCTTGTGGCGACTCCAGAAAGTATATCGCTTCCGCAGACGCATAGTCAGTTGGCGGTGAATCGGCAGCTGCAGCAGCAGCATCTGAATACGCCCAAGACTGTGCATCGTTCGGAGCAACACCAATCGCCTTTACAATATCAATCGTTGCAGCAGCAGCATCAGCATCATCAGCTTTATAACTCCCATCAGCAGCCGCAACATGCTCCTCAGTTTCAGCAGCAGCATGCCCATTTACAGATGATGCAGCAGCAACAGCAATTCATGATGATGCAGCAGCAACAGCAGCAATTGCAGCTCATGGCGCAACAACAACAACATCATTTGCAGCAGCAGCAGAATCTATCACACGTGACGCATGAGCAAGAGAATGATGTAGAGTATCATGATGGAGTCGTTCAAGGAGCAACCATTCAGGAGCTCTCGGCTGCCTGGGCTGAAACTGTAGACAGCATTCAGCAGGAACAAGACGTTTACGACGGAAACGTGCAAGGAGCAACGATTGAGGAGCTTTCCGCGGCGTGGGCCGAGGCGCAAGCCGACTATGAGGAGCTGGAAGCAGCCGTCAATGTCGCCAGTGGCTATCACGAAGAGGAGCACGTGACTCCCGAGTACGAGTTTATCAACCCATTGGCAGACGTCACAAATGCAAACGAAACTCCAGATGCAGCGACAACAGACTGGATGGAGCAAGGCATGCGCCACTTTGCGCAAGGCGAGCTACAGGAAGCTGTACGCGACTTTGAAACGGAGCTGCAGCAACACAACATGGACAACGCCACAGCTTGGCGTATGCTTGGTAGATGCCACGCTGAGAATGATCAGGACCGCATGGCTATTGTTTGTTTGGAGCAAGCAGTTGACCGTGACCCGTACAATCAGGAAGCAAGGTTAGCCTTGGGAGTGAGTTACGTCAATGAGCTTAACCATGCCAAGGCACTGGAACATTTAAAGGCATGGATCACACATAATCCAAAGTATTCGCAACTTGAAATTGGAGAAGACTTGTACGGAGCTGGCTCTGCCGAAAATAATTATGTGAGCGAACCTGGGTTTGACGAAGTCCAGCGCCTCTTGCTATCGGCACTAGAGTTTGATGCGAGCGATGCAGCCGACGTGCTTGGCGCGCTAGGTGTCGTTTACAACGTCAGTCGAGACTACGATGCTGCTATTGATGCGTTCAAACGAGCCATTGCCATTCACGGAGACGATTACCAGCTATACAATCGGCTTGGAGCAACATTGGCCAATTGCAGCAAAAGTGAGGATGCCCTTCCAGCCTACAAGCGAGCCATTGAGTTGAAACCAAAGTTTACAAGAGCCTGGCTAAACATGGCCATTTCTCATGCGAATCTACAGAACTTTGGTGAAGCATCCAGGTGTTATTTGCAAACGTTGAGTTTGAATCCAGCGGCGACGCATTGTTGGAGTTATTTGCGAGTAGCGCTCTCGTCGGGACATTACTGGGAGCTGCTTCCATATGCTGCGGCAATGGATCTTGACTCGTTTCATGCACATTTTGATTTTATTTAGTCATTGTTATGATATTGCCTATGACTGTTGCTGAAGGTATGTAGTTGTACCGGTAGAAACCATAACAATTCGATATGGAATGGGTAGCAAAAAATGGCGCGAAAAATAAAAGTGTGACGTCCTCGTCGTTGAGCATGTTGAAGTGCCGCTCGGTGATCGCATCGCAGAATCGCCTCCATCTTTTGATCTATTGGATACATTTATACCGTGTGCTCCGGCTCTTTCTAATAGTACAAGGAAGCTAGGAAACACTATGAAGTACTTTCAGACAGCCTTGTTGCTTTCAGTGCTCGCACTGGAGAGCGATGCTTTTGCGCCGTCGAAATTTCTTTCGCAGAGAAGCACCAAGGTCTTTGCCACGGTCGAAGAGACAACGAACAAAAATGTTGCGCAAACGGAGGACACCAACCGTGACAGCATCATGACTTTCTCCTACGACATGTCCATGGAACCAAAGTACGAGAAACCAACATACCCAGGCACTGGTAATGGCTTATCGGGTGACTCTGGCGAATACGATGTTATTGTGATTGGCAGTGGCATGGGCGGCTTGGCGTGCGGAGCACTCTCGGCCAAGTACGGCGACAAGGTGCTGGTGCTAGAGTCGCATATCAAGTGTGGAGGATCTGCGCATACATTTTCGCGCATGCACAATGGCGGCAAGTATTCCTTCGAGGTGGGACCGTCCATTTTTGAAGGACTTGATCGACCGAGTCTAAACCCGCTGCGCATGATTTTTGATATTCTTGGAGAGAAAATGCCTGTCAAGACTTACACTGGTCTTGGATATTGGACGCCGACTGGGTATTGGCGGTTTCCAATTGGAAGTAAAAGCTCATTTGAACAGTTGCTCATGGAGCAGGCCGAGGATGGCCCAAAGGCGGTCGAGGTATGTCATGACGCGATGACGACACTTTGTTGTAAAAGCAATACGCGAACCTAATGCTCAACGGCTTTTTCTCGTCTATACAGGAATGGAATCAACTACGTGCCCGGCTCAAGACGCTCGGAGGATCGACCACTGCTGTATCTCTACTCAATTTGAGACAGGATGCCGGTTTCTTGGCAACCACGGCGGGAAGTCTTCCCTTTGTCATGACACATCCAGACGTTTTTCTTGATCTGCCATTGACGTTTGACTCTCTGCACAAGACTGTTGATAAGATTGTGACAGTGCCATTTCTTCGTAACTTTATCGATACCATGTGCATCTTTTGTGGGTTCCCCGCCAAGGGCGCCATGACGGCACACATGCTATACATTTTGGAACGATTCTTTGAGGAGTCGGCTTGCTACTCTGTTCCCATTGGTGGAACTTGTGAAATGGGCAATACACTGCAGCGCGGCTTGGAAAAGTTTGGAGGAAAGTTGCAACTCAATGCTCATGTGGACGAAATTATGGTTGAGAATGGACGAGCTGTTGGTGTTCGTCTCAAGAATGGAAAAGTCGTCAAGGCGCGAAAGGCCGTTGTGAGCAATGCGACGCCATTTGATACGGTAAAGATGCTTGGTACGGAACAAGAGCTGCCACTAGGCGTACAAGACTGGAAGAAGGAGCTCGGAAAGCTTCCTCGGCATGGAGCTATTATGCATTTGTTCCTTGCGATTGATGCGACTGATTTGGATCTTTCGCATATTGACGATCCAGCGCATCTGGTGGTACAGGATTGGGGTCGGTCACTCCAAGACTCTCAGAACCTTTGCAGTTTTTTCATTCCAAGCCTGCTGGATAAATCTTTGTGCCCCGAAGGCAAACACGTTATACATGTATATTCGTCTGGTGGTGAACCATATGAGCCGTGGGAAAAGCTAACCCCTGGAAGCGCTGAGTACGAGGCTTACAAGGAGAAGCGCGCCGAGGTGCTCTGGCAAGCTGTTGAGCGGTGCATTCCAGATGTGCGGCAACGGTTAGAATTCTCCATCATTGGCTCTCCTCTTGCACATGAAGCGTTCCTGCGACGAGACAGAGGGACGTATGGAATGGCGTGGGCCGCTGGGACTTCGGCCCCATACGCTGGCATGCTCAAGAACATCCTGCCTTTTCCTTTCCCAAATTTCAAGACACCTGTCGATGGTCTGCTGCGATGTGGAGACTCATGCTTCCCGGGAATTGGAACACCAAGTGCGGCGGCGAGTGGTGCGATAGTCAGCTCCTCGCTACATCCCGTGAAGAAGCACATTGAGATGCTTCAAGAAGCAAGCAAAATTGACCCCATGTACAAGTTTCTTGATCCTGGATTTATGGCCAATGTTTACCTTCCCTTCGTTGGAGGGTTGACTCCATCACCTGAGCTTCGAGTAGAAGCAACGGAAAGTGTCAATTAAGGAAATTACGGGCTTGCCCGATCAATCGGTCGCCGCCTCGATCAATTGACTTACAGTTAGCTATGGACCGTCGGTCATCATAGTCTCGGTTTCGGTTAATACAGCTTTATTGATACTGTGATCTAATTATACATAGCTACATACGGCTACGTAAACTTTAAGCATGTCTTTAAGCTAAGATGGAAAAGCGCGGGTCATAAAAATTTACGCTAGGAGGAATTCTGTGAATATACAAACCATGTACAATAGTTTTCTTGTCAATGCATTCATAGTCGATTACCCGCTTGATAAGAAGGCGACAAGGGCTAGCGTTAGTCTTCGTCGCTCTGGGCCGCCTCGTCGGAACAAGGTGCGTTGAATTTAAAGCAGCAACAACACCATGCTCCCGTCGAAGCGTCCGCTTTGATTGAAATGCAAAACAATCCAGCATATACGCAACAGCACGACCAGCCAACACAGTTGCTGGCGCTGTACAAGAAGCTCTCTTCGCATCGGTCCGCTCATGTCTTTCGCAAAGCCGTCAAGGACGAGGAAGCTCCTGGATATTCCGATCGCATTCGATTCAAAATGGACTTGGGCCTCCTGCGTCGATTGATCGTTTCCAGTCAAGTCGTAAGCTACCACGACTTTCACAAATATGCCGGTTTGATCGCTCACAATTGTGTCAAGTTCAATGGAAGAGAGAGTGACTACGGAATGCTGGCGCGCGAGTTTGAGCAAGCGGCGGATGAAATGGTGCGACATGCTGTGCTGACGACAAGCGCGCAACAGCAAGGTGGCGCTAATAACAATGTCAGTCAAGACCGCGGCGCTGCAAATGTTGGCGCACAAGAAACCAGTGTGGACAATGCCGATGCAGAAATGGTTCAAGTTTGATTTTAGATTGGCTGTGAATGTCAGCATGCACTGCACATTACATATTGCATTAGCAGCGTCGCTGGCAAACCATGCAAATCTTTGATATATGTACCTTCCAAGTGAAGTAAGGGATTTTCTTTATTTGCCATACATAAATAGGTTTCAATATGACTTTGTAATGTTTGTACTTGTTTAGAATCATATATGCATCTACTGGCTTAAATTTGCGGTAGCGGTCACTTGAGTATGCAACGCACCAGCTTCGCGATGCGCTTGCTCCAGCGATAACTGTTGCTGCGACTGAAGGGATGCCATGAAGCGAGCCTTTAAGCCTTCATCACCGCTCAAGGTTTCTTGAAGGCGATGCAACGTTCCAGCAGCGCTTTGCTGTAAGACTTGATCCGTCGGGTAGTTGGCGAGGCACCATTCTAGCATTTGATAGCAGTTGGGCGTCCACAACAGGTCATTGTGATAGTCTTGGGTCAATGAAAGGTTGTGGAGCACGAGACATGCCCGGTTCAAAATCGCTTCGCTTGCGCAAAAGTTCTTCATCGACTGAACCACCAGTTGAACAATCATGCCGACATTCTCGTCCAAAATGTCTCTCTCCGAAGAATCCTCGGCGGAACTATTTTCTCGCTCAGTGCCTTCGTCTTGGTCGAGGCTCACTGATGGAATGACAAGGTTCACCAACGCAAAAATGGCGCGGAACTGTACTTCGGCGTTGAAAGGGTGCGTCTGCATGGCAGCTGCCGTCACTTCAATGGCACCGAGACGGACAAGCATCTCCTTCTGCGCCGGCGCCAAAGCAACGTTCACCAAGGACCAGCAACTCATGGCTTGAAGCGCGCCGTTGTCACGGAACCGACGCATCGAATCCAGCAACACTGCGATACCGTTTCGACCGCTCTCGGCACCGCCATTTTCAATGCTGAAAATGCCCGACGCATTGACCATGGATGTGTGAAACAGCATGCCTTCTCGGCCGCCAAGAGGACGGGCTAGCAGAACGATAGTATGACAGGCTGCCGTGTGCAGCTCCGAACTGTCGGGAAACATGACCATGGCGCGGAAAATGATATCCGTCAGACCAGCGCGCTGGGCAGTGATGCGCTGCTGCTCGTCATCTAATAGCGACGGAAGAACTTTCATGCACATGGTTTGAATGCCTTCCACGTCCGAGAATGCCACCATCCAATTGACAATAGAGTAAATGGCGCATGACCATGGTAGCTCAACTGCAGTTCCCGCTGTCCCGTCCATTGTTGGCCCGAGCATGCGCTGCGTCAGCATTGAATGTCCATAAGTAACCTTTTTCTTCTTCTTGCTAGTCTTGTCAGCGTCGTTGCGGCGGCGCTTACGAGAATGCATTACTATTTGGTCACATGCATCGCCGTTAGCATCATGATCTAAACTTCGATGATGCGCCTTGTGCGAAGCCTTTGAACGGCGGCGGGCAATCTTATTCATGCCTTCCACCTGCAGTAACTGCTGGTCGTGGTCTGACAAGCTGTTATCCGACACGGCAATGCCGCGGGCGCGGGCCAAAAACTCTTTTAGATTCTGATTTGTCTCAATATTCTTGAAGGTTGCTGGACCAGATCCGTAGTCAATGACTGAAGGCGGTCGTCCATTAACAGCGTCGTCCTTGATGCGCGTCAAATACTTCATACAACGCACAAAGCTCGTATACAAAAGCCTGTGCTTGCCAAAGGTGACACGAAGTTCCGTCTCGACATTGGCCGACAAGTCGGAATCGTCGCTGCTGTCATTGCCATTACCGTGTACTTGAGCCTTGAATGGTTCCAAGAGGCAAAGCACGCGCCACAGCTCGGGCTGGCGTGTAAAGCTAAACAGCCAGTCCTTGGACAGGGGCATGGTCAAGACTTCCAAAATGTTGGGAGGTTCCAGAAAGGTTAACACATGCGCCATGATATCACCGCCGACGCAAAGAAGGGGTGACTTGCCGTCCATGAGACCGTTACTCGATGACTTTGATGATAACACGTTGTTGTCAGTTACAGCCGCAACTTGAAACTGCAGCGACGGGTCGGAGACTTGGAGTGGCACGGGCGGCCACGGAGCAGCATATGCAAACGCTTCATCTTCACTCGACACGGACGGAGACCTTGATGTTGGCGGCGACGGCGCAAAGGCTGCCATGAAGCTTTCCGTCATTTCATTGTCGGATGAACTTGATCCAAAGTCGGCAATATCCGATGATACCCCAGAGTCTTGCTTCTTGGCCAGTAGCATGGGACGCTTGGGGTCGCTGGTAGATCTTGTTGTCGCATCTTTGACGTTGCTTAGATGTCTCGCCTTTTTACTTTTGCGCAAGCTGTCGTCCGACGACGAACATGACCCGCCGTTGTTGTCTTCATCATTGGCCGAGGCTGACCCGGCGTAGCCGCCTTCCGTGCCACTCCCCGAGGAGCTGCCATTGTCGGTGGACGCAGTCGATAGTCTCTTGGAAGTAGTAGCCATTGACTTTTGCTGGACTTGTGACGAATCTTGCATTGACGCGCATACAGACGTCTTGACGGTCACGCTGTTGAGCGGCTTGCTGTGCTGCTTGCGGTGGCGATCCGTTGTAGTAGTTGTTGATGACGTTCGCTTGGCCTGCATGATTCGTTGCATGGTCATGCGAATCGTTTCCAGCGCCGGTTCCTTGCCCGGCTCGACTAGCTCCTTGATTTCCCGACGAAAATCGGATCCGCCTGAGTACACGTCAAACTCCAAGCAAGGCTCGTTGGAGAGGGAGGCAACCACGGCGTGGTGATGATGAGTGTTGGAGGAAACGTGCTCCGCGGCGCGGTCAGCCCGTGACTTGCGAAATGACCGACTACCCGTAGCTCCATGCGCTCGGTGTCTATGGCTGCTTGCTTCTGGCCACTTTGCTACTTGCTGGACGTTCAGTGATGATGCATCGTCGTGATGATTCGAATCCGAGGTCGAAGTGGTAATTGATCCAGTCACGGCCACGACGGAAGCATTCTGCTCCATGTCGCAACTGCTGCTTCCGTCGTTGTTGCTGCTACTAAATGCATTGTCAATCACCTCTTGATCCTTCAGCTTTTGCTCGCGCATATTTCCGGCAATGTTTGCCAGGGAACATGATAGTGCATCCGCAATGGCCGCGTCGGAACAAGAGTACGATTCGCTTGTCGATGCTGCTTTAGTGCTCGTTTCGGCAGATGAAACCGTCACTGCCGCATTGTCACGTTCCCATAATGATTGCGAGCTAATGTTGACTGGTTCGCACGAGGCGTCAAGATGAACTTGCTCATTTTCTGCCGCCAATTGCGAAACTAATCGTTGCACGCTTTGTTCGTCCATCGTGTGTATGCAATCTCTGGTATGTATGATTGCTTTGATCAGCAACAAGTAGCTCTGCAGATTGTCTTTCGTTGTATAAAGTATGATTGCTTGTTCTTTTATCGATCTTGGTTATTTTTATGCGCAGAGGGACAATACCCATCAATCGAATCGTCGGCAGATGCTCCGGAGTCCCATGGTGTGCAAATCATGTCACGCGACGGAAAAGGAAGAGCCGCCTGTCGACAGCTGCTGCATCTTGGTCCATGGACTTCCTCAATGGGCAATAGTGGAAGGTAACAGATGGCTATCACAGGCCGGAAAAATGAATCATAAAGGTATTGCCCCTAAACGTCACTCGTTTTCGGTGCCTTCTGTTGTTGAAAATAATTGCGCCGAGGCTATAGCTAGGAAACGAGCGAACGAAGCACAGATGGATCGGAACCCTTGGAACCGCAGATGGGAAAAATGTCATTATGACTCTACGGCACAATGTACTCCAGGTTCGGCGCGTCACAGACGCACGAGGGCTGTTGGTTGCTTTAGCGTGAGCTAGCAATACAGTGCCAAGGATCATTTGTTGTTCGAGCATGATGATAAAAATGGAGGCTAGATCTAACTGTACTTAATTTGGCAAGCGCTAGCCAGCTGAGTGTTAAAATACACTTCCTTTATAGTAATAGTCACACCTTTTGTAAGCCCTTTGACGAACTGCGACGGACACAGAGCGACCGAAAGTGCTACTCTATTTGCGGTACATTCCTCCCAAAAACTGAGTACAGCTTTGATTAATGACTAAGAACTCTTACATATTAAAACTTGTTCAGCCATGTCTTAACATTGATTGGGGTTTGCACGCACAGGGTCGTCAACATACAAAATCGTCTACTTTGAAATCTTGCGCTTCGACCGTGTGGCGGGCCCAGTCTTGGTGTTCATCGCCTCCATTAACTTGTCATGTACAACATTTTTAATCAAATCCAAGTTATTTCCTTTGACCATGTCCCATGCAGCTTGAAAGAGCGGATCGCATACAGCCGCTTGCGGTCTTGTTGTTTTCGGCGCTCGACGGTAAATGTAAGCCATGTGGCCTTCCTTCGACCCATGCATTGACGTTGGCAACTGCGTCAAAAGTTCCAAGTCAAAGTCCCAGTCGGTAATCATGTGTCGTGGTCCGCTGTAGCAAATCATGTATTGAGAGGAACTGTCGTTCCACGTGTCCGACAAGTGACCCCATAGTGCTGGTGGGAAACTGAAAGGAGGTCAGGTGAAATGAGGAGAATGAGATACAAGGGTTAGTTTAGCCAACATTGATCGCTAAATGCAAACAAGCAGCCCACTCACCCGCAACTGAACATGTAGACGTGCGTAAACGGATCAAACGACTCTGCTTCACTTATGTCGCCACAATCAAACATGCATCGATGCTGAATGAATTCAGTGTCTTGCTCATCGATATTTTGTTTACTTGCAGCTTCCAATACGCCATTCAAGCAAGTCATGCCAAGGAGCCATCGATCATGTTCGACCTCAATCCCATAACTGAATTCAACGCCAGGATCTTGTGCCACATGCAGATTGGGCTTGCCGATTCCGGAGCCTACATCGATAAAGCGACTCGACTTGTTCAATTTAGTGTGCTCAATCATTGCGTTAATAACCTTTTGCATTGATCCCATGGTGAGTTCGCCGTAAATTGGTCCAGACGATCCGTTTCCACCAATCGAGCCAGTGAGCTTGCGGACAATGCTGTACACTTGTCGAACATTGTCACGGACTGTTACTTCGTTGACGAGCCGCCCAAACAGAAGTTTGCGCTTGGCAGGAGAGTCGGCTTCCTGCTGCTGCTTCTGGGGGTGCCGAATGGGACGCGCCGGAGTCACCGGATGGACCTGCTGCGACGCACTCGTTCCGTCGCGGAAAAGAGCTTTCTGTATATCATGTCGCTCCCCTGCAACAGCGACTCCTTGGGATCTAGCACCTGATGGAGTTACGATTGACTCGCGTGGTTGTGCAATTGCTGCATCTTCATCAGTCGATGGATATTCAACTTCCCTTGGAACATTCTTTGGCAGTGAGGCTCTGGCCTTTCGAACGCTCTTCTTCTTTGCCGATTCTTGCTTGCCCGTCTTGACCATAGTTTGCGAGTTATCGACTAGTAACCGTGCAAGGTGTACAGCAGAAGATGGATAACAACGGTAAAAGGCCGCGCCGCTGTTCAAAGGAATCGACGGAGAGTTTGTTTCTTTTGTTCCTTGCTGCGGCCTTTCGGCGATCTTCATTAGCGATTCGAGGTACACTGATTACCGGAGCGACGGTTGTTCTGTCGCGGGACAAGGCATCCGTTTTTGTGGGACGAATCAGGGACAGTGGACGAGAGATTGAACAGTCAATCAATGATAGTAAACAGTATTAAGTAAGTTCTCTTATCAGGCAGTAAGAGGAAGATTTTATGGTTTCACTACTAATAGTGCAAGGCAAACGGAAGGAGCCCTAACAGCAGAGGGATGAGACGGCGTCTCAGAGAATCATTACACTCTTGCTTTCCGTCTACTACTGTATACACCACCTCTAAACATGTCTTTCAAACGATCATCTATTTAAAACTCGTCATTCGCCAAATGCTCCGTCTCCTTGACTCTTTTGACAAACTCTTCCTTTTCCACACACCCCTTGCATTCAACACCACGATCCGCTAGAATCTGCTTGAGTTGCTTGACTCGAAGCTTTGAAATATCCTTGACTTCCATCTTTTCAGTCTTGACTGGATTCTTGACGGTGCAGATTTCCGGATTGCTCTTGTTGATGCGTTCACAAACCTTGAGTGAAGACATGCCTAAGCTAAATGGTTGTGCCACATCGCGCTTGATTGGGTCAATGTAGTAGCAAATCTTCTTTTCCTTACTATTCAAAGTGTCTCTCGCGCAGTATGCTCCCAGTGCGGCTTCAATTTCTGGTTTCTTGTTCAAATGTTCCTTGGCAAGGGTTGCGCGCACGTCGTCCATGACCTTGACGCAAACTGCAATGATTAATTAGAAAAGAGGATAAGTCAAAACAAGAATTTTCTTCATGGAACTCGGAAGCAGCTTCCCAACAATTGGTTTCTCGTCTATACGCTCCACATTGTCGTCTCCAATACATCGGCCAATAGGACGGCAAGACGAGATAAGGCAGCACGCACCTTCGCATTCTCCGGCGGCTGCAATGCCAATCCAAACTAAAATCAATGCTAATGATCTTAAAGGTACCATGTTATCTGTCTATAATATGTTTGTTATGCAGCGCTGATGTTTGGGAAAGAGGGTCTGGCTTGTCGAGTCTGTGACAATCGCTTGGTCGGTCGGCCATGCTGAAACGACGAGGCGCGACACGTGGAATGACCATGCGTCAGGAGAAAAGGTTAAGGCTACCGGTACTTTCATTCGTGGTGTGACTTCTGCTACCCGCACATGCCGTGCAAGTAGGCGCTTTTGGCGACGGCACTAATGGATGGACTAATGGATGGACTAATGGATAGAATATACTCTGAGTAGCACTCCTACAACCATCATTTACCACTTTAGTTCCATACGCATCCAAGATGCCGTGGGTTCATCTCCTCCTACACTAATCCAAATATCGCTTGGGCAATGACCACCTACATCCGGCATGCCTCCCATTGCCTTTTCTCCCTCCGACAGGCCTGCTCCGCCAGTTTCCATCGGCTGAGCTAGCCACTCCAACATGATTCTATTCTTGCGCTGCGCCGCCTTGTGCACTGCCGAATGCCCTTGCTTCTGCTGCTCCACAAATGACACGTTGAGCGACTGCAGCCAGCAACAAAACTCGCGATACGTGTCAACGTTTGTTTCGGCCGTCGTTGGCATCATGGCAAGCCAGTGCGCACAATGACATCCCCATTCGTTGCGAGCAAACGTCTCGGCACCATGCTCCACCAGCACTCGAGCCGCCTCCAAGTGACCACCAAAGCAGGCCAAATGTAGCGGTGTCGTGCCGTCACCTGATCGTACGTCAATGTTATATAATTTCTGCTCGAGCAAGTACTTTATGCAATTGACGTGTCCATTGCGCGCCGCGTAGTGCAACGAAGTCTTTCCGTCGCGTCGCCTTAGCTTTTTATTGGTATTCATGGTGGGCGTCATGAGTGGCGGCGTCGTCGTTGTGCTACTGTCAACGCCATTTGAACCAGTTGGAAGCGAGTCATTGCCAGACGAATTACTAGCGCAATACGTTTGTGTCAGTTGGCTCAAATATGCGAGGCAGTCCAAATGTCCGCCACCAGCCGCCCAGTGCTCCGCCACGGATCCGTGACGATCCCTCGTCAGCAGCAGCTTGGTCACGCCGTCGTTGCCCGCACGTTGTTGAGCTTGGTCCACCATTCGTTGCAAGCCATTCAAGTCGCCGTTCGATGCAAGCTGCAAGAACTCTGGCAAACTCGTGCGATACGATTGGACCATGTGACCCGATCTATTCACTCCTGGTCCAAGAATGGTCACTGTTTCCGTTGTTGCATCGGCACCATGGTGGGTCACGTTGGCAACACTTTTGGCACGCTCCTCCGTCTCTTGGACAATCTTTAGTACTTGAGCGTCCCAGTCGTTTATGTCTTGCTGGGTCGGCGTGGTCACTGAAGGAACATTGCGTAGAGAAGCGTTAATGCAAGCATCATTGTTCCTCCGTTGTCGCTTCGTCTTGACTGAGTTGATATGTTTTTGCTCGTCAGTCACAGGTTCCTTCTGCTGCAACGTCTCCACTTGGTTAGTAGTTTCATTCTTTGGCTCTGATTCTTTCATTCCAGCCTTCTGATGCGGATTGTTTCTGCTGTTTTTGTTGCTGCTAATCATTCTATGATCCTTCTGCTTCCATGGCGCATGCACGGCGTGCAAGTGAGCGGCAATGCCTCGTCCCAAGGCGAAGCGCTTCGGCTGCTGCTTCCTCTTGCAGTTACTCGCTATCTCACAGAGAGGACAAGTCGTCCATCCGCTTGTGGATCCTCGGCCAGTCTTGGCGGCAAGCAATGGTGTCGTTGCTGTCGAGGAAGTGGACGAAGTTGCGACGGATGGCATTGACGTCGCCGCCGCATTCGACACTGCCAAACGAGAAATGGCATCCGCCTTTCGCTTACAAGAGACGTCAAGTTCATCTCTTGACATTTTCAGGTTAGTGTTTTCTGTTGTCTGATGAACAGTGAAGCGTTACGAGTAGTCAATTTGTCTCATGAGATCGCGGTCGAATGCAAAAGGAACGACTTTGCCATTAACGATGCGACATCCGTTTCTCTCGGCCATTCGAGAATTTGGGACGACGACAATGGAGAAGTAAAGTAATGTGACTGGCACCACGCAAGCGATCGACTCGACTTGACTAGGATGAATCGCATACTAGTCGCTGCGGTCACGATAACGTCAGTAGCACTGGTAGAATCAACCAAGATTTTGGAGTTTCGCCCCGACGGATCGTTCCACAGTCTCGAAAACAAACGAAGAAACGCCATCGATTGCCGCGATCAGCATGAACTATGCTCCTTCTGGGCCGAAGCGGGCGAATGCACGTCCAATGCTGATTTCATGGAGACTGGCTGTCCGAAGAGTTGCGACACTTGTGAAGTGGCAGCAGCAGCACAATCGCATCATGCATTACACGACCATGAGCTCGTTGACGTGAAAATCACTCCGGAACAAGCAACGCAGCTACTGGAGCAATCGCTCGACTTTGGTGTGCGCCAGTCTGCCGTTGGAAACGACGCCAAGGGAACCCTCTTGAGAATACAAAAAACGATTGACTACATGAAGGACGAAAAGACGCTGGCTCTTCCCTTTGATATATTAGACAACTGTTTGAACGGTCATGAACTATGCAGCTTTTGGGGTTATTCGGGTGAATGCGAAACAAACAAAGTGTTTATGAACTTGAACTGCGCTCCCACGTGCTTTGCCTGCAACTTGGTGGACATGGAGGAGGAGCGATGCCCGTTGGTGCATGACGCGGAACCTGCGCTGCGGCCCGGTGATTTGAATCAGGTACAGTATCATTTTGGTTTGTATTTTGACAATACCGTTGTGCCCAACGTCATTATTCATATCATTTACTACTTGTCTTTCATAAACTCTAGATGTTTGCGAGAATCGTCGACATGGCACCTAGTGACTGGGAGCTTGACGAATCGGCGCACTCAACAGACGAAAGCCTTGCGAAAATGTCGGTCCAAGTCCTTTCATCACCAGGCGATGCCATGTCGGATGATGAAATATCTATCGACTTTGACAAGTCGGCTCCCCCTTGGATCCTTGTTTTGACCAACCTGCTTTCGGACGACGAATGCGATGCCTTGCTTGAGCTTGGTGACAAGTATGAGTTCGTTCGCTCATTGGACTTGGGCCCGCAGCGCTTCGACGGCAGTTTCGAGCATGTCTCGAGTGACCGCTTGACGACGTATGAATCGTGGTGCTCGGAGCGCTTGGGCTGCCGCAGCGAAGACGTTGCTTCTCGTGTTCATGAGCGAATCGCTGCCATGTTGGACGTTGCAGCAGAAAATAGCGAGAACCTTCAAGTCATACGGATGCAGGAGGGGCAGTTTCATCGAACACATCACGACTTTCAAGCTCATCAAACTGATCTTCAGTGCGGACCTAGAATACTGAGTCTGCATATATTCCTCAACGACGCTGACGATGGAGGAGGAGGAGGTGTCGAGTTTCCGTTTCTTGATCTGACCGTGAAACCCAGAAAAGGACAAGCACTGCTCTGGCCAAACGTTTTGAATTCGAATCCAATGCTGAAGGACGAACGGCTGTTTCATCAGCTGCTGGAAGTGGGCGAGGGAGTCCAATATGCCGCGAAGGCGCATTTGCACCTCTACGACTTCCTCACTCCGCATACCAATAATTGCTTCTAGACACCTTTTTGACTTTGTACATGACTTGCAGACATATCATGCTGTCTATCCCTTGCAGGCAACTCTACAATTGTGAGACTACCAAGCTATCATTTCTCAAGACTGTCGTACCGGTACCGACTGCGACATCTCGTCGAGATCGCGTCCAACCAACACAATGAAGCGAAGCGATCTCGACATTAGTCATTGGCTTGCTACACTTTCGCCATGTCGAATAGAGATAGCACCAAGAATAACAATAGATTCAAGCGTCAAAGAGAAGAGGCAAAAAGCCTTCCAGCCTTTTGGGACGCGTCATCCACCGTTTCAGCAGGCACCTTTGCGGCTCGTCGCCTGCCGGAAGTCAAATCCATTTACAGACATGCTGTAGAAAAAGATGCTGACATCAATGTAAATACAGCCAAAACTTGTACCATGGCTCATTTGATTGAAACCAACACGGCAAGTGGAGGACGCAAGACTTCGTCGCGGCATTTGCGCCGACGCGCCACGAGTCACACCGGGCGCAAGAAGCATCGCTACCCAAAAGGAAACGGGAGCAATCAGCAGCAGCAACAAGTCAACGAGAATGAATTGGACAAGGATATACAATTCGATGAGAAACAACCATGCCGACGAAAGAGGCGCAAGCCGGCGCAAATGCAAAACGAACACATGCATTGGACGGAACCGAATGCTGATGTGTCTTTGGCAGTAGACACGAGCTATACGTCAGCTAAATCAACAAGTACTATACGAAATTCTCCCGTACGTTGGATACCAACCCACGTTTGGCACGCGGAGCGCTTTCGAATGCAAACACTTTGGAACTGGAAGGTTCCCATCATGCATTCGCAGCGAGGAGCGGGGGCAGCCATTCGATTGCTCGTCAAAGATTCCAAGACGCTTCTTCAGGACGTCACATGGACGAGTCAAGCAGTATGCTTGCGTGTCAAAATGGAACAAGTAGATGCATTCAAAACGTTGCTGCAGCACATCATGCCAGGCTTTATACAAAGCTGCAGCATGGGAGAGCAAGGCCCGTCACTTGAAGCGGCAGGGAATGCAGCTGCCAACACAGAGTGTACACTCTTTGACGGCATGCTACATGAACCAGACCAGTTTCCGCGCGGCGCCATTGGACCAGTCCGCTGCGTGACAAGTCGCAAGCAGCCGCTGTTGCAATTCGAACGAAGCGGCGCCGAACATGGAGACGCTGATAATGATGGAGCATCGAACGACTACTTTTGCTACTTTTGGACGCACCCTTCCATTCAATTGAAACTATACAAGATCTTGTCGTTGCTAGTCAAAAGTCTGCCGCGCGACAGCTACAAGGGTCTGTACCAGTCGTCGTCATGCTTGGATGGCTGCGGCATGGCGTGTCTGCGCTTGCGAGGACGTTTCCTGGCCGATTGCATCAAGTTGGCACTAGAGGCATTGACGAAACATATGGATGCATACGAGACTGTTATTGACACTGCCGTTGCTCGTGCGACTGACGGAGAAGTCATGAAACTGCCGCTACGTACGCATGGTGTATTTACCAGCACTTGTCTCGTCTTGCTGCCATGCGCCACATCGCTGTCAGCAGCAACTGCGGAGGCCATTGACTCGATTGATGTATTATGTGACGCATCGCTCGCCAAGCAATTGTTTCTGGCGCTTGTCATGCACGGCGGGGCTTGCCCTATTGGTATGGTGGAGGAAGCAAGCTTGCTGCTGGAGGTGCCGTCACCTCCAGTTCCAGTCTTTCCAAGGGACTATCCCGATACGCTGGAGGGTGAAACGTATTGGAAAGGATTGGCCGATGACTGGGGATACGTTCGTCGACACTTGGAGGGCGGAACAGGACGAATACGTCCTAATGGTGGACCGCAAATGAATGAACGAAATTGGACTGACCTTGTCGACGACAAGGACCAACAAGTCGTAGCCATTCGAGGTGCCTTTGGAAATGTTCTGTGGAACGCGCTGCAGTCAGCTGGTAATATACCAGCGAGCGTTTCGAGTGAGACACAGCCTTGTAGAAAGCGAAGGCCCACGAGGCAGCCGTGGGAACTTGGCCGGGCTCCGCTGCCCACCATGGAAGCTGCAAAGGCGCATGCACAACTCTGCGCCACTCTCATTCAGTCACTTACTCTTCCCGCAATAATCATGTGTCACTTGACAATTCTTGGCAAGGGCACCATTGTATCAGGTACAAAAGTCCGATCAGCTGGCAAGCGGGAAGACAAGTTACTGCTTGGTTTTGTGACAGCATGTTCATTTTCACCTTCACGAGGCGCCACTCACGGACTTGTCATTTGCGGCGCGGCAAGATGGCTGGAAGCTGTTTCGTTGGCAAGAGAAGACAGCGCGTTGTTGCTTGGTAAATCAACGGCTGGACAGAATGTGTTGTGTCTTGGAGTTTTGGCTGGTGGCTGCAGCAAGGTTGACCCAGCGTTTGGAAGTCTATCCCTATTTCTATAGTACGGGTTGATCTACATCCTGTAAAACGATTTGAGTTTAATGAGTATATATATAACTTACTAACGGTAATCATTAGTGATGATGATGCTCTGCCTGGGCGGAAGTCACATTGGGCCATCGAGCACTCTCATCAACACTGCCATCATCAGCTCCCTCGAACTCGCGCGACAAAAACTTTAAACCAAGCTTTCGCGAGACCAGCTGCGCCAAGACACAAACAAGACCAATAATGGCTAAATTCGCAGGATCCACCACCCATAAACCAAGAGTCGCAGTAAAAGCAAGCAAACCAGCGCGAAGTGAAAGAAGTAACACTCCACGAACGTTAACGTGTTTCGATTTGCGACATACACACCGACCCTTACTCTTGCCCAAACCAATATGAGCAAGAATCATTGTATCCAAGCAAAAGAATATTACTGCCAATGACCCTGCGAAGAGGTTCGCATTCTGTTGACGGCGAACGTCAGGATCTCCAACCAAGACTGTTTCCGACAAACGTCGCGTTTCTTCGGTGGATTGATGCAGTTCGTCCAGCAAAAACGTTGTAAACGTGGCGCCAAAGGATACCAGCGCAAAGGAATATATAATGTGCAGATTGGACCACAAAATGCCTGCATCCTTGGATCGTCGAAGCGCATGGTCATTGACCGCGTCTCGCGGCAAAGACATGAAGTGCAGGTACTGCAGCAACACCACCATCAATAGCCCGCAGTAAAAGATGCGGTAGAACCAGCTTGACTGATCGCTCACGTATACAATGAGAATGCTGAAAATGGACTCGCCAAGCATGAGCATGACCCATTCGCCGTTGCGATGCACCGTAAACCCAACGTTGAGTGGAATGGTTCTGATAAAAATAGGGGAGATAACATTGACGAGTAAGAAAGCAATTCAAGAAGCAGCGTTAACATCTCAAGACGACATTTGAATACATACAATTCCTTGTGACGATCACCAGATGGAAAGAAGAAGAGAATATGAATATTCTGCACAATGTGCTGCGCCAGAAACCCACAGAGCACCAGAATGATGGAAAGGTCGTCCCTGATTGTGATTGCTTCCTCCACCAGCAGCCGATGGCTGCTGCTTGCTGTCAAGTCGACCATGTTCCACGCCACAATCGCCGCGGCAAGGTAAAACACCAAGCCAATGCACGTGTTGCGCGAGGCGCTAATGGCCACATGTCGCATTTGCTTGACTTGCCCCACCCCAAAGACGTAAATCTCCAAATAGCGAGCCAAGTTCAACACCCGCTCCAAGACGAGCGCCAGACAAAATACGAACAATCGCCTTTGCCCAATCAGTTCATCAATGGGTCGAATGTTCAACACGGCAGTCGCCACCATCAAAAAGAGCGACACCTGCGCCAAGCGATGAAAGACGTCGTCGCCTTGATAGACGAACCGACAATCATACATTAGCTTCTCGTTCCAAACGTTCATTAGCGCGAAAAACGTCGCCATGGCGTACAAGAGTCCTCGGCCCGTTGGAGTGACATTTAAAATGTTACTGACATTGTAGGTTGCTCCGACGTAAAAGAGGTCGAAAAAGACGTCTCCCCAATCCACGCGCGGCAGTACTTGCGCGTCGTTCCACGTTTGTCGCTGCTGCGGTTTCGAGTACAGCAGCAGCAGGGATGGACGATAGGAAACGTCGTACGGGGCAGCGTCGAGACTGGCGCGCCGCATCATGGCGGCGTGGCGAGCGGCGGTCGCTGCAGGGTTGGTAGAATACTCTGGATCAGAGTCGTTTTGTTTTAATCCATCGCCTTCATAATCGCTAGCTTCCTGCTGCTTGATGACATAAACAGGATCCGTATCTGTCACGTCAGAAGAATCTTGATGGTGCTCCTCCGCCATGACTACCTCCTTTCAAAAGTAGAAACGTTCGGACCGCCGCAATGTACTGTACTCGTAATTACTGTATATTGATACACGCAGGACACTCTATGCAACAGTTTAAAAGCTCTCTTGGATCATTGGCAGCCTTTACGTTCGTCCATGCCGCACCAAGGATACGCTTGACACGCCAGTTTCGAGTGCCATGGTCGAGGCGGGCAGACCTTTTCCAAATCATCGACCGTACATGAGTCACGCTCCGACGAATCAAAGCGCCGCTTCGTTCAAAGAGGTGCGTCAGCATCATGACGATCCGCATTTCGACTTATGCCTCTTCAATTTTCCCACATTCTACTTAAGCAGCATCATTGAACCATGCCAAAATGCCAGCGTCGCCTGCGTCATTCGACTTATGGGGCAGCTGCAGACTGCGAGAGTGTGTGCGACGAGATCTTTCACACCTTCTCGTCGACTCGAGCGGCACAACTCTTGCGAAAAGACTTTCCTTGCTGATCCTAACGCTGCAAGTGTAACTGCTGTCTGCAAGAGTCACGGGAGTTGTGTGTCAAGAGTCGTAGCCTTGTCATCGCGGCAAACGTAGTATTATACGAGCTTAACAAGCGCAACGAGCATCATGACCATGATGCAGCAGCAGCATCCTTCGGTGAGTGAACGCAGCAGCAGCAGCGTCGGCGAAACTATATTGCATGCATGTAGCGTCTGGTACCATGTATGATGCATGCAGCGCCGGGCTGCTACAAGTCTCGAGCAGAAACTGCAGTCATTATGCTCGTTCCGCTGTATGGAACAATTATGTATTCAATCGCAACTCAGTGTCCGTTGAGTGTCTTGTTCTTCAAGCTTTCGCTGGCTCACCTCTACGTCTCTTTCATCTCATTCTTCCTCCGCCATAATATAATTCACTCATCATCAGTCAACGACGCCACTGGACTTTACCGTCTCCATTGTCGCCTGCGGACCTCTCTGCCACAACAACAACATGGTGTACGCGATTGGAGTCGTGCAACCCGTCCAGTCCTGGACCGTCCTGCGCAGCCACGACGATTTTTTGGCCCTGTCGCAGAGTTTGTGTGACAGACACGACGCTTGTCCCAGTGTAACGCAACTCGTGGCGGGGTGTAGTCATGGTAGTAGTGGAGGAAATACTCTTGGAGGTGGCAGCAACCATAACAACTCGATGATCATGACTCCGGAACACATTACACACATTCGCAACACGGTCCAGGAGTGGTTGACCAACATTTTACTGCATGATCCGTTGTCACGGTCGCTCACATCGATGCGCGATTTTTTGACGCTGGGCGCCAACATTATATTTCCAATGTACGAGGGAGTCGTTTGGACGCAGTTTCCCAACATGGCGCCGCAAGGCAGTAGTCATTATCACGTGTCTAACGCGACGACGACTTGCACCACCAGCAATAACAGCAACAACAAGATCACATCAGCATGCGCCAGCGTCGACGACATGGAAATGGATATCATGTTCAGCAGCAACAACGGCGACGACGACGCGGCGCGTCACGGCGACATTGACGACGATTTACCGCAAGAAGACTACGTTTTCTGCAGCAGCGAGCGCTACAAGCCCACGGCGGAAGCCGTCACGGACGAGGATGAGCTCGACATGATGCAGGGTGACATTGAAATGGTCGAAGACATTGGCTCGCTGGCGCAAAGCATGGGCGCCTCGCATTTGGGACGATCGCTGCAGCTGCAGGCGGAAATGACCAATCGCAATAATAATAACGCGACTAATAATTGTTTACCACCACCAGCACCACCACGTCAAGGATTGAACATTCGTGGATCTCCCTTGCTGGATTCATCCACCAAGCAGGTTGCAGCTGGCGGCTTGGGCGGCGCCATGGCGCAGGCCGCCTCCAACGGCGCGTTCACGCGCAGCACCATGGAGTCGGCTGCCACGCTCGACTCGTTCAAAATGATTCGCGTCATTGGCAAGGGATCCTTCGGAAAGGTGTTTTTGGTGCGTGAGCACAAGACGAATACCATTTATGCGCTCAAGGTGCTGCGCAAGGACAATATCATTAAGCGCAACCAGGTGGAGCATACCAAGACGGAGCGAAGTGTGTTGGGTTACGTGCAGCATCCGTTTATTGTGGGAATGAACATGGCGTTTCAGTCCAAGGACAAGTTGTACTTTGTCTTGGACTACTGCGCCGGTGGTGAATTGTTCTTTCACTTGGGCAAGGAGGGCAAGTTTCAGGAGGCGAGGACAAGGTTTTATGCGGCTGAAATCATTTTGGCGATTAGCTACGTTCACAGCCTTGACATTATATACCGCGATTTGAAGGTACGTGGAGCTGCAACAATGAATGATGAGTTGCACAATTAGTCATTTGTTGGCTAAGTCTTGCTTCTATTCTGTTTTTGTGACAGCCGGAGAATGTTCTGCTTGATAGCCAGGGCCATATCCGCCTCACTGATTTCGGCTTGAGCAAGGAAGGTATCAGCAACAGCTCCAGCGGAGCCAACAGTTTTTGCGGCACACCCGAATACCTCGCTCCGGAGATTCTCAATCGGCAGGGCCACGGACGAGCGGTCGATTGGTGGAGCCTCGGAGCGCTACTCTACGAAATGCTCACTGGACTACCTCCCTTCTACTGCCAAGATCGCGAGCGATTGTTTGAGAAGATTCGCAAGAGTGAGCTCACGTACCCGCTGGCCCTTTCGCGGCCATCCGTAAACCTACTGAAGGGTCTCCTCACAAAGGATCCCACCATTCGACTTGGAAGTGGGCCGACGGATGCAGATGAGATCAAGCCTCATGAGTTCTTCGCGCCCATTAACTGGGACAAGCTCATGAAGGGTGACATTACCCCACCCTGGGTTCCTAACATTCAAGGCAGCACCGATACCAGCCTATTTGACAAGGAGTTTACGCAAATGCCCGTCTTTTCGCCGCACTCCATGCAGCGAGTCCACGGCTTTGGAGCAACACCCAAGGAGAATCATTTTGAAGGCTTTACCTTTACTGATCGCATCCTACACGGCCAAGCTGGTGCCCATTGAGTCGCCAGCAGAGGCTGGACAATTTAAGTGTTTTTATGCGTGCAAGGTCCTGCACGAAACTGTGACTGTAATTTACGAAATGAAACGGATGGAGCGATGCATGAATGAATGGATTCCCGTTTTCTACTTAATGCTCCAAGAGCTGGATGGAATATATTTGCTATGTGCCTCAATAGTTAAACTGCATGCGCTGCAATTATTTTCGTTAGACATTTTCATTTGGATCGAACACGTTTTTACAGAATTCGATTGTTTACAACCGCCTTCGCCGACACTCATAGCTCCGAAAGAGACCAGCAGCATACAGCCGAGTACTTAGTACCTCCAGACTTGACTCGCGCAGCATGGCGTCAACATTTTGATTGTACACGCATCCCTTGCCACCAATGGCAGCAGCATCCGCAGTGGCATCCTGGTACAAGCCCAGCAACGCATTATTGGATCGACTATTCTCCAGCAGTAAAACCGTTCCTTGCGGCTTGACAACTTTGGATATTTGCTCCAAGCACTGGCGGGCGCCTTGGCTGCCCATGACGCAGAGCGAAAATGTATCAATGACAGTGTCAAAGTAAGCTTCTCCAAATGCCTTGACCAATTCGCTAGTAGCATCCGCTTTGATAAAGCTTACTGGAATGTTTCGTAGTTGCGGCAATGATTCTACTCGAGCACGCGCCGCTTGCAGCATGTTGCTCGAAACGTCAACAAGCGTCAGTCTCGTCACGGACGATGCATCATAGTAGCTAAGGTTGAGTCCAGTTCCAACTCCAATTTCCAAAACCTTGCCTCGAGCTTGCTTTAGCAACTGGATGCGCGCTTGGTCAATGCCCAAGAATGATGCTGCCGATCCGCCATCGAGGACGTCATACTCGGATGCGTATGCATCGTAATCGGTTTCCGCTTGGTCGGGAGTAAGAGCCATGCTCTTATGAGGTATTAAAAGACCTGATAGCAAGATCGGAGCAGATTTCTGAAAAAATTGGCGGCGATTATCTGCATCAAGCTCAAGCCTATTGGAGGGGCCATCGGCGATTCTCGGCTGATACTTTTCATGTCTTCTCGTTTGCACTGACAAAGCATAAGATGAAAATGCCAGGCAAGCCGTCATCAATATGAAAGTCAGAGCGGTACGATACGATGTATTGTGTATAGTTGATCGCATGACGGCTCTTTTCTGGACGGTCGAAGGGCTGCGTGACATCGTTTCTTCGTCATGGTCACAATTTCGTCGCGGCGCCCGCGCCGGCGCGGATAATGAGTTGCGCTGCGACGCTCGCCGTCGTGCCGGCGAAAATCAGGTGCGAAAGCATAAGCTTTATGTAACAGCCAAACAAAACACAAGCTGTCAAAGTCATCAAAAGTTTTACCGCAAAACATATACAATGTCCAATCAAGAGGGACTAATGGCGATTGATGAGGAAGACGCTACGGTTGAACCGGTCCTTGCGGATCATCGCGATTCCGCACCAAACGAAATCGAAGTTATTGGAGCAGGCGCTGCTGAGATTGCTCCAAATGTACTTGTAATTTACGATATAAACCTCTCCTATTCGCTTGCAAAAGATCCGCTATAAAAGAGTGAGCTTATTCTATCCTAAGCGACCGCCGTAACTCTTGGAATCTTGACCTCTCCAAGAGTGTCTCCGAGTCTCTATAGCTAACTGTCCTGTTCATTGCAACGCGGCCAGTCGATCCCGCATCTTTACCAATGCCCTGGGATGTAGGCCATAGTACTGAGGATCACCTGTTTAATCACCGATTCTCAGCACTCTCCTCTGATCCGATGTACTTAATCTTCAAAGTACTCATCGTCGCCGACGAACACCTTTGCGTGCTTGTGAAACGCCTTCACGCCCAGATTCTTTGTAAAGATATCGGCGCAATTGTCGTCGGTTCCAATCCATTCAATGTCTATAATCTTTTTCTCCTTCAACTCTCGAAGGAAATAATATCGCACGTCAATATGACGCGTCTTGCCGGCCGTCGACCAATTGTTCGTTAGATCAAACGCGCCCTTGTTGTCTCCTATAACTTTCATTGGGAGCTCGACTTGTAATCCAATCGACTCCAGTAATCGCTTGTGGCTCAACAGCTCGCGCGCTCCGTTCGTCATCTCCACTAACTCCGCCTCCGTGGGCGACAGCGTGACAAAGTCTTGCATCTTTGAGCATTGAACGATTGGCGCGTCCTCTAGAAACGTGCTGTAGCCTCCTGGACTCCTTCTTGTGTCTGGATCCGACGCGTATGATGAGTCCGTAATCACTTTCAATCTGAACTTAAAGCTTGGTGTGCCATCCCATTGCCTCGATGGCTTGAGGACGAGTCCACGCTCCGGAGTCCTCGTTAAGTAGCGCATGATTCGATGGTTCGCTTTCACATGCGCTTCCGTTGGTCCTTGTAGACGCCTTGCAACGTCTCTAACAGCGTTGCTTATCTCTGGTCTCGAGCCTCTTTTAATCCATTGAACAATGCCAACGCCGCTGCGAAACTCGTGATGCTCCTGCGCTCCAACGATTGTTTCGCCGCTCTTTACGCTTCCCGGTGACGCCGGAAGCCTCTCCTCATCGAGCTCGTCGGGTATATTGAACTCGTCTTTGAGTCTTTGAATTGCGACTGGTTGAGTTATCTTCAACCATCCTTCTTCCTTGTTGATATCGATCTTGCAGCCGATGTGCTCTTTCAACTCGCCAATGTCCTCGCAGTCGAGTTCGCTCATGAATTTGTTCTTCGCTGTGATGATATCCTTTCCGGCCGACAAGCAGTCATCCGTATGACTCGACCAAAGATGTAATCCTTGTTCGCCCCATTGATAATAGAGGCATGGATCGGCCTTGCTCCTTCCGTATCCTTGGTTGTCGAACGCTCTGACCAACACCAAATAGAAACAGTACGCCGCTTGTATCAATCCGTACACTGGCGCCAACAGCTGCAACACGCTGTCTGCTTTATAATGCTTTTCGAATCCTTGTGGTATCTTAATGTAAATCTTTTCGTCGTTTTCGAACTTGCCTTGCAAGAATGCTCCTCGCACGTCGACAATGTGCGCGTCCCAGCGTGCCATCAACATCAATACCAACATGATGCGCGTCGTCGATAGATTCACGACAGGCGCCGACACCGACTTGGGATCGTAATGGACTCCTTCGATCTGCTGGAATCCCCTGACCGCCATTCTTGCTCGCTTTGTTCCGTTTGCCTTTTGCTTCATTGCCCATGTCGTGTCGATCAGCCCGTTCCTTCAGGAAGCTGCGAGCGTGGGATTTCTTTGAAGCATTTGTACTTGAGCATTCGATCATGCTCGTCGTCAACCGCCTTCTGCCATTCAGCGACTGGTCCCTTCGCCATTGCCTCGCTGAACTTCATTACTTGTAGCTCTGATGTATGCGCAATGCCATCGCCAATCCCTGCGCCAACGAGCGCTAACTCGTCGCGCGCCGGCGTGTAGCACTCGCCTTCCTCCATCTCCTCGATGATTGCCGCGTTGAGCGTAAGCTCACAGTCCAGCATCGCCAACGCGCATTCTTGGGTCGCCAGCTGATACGCCAGCGTTACTTGCTCGATCAATCGTTGCCTTGGTATTACAACGCGCCCGGATCGAGTTATTGTTCTTCCTTCCCCATGGTCAATCTTTGTGACAGCTCGCTCGTTTGCTGATGCCACGTTGTCAACGTCACCGTTGACACTCTCCTCTTCCTCACTGTCGCTGGCTTGCGCGTCGTGAGTCGCACCTCTTGGGGTGTCAAGATCCCAATCGATGCCTTCCTTCTCCTTTAAGTCGGCTATCTCCTTGATCGTTTCTTGGAAATACCACTTGTTTAGGAACGTTACATCTCTAACCTCTGCAACTCTATTCGTCTTGGGATTCCAAACTTGATAGACGTCTCCCTCATGGTCATCCGGAAAGCCTACCAACATGCCGACTGCGCCTTTGTCAAATTCCATTCCCGGTTTCTTGACACCTTTCGTCAGCACGCACGCCTCGCCCCAACGCCTCATGTACTTAACAAAGCGTGGAATCTTTTCGCCAAAGTGCTCATAGCGTGTTTTCATTTCCCCATTCAACTCGACCATGGTGAGTCCATCCAACTTGCTAGCATGCTTTACTAGCCTTGCAAAGAACTTCTGCCTCTGCTTCTCTGGTACGTTTGCTCTGTATGCTATAGCTCTTGAACGCCCTTTGAGTGTGCGCCAGCAGGTTTCTGCCTTGTGGTTCTGTTGCGGCGTGTTTGCCGCTGTCCATTCAATGCGCTTGACGAGTCCCTCTGCCTTGGCTTGCCTCGCAAGACTCTTGTTCTCGCCAGCGTTATCCATCCTTAGAAACTCAACCTCCCTTCCTTTGTGCTTCCATTCTCTAAGCAGGTTCAAGGTTGGTTCCACCATTGCGTTCTTGGTTGCGAAGAAGTCGACAACTTTGAATCCTGTCGCCTCGTCCACGATGCATCGACCGTTCAACTTGCCTGGCAGATTCTTGCCTTCTTTATCCTTTGGCGTCGTCAAGTCCAAGTAGATGCGTCGTCCTGGTGTCTTTGCCTTCTCGGCTGGCTCCTTTCGAGCGATATCCTTCTGGCGCGCCTTCGCTACGCCGCAAGAGACGCATGGATTCATCTTTCCAGTTAGCGTCCATCCTAAGTGCTTCGCTGTCGCTCGAGTCGCTGCTTTGCCCATGTGGCCAAACTCTTCATGCACTTGTTGGTAAGAAACGACTCTGTTTGCGTTTGCCGCGACTGTTGCTTGTTCTGCCGTCGTCGGCGTCCTTTTGACTCGCATATCGTGGAAGACTCCGCTGCCGACTTGTACCGTCACATCGAAGACTAACTTGCGCTTTCCTTTGCTTAACTCCAGTCCATCTATTGACTGCTTCAGCGTCCAACCTTCCTTTATCATCTTTCCGACTGGAATGAGGTTGCCGACGGCTGACTCCGAGTAACTGACTCGATCCAACGACAAGTTTCCAACCTTCTTGCCGTCCTTATCCACGATTGTGCCTCGCAACTTTCCAACAAGCTCGGGATGTACGTATTCACTGTTCCCGACTTTGATCTTATCGACGCTTGTTGCTGCCCTTGTCTCATACATTGCTTCTTTTGACTTCGTTATGGCGCTCGTGCACCCGTTGTCGGCAAACCACAACTCGTCGTCGACCTCCGCGACGCCCTTGGTTGCCATGATGAAGAATTCGTCGTCACAAGTGACATTTGCCGACTCATTCTTCTTCTCCAAGATCTTCTTGAACCAAGCGGGGCGCTTGGAGGCGTTCTTCTCAAGATGAAAGCAGTCTTCTTTCTTGTGCCCTTGCTTTCCGCATTCGTCCGCGTTCCTTGGAATCTTTTCTTCGACCTGCTTCTGTTGCCTCCGCCGCCGCCGCCGTTCCCTTTATACTTTGGGCAGTCCTTCTTCTTGTGTTCCGTGCTGCCGCAAAGCCAGCAGCCCTTGGGGTTTCCGATCGACGATTGAGTAAAGAGAGCTTGTTCATCTTCATCTTCATCGTCGTCTTCCTTGATGGCGCCTTTCGCCACTTGGAGGCGATATTCTGCCTCTACGCCTTCGCGTATCATTGCTTTGGTTAGCTCCTTGTGCTTTTCAAACATGGCCGACACTCGTCCGCTGTACCGCTCCGGTAAGGCCTTGATGATATGAGGAACGACTTGACGCTCCTCGAGCTTTGCTCCTGACGCTAGAAACTGACTCTCCAGCTCTGCTACCTTTAGGAACAACTTGGTTGGATTTTTGCTGTCTCGCATCGAGAGACTGCTAAGGTCATCCATCAACTTTAATTGGGCAACTTGATCGGTCGGCTGATATTGTTCGATCAGCTTCTTCATGACGTCACTTGCCTTGCCCGTCGGCCACGCTTCCGTCCTTGATTCCGTAATGATCAAGAGGAACTCCGCTCCCTTGTCTCCGTCGCCATGCGCCATGATTAACTGCGCCATGGCTACCTTGTTCATCTTGACGGCTCGCCTGTTGGCGTACGATTGATTTGGCTGTTCTTCTCGCGTCGGCAGGTCCGCCCATCCGCTTGGATCCATTACCTTGTCCAAGTCATGCGCAACTTGCCACGCCTCGATCTCCATCTTCCAAGTCCAAAACTTCTTGTCTTTATCCAACTTGGGGATCGCCGCAGGCTTCTTGTTCCAGCGCTCATCTTTCCATCGCTCCTCGTCAGTCCTTGCAGGAACGATTCCTTGGGCTGGTTCAGCCATGCTGACTCGGGTATCTCCGAGGCTACCTTAAGGTATGCTGAGATTGCTCCAAATGTACTTGTAATTTACGATATAAACCTCTCCTATTCGCTTGCAAAAGATCCGCTATAAAAGAGTGAGCTTATTCTATCCTAAGCGACCGCCGTAACTCTTGGAATCTTGACCTCTCCAAGAGTGTCTCCGAGTCTCTATAGCTAACTGTCCTGTTCATTGCAACGCGGCCAGTCGATCCCGCATCTTTACCAATGCCCTGGGATGTAGGCCATAGTACTGAGGATCACCTGTTTAATCACCGATTCTCAGCAGGCGCTGTCCAAGCCAACGGAGACTATAAACGAGTTGTAGACTACGAGGGAGCCACCCAATATTTTATGAAAGGCTCTGCATCACTATTTCATGTCATTTACCATTTTGAGGGTACTTGGTTTATATGCTCGACAACTGATATGCATGACTATATGGCAGACGAAAAAGTCTTGTACTCACGTGCTTCAGAACCCGAGAAAGGCACAAATCACTTGCGCATACCGCCAAAATGTGGATGGTGTAACGAAGACGGCGGAACTAGCCAAGTGCCTATTATTCATTATGTGGATGTGGGATCGCCTCCTCCTCAGAATTGGCGTCTTAACCCCGAGGCCTCGTTCAGCGATTGGAAAATAGTTCTGAAATACCAGCTCGATGGATCGGACGATGTTTGCACTAAAGTTTACAACTGCCATCGCTATACGCTGGCACTGGGACCGAAAGCCTGCAAGTACTTTTGGCGCCTTTGCAATGCCAAGAAATTCGCGGAGAACGAAATTCACGAAAGCCACATAACGCTACCCATCAAAGCAGCAGAGGTATTTTACTTGCTTTTGGACTACTGTTATGGATTGGAAGTTCTTATTGATGCAGCCAATGCTGTATCATTACTCTATCTTGCCGGATACTTTGACTGTACGGCTCTGTATCACGAAGCAAATGGCTTTTGCAGCACGGGAATTAGCGCAACTTCCTGCGGGCGTTTTTATCAGCAAGCCAGTTCTTGCGGCATGATTGACATTGTGCGCGCAGTCGAGGGCTACTGCGTCGAGAATTTTGTAAAAATTGTGGCTGTGGCCAAAGAGATTATCCCATACGTGCCACTCGAATTTTGGCTCTCGCTTTTTGACAAGGGAGAAGTTATTCTTGGCACTGAAGCTAGTCAACTCGTCGCTGAAGTTTGCCAGCAGCATGAAAGTTGTCTTAATCCTGAAAACTTTCGGGCGTTGACCCGAAGGCTTACCGATATCTCATATGTTGTGGCAGTTTTGTTGCTCGAATGTGAGGCTCGCGTTATGCATCGCGCAGGGGCAGATGACCCGACTGGTCTGACGGCCCTTCAGACAAGGTGCGTTGATGCAATGGCGCAACATATTGGTCAAGGGTACGACTCCAAATACTTTCAGATTCCAAGCGGCTGTTCAATCGTTGTTGCAAACGCACTTTTGATGAAGATAAATGAATGACCAGGGGATAAGGGCGTTACTATGAATTTAGACGGTACAATATTTTGTCTTGATAAGGAATATATATATAGATTTATGAGTATTTCAGCTTCGATGAGTATAGCGCTGACACGCAATGTCCGATCAAACCGAGATAACTGAGAACGGAGGAGACGACGCTATGTTTCAAACAGTTTTCAGCAACCAGACGGAATTAACACCGGACGAGATTCAAACATTGGAGCAGGCGCAAACGAAGTGAGGGGAATACCAAGCGAAATAACGACTACGATGGTGTCTCTGAGTTAAAGCACGGTCCAGTTGGTGTGTTGCATTACGTGTTTCAGAAGCACTGCTAACTGCTAATCGTCAGTTTCGGTCACGAACCCCAACACGGCGGTAGGTCACACAAAAGATTAATATGGTATCTGCGAAAGATGGCGAGAGCGACATCTCGCCACCGTTGGCATCATACGCAAGTTGACCTTGCCTAATATGGTCCATTTTGTCGGCTGCCGTATCCATTTAACTTGTGCATTGACCTTGGAGCATCTTATTCTGACTGGAAAATCTATAGTCATTGGGAGCACGGCGCGGAAGGCGCATGCTGATGTACACTCGGTCTTAGCAACGGGACCAAAGGTCTGCAAGTACTCCAGGCGACTATTCGAGACTTATGGTTCCACTGAGAAGAAAAGACGCGGGATTGATATATCGTTACCGTTGGTGGCAGCAGGACTGCTGGATATGCTTAAGAATCAATCCTGTCAATGGCATACCCTGGACAGGTTTTGCCTGACTCATTGGGTATTTGGGTGGCCAGGGCATGGGGCATTTGACAGGTCAGAATCTACAACTTGTGGTGTTGGCCATACCCACAGTGGTGCCGTACCCATGGTGTCAGCCTCCAGGCAGACCTTTTTGCATCATTTGAGACTCTGCACCTGTCAATGGCATACCCTCCTCATCTAGATGTCCATCTTTGCCTCGGATGCATTCCCGGAGGTCGTACCGGGCGCGACGAGACTTCTTGGATGCCCCGCACCCTCGAGAAGTCGCTTCGCATCCTCCACGCCAACTAGCTCGACAAAGCCATTGATCCAAGGCCGAATTTTATCGTCAAATACTCCTTCTCCCGTTAGCGCTTTCTCACTCCAGGCGGCATAATCCCGTTTACGGGTGTCTTGCTTGCGGAAATTATATGCTTCCCATGAACCCATATAGTGATGAAAGCCAAGTGGCTGTGAATTGTAGTCTAAATATACCTTGCGCGGACAAACAGAGCGAAGAGGTCGATGTGCATTTGCTCCGTTGACTTCGATAGGCTGTATCTTGGAAACGTCAATGACAGACTTCACAAGCTCTTTCGAGTGTCCTCGATGCCTCCAGCGCAAGAGTGTCCAAACGATGCGCATCCAGAAAATCTGGTACTTGGTCTGTGACCTGGCTGACATTACTTTCCGTCGCAATGTACCGTGCTCGAGGAAGTGTGATGCAATGCGATTGAATAAAGTGCAGCTTGTCAAATGTCGTGGCATTGTACGATTCTGGTATGTTCCCAGACTCGAGCTGTTGCAGCATCGTCAATGCGAAACCAGGTTGCGCCGCAAGTGTCTGAGCTTGGGCATGTCCCAAGACAGCTGAGTTTGGCGCAATATATTCGTCAACGTCCATAAATGCTGTCCAAGTACGATTCTGGCGCTGTAGAAACAAGGGGCATTCCTCCATAAAGTAGCACTGTCGCCGTACGTAGACTCCGTCAAGGGACATATCTCCCTTGGACTCCGTCCCATTGGCGCTTTCGCGCGTTTCGTCGCTGTAATTAAGGCGTTCCATAGGGCGGCGACCTTTCCCACATTGCGTGTCATTCCAAATAAGAATCGTCATGCGGCCTCGCCATCGATCAAGAATTAAAGTGGGTGATGTTGTCGAGTAGCGATCGACAGCAACGATAAGAAAGCGCAATTGCATGGCATAGTAGTGATATGCTATCCATTCCGGAAGTCTAGGATTCTCATCTTGGACCAATATGCATGCGGAGAAGGAATTGTTACCATTATAGTTATGGAGGGTCCAACTTGCAGTTGCCTCGATGTCGTCCAAAGGCAAAATATGAAGCTGGCAGCACCTCAAGCTATGCAGGACAGAGAGCGTCAAGAAGCATGTCACCAGGAGCATATAGAGCACCTTGCGCCTAAGCGTGAGCGAGACATGTTTAGGTTTGTGAGGAAGCTGGCATGACGGACAACAATCTTGAGGGTGAATCAATGAAGGTGAAATTTGGAGGCTGCCGCAGGCAGCGGTCGTGCGCGCTGCGACGTTTTGGCCTTTGTGCACAATGGCCCTCCAGGCTTTCAAAGCTCACAGTCAATCGTGCAAAATTCTTAGTAACCGGGACTCACAAGTTAACGATGCGACTTTTGCCTCGGCGACCGCTTATCGACATCGCGAAAAAGGATCCATCACATCGATTTCCATCTGCTCATCTTTCAGTCAAGTTGTACATCATGCTGTCCGCTCATAGCCTCCCTTTAGTTCTCTGCTTGATCCAGATATCAACTGCGTTTGTATTGAATCAATCACCGTCAAAGTCATGGGCGAAGCCAACTCAGTTGCGCGCAGTTTGGTCCGACATGAAGGCCGTCCAGGACTACCAAAACTTTCTTGCCAGCGGAAAGCAACAAGTCGAACTGACAAAAGACCAGCCATCAGTCATTATTAGACCATCCAATGGAGCATCTTCGGAGCTCGCTGAATGCTTGGCGCTCATGGGCATGGGCGACGACTGCATCATTACACCCGAGCAGGAAATGCCAAACGCCATTGGCGGCAGCCAAGACTTTCCAATCTACGTGACGCTACCGCCATACCAGCTTGAAGAGTTTCTTCGAAATCTTCCAGAGAGCTACAAGGAGAAGAATGAAAACTTCGTCTTCTTTTCTGGCGGCGAAAAGTATGGAACGATAGAGGATCTGTTAAAGGACAAAGGTACGTTGGTGTGATGTACGAGTTGCATATGCATTGATTCTTTGCTCACTTAAACTTCTCCCTTAGGCTACTGTCGCGACTCCATGACGCAAGTCTTGATATCGGGTATGAGAATTACGCCGACGCGTCGACCCATTGATTTGCACGTGAAGCTTGGCAAGACTCCAAACGACGAAGACAAGCTTGCCGGCGAGTGCACCGCGTGCGGTAAATGGCGAGGCTCCATTGCGCAGCGCATGGAGCGAAGCAATGTATTGTGCTCAACCGACTTTTATCGCGAGTGGAGGAGAAAGATGTGGGAACAGACGGCAGCGGATGCCGTCTTGAGCTTGGTGGGAGCTGTCCGGGATACGCCAACAACGGTTGGAGAAGTTGCAAGCTACTACGGTGAAGAAGCAAGTGATATCTTGTGGGATATTTCGAATCAATTGCGCGGATGGAAGGCTGTCACGTTGATGTATGGTTTTGAGGAACGCATTTACGGATTCGCCGAGATTGCTGCAAAAGACGACCAGTGTGTGGTCTCGACGGAAATGTTTCCCTACATTCACGGGTGCTTCGTCTTTTTACAAAGCCATCCATTCGTGGAATACTTGCAATATGCTCAATCTGAAAAGGGATTACTCCAGGGAATTGAGCTACCGCCAGTCGACAAGGAATACATTAGCGCAATGCGGCCTGGGAATCTCCGAGCTGACGGTGTCATCTAAACTGAATGGGGTGTTCGAGACATTGTAAACTTGTTAGATATTAGCTCAAAATAGACTACCTACAGCCGATGACGCCACTTTGCACCATTTGTCCAGTCGTTGGCATCGGATTTGATGCGTCGCACGTTGATCGTGAATAGGAAGCCTGTAGCGTACACTTGCCACGCATTCAATTTTCTCAATGTGTTACAGCTCCAAGTAGGTTAGTAGACGCTGGACATTACATTTTAGTGTTGTACTGTAGGCTGAAGAGACTACGAACGGTGAATGTAATTGTCCCAGCAGAGATTCAGAGGGCAGAGTAGGATCACAAGCGGAGAAACTGACACCCTTGGCAAGTATCATGTCTCGTTGTGATTGGTGGTTGCAAACTGACGTTCGATTGATTCTTCAAGTTAGACGTGACATTACCCCGCGAAAGAAGACTGCCATCAAGGTGAAATGAGTCGTTGATAGGGACCTGTCATTGAACATGGCAATTGTGGCGTTGACATCGTGTTTGTGCGTCATTGGAACGAACGCGACGCTTCTCAGTTCAACAAGTCCGTTTTCTTGTTGATGGCCCCGTTCCATCATGCCACAAAACTCAATCAGCGCAAGCAAACAATCACATATACTGTTTCTCAAAATCACAACAATGTCCTTTCAACCGAGCATGAATTCCAACGATGAGCTGCTAGCTTCAGTGATGATGCTCTTCACCATCAGCGAAGAAACGTCTTCCTTTGACGCCGCGAGACCGTCGTCGTTTTCATCGCTCAACGGCGACACTGTCCAACGAAGCGGCTGGGGCAATGCACTAACGAGAAGATCATACAAGAATGACTTATGCTTACTTGCTGGCGACTCGCAACAGATGCGGCCCTCAGCCATGCAAAAGACTGCCTTTCAACTTGAAGCGGGCTCGTACGCCGCGTCGTACGGTTTCTTTGTCCAGACTTGCTGATCAAACATCAAACGAAAGCACAGACAGCTGCCGGTATGCTACAGCGCTTACCTTTCACCAATAAAGCTGTTACTTGAATTTCCCTGCACAAACAAACATGAACATACGCTGACCATCTACCATGCGCCGACTTAAACGACACGAAAACGAAATAATTAAAACCATTTTTGACACCAACGACTTATGTCTCTACAGTTTTTCGCTTCTTATCGTAGACGCAAGTCAATGATCCCATTTGGAGAGGCGGAGATGAGTGCTCGAATAGTGTCACGTCAATCGTGGACTGCATGAGATTCTCCACGATCGATTGCAAGGCTTTGCCAGTCTGCTTAAAGTCTACACATGGCAAGACCGCAGTGATTAGCAGTTGTAGTGCACGCGACTCATATTTCGCACTTGCACTTACCTGGCCCTGGGTTAACTTCAAGCAAGTACACTTGCCACTCTGTGTCAATGACAAAGTCAAGTCCATAATGCTCGAAGCAATCTTCCATGGGCGAAAACACACCAAACTCCGTCTCGTATGCACGAAACAGTTCCGAGACAATGGCGTGCATGTCTAGCAGCACCTTGTCGGAACGTGAGCGGGCGTCGTGTATATCTTGGCATGTTCCATCCCGCATCAGCATTGTCAAGACTGCGTCGGATCCCCACTGATGCACACATTCCTTCTCGCAAAAGTTGGGATCAATCTCTTGGTAAGCAGTATTGGTAATATGAGCAGTCAATTGATCAAAATTATTCCTCCGATAGGCAGTTCCGCTCATGAGAGCGAGGCAATCGTTGGAAAAGTAAACTTGCAGGGCGCCAACGGCGACAATGTAGGCACGAATGTGGAACTTGCGTTTGCGGAGCGTCAAGGGATTTGAAATGTAGCGCTGGAGAACCCTGGAAAGGCATGCAAACGCACTTCAGCATATATCAAGATCCATCATTATACCAACATGAATTCATAGTCTTACCATTCACGAATGTCAGACTCACTCCAGCAAATGTCCACGATTTGTTCGTAAACATGGACCAAGTATATGCCTACGCCCTTGTTCACCGTGCTTCCTTTGAGTATCCAAACTGCTTCTTCGACCAACCGGCTTTCCATCAGTAGCTTTGCAGGTTCCAAGCATTGCTCCAAGAGTTGTCGCTGATTGATATTGTTTGATCCCGAAGCCGACACTGACGAACCCACGAGGAACTCCGCCATGTTTGCGCCGTTTCCAGTCTCCCAAACTGCCCACGTATCAAGTATGACAGTCTCTGGCACAGCCTGTTTCAAAACACTCATTGGATGCTTGGAAACATGTCGATTCAAATAGAGTGCGAGTTGCGCCTTGCGCGACAAGCCCTTGCGGATGCGGTAGCTGCTCGCACGTACGTGCGTTTGCTGCCAGTGGATGCGCTCATACTCGCTCCACGAAAAGTCACAGTCCGCTGGCAACTCGACAGCTTCCATTCCTTCTCCCGCACCAAGTGTGACGTGAAAGTGGCGCGATGCGAGTGCGTGATGAATGATGGAACGAGTGTATGGTTCGTCAATGTCGAGGTAAATGCGATTGTACTTGCGTCTGGCGTGTGACGTTGATTTCTCAGGTTGACTTTCATTTCCATTGGCAAGATTCAAGACGGAAAACTTGATGGTAGGCTGCAGTTGCAGAGACATGGATGATAGTTGCAAATGGCCGATCATTGGCAATGCCATGGTGGAAATCATTGGTTTGGCGGCGTGACCGGAACGTGTTCTGTTTCGGTGCGACATTCTGTCACGCTTTTTCGTTTCGCTTTGGCGCAGCATCTCATCGTCGTCCATCATATCGAACCGCTCATCCCTTTGAGCGACTCAAGCATGACGAAACAGAGCAGTAGCAATAATGGCAATGACCCGAACGATGGAATGACTCAACGAGCGATTCGAGGAACACTTTTGACGTTGCTGCTGCGAGTCGTGTCCTTTGTCGGCACGCAGTGGACGCTGCGATTCATTGGCGACAATCCTGCCATTCTTGGTCGAGCGTCCATACAACTGGAACTCTTGTTGACGACCATTCTGTTTGTGAGTCGCGAAGGCTTTCGACTGGCATTGACGCCTCGAAACAGAGTGTCGGAGCTTGCCTCTAGCTCGACGGACAGCGTATGGAACGTTGCTTGGCTCTCGATACCAACCTCTCTAATCGTGTCGCTTGTCGCCTTGAGCTGGCATTGGATGACAATCTCAACCACCAGCAATAACCACGACGCCGACTATCGACTCGCTGGAGTCTTGTTTTGCGTCAGCTGCATCATTGAAGGATGCGCGGAACCGGCCGTCCTGCAGGCGCTTTGCAGCTTGAACGTTGCCGCCAAGGCGTCGGCGGAAGGTTTGGCGACGCTAGCCAAGGCCATGGCAACGGTTGTGCTGCTGCAGTACCTTCAACGGGACTGGCCTATCACAGCCTTTGGCGTCGCGCAGCTAGTATACGCGACAATCTACTTTGTTGTCCTGTGGCAAAGTGCGTGGAAGTCTATTGACAGAGCACAAGTATTTGGACCCTACGACAAGCATACATGCTACATGATAGGCGTCTTTACGCTCCAAGGGTTCTTTAAACATTTGCTGACGGAAGGAGACAAGCTTGTTTTGACGACACTCAGTGGGGCCTACGACCAAGGCATTTACGCCATGGCGAGTGCCTACGGAAGCTTGGCGGCGCGAATGCTGCTGCAACCCATGGAGGAGAATGCTCGACTACTATGGAGTCGACTAGCGTCAGCAGTGTCGTCCGAGTCAAACGAAACACTTGATCGACTGCAAACGTCATACACGAATCTGGTCAAGCTCGTCATGTACATTGGTTTCACGTTTAGTTGTTTGGCAGTCAACTACACGGGCATTCTACTTGCCGTCATGGCGGGTCGCAAGTGGGGCGACAATCGCGAGGCGGCGGCTGTCTTGAGCGCCTTTTGCGTCTACACGGCGTTCATGGCGTGGAACGGCATGACGGAAGCGTTTGTGTACAGCGCCACGTCCACGGGTGCTGACATGGGAAAACTGGGTGCCATGCATGCGGGCATTGCAGTTGTCTTTGCGGGTGTTGCATCAATCGCCGTAACACGACAAGGAACCGTTGGACTAGTGGCTGCCAATTGCGTCGCCATGTTTTGTCGCGCCATTTACTCCGTCGTCTTTGCCGCACGCTTCTTTTCGTCACGTCGAAAGCAGCAGTCATTTCGAGTGACAATGTCGAGATTGTTGCACGACATGCTTCCGCATCCTGCCGTGCTTCTTTCATTTGCTGCGTGTTATATAGTAACAGCTTGGTCTAGGATGCGCATGATGGATCAGATTGTTGAAGGTGACATTACGACGGCAAGTGCTGCTTGGTTTCGATTGGCAAGTGAGCACGTCGTTATTGGTGCCAGTTGCTTCGTCGGCTTGCTATCGGTAGCCTATGCCGCAGAACGGGATTTCCGACTATCTTTACTAAAGCTATGGCGTGGGAAAAGTGATTAATAGCCAGACTGATACATTTTTAACCTATGTATCGAAGGATGTGCCGGTATGGTGAGAAAGCTCGCGATATTAACACAATCCGCGCAGTGGACCACACCAAGCTTTCGTCGCCGACGATCTTCGCCTTTTCTTATCTACACTGGGTGGTAATGCGTAACTCCATCACCAGCGACCCAGAGAGTAACCAGTTGAAAACGAGATACGGAAGGGCGACAGAACACTCATTTCATTTAAGCACACGCATCCTCGTCAAAATCACTGCCCTTTAATCCCGCCTTTTCAATTTGCATTACGAGCTTTTTCTTCTTTTCGCGTAGCATAATCACGGCCAGCTTGAGTCGATCAAACAAATTGTCCATGTCAAGCGCCTGGACACGAAACATGGCATCTTGCTCCGGAAGAATCTCTGTACAAAATGCTGCCCAACCAATGGCCGTTAGTTCCTGAGGGGTCCGGTCGCCGGCATTTTGGTTCGAAAGTTGGTATCCCTGCGTGTCAGTCTCCAAGGCGACTTGGTAGGCGGTCCGAAATCGCTGAAGGCGATCAGACTCTGCATCGTCAGCCTCGTCATCGTCGTCGTCTTCATCATCTTCAATACTACTTGGTTCCGAGTAGAAGCGGTCCTCTAGCTTGGCAATATTGATCCGTCGTTGCATTTCTGCATCTTCCTCGTCGTCGTCTTCCTCGTCCCCATTCGTCTGCGAGCTTCCCTTCTCGCCCCTCGCCTGGTCCAGTCTTCGCTCCGAACTAGTCAACCAAAGTGACAGTTCTTCAATGTTACTGGCCAGTAGGTTCGGCAGATCCATATTGGGCGGAAGCTTGTCGGAAAGTTCCGTGCAAACTGCTTTCAAGTAAGGATCCGTCTGCTTAATTTCCACAAGCTGCGCTCGTCCAACGCACCGAATCGTAACAAATATGCCAAACCCATCCATGCGCGCGTAACTCTCAATCTCGCAGAGCGGCACCGTCTGAATGATGCCCGCATTGGCCAATAGTCCCATGGCGACGACTCCAGAGTGGTTTTGAATGGCATCGTCAAAGAGTTTGATGAATCGATCTTCGTAGAGCCGCAGCTGCTTGGTTTCGCCCTGCAGCAAGACCTCCTCGTGCGCAAACGGCAAGAGACAGACTGACTTTGGTAACCCGCCACCTTGCTCCGCGCCCAGGGGACGCGAAATAGCAACGTCAAAGTCCGTGTCGCGCCACTCGGCAATGCCAAATAAGTGGTGCCGACGAAGCAGTGAGTGTTGTTGATGGTGGCGAGCCTTTCGTCGACCGGCAATGAAGCCGTTGGTACAATCAATGAACGTCAGCGCAAGTGATATAGCTAGAATGGCCTTCATCTTTTATTCAGTATTCAGACGAAAGGATAGAGTATGACACTATTGATTCTACCCTTTGAAAGACGTGCGTCGCCGATCGGCTGACAAAGAATTTCGGCATGGCGCGCATCCGGCGCGGCGGGTTTAAGTACCGGTACGAGTGACACCTGATGTGTCAGCGACAGCCATGCAAAAGATCCGATTCCTTATCCATCACACCCACTTTTCGACCATCTCTTCTTCTACTCGATAAAGGCAATCATTTTTGAGCATGACCTCCACTAGCAATGAGAATACCCTACCCTTACTTGACGTCTTGATGATTGGAACGGGCGAGTACACGACTGGCTGCACAGGCGCATCCGGCGAAGCCTCCCAGAGTGACAAGGGAGCTGGCGTCGTTGCCTTGACCATGCTGGATTTGCAAAGGAGGGGCAAGATTGGCAAGATCGCCATGGTAGGGGTTAATGGCACAAAGTTTCCAGTCATTCGCAAGCACATGCAAGCTAACATTGGTAGTGTATACAAGGGATTGGATCCAAGCACTATAGAGACATTTCCAAAGGATGATGAAATCGATCCACAGGCTTACATGTCAGCCATCAACAGTTACTCCAGCAGCAAGCATCGCATCGCCATTATATTCACACCCGACGACACGCACTTTGACATTGCCATGGCTTGCATTCGCGCTGGCATTCACGTCTTGGTCACCAAACCCATTGTGCAAACGCTCCAGCATCACCAGCGACTGCAGGAGGAAGCTCTCAAGTACAACGTATTGGTGGCCGTCGAAGTCCACAAGCGATGGGATCCATTCTACGCCGACGCGCGCGACAGAATTCGATCGTGGCAGGACGACTTTTCCTACATGACGGCCTACATGTCGCAGCCAAAGTTTCAGTTAAACTCGTTTCGGGCGTGGGCCGGCAAGTCATCCGACATTAGCTACTACTTGAACTCGCACCACGTGGATTGGTCCGAGTGGACGTTGCACGGCAAGGCCAAACCAGTCCGAGTGGTGGCGACCGCATCGAACGGAATAGCGCAAGCCATGGGCTTGCCAACGGAAGATTCCATCACATTGACAGTGACGTGGCTGAATTTGCAGTCCAAGCATTGTGGCTGCGCCGTGTACACGGCGTCATGGGTCGCCCCGAAGAGCGACGTGCACTCGCAGCAGCGCTTCCACTACATGGGTGCGTCGGGTGAAGTTTTGATTGACCAAGCGCACCGCGGCTGCACCATGAGCACGGACGCCAGCGGCTTTGCGTCGATCAATCCATGTTTCATGAAGTACACGCCCAATCATGATGGCGAGTTTGCCGGACAAGCGAGCTACGGCTACAAGAGTTTTGATGTCTTTGTTGATGCGGTGCGCGAGATTCAAGCCTCTCGAAAGCAACCAAGTGACTTTGACAATGGCGGATTGGCGACGGTGCATACCACGTTGCAAGGTACGGCAATATTGGAAGCCGGTCGCAAGAGCTTGGATGCCGACTCGAGGCCCATGGACATTTATTATGACAGTCACGAGAGTCTTATTCCTGTTGACATCAAGGCTCATGAATTCAAGTAGGAACAGTATATATATATGCAGGTTTCAGCAGTTGTTGGCTCGCTCACAAAGTGTCGAATGCGGCTGTATGTAACGATGCTATCTCGGTTTGGACGGACAATGCAAGTTTAAATATTTCGAATTTTGTTGTCATTATCAAAGTAAAGAACATAGTGATAGTTACTGCGCATGGTGTCGTTGCTCGTTGCCGAAGAGCTATGATACTTTGCAAGTGCAATGGGGCCGACGTTATGAAACCGATGCGACAGATATGAATTGGTGCGACATGCTCACAATCCACATCATCGCGAGCACCGTTGCGCTTTCACAGGCCGACTGTCATACTGTAAACAAGGCATTGTAAATTAGAATGTACGATAGGCACGAACAATGGGTTCTCTAGTTGCAGCAATCTTCTTGCTCTCTGCATTCGCAAATGGCGCGTCAGGATTCCTACAGCCGGCGCGGCATGCGAGAACTCCGTATCTGCAGTTTGACCAGAGATTCGACCATGATTCGCAAGCATTTCTCACGGCTACTGGAAATCGCTTCTCCTCACAAATGAAACGAAGAAAAACATCTCTCTACGTGTCTGATCCCTCTCTACTACTAATGACGAATAGCGTACAGAAAACATCACAGTTCTTGGTCCGCATTGTCTTGCTGCGCGCCATGGCGTTTGTGCATCTTGTTGCCTTTTTGGTCGCACTGCATCAAAACAAGGCACTCATTGGCGACGATGGAATCACTCCTGCTAAAAATGTGTTGAACGCGGCTGAAATGCGCGGCAAACTGATAAAGGAGCACCGCAAACACAAGGACGACGACGCCCGAGGGACGCCAGAGCAACAACCTGCCACTCCAATTCTCAAATCGTTCAGACAAAGTTCACTTTCACGATTTATACAAAACAATCCAAAACTCTCTCGACTACAAAACAAATTTGCAAATTTGCGCGAATTGCTGTGGGATCGATGCGACGTCATGCATCGACCAGTGATTACGCTCCTGTGGCTCGCCAAGGATCGCAACAAGCTAAATCCTTGGCTGGATGCAATAGCTATTGCAGGCTTGTCCATGTCCGCTCTCATTCTGCTACTTGGATCGGCCAATGTACCTCTCGTCTTTGGGTTGTGGCTCTGTCAAAGGTCGCTCATGTCGGTTGGAAGTCCATTCTATGGGTTCGGCTGGGAGCCACAGCTCAATGAACTGTCGTTTCACGCACTCCTTCTCGTGCCGCTACTGTCGCTTCAACAAATACCACACTTACCAGTCTCACCAATCATTGCATGGACCTTTCGCTGGATGCTGTTTCGCATCATGATGGGTGCCGGCTTGATCAAGTTTCGATCGGGCGACACCAAGTGGAAGGACGGGACGGCCATGCAATATTTCTACGAAACGCAGCCAGTCCCCAATCCATTGTCTCGCTACTTTCATTGGATGCCCAAACCGTGGCACACGTTTGAAGTGTGGGCGAACCATTTCGTTGAAGTTTTGGCGCCGTGGCTTTTGATTATTCCGGGCTTGCCATTGTCTTGGCGACGAGCGGCTGGACTCATTCAAATCAACTTTCAAGCCATTTTGATTCTAAGCGGCAATTTGAGTTTCCTCAACTGGCTGACCATGGTGCCGGCAATCATGTGTGTGGATGATGGTTTTGTCGGAGGGTTGTTTTCGGCGTCAACTCGTACCCGAGCCATGGGAGCGGCATGGACCTATTCTACATCTACAGGGCGGCAACTAGTAAATGTTGGCTTTCTTGGATTGGTCGCATGGTTGAGTATACCTGTGGTCAAGAACCTTCTTTCCGAGAAGCAGATTATGAACTTTTCGTTCGACCCACTGCGACTGATCAATACGTACGGCGCTTTTGGAACCGTAGGCGAGGAAAGGGAGGAGTTCATAATCTCTGCAGCACCTGATTTTGACGGTCCTTGGAAAGAATATGAGTTTAAAGTGAAGCCAGGAGACGTCAACAAACATCCACGATGGATTTCGCCGTACCATTATCGCTTGGATTGGCAGCTATGGATCGCTTCCGCATGCCGATCCCTGGATCGTAGCCCGTGGTTGCTATCGCTATTGCTGAAACTGCTTCAGCGAAACGAGGCTGTATTAAACCTACTCGACGGTGATCCTTGGAAAGGTTACGCAGAAAAACCAAAGTATATTCGGGTTGATCGCTACAGGTACAAGTTTCACAAGCCGACGAGCCGAAACGACCCGGTTTTCTGGGACAGGGAATACGTAGGGCGAGTCTATCCAAGGCAAGGGCTTGCAACCCAAGAGGGAATAAAAGACGACATTAGGCGTCTAAGGCTACTGTATGGCTAGCGCAGTTGTAAATTGACATACTTGTGTAGGAGTTGCAGTAAATTTTTTATCATAACAGTAAAGTGACGAACATCTACACAGAGGTCAGCTCAAGCTTGGTTCCCATGCCCATGTCCATACCATCATATTGTGCCACGGCCTTTTTAGCATCCTCAATGTCCTCATACGTAACCTTTCCTCGCAGCACCGGAAAGTCGTCATCCTCCTTGCACTCAAACTCAGTCACAGATCCAAGCGACTCTAGCGTCATTTTGCAAGCTGCTTCACCCATGTTTGCGGGAAATCCGGAAAATGATAGTGTTGGCGACTTGACTGGAGGAGGAGCTGTCATTGCTGCTTCAGTTTGTCGAATCAGTGCCTTGTAGTCCTTGCCGTAACGTTGCAGTGCCAGCTCCTTGTTGTTGATGTATTCTGCGACAACATTTTGTGCATTGTGATCGTCTTTATCCTTTAGTGTCTGGTAAAACTCTTTAAATGCAGGCTTGGTCCACATTGCCTCCTCAAACTTGGAGGAAAACTTGTCTGGCCTCTTCATCTTTGCCGCCGTGCCCTTCAATTGACCGCTCATTCGAAGACGAACCTCTACAAGCATGAGCTTCACGTCCATCTCATTCATGGATGCTGGAACACGAATGCCTTGTTGCTGTAGCTCTTCCTCCACGTCGTCAAACTCCATTGGCTGAACCTTGGCAAATTCTTCAGCCACGACAGGATCATTGTAGTCAATCGCCATGCGCAGTGGCTGCCTCGTCCGTCCAGCCGATGGTGCGACGAAGAATGCATTCGCGGCGGAAACAAGCGCCAGCAGAAGAACTGCGCAACGGAACTGAGCCATTTTGGTGTCTAAAGTGTGACTATAGACGATACTTGTCTTAAAAAATGATGTGCCATCACCTTGGTCGGATGGTGGATGATGCTGCTGCGCCAAAAGCTGACGCATGTCGCAGTTGCCACTTGGAAGAAGGCGCGCGGGCGCGGTGCCCGCGACGGTTTCAGCTTCCGGGTGTGACAGGGATCGCGGTTCGTCTTTTTGAAAACGGATCGTTCCAATTATGCTTTGACATTTTTCCGGGAAAGGCTTATGTAGAACGCACGTCGAACAGACCGGAAGATATCCTTTCTTTCGTTTGAAGTCTACGAGCGTTTCCTACCAAGTGTCTCGTAGGGAAGTCTCGGAAATCACAAGTCGCCTCGATCACTTTTTTGGGCACACAATTTGCTCCAACTTCCAGAGAAGTACGATTTTGTTTGCCAGTGAGCGACTTCTTATTATACAAACGTAAGTTTCCGACCCTCCATGACTGTTGGACCCACGTTGTTGTGACTAAAAGTTGAAAGAGTGTTGTTGTATCTTTGCTTGGCGACAGCATCAGCGAGATTCCACCTCTGGAGCTTGGATGGGGTGGAAAAAGATGGATTTCTCCGCCAGAGGTGTCTTGCTGACATCAACACTTTGTGTGATGACTCTTATGATGATTTTGAGTCTGTGGAATAGTTGTTGTCGTGTAAGAATGTTAAAACTTTGACTTTTTCCACTTGGTCGTCCGTCCTCGAGACCCGTCGTTCCATCGGGTTGTTTGTCGACTGCATGGTGGCACTGCTCGCTTGGTTCGCTCGTGCAGCCGAAGCGGACGTGAGCTGCCTTGCCCGGCCGGCGTCCAACCACGTACTTTTCACGACGCGTCGGTTGAGCCTTTGATTGGTGGTTGCGAACGCACGCCCCCCGTCGCCCCTCATGTTTTTGAGTCTTGGATGCGCAGCTTGGTTCGTGTGCTTTCACGTTAGCTAACTTTCGCTTTCTCCTATTCGACTTACAGACAAACCAAGTATCTATAAACATGTCCGACTTTGAAGACTTTGAGGAAGGTGCCTTTGACGGTGGCTTTGATGACGCATCTGACGATGATGTTGAGGACTTTGCTCCCGATGAAGCTGGATGGGAGGGCGATCCAGTGGCTGCGGATCCTGAAGATGACGACGAGGACGATGATGACGAGGATGCCGGTGAAGAAGATCTTGGTAAGTTGTGGGACTTTGATCTCGCCTACCCTGTCGTCTACCGTGTTTTCTTGGCTTACATGTGAAGCTTCAACTCATTTAGGCGACGAGGATACCGACGAAGAGGAGGCAAACGACGACGATGCTGCTGCAGGTGACGATGTGAGTCATTTTCGGCATGTTATAATGCTAGCTGTTAAAACAAGAATTCTCACAATATATATTTAATGTCTTTACAGGATCAGGGAGATGACGACAATGAAGGTGGAGACGATGACGAGGATGACGACGATGAGCAAGTCGGCGAGGACGATGAAGACGAGGTAAGCTTGACGCTTGCGGTGTTCCTTTTCTCCCTTTCGTGACTTTGACTAACAGTTCAAGTCTTTTCCGCTTTTGCCAATTTAGGAGGACCCTGCCACGAGCACGCGAGCTCTCGTCGAGGGACCTGTCCAGTCGGACGACGAAGATGAGGAAGACTACGAGGACAAGGGTGGCGATGATGACGAGGAAGAAGTTGACGATGAAGACGAGGATGAGGAAGCGCCTGATGAGGAGGGAGATGACGACGATGACGAGGAAGGCGGCGATGATGATGACAAGCCATCCAAGAAGCAACGGACTGGATGAGGTTTGTGATTGATGCATGCAGTAGATAAGGTTATATATCTATGTAAAATATCGCCCTCTATGAAGCTTTGACCTCAATGTTAGTAGCAGTCTTGTAAATGCGCATTTCTTGTTCGTCGTAGACAATGGAAGCGTCAAGCCGTAAGTCGGCTTGTGTAGACGTGTCTTCTGCATCTCGAAGCGGCAGCGCAAAGCGGTAAGATAAAACGGTTGTCTCTGGAAGACATTCTTTTGCTAGCTTGAGACTTATTCGTCCCATCAACGGTTTGACTCCAAAGATCATGACTGTATCGGCATGTGAAAGATTATATGTAAAAAAGTCGCGACAGTAAAATTCGGATTGTTGTCGTTCAAGAGACGACCAGAGAAACAGCCGTCGAAATTGCGAAATCAAGTACAGCGTTGTGTTCAACTCAATGCCAATCGCGCGGTCATATCCAGCCAGTAATGCTTGTCGAACTGCTTCGCCGTCACCACTGCCAAGATCGACAAAGACCAATGGTTGTTGAATGCTCGTAGTTGTTTGCAACGCGGAAGCTAACCTTTGATGGCTTCCTAGTCCACGACGCTGTCGATGTATCGACATGGAATATTCCAATGCTTGTCGAAGCTTGTGCTTCGGTGTTCCCATGTAAGGAAGCGGACTCTTGGAGACGACGAATGGAGCCATGAGTGCAATCGATCCAACCATGATGCTTCCAGCCACAATACCGGCTCGAAGCTGGCGCTGTCGTCTCAAAGCATGGTCATCAGCACTTTCTACATACATGCAATCAAACATATGGAGTAATGATTGCTTTATTGCGCCTTTATCGACCAAAGCAGCATCAATTTATAGAGATGGAAACGGACGCAAGCGAAAACGAAAGTGGCGTTTTGTCCCTGTGCGACAGAAAGCGCCGCTGCGACACGTCATCACGCGCCTTCCTTGGCACCTCCCCATGCTTCCTGCACGATCAACATGAGACATGAGCCATGACAATTTAGCCGCTCAAACTATCCTCATCGTGAAGTAGTACCGATCCTGCTACTAGACTTCTACAACAAAAAATGGCTGACTGTGGTGCAACTGGATCAACGCTAGATCGAGCCGCTCGTGCTCTCTTTGGGGCAAACGATGCCAAGGCTGCTGCTTCGCTCATGGGGCATGCCGTCGCAGCGTTTGGAGGAGGAGCATCGCAGCAGCCAATGCCGCTTCTTGTGGCGACTCCAGAAAGTATATCGCTTCCGCAGACGCATAGTCAGTTGGCGGTGAATCGGCAGCTGCAGCAGCAGCATCTGAATACGCCCAAGACTGTGCATCGTTCGGAGCAACACCAATCGCCTTTACAATATCAATCGTTGCAGCAGCAGCATCAGCATCATCAGCTTTATAACTCTCCGATCAGCAGCCGCAACATGCTCCTCAGTTTCTAGCAGCAGCATGCCCATTTACAGATGATGCAGCAGCAACAGCACCATCGATGATGCAGCAGCAACAGCAGCAATTGCAGCTCATGGCGCAACAACAACAACATCATTTGCAGCAGCAGCAGAATCTATCACACGTGACGCATGAGCAAGAGAATGATGTAGAGTATCATGATGGAGTCGTTCAAGGAGCAACCATTCAGGAGCTCTCGGCTGCCTGGGCTGAAACTGTAGACAGCATTCAGCAGGAACAAGACGTTTACGACGGAAACGTGCAAGGAGCAACGATTGAGGAGCTTTCCGCGGCGTGGGCCGAGGCGCAAGCCGACTATGAGGAGCTGGAAGCAGCCGTCAATGTCGCCAGTGGCTATCACGAAGAGGAGCACGTGACTCCCGAGTACGAGTTTATCAACCCATTGGCAGACGTCACAAATGCAACGAAACTCCAGATGCAGCGACAACAGACTGGATGGAGCAAGGCATGCGCCACTTTGCGCAAGGCGAGCTACAGGAAGCTGTACGCGACTTTGAAACGGAGCTGCAGCAACACAACATGGACAACGCCACAGCTTGGCGTATGCTTGGTAGATGCCACGCTGAGAATGATCAGACGCATGGCTATTGTTTGTTTGGAGCAAGCAGCTGACCGTGACCCGTACAATCAGGAAGCAAGGTTAGCCTTGGGAGTGAGTTACGTCAATGAGCTTAACCATGCCAAGGCACTGGAACATTTAAAGGGCATGGATCACACATAATCCAAAGTATTCGCAACTTGAAATTGAGAAGACTTGTACGGAGCTGGCTCTCGCCGAAAATAATTTGTGAGCGAACCTTGGTTTGACGAAGTCCAGCGCCTCTGCTATCGGCACCAGAGTTTGATGCGAGCGATGCAGCCGACGTGCTTGGCGCGCTAGGTGTCGTTTACAACGTCAGTCGAGACTACGATGCTGCTATTGATGCGTTCAAACGAGCCATTGCCATTCACGGAGACGATTACCAGCTATACAATCGGCTTGGAGCAACATTGGCCAATTGCAGCAAAAGTGAGGATGCCCTTCCAGCCTACAAGCGAGCCATTGAGTTGAAACCAAAGTTTACAAGAGCCTGGCTAAACATGGCCATTTCTCATGCGAATCTACAGAACTTTGGTGAAGCATCCAGGTGTTATTTGCAAACGTTGAGTTTGATCGCGACATTGTTGGAGTTATTTGCGAGTAGCGCTCTCGTCGGGACATTACTGGGAGCTGCTTCCATATGCTGCGGCAATGGATCTTGACTCGTTTCATGCACATTTGATTTTATTTAGTCATTGTTATGATATTGCCTATGACTGTTGCTGAAGGTATGAAGTTGTACTCGGTAGAAACCACAACAATTCGATATGGAAATGGGTAGCCAAAAAATGGCTCAAAAATAAAAGTGTGAACGTCCTCGTCGTTGAGCATGTTGAAGTGCCGCTCGGTGATCGCATCGCGTGAATCGCCTCCATCTTTTGATCTGGATACATTTATACCGTGTGCTCCGGGCTCTTTCTAATAGTACAAGGAAGCTAGGAAACACTATGAAGTATCAGACAGCCTTGTTGCTTTCGTGCTCGCACTGGAGAGCGATGCTCTGCGCCGTCCGAAATTTCTTTCGCAGAGAAGCACCAAGGTCTTTGCCACGGTCGAAGACAACGAAACAGGCAAATGTTGCGCAACGGACGGACACCAACCGTGACAGCATCATGACTTTGCTCACCACACTAATGTCCTGGAACCAAGTACGAGAAACCAACACACCCATTGCCACGCATTCAATTTTCTCTATGTGTTACAGCTCCAAGTAGGTTAGTAGACGCTGGACACTACATGTAAGTGTTGTACTGTATGCTGAAGAGACTACGAACGGTGAATGTATTATTTGTCCCAACAGAGATTCATGGGGCAGAGTAGGATCACAAGCGGCGAAACTGACACCCTTGGCAAGTATCATGTCGGTTGTGATTGGTGGTTGCAAAACTGACGTTCGATTGATTCTTCAAGTTAGACGTGACACTACCCCGTGAAAGAAGGCTGCCATCAAGGTGAAATGAGTCGTTGATAGGGACCTGTCATTGAACATGGCTATTGTGGCGTTGACATCGTGTTTGTGCGTCATTGGAACGAACGCGACGCTTCTCAGTTCAACAAGTCCGTTTTCTTGTTGATGGCCCCGTTCCATCATGCCACAAAACTCAATCAGCGCAAGCAAATAATCACTTATTCTGTTTCTCATACCCACAACAATGTCCTTTCAATCAAACATGAATTCCAACGATGAGCTGCTAGCGTCAGCGATGATGCTCTTCACCATCAGCGAAGATTCGTCTTCCTTTGACGCCGGGAGACCGTCGTCGTTTTCATCGCTCAGTGGCGACACTGTCCAACGAAGCGGCTGGGGCAATGCACTAACGAGAAGATCATACAAGAACGACCTATGCTTACTTGCTGGCGACTCGCAACAGATGCGGCCCTCAGCCATGCAAAAGACTGCCTTTCAACGAGAAGCGGACACGTACGCCGCGTCGTACGGTTTCTTTGTCCAGACTTGCTGATCGAACGAAAACACAAAGCCAGCTACGGTATGCAATAGCGCTTACCTTTCACCAATAAAGCTGTTACTTGAACATTTCTGCACAAAAAATCATGAACATACGCTGACCATCTACCATGCGCCGACTTAAATGACACGAAAACGAAATAATAATAACCATTTTTGACACCAACGACTTATGTCTCTATTGTTTTTCGTTTTTTATCGTAGACGCAAGTCAATGATCCCATTTTGAGAGGTGGAGATGAGTGCTCGAATAGTGTCACGTCAATCGTGGACTGCATGAGATTCTCCACGACCGATTGCAAGGCTTTGCCCGTCTGCTTAAAGTCTACACATGGCATGCGAGACCGCAGTGATTAGCAGTTGTACTGCACGCGACTCGTCTTTCTCAATTGACTTACCTGGCCCTGGGTTGACTTCAAGCAAGTACACTTGCCACTCCGTGTCAATGACAAAGTCAAGTCCAAAGTGCTCGAAGCAATCTTCCATGGGCGAAAACACACCAAACTCCGTCTCGTAAGCACGAAACAGTTCCGAGACAATGGCGTGCATGTCCAGCAGCACCTTGTCGGAACGTGAGCGAGCGTCGTGTATATCTTGACATGTTCCATCCCGCATCAGCATTGTCAAGACTGCGTCGGATCCCCACTGATGCACACAATCCTTCTCGGAAAAGTTGGGATCAATCTCTTGGTAAGCAGTATTGGTAATATGAGCAGTCAATTGGTCAAAATCGTTTTGTCGATAGGCAGTTCCGCTCATGAGAGCGAGGCAATCGTTGGAAAAGTAAACTTGCAAAGCGCCGACAGCGACAATATAGGCACGAATGTGGAATTTGCGTTTGCGGAGCGTCAAGGGATTTGCAATGTAGCGCTGTAGAACCCTGAAACGGCATATAGAGGCAGTTAAGCATATATCAAGATCCTCATTATACCACATGGATTCACAGCCTTACCATTCACGAATGTCAGACTCACTCCAGCAAATGTCCAATATTTGTTCGTAAACATGGACCAAGTATATGCCTACGCCCTTGTTCACCGTGCTTCCTTTGAGTATCCAAACTGCTTCTTCGACCAACCGGCTTTCCATCAGTAGCTTTGCAGGTTCCAAACATTGCTCCAAGAGTTGTCGCTGATTGATATTGTTCGATCCAGAAGCCGACACTGACGACCCCACGACGAACTCCGCCATGTTTGCGCCACTTCCATTCTCCCAGACTGCCCACGTATCAAGTATGACAGTCTCTGGTATAGCATTTTTCAATACACTCTTTGGATGCTTGGAAACATGTCGATTTAAGTAGAGTGCCAGTTGCGCCTTGCGCGACAAGCCCTTGCGGATGCGGTAGCTGCTCGCACGTACGTGCGTTTGCTGCCAGTGGATGCGCTCATACTCGCTCCACGAAAAGTCACAGTCTACTGGCAGCTGGACAGCTTCCATTCCTTCTCCGGCACCAAGTGTGACGAGAAAGTGGCGCGATGCGAGTGCGTGATGAATGATGGAACGAGTGTATGGTTCGTCAATGTCGAGGTAAATGCGATTGTACTTGCGTTTGGCTCGTGGCACTGATTTTTCAGTTTGACATTCATTTCCGTTTGCAACATTCAAGACGGAAAACTTGATGGTGGGCTGCAGTTGCAGAGACATGAGATGATAGTTGCAAATGGCCGATCATTGGCAATGCCCATGGTGGAAATCATTGGTTTGGCGGCGTGACGGAAACGTGCTCGGTTTCGGTGCGACATTGTGTCACGCTTTTTCGTTTCGCTTTGGCGCAGTATCTCGTCGTCCATGGCGAACCGCTCATCCATTTGAGCGACTCATAGCATGACGAAACGGAGCAGTAGCAAGAGTGACAATGACTCGAACGATGGAATGACTCAACGGGCCATTCGAGGAACTCTCCTCACCTTTCTGCTGCGAGTCGTGTCCTTTGTCGGCACGCAGTGGACGCTGCGATTCATTGGCGACAATCCTGCCATTCTCGGTCGAGCGTCCATACAACTCGAACTCTTATTGACGACCATTTTGTTTGTGAGTCGCGAAGGCTTTCGACTGGCCTTGACGACTCGAAACAGAGCGTCGGAATGTGTTTCTAGCTCGACGGACAGCGTATGGAACGTTGCGTGGCTCTCGATACCAACCTCTCTCGTCGTGTCGCTTGTCGCCTTGTGCTGGCATTGGATGTCAACCTCAAGCATTAGCACTAACAATGACGCCGACTATCGACTCGCCGGAGTCTTGTTTTGCGTCAGCTGCATCATTGAAGGATGCGCGGAACCGGCCGTCCTGCAGTCGCTTTGCAACCTGAACGTTGCCGCCAAGGCGTCGGCGGAAGGTTTGGCGACGCTGGCCAAGGCCATGGCAACGGTTGTGCTGCTGCAGTACCTTCAAAGCGACTGGCCTGTCACAGCCTTTGGCGTCGCGCAACTAGTATACGCGACAATCTACTTTGTTGTCCTGTGGCAAAGTGCGTGGAAGTCTATTGATAGAGCACAAGTATTAGGACCCTACGACAAGCATACATGTTACATGGTTAGCGTCTTTACACTCCAAGGTTTCTTCAAGCATTTGCTGACGGAAGGAGACAAGCTTGTCTTGACGACACTCAGTGGTGCCTACGACCAAGGCATTTACGCCATGGCCAGTGCCTACGGAAGCTTGGCGGCGCGCATGCTGCTGCAACCCATGGAGGAGAATGCTCGACTACTATGGAGTCGACTAGCGTCAACCGTGTCGTCCGAGTCAAACGAGGCAGTTGATCGACTCCAAACGTCATATACTAATCTGGTCAAGCTTGTCATGTACATTGGTTTCACGTTTAGTTGTTTGGCAGCCAACTACACTGGCATTCTACTTGCTGTCATGGCGGGTCGCAAGTGGGGCGACAATCGAGAGGCGGCGGCGGTCTTGAGCGCCTTTTGCGTCTACACGGCGTTCATGGCGTGGAATGGCATGACGGAAGCGTTCGTGTACAGCGCAACGTCCACAGGTGCCGACATGGGAAAACTTGGTGCAATGCATGCTGGCATTGCAGTGGTGTTTGCGGGTGTTGCATCAATCGCCGTGGCACGACATGGAACCGTCGGACTAGTTGCTGCCAATTGCGTCGCCATGTTTTGTCGTGCCATTTATTCCGTCGTCTTTGCCGCACGCTTCTTTTCGCGTCGAAAGCAGCAATCGTTTCGAGGAACATTGTCAAGGTTGTTGCGCGACATGCTTCCGCACGCAGCAGTCCTCTTTTCGTTTGCTGCCTGCTATATAGTAACAGCTTGGTCTAGGATGCGCATGATGGATCAGGTTGTCATAGGTGACATAATGACGGCAAGTTCCGCTTGGTTTCGATTGGCAAGTGAGCACATCGTGATTGGTGCCACTTGCTTCGTGGGCTTGCTGTCGGTAGCCTACGCCGCAGAACGGGATTTCCGACTATCTTTATTAAAGCTATGGAGCGGTAAAAGTGAATAATAGCTGGACTGATACATTTAACCGTTAGCCTACGTATCGGAGGATGTGCGGTGTCGCGACGAAGACCCGTTGTATTAACACAGTCAACGCACTGGACCACATTTTTGTCGCCGACGATTTTGGCTTTCTCTTATCTACTTTGGGTGGCGATGCTTAACTCCATTACCAGCGACCAAGAGATTAGCCTATGGAACTGGGATCCGGTAGGGCGGCAGAACATTCGTATCATCTACGCACACGCATCCTCGTCAAAGTCACTGCCCTTCAATCCCGCCTTTTCAATTTGCATCACGAGCTTTTTCTTCTTTTCGCGTAGCATGAACACTGCCAGCTTGAGTCGATCGAACAAGTTGTCAATGTCAAGCGCCTGCACACGAAACATGGCATCTTGTTCCGGCAGAATCTCTGTACAAAATGCTGCCCAACCAATGGCTGTTAGTTCCTGAGGGGTCCGGTCGCCTGAATTTTGGTTGGAAAGTTGGTATCCCTGCGTGTCAGTTTCCAAGGCGACTTGGTAGGCGGTGCGGAATCGCTGAAGGCGATCAGACTCTGCATCGTCAGCCTCATCATCATCGTCTTCATCATCATCTGCAATACTACTTGGTTCGGAGTAGAAGCGGTCCTCTAGCTTGGCAATATTGATCCGTCGTTGCATTTCTGCATCTTCCTCGTCGTCGTCTTCCTCATCCCCATTTTTTTGCGAGCTTCCCTTCTCGCCCCTCGCCTGGTCCAGTCTTCGCTCCGAACTAGTCAGCCACAGCGACAACTCTTCAATGTTACTGGCCAGTAAATTCGGCAGATCCATATTGGGTGGAAGCTTGTCGGAAAGTTCCGTGCAAACCGCTTTCAGGTAAGGTTCCGTCTGCTTGATTTCCAATAGCTGCGCCCGTCCAACGCAACGAATGGTGACAAATATACCGAACCCATCCATGCGCGCGTAACTCTCAATCTCGCAGAGCGGGACCGTCTGAATGATGCCCGCATTGGCCAATAGTCCCATGGCAACAACTCCAGAGTGGTTTTGTATAGCATCGTCGAAGAGTTGGAGGAAGCGATCTTCGTAGAGCCGCAGCTGCTTGGTTTCGCCCTGCAGCAAGACCTCCTCGTGCGCAAACGGCAAGAGACAGACTGACTTTGGCAAACCGCCACCTTGCTCCGCGCCCAGGGGACGCGAAATAGCAACGTCAAAGTCCGTGTCGCGCCACTCGGCAATGCCAAATAAGTGGTGCCGACGAAGCAGTGAGTGTTGTTGATGGTGGCGAGCCTTTCGTCGACCGGCAATGAAGCCGTTGGTACAATCAATGAACGTCAGCGCAAGTGATATAGCTAGAATGGCCTTCATCTTTTATTCAGTATTCAGACGAAAGGATAGAGTATGACACTATTGATTCTACCCTTTGAAAGACGTGCGTCGCCGATCGGCTGACAAAGAATTTCGGCATGGCGCGCATCCGGCGCGGCGGGTTTAAGTACCGGTACGAGTGACACCTGATGTGTCAGCGACAGCCATGCAAAAGATCCGATTCCTTATCCATCACACCCACTTTTCGACCATCTCTTCTTCTACTCGATAAAGGCAATCATTTTTGAGCATGACCTCCACTAGCAATGAGAATACCCTACCCTTACTTGACGTCTTGATGATTGGAACGGGCGAGTACACGACTGGCTGCACAGGCGCATCCGGCGAAGCCTCCCAGAGTGACAAGGGAGCTGGCGTCGTTGCCTTGACCATGCTGGATTTGCAAAGGAGGGGCAAGATTGGCAAGATCGCCATGGTAGGGGTTAATGGCACAAAGTTTCCAGTCATTCGCAAGCACATGCAAGCTAACATTGGTAGTGTATACAAGGGATTGGATCCAAGCACTATAGAGACATTTCCAAAGGATGATGAAATCGATCCACAGGCTTACATGTCAGCCATCAACAGTTACTCAGACAGCAAGCATCGCATCGCCATTATATTCACACCCGACGACACGCACTTTGACATTGGCATGGCTTGCATTCGCGCTGGCATTCACGTCTTGGTCACCAAACCCATTGTGCAAACGCTCCAGCATCACCAGCTACTGCAGGAGGAAGCACGCAAGTACAACGTGTTGGTTGCCGTCGAAGTCCACAAGCGATGGGATCCGTTCTACGCCGACGCGCGCGACCGAATTCGATCGTGGCAGGACGACTTTTCCTACATGACGGCCTACATGTCGCAGCCAAAGTTTCAGTTGCACTCGTTCCGGGCGTGGGCGGGCAAGTCGTCCGACATTAGCTACTACTTGAACTCGCACCACGTGGATTGGTCCGAGTGGACGTTGCACGGCAAGGCCAAACCAGTGAGAGTGGTGGCGACGGCATCGAACGGCATTGCGCAAGCCATGGGCTTGCCAACGGAAGATTCCATTACATTGACAGTCACGTGGCTGAACTTGCAGTCCAAGCATTGTGGCTGCGCCGTATATACGGCATCATGGGTCGCTCCCAAGAGCGACGTGCACTCGCAGCAGCGCTTCCACTACATGGGCGCGTCGGGCGAAGTTGTCATTGACCAGGCGCACCGCGGCTGCACCATGAGCACGGACGAAGGTGGTTTCGCCTCGATTAATCCATGTTTCATGAAGTACACGCCCAATCATGACGGCGAGTTTGCCGGACAAGCGAGCTACGGTTACAAGAGTTTTGATGTGTTTGTTGATGCGGTGCGCGAGATTCAAGCCTCTCGAAAGCAACCGAGTGACTTTGACAATGGCGGATTGGCGACGGTGCATACCACGTTGCAGGGCACGGCGATACTGGAAGCCGGTCGCAAGAGTTTGGATGCCGACTCGAGGCCCATGGATATCTTGTATGACAGTCATGAGAGCCTTATTCCTGTTGACATCAAGGCTCATGAATTCAAGTAGAAACGGTACATAGGTACATATGAAGGTTTCAAAAGTTATGGGCTCGATATTAATGTATCGAATTAGGCTGTATGTTACAATGTTGTCTCGGGTTGGACGGACAATGCGACTCTAATTCGCATTTAATTTCCAATTGCTGCTGGTATCAATATAATATTTACTGCACATGGTCTCGTTGCGAAAGAGCTGCTTTGCTCGTGCAATGGGGACGACGTTTCGAAACCGATGTGACAAGTTTGAATTAGTGCGACATGCTCGCGCGATCCACGCGCAGCGATCACCGTTGCTCTCTGCTCACAGGCAGACTGTCATATTTGTATACAAGGCATTGTCAATTAGAATGTACAACAGGGATTAGCAATGGGTTCTCTAGTTGCAGCAATCTTCTTGCTCTCTGCATTCGCAAATATTGCGTCAGGATTCCTACAGCCGGCGCGGCATGCGAGAACTCCGTCCCTGCCGTTTGACCAGAGACTCGACCATGATTCGCAAGCAATTCTCACGGCTACTGGAAGTCGATTCTCCTCGCAACTGAAACGAAGGAAAACATCTCTCCATATTTCTGATCCTTCTCTACTACTCATGTCGAATAGTGTACAGAAAACATCACAATTTTTGGTCCGCATTGTCTTTCTGCGCGCCATGGCGTTTGTGCACCTTGTTGCCTTTTTGGTCGCACTGCATCAAAACAAGGCACTCATTGGCGACGACGGAATCACTCCGGCCAAAAATGTGCTGAACGCGGCCGGATTGCGTGGCAAATTGATCAAGGAGCATCGAAAGCACAGGGACGACGATGCCCGAGGGACGCCAGAGCAACAACCTGCTGCCACTGAAATGTCCAAATCGTCCAAACGGAGTTCACTTTCGCGATTCATACACAACAATCCAAAACTCTCTCGACTTCAACACAAATTTGCAAAGTTACGCGAATTGTTGTGGGATCGATGCGACGCCATGCATCGACCAGTGATTACGCTCCTATGGCTCGCCAAGGATCGCAACAAGCTTAATCCTTGGCTGGATGGAATTGCTATTGCAGGCTTGTCCATGTCCGCTCTCATATTGCTTCTCGGATCGGCCAATGTACCCCTCGTCTTTGGGCTGTGGCTCTGTCAAAGATCGCTCATGTCGGTTGGAGGTCCATTCTATGGGTTTGGCTGGGAGCCACAGCTCAATGAACTGTCGTTCCACGCACTCCTTCTCGTGCCGCTACTGTCGCTGCAGCAAATACCACACTTACCAGTCTCGCCCATTATAGCATGGACCTTTCGCTGGATGCTGTTTCGCATCATGATGGGTGCCGGCTTGATCAAGTTTCGATCGGGCGACACCAAGTGGAAGGACGGAACGGCCATGCAATATTTTTACGAAACGCAACCCGTCCCCAATCCACTGTCCCGGTACTTTCATTGGATGCCCAAGCCGTGGCACACGTTTGAAGTGTGGGCGAACCATTTTGTTGAAGTTTTGGCGCCGTGGCTTTTGATCATTCCGGGCTTGCCTCTGTTTTGGCGACGTGCGGCTGGACTCATCCAAATCAATTTTCAAGCCATTTTGATTCTGAGCGGCAATTTGAGTTTCCTCAACTGGCTGACCATGGTGCCGGCAATCATGTGTTTGGATGATGGTTTTGTCGGAGGCTTGTTTTCGGCGTCGACGCGTACCAGAGCCATGGGAGCGGCATGGACCTATTCTACAACCACAATGCGGCAACTAATTAATGTTGGCTTTCTCGGATTGGTCGCATGGTTGAGCATACCCGTGGTCAAGAACCTTCTTTCCGAGAAGCAAATAATGAATTTTTCGTTCGATCCACTGCGACTGATCAATACGTACGGTGCTTTTGGAACTGTCAGCGAAGAAAGGGAAGAGTTCATTATCTCGGCAGCACCTGATTTTGACGGTCCTTGGAAAGAATACGAATTTAAAGTGAAGCCAGGAGACGTCAATAAACATCCACGATGGATTTCGCCGTATCATTATCGCTTGGATTGGCAGCTATGGATCGCTTCCGCATGCCGATCCCTGGACCGTAGCCCGTGGTTGCTCTCGCTATTGCTGAAACTGCTTCAGCGAAATGAGGCTGTCTTAGACCTACTTGACGGCGATCCATGGAAAGGATACGCAGAAAAACCAAAGTATATTCGGGTTGACCGCTACCGGTACAAGTTTCACAAGCCGACGAGCCGAAACGACCCGGTTTACTGGGACAGGGAATACGTAGGGCGAGTCTATCCAAGGCAAGGGCTTGCAACCCAAGAGGGAATTAAAGACGACATTAGGCGTCTAAGGCTACTTTATGGCTAGCACAGTTGCAAATTGATAGACTTGTGTAAGAGTTAAATTGTTATTGTAACAGGCAAAGTGACGAACATCTACACAGAGGTCAGCTCAAGCTTGGTTCCCATGCCCATGTCCATACCATCATATTGTGCCACGGCCTTTTTAGCATCCTCAATGTCTTCATACGTAACCTTTCCTCGTAGCACTGGAAAGTCATCATCCTCCTTGCACTCAAACTCAGTCACAGATCCAAGCGACTCTAGGGTCATTTTGCAAGCTGCTTCACCCATATTTGCGGGAAACCCTGAAAATGATAGTGTTGGCGACTTGACTGGAGGAGGAGCTGTCATTGCTGCTTCAGTTTGTCGAATCAGTGCCTTGTAGTCCTTGCCGTAACGTTGCAATGCAAGCTCCTTGTTGTTAATGTATTCTGCGACAACATTCTGTGCATTGTGATCATCCTTATCCTTTAGTGTCTGGTAAAACTCTTTAAATGCAGGCTTGGTCCACATTGCCTCCTCAAACTTGGAGGAAAACTTGTCTGGCCTCTTCATCTTTGCCGCCGTGCCCTTCAATTGACCGCTCATTCGAAGACGAGCCTCTACGAGCATGAGCTTCACGTCCATCTCATTCATGGATGCTGGCACACGAATGCCTTGTTGCTGCAACTCTTCCTCCACGTCGTCGAACTCCATTGGCTGAACCTTGGCAAATTCTTCAGCCACGACAGGATCATTGTAGTCAATCGCCATGCGCAGTGGCTGCGTCGTCCTTCCAGCCGAAGGTGCGACGAAGAATGCATTCGCTACGGAAACAAGCGCCAGCAGGAGAACTGCGCAACGGATTTGAGCCATTTTTGTGTCTAAAGAGTGATAATAGAAGATACTTGTCTTTGAAAATGATCCGCCATCACCTTCGTCGGATGGTGGATGTTGCTGCGCTAGAGCTGACGCACGGTCGCGGTTGCCACTTGGAAGAGGGCGCGCGGGCGCGGTGCCCGCGACGGTTTCAGCTTCCGGGTGACAGGGATCGCGGTTCGTCTTTTTGAAAACGGATCGTTCCAATTATGCTTTGACATTTTTCCGGGAAAGGCTTATATCGAACGCACGTCGAACAGACCGGAAGATATCCTTTCTTTCGTTTGAAGTCTACGAGCGTTTCCTACCAAGTGTCTCGTAGGGAAGTCTCGGAAATCACAAGTCGCCTCGATCACTTTTTTGGGCACACAATTTGCTCCAACTTCCCGAGAAGTACGATTTTGTTTGCCAGTGAGCGACTTCTTGTTATACAAACGTAAGTTTCCGACCCTTCATGACTGTTGGACCCACGTTGTTGTGATTATAAGTTGAAAGAGTGTTGTTATATCTTTGCTTGGCGACAGCATCAGCGAGATTCCACCTCTAGAGCTTGGATGGGGTGGAAAAAGATGGATTTCTTCGCCGGAAGTGTTTAGCTGACATCAACACTTTGTGTCATGACTATCATGATGATTTTGGAGACGGTGGATCAGTTGTTGCCGTGTGGGAGTGTTAAAACTTTGACTTTTTCCACTTGGTCGTCCGTCCTCGAGACCCGTCGTTCCATCGGGTTGTTTGTTGACTGCATGGTGGCACTGCTCGCTTGGTTCGCTCGTGCAGCCGAAGCGGACGCGAGCTGCCTTGCCCGGCCGGCGTCCAACCACGTACTTTTCACGACGCGTCGGTTGAGCCTTTGATTGGTGGTTGCGAACACATGCCCCCGTCGCCCCTACTGTAATGTTTTTGAGTCTTGGATGCGCAGCTTGGTTCGTGTGCTTGTCACGTTAGCTAACTTTCGCTTTCTCCCATTAGACTCAGACAAACCAAGTATCTATAAACATGTCTGACTTTGAAGACTTTGAGGAAGGTGCCTTTGACGGTGGCTTTGATGACGCATCTGACGATGATGTTGAGGACTTTGCTCCCGATGAAGCTGGATGGGAGGGTGATCCTGTGGCAGCGGATCCTGAAGATGACGACGAGGACGATGATGACGAGGATGCCGGTGAAGAAGATCTTGGTAAGTTGTGAGACTTTGGAATAACCTGCCATGTAGTCTACCGTTTGCTTTGCTAATATGTCATGCGTCATCTTTATTAGGTGACGAGGATACCGACGAAGAGGAGGCAAACGATGACGATGCTGCTGCTGGTGACGATGTGAGTCATTTTGGCATGCTATAATGCTAGCTGATGACATAATAAGTATTCTCACATATTATGTTTGATATCTTTACAGGATCAGGGAGATGACGACAATGAAGGTGGCGATGATGATGAGGATGACGACGATGAACAAGTCGGCGAGGACGATGAAGACGAGGTATGCTTGACGCTCGCGGTGTTTTTGTTCTCGCTTTGGATACTTTGACTAACATTTCAAGTCTTACCTCTTTTGCCAATTTAGGAGGACCCTGCCACAAGCACGCGAGCTCTCGTCGAAGGACCTGTCCAGTCGGACGATGAAGATGAGGAAGACTACGAGGACAAGGGCGGCGACGATGACGAGGAAGAAGTTGACGATGAAGACGAAGATGAGGAAGCGCCTGATGAGGAGGGAGATGACGACGATGACGAGGAAGGTGGCGATGATGATGACAAGCCGGCCAAGAAGCAACGGACTGGATGAGGTCTTGTGATTGATGTATGCAGTAGATAAGGTTATATATCTATGTAAAATATCGCCCTCTATGAAGCTTTGACCTCGTTGCCAGTTGTAGTCTTGTAAATGCGCATTTCTTGTTCGTCGTAGACAATGGAAGCGTCAAGGCGTAAGTCAGCTTGTGTAGACATGTCTTCTGCATCTTGAAGCGGCAGCGCAAAGCGATAAGACAATATTGTAGTCTCTGGAAGACATTCTTTTGCTAGCTTGAGACTTATTCGTTTCATCAAAGGTTTGACACCAAAGATCATGACTGTATCGGCATGGGACAGATTGTATGTAAAAAAGTCGCGACAATAGAATTCGGATCGTGTTCGTTCACGAGACGACCAGAGAAACAGCCGTCGAAATTGCGAAATCAAGTAGAGAGTTGTGTTCAATTCAATGCCAATCGCGCGGTCATATCCAGCCAGTAATGCTTGTCGAACTGCTTCGCCGTCACCACTGCCAAGATCGACAAAGACCAATGGTTGTTGATTGCTTATAGTTGTTTGCGGCGCGGAAGCTAAACTTTGATGGCTTCCTAGTCCACGACGCTGTCGATGTATCGACATGGAATATTCCAATGCATGTCGAAGCTTGTGCTTCGGTGTCCCCATGTACGGAAGCGGACTCTTGGAGACGACGAATGGTGCCATGAGTGCCATCGATCCAATCATGATGCTTCCAGCCACTATTCCGGCTCGAAGCTGGCGCTGTCTTCGCAAGGCAAGGTCAGCAGCACTTTCTATATACAAGTTATCAGTCATATGTAATATATGAAGTAAACGATTGCTTTAGCGCGCCTTTTTCGACCAAAACAGAGCATCTATTTGTAAGTGAAATCGGACGAAAGCGAAAAGGCGACGTTATCTCTGTGCGACATCTACACCGCTGCGACACGTCATCACCCATTCGTTGGCACCTCGCCTTTTGTGCACGATCACCATGACAATTTAGCCGCTCAAACTATCCTAGTTGTACTATCTTGCTACTTGACATTTATAACAAAAAATGGCCGACTGTGGCGCAACTGGATCAACGCTCGATCGAGCCGCTCGTGCTCTCTTTGGGGCAAACGATGCCAAGGCTGCTGCTTCGCTCATGGGGCATGCCGTTGCAGCGTTAGGAGGAGGAGCATCGCAGCAGCAAATGCCGCTTCTCGTGGCGACTCCAGACACTATTATGCTTCCGCAGACGCAGAGTCAGCAAACGATGAAGCAGCAGCAGCATCATCTGAAAACGCCCGAGCCTGTGCATTCTTTGGAACAACAGCAATCACCTTTACAATATCAATCGTTGCAGCAGCATCAGCATACGCAACAGCATCAATTTTATAACCCTCATCAGCAGCCACAACAGGCTCCTCAGTTCCAGCAGCAGCATGCCCATTTACAAATGATGCAGCAGCAACAGCAGTTTATGATGATGCAGCAGCAACAGCTGCAGTTACAGCTCATGGCGCAACAGCAACATCATCATTTGCAGCAGCAGCAGAATCTATCACGCGTGACTCATGAGCAAAAGCATGATGCAGAGTACCATGACGGAGTCGTCCAAGGTGCAACCATTCAGGAGCTCTCGGCTGCCTGGGCTGAAACTGTTGACGACATTCAGCAAGAACAAGATTTTTACGACGGAAACGTGCAAGGAGCAACGATTGAGGAGCTTTCCGCGGCATGGGCCGAGGCGCAAGCCGACTATGAGGAGCTGGAAGCGGCCGTCAATCTCGCCAGTGGCTATCAAGAAGAGGAGCACGTGACTCCCGAGTACGAGTTTCTCAACCCATTGGCAGATGTTACAGATGCAACCGAAACTCCAGAAGCACCATCAACTGACTGGATGGAGCAAGGCATGCGCCACTTTGCGCAAGGCGAGCTGCAGGAAGCTGTACGCGACTTTGAAACGGAGCTGCAGCAACATAACATGGACAACGCCACAGCTTGGCGTATGCTTGGTAGATGCCACGCTGAAAATGATCAGGATCGCATGGCGATTGTTTGTTTGGAGCAAGCAGTTGACCGTGATCCGTACAATCAGGAAGCAAGATTAGCCTTGGGAGTGAGTTACGTCAATGAGCTCAACCATGCCAAGGCGCTGGAACATTTAAAGGCATGGATCACACATAATCCAAAGTATTCGCAACTCGACATTGGAGAAGACTTGTACGGAGCTGGCTCTGCCGACAATACCTTTGTAAGCGAACCTGGGTTTGACGAAGTCCAGCGCCTCTTGCTATCGGCACTAGAGTTTGATGCGAGCGATGCAGCCGATGTGCTTGGCGCGCTCGGTGTCGTTTACAATGTCAGTCGAGACTATGATGCTGCTATTGATGCGTTCAAACGAGCCATTGCCATTAATGGAGACGATTACCAGCTATACAATCGGCTTGGAGCAACATTGGCCAATTGCAGCAAAAGTGAGGATGCCCTTCCAGCCTACAAGCGAGCCATTGAGCTGAAACCAAAGTTTACAAGAGCCTGGCTAAACATGGCCATTTCTCATGCGAATCTACAAAATTTTGGTGAGGCATCCCGGTGTTACTTGCAAACGTTGAGTCTGAATCCAGCTGCGACGCACTGTTGGAGCTATTTGCGAGTAGCGCTCTCGTCGGGACATTACTGGGAACTGCTACCATACGCTGCGGCGATGGATCTTGACTCGTTTCATGCGCACTTTGATTTTATATAGTCAATGTAATGAGTTAGCCTATGACTGTGCTGAGGATATGTAGTTTGTACTGGAAGAAACCATAACAATTCGATATGGAATGGAATGGATAGCTAAAGAAAATGGCGCGAAAAATGAGAGTGTGACGTCCTCGTCGTTAAGCATGTTGAAGTGCCGCCCGGTGATCGCATCGCAGAATCGCCTCCATCTTATGATCTATTAGATACATTCATACCGTGTTTCGACTCTTTCTTATAGTATCAGGAAGATAGGAAACACTATGAAGTACTTTCAGACAGCCTTGTTGCTTTCAGTGCTCGCATTGGAGAGCGATGCGTTTGCGCCGTCGAAAATTCTTTCGCAGGGAAACACCAAGCTCTTTGCCACGGTCGAAGAAACGACAAACAAAAATGTTGCCCAAACGGAGGACACCAACCGCGACAGTATCATGACTTTCTCCTATGACATGTCCATGGAACCAAAGTACGAGAAACCAACATACCCAGGCACTGGTAATGGCTTATCGGGCGACTCTGGCGAATACGATGTTGTTGTTATTGGCAGTGGCATGGGCGGCTTGGCGTGCGGAGCACTCTCGGCCAAGTATGGCGACAAGGTGCTGGTGCTAGAGTCGCACATCAAGTGTGGAGGATCGGCGCATACATTTTCGCGCATGCACAATGGCGGCAAGTATTCCTTCGAGGTGGGACCGTCTATCTTTGAAGGACTTGATCGGCCGAGTCTAAACCCGCTACGCATGATTTTTGATATTCTTGGAGAGAAAATGCCTGTCAAGACTTACACTGGCCTTGGATACTGGACGCCGACTGGGTATTGGCGGTTTCCAATTGGAAGTAAAAGCTCGTTTGAACAGTTGCTCTTGGAGCAGGCCGAGGACGGCCCAAAGGCAGTCGAGGTATGTCATGATGCGATGACGGCATTGTTATAAAAGCAATGTATGTACGATGCCAATAACATCACCCAATGCTCAATCTCATCTCTACAGGAATGGAATCAACTACGAGCCCGGCTCAAGACGCTCGGAGGGTCGACCGCCGCTGTATCTCTGCTCAATTTGAGACAGGATGCCGGTTTCTTGGCAACCACGGCGGGAAGTCTTCCCTTTGTCATGACGCATCCAGACGTTTTTCTTGATTTGCCATTGACGTTTGACTCTCTCCACAAGACTGTTGATAAGATTGTGACAGTGCCATTTCTTCGTAATTTTATCGATACCATGTGCATCTTTTGTGGGTTCCCCGCCAAGGGCGCCATGACGGCACACATGCTTTACATTTTGGAACGATTCTTTGAGGAGTCGGCTTGCTACTCTGTTCCCATCGGTGGTACTTGTGAAATGGGCAATACACTGCAGCGCGGCTTGGAAAAGTTCGGAGGGAAGTTGCAACTTAATGCACATGTGGACGAAATTATGGTTGAGAATGGACGAGCTGTTGGTGTTCGTCTCAAGAATGGAAAAGTCGTCAAGGCGCGAAAGGCCGTTGTGAGCAATGCGACTCCATTCGACACGGTAAAGATGCTTGGTACGGAGCAAGAGCTGCCACAAGGCGTACAAGACTGGAAGAAGGAGCTTGGAAAGCTTCCTCGTCATGGAGCTATTATGCATTTGTTCCTTGCGATTGATGCGATAGATTTGGATCTTTCGCATATTGAAGATCCAGCGCATTTGGTGGTACAGGATTGGGGTCGGTCACTCCAAGACTCTCAGAACCTTTGCAGTTTTTTCATTCCAAGCCTGCTGGATAAATCTTTGTGCCCCGAAGGCAAACACGTCATACATGTATATTCGTCTGGTGGTGAACCATATGAGCCGTGGGAAAAGCTAACCCCTGGAAGCGCTGAGTACGAGGCTTACAAGGAGAAGCGCGCCGAGGTGCTCTGGCAAGCTGTTGAGCGGTGCATTCCAGATGTGCGGCAACGGTTGGAGTTCTCCATCATTGGCTCTCCTCTTGCACATGAAGCGTTCCTGCGGCGAGACAGAGGGACGTATGGAATGGCGTGGGCCGCTGGGACTTCGGCCCCATACGCTGGCATGCTCAAGAACATCCTGCCGTTTCCTTTCCCAAACTTCAAGACACCTGTCGATGGTCTGCTCCGATGTGGAGACTCATGTTTCCCAGGCATTGGAACACCAAGTGCGGCAGCGAGTGGTGCGATAGTCAGCTCCTCGTTACATCCCGTGAAGAAGCACATTGAGATGCTTCAAGAAGCAAGCAAAATTGACCCCATGTACAAGTTTCTTGATCCTGGATTTATGGCAAATGTATACCTTCCCTTCGTTGAAGGATTAACTCCATCACCTGAGCTGCGAGTAGAAGCAACGGAAAGTGTTAACTAATGAAAGTCACAGGCTTGCCCGATCGATCGGTCGCCGTCTCGATCAATTGACTTAGCATGGACCGTCGGTCATCATGGTGTCGGGTTCAGTTATAACAGCTTTATTGATACTGCGATCTAATTATACATAGCTACATACGGCTACGTAAACTTTAAGCATGTCTTTAAGCTAAATTTAAATAAGCGCGGGTCATAAAATTTACGTTAGGAGGAGATCGGTGAATATACAATCCATGTACAATAGTTTTCTTGTCAATGCATTCATAGTTGTTTACCCGCTTGATAAGAAGGCGACGAGGGCTAGAGTTAGTCTTAGTCGCTCTGGGCCGCCTCGTCGGAACAAGGTGCATGCTCGGCCGTGTAGCTTGCCTTGGGTCGCTCCACAGCGGCACTGCCATGGGCTAGCTCGTATGGATTGCAACCGTAAGAGACACAAACGGGAGAATTCGTGTCCGGTCTGGCCTCGGCGGCTGCCGAAGGGTGTGAATATCCTCCTTGGGCGTATAGCAAGCGAAGTCGACCGCGACAAGCTGCCAACTCTTCGCTGGACCCATGGAGCAGGGAGATCTTGGCAAGCTCGCTCACCAAAAGGTTTGTCGTTGCTCTAGAAGATCCAGGGAGCTCCTCCATGGCTATCATAAGAGCCGCCACTGCAATGGTTGATGTGCGATGCATGACAAAATAGTAGTCAATCACACTTAGTTCTGTCAGGAACCGCGCAAGCTCTAGCACATCATGCCTCGTCTCCATCGAAACTGACACTTGCGGGAGTAGCAATAGCATGTGCTTTACAAAGCTAAAGGAGGTCGGAGGATGCATGTGCCAACACAAGGTTCTGCAAAGAAGCGAATGCACACATTGTTAGTCAGTAGGTCGTCAGTGGGTAGACTATCAATAGGGCGGTATGATTGCCATGCAAACATCCGGAGGGAAGGCAACGGAAGGCCGACGATGACAGACAAGAGGGGCAATTCAGCCAGGCATATATTTTGATGACGTCAATATAGGAATCGGTGCAGAACGAAAGGATTCCATGACGAAAAAGTGCCGACCGACGAGCGCATCATCATCATGGCGATATCATCATGAACCAACATGACTGACCTTAGTATAGACATCTCCATGGCCGCCATTTGCTCTGGACGGAAGTAGCCGCGGCTTAGTTCAATCATGGAAGACATCGAGAGTCGTCCGGGTTCGTGTAGCTTGATGGCGATGAAAAGCGAGGTCATCGCGGCGAGTTGGAATTGCTTCTTGTTGACCGGCCGAGTGGCAAGGTACTTGTCCAAATAGTGCATTGAAATGCTCACCACTTCTCTGGAGAAATCAAAGTGATCGATTACTTGATAGGACCACTCACAGATGCGTTCCCTCCAGATCTCGTTAATTCCTGACGTAGACGATGCCGTAGAGGACGAAGAATTTGAGTTGGCCACCGAGTCTCGAGCCCGGGATGAACTGCCTTCCACTTCGATCTTGCCATCTGAGGAAGAGATTGCTGTTTCCTGTTTGCTAGAATCGAGCTTTTGAGGAATCAATGAGCCGCTCAGATTTGTGGAAGAGGCTGAAGGTAAGGATTCCGCCGTCTTGTCTTGAGGAGGCAAAGAATCATCATCGTCGAGCTTGAGTGAGGCCAGCTTGGCTTGAAAGGAAGGTGCGAGGTAGTCTTGAGTGGTGTAGTGCCGAGCCTCTTGCTCCAGCATCCCATTGAGGCGCTCCGTAAGATCCACCATGTCTTCCGTGTGCAACTTTTTGTGTCTTTCGTAAAGTGCGCGCTGACTCGCAGGTCTCCTCGACCTTGAATCAATTCCAAGCCAGCCGTCGACAATGAGGAATCGCTCTAATTGGTCCGAATACGGCAGTTATTGCTTGGAAATCGTGAAAGGCCTACCGGCACTCAAGATCACGGTCCTCGGAAGTGCAACCAGCAATGCTGACGATCCCGAGCGACATTTTTAGAACACGATCTGTCCTGCCGGAGGTGCACTCATTTACTTATGGCGTCGAAGTTTTTGTCCATAGAAATGCAGTCGACAAAGATGAATACTCACTGGCACATCGCGTCATTGGATTCAGGGTGTCTGTTGTGGCCATCGACGAGTGTTCCATATATCGATTTATTTTACTTAATCGTGTCATGCGCTGGCGTGGCGACGATCGATCGGATGCTTCTTCAACAGGTGAGTAACTTCAGCTTGCAGGACGCTCCACAACACTACGAATGAAATGGCTCGTTTCGTCCGAGCTGCCTAGGGCATATGCTTGGGGCATTTTTAACATGCGAATGAATTGGCTTGTTTCGTCTGAGCTGCCGAGGCATATGCTGAGGGCACTATTAAATTTCTATTGGAAGGAAACGAAGCAACATTTCAATCGTGTTAAAGATTCATTTTGGTTTCTGTGCTCTGATGAGTCTCTCTGCGACATGATAAGACACGAGGTAAGCGACGACCCATTGATCGCGAGGAAGCAGCGCCTCTGCTGCAGTTGCTGCACCAACTGGGTACAAGTACTGTCAGCACCATACACCATTGTGTAGAACAGATACGCAAGTTAGACGAACAAATGAGATAATCGATTGGGTAAATTCGGAAGCTAAACGAGGGGTCAAGTGGGGTGTAAAAAGACATTGCAAGCACCGCCAGGATCACCATGCAGCTGCTCGATGCTTCGACGACGGCAATTCCTCAATGCGTGGCGCTCTGCTTCGTCGATAAGCCAGGGCTCGATGAATCAGATGTACCGGCTCATGTATCCGAGCCATTGGTGCTTTCGTCGTCTCTAGCTACAATCTCTAGTGACTGCGTGTCTCGGGCACTTCGTGAGCTCGTTGCATACGCCTCGGCATCGCTCATTGCTGCGATGACGATGGAGAAGTCGTTTGCGGCCGAGTTATTAGAAGAGGAAACAGCGAACCAATCAACAATGGTGCAGACATTTCGTCCTCAAAGCGCACAAGGCATGGCACTTCACTATCGATTCATTAAAGACGACAATCTGCTCAAAACCCTGTCTGCTCATCTTTTGGCTGCAAACAAGGCTGGTGGCTCTAGTTTAAATGGCAACCAAAATTCTGTGCTACCTGTCTCTGTGTCTGGAGTTTTGTTCTGCGTCGGAATTTCCGGTTTGTCAATTGCTAATACGTCCTCGGCGCTGCGATACTCGCTTCCGCAACGAATGGCCGACTGCCTCACAATAATGATGAAAACTGACCCAAAGGAGACGACTACTGTAAAAGCTTTATTATCAACGTATCTTTTAATGGATGATGAACCAAGAAAGTCGAATGAAATGGCAGATACTCCTGAAATGCTCTTGTTTCAACCATTGAAATCGGACGACAAGGCAGCATCCAACATGGGTATGATGTCGCCCCTTGCTGGTACACTCAATCTACGGCGAATGGCGGGTAACAACGCTGCGGGTGCGGGGAATGCCATTGGGAAAGATACTGATGGAGGAGACGACAATGAAACAAATGCACGACTGCCTGGAGTTCGTCTTGCCCTTGCTCCATCTGGTGCCGACGTAGCAAGAGTAGTGTCCGAGCAGGTCAAAGTCTTGGCGATTGCAGAGTCTGATGCATTATTGCGCAAATATACTCTATCGCATCAAGAAAGAAGAGCAAACTTAGATTTGGCAGGTGGAAGTAAGTCCAGGTTTAGTCGAAGGAAGAATACGTCTCGGGGTGCGACGCGCGATCCTGACTTTGATAACTTTGATTACAAGGGTCCAACGAAAGCGGTGATGACAACCAAGACAGTGAATACTAATTTAAAAAGTGATCCAGTCGTATTACCGACTGTCGTCTATCCGGCAGCAAAAGATGATAATGCAACTAAAGCTTTTGTTCCTGCGCTGGCGGCAGCGCGAGGCGACGTCGGCTCAAGTAGACGCGCCTCAACCTCCTCGGTACAATCCGCGGGCCAAAGGAGTCGAGGCTCGAGGAAAGGATCATCTGCACAATTTGTTGGGGGCGACGACGAGAGTCTTGTATCAGGCATGTCAGACAATCACTCAAGGAGGCGGAGAAGCAGTGGACACGAATTTGAAGACGATGCATCGAACGTGTCGGATGGCAGATCCGGTATTGCTACTCAAGGTCGGTTGCAAGTCAATATTGCACTCAACGAAGATTTTTCATGCTCCTACAAGCTATCGCAACTTTCTACTTGCAGCGTCGAAGGTGTTGTACAGGTAACTTTCATCGTAGTGGATATAATGGGCCAGATGGTGTGTTATCCCTAACCCAGTTTGTTGCGACATGCAGGTTCAAGTAAAAGCAAGTAGCCGGAATAGTGGCCCGTTCATGCTGCTGCTTCGAGATTCCGCAAAGCACATTGGGTCGCTGCAAGAGAACAAAAAATTCGCTGAGGACCTGGGAAAGGGACACGAGTCAGACTTTAGGTACACCATCAACATACCAAAAGGAGATACATACACACCCGTGATTCGGTACAAATGCGTCGACAGCCTTCGTCCGGTCCCTTTGGTACGTACTCGCACTTTTTTTGCGGACCGATGTGTTGTTGATAAAACTTATCGAAATCTTATTGCTTCGGCTTACAGCGAGTTCAAACGAGAGTAAAAGCAGACAGTGATTATTGTCGAGTGGCTCTACAAATAAGTTCAAACCCGAATAACGAAGCGAATCTGACTGATCTTACCATCATTATGGGAGTGCCCGATGAAGTATTGGGAGAGTCGATAATCACACAACCCGAAGGTGGCGTGTGGAACGCCTCGAAACGTAGTGTGATTTGGTGCGTTTCGGAACTTGGGAACGGTGAAAAGTTTCAGCTACAAGCGCGCTTTGAGTTAGGGAATGTGCCTTACGACTTGGAGATAGAAAAGCCAAAGTTCCCAGTCCTCATAAGATCGCAGTGCTTGTTCGCGCAGCTCAGTAACGTCGACATTGACGTGCGAGATATCCCTGACATCTTCCCAGCTGAGATAGAGATGAAACTGGCTAGACGATTTCGCATCGCACATCGAGAGCGATCATAAACACGATTTGTTAAAGTATTGTATTGCGTCAGAGATTATTGTATGTCAGCATATGAATTATATTGGATGGTTGTGAGTCGCATATGCTTGTCAGGCAGAGCAATCTACACTTCCGCTACTTCGCAGTCATCATCGTCGTCATTGGTCACTGACTGATATATTGAAGAATCGACTCCGGCGGCAGCGGCTGCACAAACCTTGGCAAGGCTATCGAGAGGCGCATCCAAACTTTTGGTGTCGCCGACTGCCTCGCGAAGCCTTCGTTGTTCTACTCTTTGCATAGAATACCATTTGTTTTTGATATCATTGTCCGTGCGATTCTCTAGAATAGTGGCCATTGCCATCCATCTGACAGTGAAGGAAAATTAAGGCTTGTGAGAGTCGATGACCTGTTTCACAAGCATCAACTTGCGCAATGGCTACTTACTTCGGCCCGAATGAATCATACATGTCGCTCAAAAGCATCTCCTCCTCGCTCGACCAGCTTCCTTTTTTGATTCCGGGGCGTAGATAGTTGAGCCAGCGATCGCGGCACTGTTTGGCCGTGCGCCCATTGCCCATGCACTTTGCGACATTCGGCCACTTGCACTGCATCGGATCATCAATAGTCGTACCAACAATCTTCACAAGCCGTTCGTCCTCCTGAGTAGTCAGAAACTTGTAAGTGTGGTTGCGAAAACCAAGCAGCAACAAAAGTCTCAGCGCAACGCACAACGTACTTCTTTGCTCCATTTCATGCGAGGGTTACGAGTGATGGCTGCCTTGCCGGCTTTTGCCTTCTTGCTTGCTACAGCGATTTCACTCGTTTGGATTTCATACATTTGAAGGGAGTTGTTTCGTTCTTTCCCATCCGACATTCCAGAAACCTCCGGCAACCGACCAGCACTTAACAGATTGTTGGTAACAAAATGATTGTCCGGACAATTAAAGGCCATGATCAGCTACAAGTAATAGGAGAGTTAAGCATTCAGATAGGTAGGAAGATATTTGGCACATAGAACAAAAGTGCAATTTCGATGCCAGTCACGAGACGACGACCGAATCCGATCGGCAGATCTGAATGCTGTCGCATCGACAATTGCTTTCCATCGGAAAAATCGCAGGCTATCTATGTTGAACTTCCATCTAATCTCCCTATTACTTACTTTTGCTGCATGAGCGTCTAATAAGGCGCATACAATGTAATGCTGGAGTCGTCCAAGCATCCGTTTTCTGTCGTCGAGAGTCAACGTCGGCTCGCTCGTCAACGAGTTTTTCATTGCCGGTCCGATGGTATCTTCGGTGTTTCGGTGCGACATTTCCACGCCCTGATGCGGGCAACCATTGAATCACAACAACTCGCAACGCGAAAAGTTTATTCGCCACATTTCATCTTCCTTTAAAACATTCTGACGATGTCGTCTGATAATAAAGAAGTTGGGAGTGAACAGTCGACGGAAGTCGCAATGGAAACGGACGAACAAGCGGTTGAGGAGCAAGGCGACGAGGAGGACGAGGACGACGACCAGGATGCTGATGGCGACGAAGACGGAGAAGTCGAAGAAGACGAGGATGAAGATGAGAATCCATTGCAGCATCTTCCAGAATATGTCATTCACCGGGTGGAGCGACTTAGAAGCCTCCATGACAAGCGCGAACACATCATGGCAGATTACCTAGCGGAGCGGGCCGCCCTCGAATACAAGTTCGGCGCATTGCTAAACCCGCTCTTCCAGGAGCGAAACTCTATTGTACAAGGAGAGATGGATGATGAAATTGCCAAGGATCACGCAGGTGAGGAAACTACGGACGCGGAAGAAGCACAGGCTGACCATGGCGCACCCGTGAAGGGTATTCCGCAATTTTGGTTGTGTGCCATGATGCACAATGAGACGACTGCCGAGCTCATTACGGAAGACGACGTCGACTGTCTGGAAAAGCTTTGCAATGTGACTTGCGTCGACCGGGAGGACGGTAAAGGTTTTACGCTTCACTTTCACTTTGCTCCCAACGACTACTTTACGAATGAGGTGTTGACAAAGACATACGAAGTGCCCAACATGCTGCTACCAGACGAGCCACTTTTAAAGAACGTTCAGGGAACTCCCATTGCATGGAAGGACGGCCGCTCTTTGACGTTTCGCATGGTCAAGAAGAAGCAGCGCGGCAAGGGCAAGCACGCCGGTCAGGTTCGCACCGTCGAAAAGCAGGAGGATTTGGAGTCGTTCTTTCGCTGGTTTGAACCTCCTGAAATGCCACCCATGGATGAGCTGGACGAGGAAGAAGCTTCGCGACTGGAAGAAATTTACGATAATGATTATGAGGTCGCGCAGGCCTTTCGCTATCAGCTCATTCCGCAAGCCGTTGTTTACTTCACTGGCGAAGTAGGAGACGACCACGTGACTCTGGCAATGGATGGTGAAGATGTGGATGACGAGTGATGCATTGATATTAAACGTAGCATTCTAGTTTCCTTTGAGTACGTAAGAATCAGACTTGGTTTTCTACCCATACAACGTTCCATGCAATGTTTCTTGCTAGAAGGTATTCTTCGTACTCGTACCAGCCTTTCCAAATAGAATCTGTGTTATTTCCCACCCGTAGAGCAAGCTGGTCAGCCACTTGTGTGGGGCATTTAGCAAGGAAGATGGAATGAGCCAGTGTTGTTTTCACTGGCTAAAGTATGCGAGCATTGCAGCGCTGCAAACTGCAGCTGCCAATGACCATACCGTACCTATCGAGTTTTGCAAGGACATAAGTTTATAAAAAAGATCTATTGCATCTATACCGATAGATGAACTGTTAGATATTGGTAATCCTTCCAGGACCACATCGCCAAATCGAACTTTCGTCGCCACAGCGTTTCAAAACCGCTCCGACTTCAGTAGATAGCGGTGCGACAATATTCTTCAACCACGAACAGGCGCGCCATGGCGCGATTCTTTGAGACGCAACGGCGACCGGCTCATACTTCTACCAAGGTCGACTTCCATTTCTAACAAGCTCTGTCATTACTCTGTAACGTAAATACATGTGTTCTGATGCCTCCGCTGCTGCTCAAGGCTGTGCCTTTTTCTCCGCCACTGGCATTATATTCATGGTGCGTGCGTTTCGAATGAATAAAATGTGCCGGGTGACGTGCGAGTCGTATGTACCGTACCTGTTGCTGCTGTAGAACCAGGCAAGCCTCATTACGTTATAAGTTGACTCAATAATCAAAACACATTAACTGCATCACCACATCGTTGCGATAGAAAACATGTGCGTTTCCTTCATGTACGAAATCAGACCGACCGTTCGACACCAACAGTCATCAGTGCATGCAGAGTTGCGTTAATATGCTTTATGATTCGCCCATCTTAGTAAAACTTTACTTTTCATTTCTCACACCGTTTTGTTATCTTTGCTTTAGACATGGGTCGGCATCATGCTAATGAAGCAACCATTTTTTGTAGGTGGCATTGAGGACGTGGAAGCTGCAAAGGGCTCAGCCTTTGGCGCGGCTGGAACGTTTTTCTTTACCTTTCTAATAAGCATGATGTACATGATTCGAGAAGGTCAGCGACTGACGCGAAGCAATAACAGTGGTGGAAGTGTCAACTCGTATGATGACCCAATTCAAGGCGTACGACGACATCCGTTCTTTGACCAACCTGGAACGACTGCGCTTTTTCATGATTACGATCCAGTGGATAGCACAATATCAGTGCCTGGAAGGGAAATGGATAGATCAGGCGTGTTTACATAACCGAGTGGTTGGCTTAGTAAGCGGTTGCATGGATTATCACGTTGAAAGTGCGACGAAACAATGACGAAGGGGGTGGAGGTATGGCTTAACTGCGTTTACAAAGCTGCGAGAGTCGTCTGCGAATACACTATATCTCGAAGTCCGGTGAGGTGGATGTTCAGGTTTCCTGCCGTGAAGTACAGTACGCATCCTGACGCTGTCCATTACTGGATGCACCTTCTATATTTAGGTTCATAAAAAGCTACTCTACAGTATGTTTGAATTTGAAAAATATACAACGTCCCTTTGTTTTATTACACTCATACAGTTGCAAGTTGTTGAAATGAGGCACCAGCAAAGCATTCCATCTTGTAGAGCAGCTAAAATAAGGATGATGCCACCATCCTTGTGTCTCTGGGTCATGAGCATGGCTCTGAGATGGTAATTTCGGTGTATACATGGCATGTTATACGGTAGGGGCACTTGAATGTCACCAGTCACATTGCAGTCTACTGAGACACCGGCCAAGCATACCATATTGTAGCGCAGCCGAAATAATGATGTTGGCACCATTCTGGTGTAATTTGGGCACCTACAGGGCTTGCTGTAGGGGCGTTTGAATGTCACAGCACCTGTGCGCTGAGACTGGTGACAAGTTGTCACCAAATACATTGCCATCCCCTGAGACACCAGCCAAGCCTACCATCTTGTAAAGCAGCCAAAATAATGATGTTGGCACCATTCTGGTGTAATTTGGGCACCTACAGGGCCTGATGTAGGGGTGTTTGAATGACACGGCATCTGTGGGCTGAGACTGGTGACAAGTTGTCACCAAATACATTGCCACCCCCTGAGACACCAGCCAAGCCTACCATCTTGTAGCGCAGCCTGAATAATGATGTTGGCACCATTCTGGTGTAGATTGGTCACCTACAGGGCTGTAGGGGCGTTTGAATGTCACGGCATCTGCGGGCTGAGACTGGTGACAAGTTGTCACCAAATACATTGCCATCCCCTGAGACACCAGCCAAGCCTACCATCTTGTAGCGCAGCCGTAAAATTGATGTTGGCACCATTCTGGTGTAATTTGGGCACCTACAGGGCCTGATGTAGGGTGTCACGGCACCTGTGGGATGAGACTGGTGACAAGTTGTCACCAAATACATTGCCCATCCCCTGAGACACCAGCCAAGCCTACCATCTTGTAGCGCAGCCTGAATAATGATGTTGGCACCATTTTGGTGTAATTTGGGCACCTACAGGGCCTGATGTAGGGGCGTTTGAATGACACGGCATCTGTGGGCTGAGACTGGTGACAAGTTGTCACCAAATACATTGCCATCCCCTGAGACACCAGCCAAGCCTACCATCTTGTAGCACAGCCTGAATAATGATGTTGGCACCATTCTGGTGTAATTTGGGCACCTACAGGGCTTGCTGTAGGTGCGTTTGAATGTCATGGCATATTGGCTGAGACTGGTGACAAGTTGTCACCAAATACATTGCCATCCCCTGAGACACCAGCCAAGCCTACCATCTTGTAGCGCAGCCAGAACAATGTTGTTGGCACCATTCTAGGGTAATTTGGGCACCTACAGGGCTTGCTGTAGGGGCATTTAATTGTCATGGCATCTGCGGGCTGAGACTGGTGACAAGTTGTCACCAAATACATTGCCATCCCCTGAGACACCAGCCAAGCCTACCATCTTGTAGCGCAGCCGGAATAATAATTTTGGCACCATTCTGGTGTAATTTTGTCACCTACAGGGCTTGCTGTAGGGGCGTTTGAATGTCACGGCATCTGCGGGCTGAGACTGGTGACAAGTTGTCACCAAATACATTGCCATCCCCTGAGACACCAGCCAAGCATACCATATTGTAGCGCAGCCGGAATAATGATGTTGGCACCATTCTGGTGTAATTTGGGCACCTACAGGGCTTGCTGTAAGGGGGTTTGAATGTCACGGCATCTGTGAGCCGAGACTGGTGACAAGTTGTCACCAAATACATTGCCATCCCCTGAGACACCAGCCAAGCCTACCATCTTGTAGCGCAGCTGGAATAATGATGTTGGCACCATTCTGGTGTAATTTGGGTACCTACAGGGCTTGCTGTAGGTGCGTTTGAATGTCATGGCATATTGGCTGAGACTGGTGACAAGTTGTCACCAAATACATTGCCATCCCCTGAGACACCAGCCAAGCCTTCCATCTTGTAGCGCAGCCTGATTAAAGATGTTGGCACCATTCTGGTGTAATTTGGGCACCTACAGGGCCTGATGTAGGGGCGTTTGAATGTCATGGCATCTGCGGGCTGAGACTGGTGACAAGTTGTCACCAAATACATTGCCATCCCCTGAGACACCAGCCAAGCCTACCATCTTGTAGCGCAGCCTGAATAATGATGTTGGCACCATTCTGGTGTAATTTGGGCACCTACAGGGCCTGATGTAGGGGCGTTTGAATGTCACGGCATCTGTGGGCTGAGACTGGTGACAAGTTGTCACCAAATACATTGCCATCCCCTGAGACACCAGCCAAGCCTACCATCTTGTAGCACAGCCTGAATAATGATGTTGGCACCATTCTGGTGTAATTTGGGCACCTACAGGGCTTGCTGTAGGGGCGTTTGAATGTCATGGCATATTGGCTGAGACTGGTGACAAGTTGTCACCAAATACATTGCCATCCCCTGAGACACCAGCCAAGCCTACCATCTTGTAGCGCAGCCAGAACAATGTTGTTGGCACCATTCTAGTGTAATTTGGGCACCTACAGGGCTTGCTGTAGGGGCATTTAAATGTCATGGCATCTGCGGGCTGAGACTGGTGACAAGTTGTCACCAAATACATTGCCATCCCCTGAGACACCAGCCAAGCCTACCATCTTGTAGCGCAGCCGGAATAATAATTTTGGCACCATTCTGGTGTAATTTGGTCACCTACAGGGCTTGCTGTAGGGGCGTTTGAATGTCACGGCATCTGCGGGCTGAGACTGGTGACAAGTTGTCACCAAATACATTGCCATCCCCTGAGACACCAGCCAAGCCCACCATCTTGTAGCGCAGCCGGAATAATGATGTTGGCACCATTCTGGTGTAATTTGGGTACCTACAGGGCTTGCTGTAGGTGCGTTTGAATGTCATGGCATATTGGCTGAGACTGGTGACAAGTTGTCACCAAATACATTGCCATCCCCTGAGACACCAGCCAAGCCTACCATCTTGTAGCGCAGCCAAAAAAGTTGTTGGCACCATTCTGGTGTAATTTGGGCACCTACAGGGCCTGATGTAGGGGCGTTTGAATGTCATGGCATCTGCGGGCTGAGACTGGTGACAAGTTGTCACCAAATACATTGCCATCCCCTGAGACACCAGCCAAGCCTACCATCTTGTAGCGCAGCCTGAATAATGATGTTGGCACCATTTGGTGTAATTTGGGCACCTACAGGGCTTGCTGTAGGGGCGTTTGAATGTCACGGCATCTGTGGGCTGAGACTGGTGACAAGTTGTCACCAAATACATTGCCATCCCCTGAGACACCAGCCAAGCCTACCATCTTGTAGCGCAGCCTGAATAATGATGTTGGCACCATTCTGGTGTAATTTGGGCACCTACAGGGCTTGCTGTAGGTGCGTTTGAATGTCATGGCATATTGGCTGAGACTGGTGACAAGTTGTCACCAAATACATTGCCATCCCCTGAGACACCAGCCAAGCCTACCATCTTGTAGCGCAGCCAGAACAATGTTGTTGACACCATTCTAGTGTAATTTGGGCACCTACAGGGCCTGATGTAGGGGCGTTTGAATGTCATGGCATCTGCGGGCTGAGACTGGTGACAAGTTGTCACCAAATACATTGCCATCCCCTGAGACACCAGCCAAGCCTACCATCTTGTAGCGCAGCCTGAATAATGATGTTGGCATCATTCTGGTGTAATTTGGGCACCTACAGGGCCTGATGTAGGGGCGTTTGAATGTCACGGCATCTGTGGGCTGAGACTGGTGACAAGTTGTCACCAAATACATTGCCATCCCCTGAGACACCAGCCAAGCCTACCATCTTGTAGCGCAGCCGGAATAATAATGTTGGCACCATTCTGGTGTAATTTGGGCACCTACAGGGCTTGCTGTAGGGGCGTTTGAATGTCACGGCATCTGCGGGCTGAGACTGGTGACAAGTTGTCACCAAATACATTGCCATCCCCTGAGACACCAGCCAAGCCTACCATCTTGTAGCGCAGCCTGAATAATGATGTTGGCACCATTCTGGTGTAATTTGGGCACCTACAGGGCTTGCTGTAGGTGCGTTTGAATGTCATGGCATCTGCGGGCTGAGACTGGTGACAAGTTGTCACCAAATACATTGCCATCCCCTGAGACACCAGCCAAGCCTACCATCTTGTAGCGCAGCCTGAATAATGATGTTGGCACCATTCTGGTGTAATTTGGGCACCTACAGGGCCTGCTGTAGGGGCGTTTGAATGTCATGGCATCTGCGGGCTGAGACTGGTGACAAGTTGTCACCAAATACATTGCCATCCCCTGAGACACCAGCCAAGCCTACCATCTTGTAGCGCAGCCTGAATAATGATGTTGGCACCATTCTGGTGTAATTTGGGCACCTACAGGGCCTGCTGTAGGGGCGTTTGAATGTCACGGCATCTGTGGGCTGAGACTGGTGACAAGTTGTCACCAAATACATTGCCATCCCCTGAGACACCAGCCAAGCCTACCATCTTGTAGCGCAGCCTGAATAATGATGTTGGCACCATTCTGGTGTAATTTGGGCACCTACAGGGCTTGCTGTAGGGGCGTTTGAATGTCATGGCATCTGCTGGCTGAGACTGGTGACAAGTTGTCACCAAATACATTGCCATCCCCTGAGACACCAACCAAGCCTACCATCTTGTAGCGCAGCCGTAACATTGATGTTGGCACCATTCTGGTGTAATTTGGGCACCTACAGGGCCTGATGTAGGGGCGTTTGAATGTCATGGCATCTGCGGGCTGAGACTGGTGACAAGTTGTCACCAAATACATTGCCATCCCCTGAGACACCAGCCAAGCCTACCATCTTGTAGCGCAGCCTGAATAATGATGTTGGCATCATTCTGGTGTAATTTGGGCACCTACAGGGCTTGCTGTAGGTGCGTTTGAATGTCACGGCATCTGCGGGCTGAGACTGGTGACAAGTTGTCACCAAATACATTGCCATCCCCTGAGACACCAGCCAAGCCTACCATCTTGTAGCGCAGCCTGAATAATGATGTTGGCACCATTCTGGTGTAATTTGGGCACCTACAGGGCTTGCTGTAGGGGCGTTTGAATGTCACGGCATCTGCGGGCTGAGACTGGTGACAAGTTGTCACCAAATACATTGCCATCCCCTGAGACACCAGCCAAGCCTACCATCTTGTAGCGCAGCCTGAATAATGATGTTGGCACCATTCTGGTGTAATTTGGGCACCTACAGGGCTTGCTGTAGGGGCGTTTGAATGTCATGGCATCTGCGACTGAGACTGGTGACAAGTTGTCACCAAATACATTGCCATCCCCTGAGACACCAGCCAAGCCTACCATCTTGTAGCGCAGCCTGAATAATGATGTTGGCACCATTCTGGTGTAATTTGGGCACCTACAGGGCCTGCTGTAGGGGCGTTTGAATGTCATGGCATCTGCGGGCTGAGACTGGTGACAAGTTGTCACCAAATACATTGCCATCCCCTGAGACACCAGCCAAGCCTACCATCTTGTAGCGCAGCCTGAATAATGATGTTGGCACCATTCTGGTGTAATTTGGGCACCTACAGGGCTTGCTGTAGGGGCGTTTGAATGTCACGGCATCTGTTGGCTGAGACTGGTGACAAGTTGTCACCAAATACATTGCCATCCCCTGAGACACCAGCCAAGCCTACCATCTTGTAGCGCAGCCGGAATAATGATGTTGGCACCATTCTGGTGTAATTTGGGCACCTACAGGGCCTGCTGTAGGGGCGTTTGAATGTCACGGCATCTGTGGGCTGAGACTGGTGACAAGTTGTCACCAAATACATTGCCATCCCCTGAGACACCAGCCAAGCCTACCATCTTGTAGCGCAGCCTGAATAATGATGTTGGCACCATTCTGGTGTAATTTGGGCACCTACAGGGCCTGCTGTAGGGGCGTTTGAATGTCATGGCATCTGCGGGCTGAGACTGGTGACAAGTTGTCACCAAATACATTGCCATCCCCTGAGACACCAGCCAAGCCTACCATCTTGTAGCGCAGCCTGAATAATGATGTTGGCACCATTCTGGTGTAATTTGGGCACCTACAGGGCTTGCTGTAGGGGCGTTTGAATGTCACGGCATCTGCGGGCTGAGACTGGTGACAAGTTGTCACCAAATACATTGCCATCCCCTGAGACACCAGCCAAGCCTACCATCTTGTAGCGCAGCCTGAATAATGATGTTGGCACCATTCTGGTGTAATTTGGGCACCTACAGGGCTTGCTGGCGGGCGTTGGCATGTCATGGAATCTGCGGCTGAGACTGGTGACAAGTTGTCACCAAATACATTGCCATCCCCTGAGACACCAGCCAACCGCCCCACATACAATAGCAACAATGTACATTCTTCTAAGTGTAATTTGGGCACCTACAAGGCTTGTCACCTGTGGGTGTGAATGACCCATCCTTGGCCATGAGACTGGTGACAAGTGTCAACCAATACATTGCAATGTGAGACCAGCCAAGCCTACCATTTTTTGGCTACACGAACCATCATTGTTGCCAGCTTAGCCCTCCAATCCATTTCAATTCATGTTTGGTGTCATGATAGGCCAATGCTTAAGTCAGTTGCACCCACCCATTCCAGTCTCCACCACCATGTATGTCATGGTGAGACTCGGCAGATCCAACAACTTGTTGAATCTGCTAGCAGCGCACCTCAAGTGGCACTCCAGACTGCCAGAATGGCCCGCCAGTTCTGGAATACAAAGAACATACATTTGTTAAGTGATTAGATCGCAAAGGCTTGTCACCTTGAGTGTGAAACCCATCCCTTTGCCATGAGACTCCACACATTCAACCAATGGTTGAATGTGCCAGCCGTGCTTTTTTTACTGCACATACCATCAATGTTGCCAGTTGAGCCCTCCAATCCATTTCAATTTCATGTTTGGTGTCATGATGGGCCAATGCTTAAGTCAGTTGCACCCACCCACTCCAGTCTCCACCACCATGTATGTCATGGTGAGACTCGGCAGATCCAACAACTTGTTGAATCTGCTAGCAGCGCACCTCAAGTGGCACTCCAGACTGCCAGAATGGCCTGCCAGTTCTGGAATACAAAGAACATACATTTTTTAAGTGATTAGACCACAAAGGCTTGTCACCTTGGGTGTGAAACCCATTCCTTTGCCATGAGACTCCGCACATTCAACCAATGGTTGAATGTGCCAGCTGTACCCTTTTTGGCTACATGAATCATCATTGTTGCCAGCTTAGCCCTCCAATCCATTTCAATTCATGTTTGGTGTCATGATGGGCCAATGCTTAAGTCAGTTGCATTCACCCATTTCAGTCTCCACCACCATGTATGTCATGGTGAGACTCGGCAGATCCAACAACTTGTTGAATCTGCTAGCAGCGCACAGCACCTCGGGCACTCCAACTGCCAGTGCGCCATCATACAGAAGGCTTGTCACCTTGGGTGTGAAACCCATCCCTTTGCCATGAGACTCCGCACATTCAACCAATGGTTGAATTTGCCAGCCGTATACCCTTTTTGGCTACACGAACCATCATTGTTGCCAGTTGAGCCCTCCAATCCATTTCAATTCATGTTTGGTGTCATGATGGGCCAATGCTTAAGTCAGTTGCACCCACCCATTCCAGTCTCCACCACCATGTATGTCATGGTGAGACTCGGCAGATCAAACAAATTGTTAGATCTGCTAGCAGCACACCTCCAGTAGCATTTCAGACTGCCAGAATGGCCTGCCAGTTCTGGAATACAAAGAACATACATTTTGTAAGTGATTAGACCGCAAAGGCTTGTCACCTTGGGTGTGAAACCCATCCCTTTGCCATGAGACTCCGCACATTCAACCAATGGTTGAATGTGCCAGCCATGTACCCTTTTTGGCTACACGAACCATCATTGTTGCCAGTTGAGCCTCCAATCCATTTCAATTCATGTTTGGTGTCATGATGGGCCAATGCTTAAGTCAGTTGCACCCACCCATTCCAGTCTCCACCACCATGTATGTCATGGTGAGACTCGGCAGATCCAACAACTTGTTGAATCTGCTAGCAGCGCACCTCAAGTGGCACTCCAGACTGCCAGAATGGCCTGCCAGTTCTGGAATACAAAGAACATACATTTTGTAAGTGATTAGACCGCAAAGGCTTGTCACCTTGGGTGTGAAACCCATCCCTTTGCCATGAGACTCTGCACATTCAACCAATGGTTGAATGTGCCAGCCGTATACCCTTTTTGGCTACACGAACCATCATTGTTGCCAGTTGAGCCCTCCAATCCATTTCAATTCATGTTTGGTGTCATGATGGGCCAATGCTTAAGTCAGTTGCACCCACCCATTCCAGTCTCCACCACCATGTATGTCATGGTGAGACTCGGCAGATCCAACAACTTGTTGAATCTGCTAGCAGCGCACCTCAAGTGGCACTCCAGACTGCCAGAATGGCCTGCCAGTTCTGGAATACAAAGAACATACATTTTGTAAGTGATTCGAGCGCAAAGGCTTGTCACCTTGGGTGTGAAACCCATCCCTTTGCCATGAGACTCCGCACATTCAACCAATGGTTGAATGTGCCAGCCGTGTACCCTTTTTGGCTACACGAACCATCATTGTTGCCAGTTGAGCCCTCCAATCCATTTCAATTCATGTCTGGTGTCATGATGGGCCAATGCTTAAGTCAGTTGCACCCACCCATTCCAGTCTCCACCACCATGTATGTCATGGTGAGACTCGGCAGATCCAACAACTTGTTGAATCTGCTAGCAGCGCACCTCAAGTGGCACTCCAGACTGCCAGAATGGCCTGCCAGTTCTGGAATACAAAGAACATACATTTTGTAAGTGATTAGACCGCAAAGGCTTGTCACCTTGGGTGTGAAACCCATCCCTTTGCCATGAGACTCCGCACATTCAACCAATGGTTGAATGTGCCAGCCGTGCACCCTTTTTGGCTACACGAACCATCATTGTTGCCAGTTGAGCCCTCCAATCCATTTCTATTCATGTTTGGTGTCATGATGGGCCAATGCTTGGGTCAGTTGCACCCACCAGTTCCAGTCTCCACCACCATGTGTATGACATGGTGAGACTTGGCAGATCCAACACCTTGTTGGATCTGCTAGCAGCGCACCTCAAGTGGCACTTTAGACTGCCAGAATGGCCTGCCAGTTCTGGAATACAAAGAACATACATTTTTTAAGTGATTAGACCACAAAGGCTTGTCACCTTGGGTGTGAAACCCATCCCTTTGCCATGAGACTCCGCACATTCAACCAATGGTTGAATGTGCCAGCCGTGCACCCTTTTTGGCTACACAAACCATCATTGTTGCCAGCTGAGCCCTCCAATCCATTTCAATTTCATGTTTGGTGTCATGATGGGCCAATGCTTAAGTCAGTTGCACCCACCCACTCCAGTCTCCACCACCATGTATGTCATGGTGAGACTCGGCAGATCCAACAACTTGTTGAATCTGCTAGCAGCGCACCTCAAGTGGCACTCCAGACTGCCAGAATGGCCTGCCAGTTCTAGAATACAAAGAACATACATTTTGTAAGTGATTAGACCGCAAAGGCTTGTCACCTTGGGTGTGAACCCATCCCTTTGCCATGAGGCTCTGCACATTCAATTAATGGTTGAATGTGCCAGCCATGCACCATTTTTGGCTATACAAACCATCATTGTTGCCAGTTGAGCCCTACAATCCATTTCATTTCATGTTTGGTGTCATGATGGGCCAATGCTTAAGTCAGTTGCACCCACCCACTCCAGTCTCCACCACCATGTATGTCATGGTGAGACTCGGCAGATCCAACAACTTGTTGAATCTGCTAGCAGCGCACCTCAAGTGGCACTCCAGACAGCCAGAATGGCCTGCCAGTTCTGGAATACAAGAACATACACTTGTTAAGTGATTAGAGCGCAAAGGCTTGTCACCATGGGTGTGAAACCCATTCCTTTGCCATGAGACTCCGCAGATTCAACCAATGGTTGAATGTGCCAGCCATGTACCCTTTTTGGCTACACGAACCATCATTGTTGCCAGCTGAGCCCTCCAATCCATTTCATTTCATGTTTGGTGTCATGATGGGCCAATGCTTAAGTCAGTTGCACCCACCCATTCCAGTCTCCACCACCATGTATGTCATGGTGAGACTCGGCAGATCCAACAACTTGTTGAATCTGCTAGCAGCGCACCTCAAGTGGCACTCCAGACTGCCAGAATGGCCTGCCAGTTCTGGAATACAAAGAACACCCTTTTTGGCTACACAAACCATCATTGTTGCCAGCTGAGCCCTCCAATCCATTTCAATTTCATGTTTGGTGTCATGATGGGCCAATGCTTAAGTCAGTTGCACCCACCCACTCCAGTCTCCACCACCATGTATGTCATGGTGAGACTCGGCAGATCCAACAACTTGTTGAATCTGCTAGCAGCGCACCTCAAGTGGCACTCCAGACTGCCAGAATGGCCTGCCAGTTCTAGAATACAAAGAACATACATTTTGTAAGTGATTAGACCGCAAAGGCTTGTCACCTTGGGTGTGAACCCATCCCTTTGCCATGAGGCTCTGCACATTCAATTAATGGTTGAATGTGCCAGCCATGCACCATTTTTGGCTATACAAACCATCATTGTTGCCAGTTGAGCCCTACAATCCATTTCATTTCATGTTTGGTGTCATGATGGGCCAATGCTTAAGTCAGTTGCACCCACCCACTCCAGTCTCCACCACCATGTATGTCATGGTGAGACTCGGCAGATCCAACAACTTGTTGAATCTGCTAGCAGCGCACCTCAAGTGGCACTCCAGACAGCCAGAATGGCCTGCCAGTTCTGGAATACAAGAACATACACTTGTTAAGTGATTAGAGCGCAAAGGCTTGTCACCATGGGTGTGAAACCCATTCCTTTGCCATGAGACTCCGCAGATTCAACCAATGGTTGAATGTGCCAGCCATGTACCCTTTTTGGCTACACGAACCATCATTGTTGCCAGCTGAGCCCTCCAATCCATTTCATTTCATGTTTGGTGTCATGATGGGCCAATGCTTAAGTCAGTTGCACCCACCCATTCCAGTCTCCACCACCATGTATGTCATGGTGAGACTCGGCAGATCCAACAACTTGTTGAATCTGCTAGCAGCGCACCTCAAGTGGCACTCCAGACTGCCAGAATGGCCTGCCAGTTCTGGAATACAAAGAACATACATTTTGTAAGTGATTAGACCGCAAAGGCTTGTCACCTTGGGTGTGAAACCCATCCCTTTGCCATGAGACTCCGCACATTCAACCAATGGTTGAATGTGCCCCGTGACAGTTAACCATCCTTGCCAGCTGAGCCCTCCAATCCATTTCAATTCATGTTTGGTGTCATGATGGGCCAATGCTTAAGTCAGTTGCACCCACCCATTCCAGTCTCCATCACCATGTATGTATGGTGAGACTCGGCAGATTCAACAACTTGTTGAATCTGCTAGCAGCGCACCTCAAGTGGCACTCCAGACTGCCAGAATGGCCTGCCAGTTCTGGAATACAAGAACATACATTTGTTAAGTGATTAGAGCGCAAAGGCTTGTCACCATGGGTGTGAAACCCATTCCTTTGCCATGAGACTCCGCACATTCAACCAATGGTTGAATGTGCCAGCCGTGCACCCTTTTTGGCTACACAAACCATCATTGTTGCCAGCTGAGCCCTCCAATCCATTTCAATTCATGTTTGGTGTCATGATGGGCCAATGCTTAAGTCAGTTGCACCCACCCATTCCAGTCTCCACCACCATGTATGTCATGGTGAGACTCGGCAGATCCAACAACTTGTTGAATCTGCTAGCAGCGCACCTCAAGTGGCACTCCAGACTGCCAGAATGGCCTGCCAGTTCTGGAATACAAAGAACATACATTTTGTAAGTGATTAGACCGCAAAGGCTTGTCACCTTGGGTGTGAAACCCATCCCTTTGCCATGAGACTCCGCACATTCAACCAATGGTTGAATGTGCCAGCCGTGCACCCTTTTTGGCTACACAAACCATCATTGTTGCCAGTTGAGCCCTCCAATCCATTTCAATTCATGTTTGGTGTCATGATGGGCCAATGCTTAGGTCAGTTGCACCCACCCATTCCAGTCTCCACCACCATGTATGTCATGGTGAGACTCGGCAGATCCAACAACTTGTTGAATCTGCTAGCAGCGCACCTCAAGTGGCACTCCAGACTGCCAGAATGGCCTGCCAGTTCTGGAATACAAAGAACATACATTTTGTAAGTGATTAGACCGCAAAGGCTTGTCACCTTGGGTGTGAAACCCATCCCTTTGCCATGAGACTCCGCATGGTGAGACTCGGCAGATCCAACAACTTGTTGAATCTGCTAGCAGCGCACCTCAAGTGGCACTCCAGACTGCCAGAATGGCCTGCCAGTTCTGGAATACAAGAACATACATTTGTTAAGTGATTAGAGCGCAAAGGCTTGTCACCATGGGTGTGAAACCCATTCCTTTGCCATGAGACTCCGCACATTCAACCAATGGTTGAATGTGCCAGCCGTGCACCCTTTTTGGCTACACAAACCATCATTGTTGCCAGCTGAGCCCTCCAATCCATTTCAATTCATGTTTGGTGTCATGATGGGCCAATGCTTAAGTCAGTTGCACCCACCCATTCCAGTCTCCACCACCATGTATGTCATGGTGAGACTCGGCAGATCCAACAACTTGTTGAATCTGCTAGCAGCGCACCTCAAGTGGCACTCCAGACTGCCAGAATGGCCTGCCAGTTCTGGAATACAAAGAACATACATTTTGTAAGTGATTAGACCGCAAAGGCTTGTCACCTTGGGTGTGAAACCCATCCCTTTGCCATGAGACTCCGCACATTCAACCAATGGTTGAATGTGCCAGCCGTGCACCCTTTTTGGCTACACAAACCATCATTGTTGCCAGTTGAGCCCTCCAATCCATTTCAATTCATGTTTGGTGTCATGATGGGCCAATGCTTAGGTCAGTTGCACCCACCCATTCCAGTCTCCACCACCATGTATGTCATGGTGAGACTCGGCAGATCCAACAACTTGTTGAATCTGCTAGCAGCGCACCTCAAGTGGCACTCCAGACTGCCAGAATGGCCTGCCAGTTCTGGAATACAAAGAACATACATTTTGTAAGTGATTAGACCGCAAAGGCTTGTCACCTTGGGTGTGAAACCCATCCCTTTGCCATGAGACTCCGCACATTCAACCAATGGTTGAATGTGCCAGCCATGTACCCTTTTTGGCTACACAAACCATCATTGTTGCCAGCTTAGCCCTCCAATCCATTTCAATTCATGTTTGGTGTCATGATGGGCCAATGCTTAAGTCAGTTGCACCCACCCATTCCAGTCTCCACCACCATGTATGTCATGGTGAGACTCGGCAGATCCAACAACTTGTTGAATCTGCTAGCAGCGCACCTCAAGTGGCACTCCAGACTGCCAGAATGGCCTGCCAGTTCTGGAATACAAAGAACATACATTTTGTAAGTGATTAGACCGCAAAGGCTTGTCACCTTGGGTGTGAAACCCATCCCTTTGCCATGAGACTCCGCACATTCAACCAATGGTTGAATGTGCCAGCCATGTACCCTTTTTGGCTACACAAACCATCATTGTTGCCAGTTGAGCCCTCCAATCCATTTCAATTTCATGTTTGGTGTCATGATGGGCCAATGCTTAAGTCAGTTGCACCCACCCACTCCAGTCTCCACCACCATGTATGTCATGGTGAGACTCGGCAGATCCAACAACTTGTTGAATCTGCTAGCAGCGCACCTCAAGTGGCACTCCAGACTGCCAGAATGGACTGCCAGAATGGCCTGCCAGTTCTGGAATACAAGAACATACATTTGTTAAGTGATTAGAGCGCAAAGGCTTGTCACCATGGGTGTGAAACCCATCCCTTTGCCATGAGACTCCGCACGTTCAACCAATGGTTGAATGTGCCAGCCATGTACCCTTTTTGGCTACACGAATCATCACAGTTTCCAACTTAGCCCTCCAATCCATTTCAATTCATGTTTGGTGTCATGATGGGCCAATGCTTAAGTCAGTTGCACCCACCCATTCCAGTCTCCACCACCATGTATGTCATGGTGAGACTCGGCAGATCCAACAACTTGTTGAATCTGCTAGCAGCGCACCTCAAGTGGCACTCCAGACTGCCAGAATGGCCTGCCAGTTCTGGAATACAAAGAACATACATTTTGTAAGTGATTAGACCGCAAAGGCTTGTCACCTTGGGTGTGAAACCCATCCCTTTGCCATGAGACTCCGCACATTCAACCAATGGTTGAATGTGCCAGCCGTGTACCCTTTTTGGCTACACAAACCATCATTGTTGCCAGTTGAGCCCTCCAATCCATTTCAATTCATGTTTGGTGTCATGATGGGCCAATGCTTAAGTCAGTTGCACCCACCCATTCCAGTCTCCACCACCATGTATGTCATGGTGAGACTCGGCAGATCCAACAACTTGTTGAATCTGCTAGCAGCGCACCTCAAGTGGCACTCCAGACTGCCAGAATGGCCTGCCAGTTCTGGAATAAAAAGAACATACATGTTTGAAGTGATTAGACCGCAAAGGCTTGTCACCTTGGGTGTGAAACCCATCCCTTTGCCATGAGACTCCGCACATTCAACCAATGGTTGAATGTGCCAGCCATGTACCCTTTTTGGCTACACAAACCATCATTGTTGCCAGCTTAGCCCTCCAATCCATTTCAATTCTTGGGTGTGAAACCCATCCCTTTGCCATGAGACTCCGCACGTTCAACCAATGGTTGAATGTGCCAGCCATGTACCCTTTTTGGCTACACGAATCATCACAGTTTCCAACTTAGCCCTCCAATCCATTTCAATTCATGTTTGGTGTCATGATGGGCCAATGCTTAAGTCAGTTGCACCCACCCATTCCAGTCTCCACCACCATGTATGTCATGGTGAGACTCGGCAGATCCAACAACTTGTTGAATCTGCTAGCAGCGCACCTCAAGTGGCACTCCAGACTGCCAGAATGGCCTGCCAGTTCTGGAATACAAAGAACATACATTTTGTAAGTGATTAGACCGCAAAGGCTTGTCACCTTGGGTGTGAAACCCATCCCTTTGCCATGAGACTCCGCACATTCAACCAATGGTTGAATGTGCCAGCCGTGTACCCTTTTTGGCTACACAAACCATCATTGTTGCCAGTTGAGCCCTCCAATCCATTTCAATTCATGTTTGGTGTCATGATGGGCCAATGCTTAAGTCAGTTGCACCCACCCATTCCAGTCTCCACCACCATGTATGTCATGGTGAGACTCGGCAGATCCAACAACTTGTTGAATCTGCTAGCAGCGCACCTCAAGTGGCACTCCAGACTGCCAGAATGGCCTGCCAGTTCTGGAATAAAAAGAACATACATGTTTGAAGTGATTAGACCGCAAAGGCTTGTCACCTTGGGTGTGAAACCCATCCCTTTGCCATGAGACTCCGCACATTCAACCAATGGTTGAATGTGCCAGCCATGTACCCTTTTTGGCTACACAAACCATCATTGTTGCCAGCTTAGCCCTCCAATCCATTTCAATTCATGTCTGGTGTCATGATGGGCCAATGCTTAAGTCAGTTGCACCCACCCATTCCAGTCTCCACCACCATGTATGTCATGGTGAGACTCGGCAGATCCAACAACTTGTTGAATCTGCTAGCAGCGCACCTCAAGTGGCACTCCAGACTGCCAGAATGGCCTGCCAGTTCTGGAATACAAAGAACATACATTTTGTAAGTGATTAGACCGCAAAGGCTTGTCACCTTGGGTGTGAAACCCATCCCTTTGCCATGAGGCTCTGCACATTCAACCAATGGTTGAATGTGCCAGCCATGCACCATTTTTGGCTATACAAACCATCATTGTTGCCAGTTGAGCCCTACAATCCATTTCAATTCATGTTTGGTGTCATGATGGGCCAATGCTTAAGTCAGTTGCACCCACCCATTCCAGTCTCCACCACCATGTATGTCATGGTGAGACTCGGCAGATCCAACAACTTGTTGAATCTGCTAGCAGCGCACCTCAAGTGGCACTCCAGACTGCCAGAATGGCCTGCCAGTTCTGGAATACAAACAACCATACATTTTGAAGTGATAAGACCGCAAAGGCTTGTCACCTTGGGTGTGAAACCCATCCCTTTGCCATGAGACTCCATACATTCCTCCAACCACCAATCGTTGGTGTCAGATGGGCCAGGTTGCCTTCCACCCATTTGGCTCATGGTGAGACTCGGCAGATCCAACAACTTGTTGAATCTGCTAGCAGCGCACCTCAAGTGGCACTCCAGACTGCCAGAATGGCCTGCCAGTTCTGGAATACAAAGAACATACATTTTTTAAGTGATTAGACCACAAAGGCTTGTCACCTTGGGTGTGAAACCCATCCCTTTGCCATGAGACTCCGCACATTCAACCAATGGTTGAATGTGCCAGCCATGTACCCTTTTTGGCTACACAAACCATCATTGTTGCCAGTTGAGCCCTCCAATCCATTTCAATTCATGTCTGGTGTCATGATGGGCCAATGCTTAAGTCAGTTGCACCCACCCATTCCAGTCTCCACCACCATGTATGTCATGGTGAGACTCGGCAGATCCAACAACTTGTTGAATCTGCTAGCAGCGCACCTCAAGTGGCACTCCAGACTGCCAGAATGGCCTGCCAGTTTTGAAATACAAAGAACATACATTTTTTAAGTGATTAGACCACAAAGGCTTGTCACCTTGGGTGTGAAACCCATCCCTTTGCCATGAGACTCCGCTGTACCCTTTTTGGCTACATGAACCATCATTGTTGCCAGCTGAGCCCTCCAATCCATTTCAATTCATGTTTGGTGTCATGATGGGCCAATGCTTAAGTCAGTTGCACCCACCCATTCCAGTCTCCACCACCATGTATGTCATGGTGAGACTCGGCAGATCCAACAACTTGTTGAATCTGCTAGCAGCGCACCTCAAGTGGCACTCCAGACTGCCAGAATGGCCTGCCAGTTCTGGAATACAAAGAACATACATTTTGTAAGTGATTAGACCGCAAAGGCTTGTCACCTTGGGTGTGAAACCCATCCCTTTGCCATGAGACTCCGCACATTCAACCAATGGTTGAATGTGCCAGCCGTGTACCCTTTTTGGCTACACGAACCATCATTGTTGCCAGCTGAGTCCTCCAATCCATTTCAATTCATGTTTGGTGTCATGATGGGCCAATGCTTAAGTCAGTTGCACCCACCCATTCCAGTCTCCACCACCATGTATGTCACGGTGAGACTAGGCAGATCCAACAACTTGTTGAATCTGCTAGCAGCGCACCTCAAGTGGCACTCCAGACTGCCAGAATGGCCTGCCAGTTCTGGAATACAAAGAACATACATTTTGTAAGTGATTAGACCACAAAGGCTTGTCACCTTGGGTGTGAAACCCATCCCTTTGCCATGAGACTCCGCTGTACCCTTTTTGGCTACACGAACCATCATTGTTGCCAGTTGAGCCATCCAATCTATTTCAATTCATGTTTGGTGTCATGATGGGCCAATGCTTAAGTCAGTTGCACCCACCCATTCCAGTCTCCATCACCATGTATGTCATGGTGAGACTCGGCAGATCCAACAACTTGTTGAATCTGCTAGCAGCGCACCTCAAGTGGCACTCCAGACTGCCAGAATGGCTGTACCCTTTTTGGCTACACGAACCATCATTGTTGCCAGTTGAGCCATCCAATCTATTTCAATTCATGTTTGGTGTCATGATGGGCCAATGCTTAAGTCAGTTGCACCCACCCATTCCAGTCTCCATCACCATGTATGTCATGGTGAGACTCGGCAGATCCAACAACTTGTTGAATCTGCTAGCAGCGCACCTCAAGTGGCACTCCAGACTGCCAGAATGGCCTGCCAGTTCTGGAATACAAAGAACATACATTTTGTAAGTGATTAGACCACAAAGGCTTGTCACCTTGGGTGTGAAACCCATCCCTTTGCCATGAGACTCCGCACATTCAACCAATGGTTGAATGTGCCAGCCGTGCACCCTTTTTGGCTACACAAACCATCATTGTTGCCAGTTGAGCCCTCCAATCCATTTCCATTTCATGTTTGGTGTCATGATGGGCCAATGCTTAAGTCAGTTGCACCCATTCCAATCTCCACCACCATGTATGACATGGTGAGACTCTGCATATCCAACAACTTGTTAAATCTGCCAGCACTGCACCTCAAGTGGCACTTCCGACTGCCAGAATGGCCTGCCAGTTCTGGAATACAAAAACATACATTTTGTAAGTGATTAGACCGCAAAGGCTTGTCACCTTGGGTGTGAAACCTGTCACTGTGCCATGAGATTGCGCACATTCAACTAACATATGGTTGAATGTGCCAGCTGTGCCCCCTTCTTGGCTACACAAACCATCATTGTTGCCAGTTGAGCCTTCCAATCCATTTCAATTCATGTTTGGTGTCATGATGGGCCAATGCTTAAGTCAGTTGCACCCACCCATTCCAGTCTCCACCACCATGTATGTCATGGTGAGACTCAGCAGATCCAACAACTTGTTGAATCTGCTAGCAGCACCGCAAGTGGCACTCCAGACTGCCAGAATGGCCTGCCAGTTTTGAAATACAAAGAACATACATTTTTGAAGTGATAAGACCGCAAAGGCTTGTCACCATGGGTGTGAAACCCATCCTTTTGACATGAGACTCCGCACATTCAACCAATGGTTGAATGTGCCACACCCTTTTTGGCTACACAAACCATCATTGTTGCCAGCTGAGCCTTCCAATCCATTTCAATTCATGTTTGGTGTCATGATGGGCCAATGCTTAAGTCACAGTTGCACCCACCATTCCAGTCTCCATCACCATGTATGTCATGGTGAGAACTGCAGATCCAACAACTTGTTGAATCTGCTAGCAGCCACCTCAAGTGGCACTCCAGACTGCCAGAATGCCTGCCAGTTCTGGAATACAAAGAACATACATTTTTTAAGTGATTAGAGTGAAGGTTTGTCACCTTGGGTGTGAACCCATCCCCTTTGCCATGAGACTCCGCACATTCAACCAATCGTTGAATGTGCCAGCACGCACCCTTTTGGCTACACAAACCATATTTGTTGCCAAGTTGAGCCCTCCAATCCATTTCCATTCATGTTTGGTGTCATGATGGGCCAATGCTTGAGTCAGTTGCACCCACCATTCCAGTCTCACCACCATGTATGTCATGGTGAGACTCGGCAGATCCAACAACTTGTTGAATCTGCTAGCAGCGCACCTCAAGTGGCACTCCAGACTGCCAGAATGGCCTGCCAGTTCTGGAATAAAAAGAACATACATTTTGTAAGTGATTAGACCACAAAGGCTTGTCACCTTGGGTGTGAACCCATCCCCTTTGCCATGGGTCTCCACACATTGCCCAACCAATCGTTGCCCTTTTTGGCTACACAAACCATCATTGTTGCCAGTTGAGCCTTCCAATCCATTTCAATTCATGTTTGGTGTCATGATGGGCCAATGCTTAAGTCAGTTGCACCCACCCATTCCAGTCTCCACCACCATGTATGTCATGGTGAGACTCAGCAGATCCAACAACTTGTTGAATCTGCTAGCAGCGCCGCAAGTGGCACTTCAGACTGCCAGAATGGCCTGCCAGTTTTGGAATACAAAGAACATACATTTTTGAAGTGATAAGACCGCAAAGGCTTGTCACCTTGGGTGTGAAACCCATCCTTTTGCCATGAGACTCCGCGCATTCAACCAATGGTTGAATGTGCCACACCCTTTTTGGCTACACAAACCATCATTGTTGCCAGCTGAGCCTTCCAATCCATTTCAATTCATGTTTGGTGTCATGATGGGCCAATGCTTAAGTCACAGTTGCACCCACCATTCCAGTCTCCATCACCATGTATGTCATGGTGAGAACTGCAGATCCAACAACTTGTTGAATCTGCTAGCAGCCACCTCAAGTGGCACTCCAGACTGCCAGAATGCCTGCCAGTTCTGGAATACAAAGAACATACATTTTTTAAGTGATTAGAGTGAAGGTTTGTCACCTTGGGTGTGAACCCATCCCCTTTGCCATGAGACTCCGCACATTCAACCAATCGTTGAATGTGCCAGCACGCACCCTTTTGGCTACACAAACCATATTTGTTGCCAAGTTGAGCCCTCCAATCCATTTCCATTCATGTTTGGTGTCATGATGGGCCAATGCTTGAGTCAGTTGCACCCACCATTCCAGTCTCACCACCATGTATGTCATGGTGAGACTCGGCAGATCCAACAACTTGTTGAATCTGCTAGCAGCGCACCTCAAGTGGCACTCCAGACTGCCAGAATGGCCTGCCAGTTCTGGAATAAAAAGAACATACATTTTGTAAGTGATTAGACCACAAAGGCTTGTCACCTTGGGTGTGAACCCATCCCCTTTGCCATGGGTCTCCACACATTGCCCAACCAATCGTTGTTGCCGTTCTATCCATTCATCATCATCTTTTTTGGCCACAACCACATCTGTTGTAGTTGAGCCCCCCAATCCATTTCCATTCATGTTGGGTGTCATGATGGGCCAACAGGTGGCCGTGTGCCCATCCCCCCATTTTCGATCATCATGTTGTGTCATTGGGCCATGTGAGTCACCCCACCCATCCGTCACCAACATGTATGTCATGGAGACTAGGCAGATCCAACAACTTGTTGAATCTGCTGCAGCGCACCCTCAAGTGGCACTTCAGACTGCCAGAATGGTTTCTGGAATACAAAGAACATGTCACTGCAAGGCTTGTCACCTTGGGTGTGAAACCATCCTTTTGCCATGAGACTCCACATTCAACCAATCTGAATGTGCCACACCCTTTTTTGGCATCACGAACCATCATTGTTGCCAGCTTAAGCCCCCAATCCAATTTTCAATTCATGTTTGGTGTCATGATGGGCCAATGCTTAAGTCAGTTGCACCCCATCCATTCCAGTTTCCACCACCATGTATGTATGGTGAGACTTGGCAGATCCAACAACTTGTTGAATCTGCTAGCAGCGCACCTCAAGTGGCACTCCAGACTGCCAGAATGGCCTGCCAGTTCTGGAATACAAAGAACATACATTTTTTAAGTGATTAGACCACAAAGGCTTGTCACCTTGGGTGTGAAACCCATCCCTTTGCCATGAGACTCCGCTGTACCCTTTTTGGCTACATGAATCATCATTGTTGCCAGCTTAGCCCTCCAATCCATTTCAATTCATGTTTGGTGTCATGATGGGCCAATGCTTAAGTCAGTTGCAACCCACCCATTCAGTCTCCACCACCATGTATGTTGTACCCTTTTTGGCTACATGAATCATCATTGTTGCCAGCTTAGCCCTCCAATCCATTTCAATTCATGTTTGGTGTCATGATGGGCCAATGCTTAAGTCAGTTGAAACCCACCCATTCAGTCTCCACCACCATGTATGTGCATTGTAGACTGGAGATCCCAACTTGAATTCTACACGCCCTCAAGTGGCACTTCCTGCAGAATGGACCTGCCAGTTTTGGAATACAAAGAACATACATTTTTTTTCATAAGTGATTAGACCCAAAGGCTTGTCACCTTGGGTGTAAACCCATTCCTTTGCCATGAGACTCCGCGACATTCAACCAATGGTTGAATGTGCCGTGACCCTTTTGGCTCCAGCCATCATTTTGCCAGCTGAGCCCCAATCCATTTCAATTCATGTTTGGTGTCATGATGGGCCAATGCTAGTCACTTGCCACCCATTCCAGTCTCCACCACCATGTATGTCATGGTGAGACTTCGGCAGATCCAACAACTTGGGCACCTCAAGTGGCACTCCAGACTGCCAGAATGGCCTGCCAGTTCTGGAATAAAAAGAACATACATTTTGTAAGTGATTAGACCACAAAGGCTTGTCACCTTGGGCGTGAAACCCATCCCTTTGCCATGAGACTCCGCACATTCAACCAATGGTTGAATGTGCCAGCCGTGCACCCTTTTTGGCTACATAAACCATCATTGTTGCCAGCTGAGCCCTCCAATCCATTTCAATTCATGTTTGGTGTCATGATGGGCCAATGCTTAAATCAACTGCACCCACCCATTCCAGTATTCACCACCATGTATGTCATGGTGAGACTGGGCAGATCCAACAACTTGTTGAATCTGCTAGCAGCGCACCTCAAGTGGCACTCCAGACTGCCAGAATGGCCTGCCAGTTCTGGAATAAAAAGAACATACATTTTGTAAGTGATTAGACCACAAAGGCTTGTCACCTTGGGCGTGAAACCCATCCCTTTGCCATGAGACTCCGCACATTCAACCAATGGTTGAATGTGCCAGCCGTGCACCCTTTTTGGCTACATAAACCATCATTGTTGCCAGCTGAGCCCTCCAATCCATTTCAATTCATGTTTGGTGTCATGATGGGCCAATGCTTAAGTCAGTTGCACCCACCCATTCCAGTCTCCACCACCATGTATGTCATGGTGAGACTCGGCAGATCAAACAACTTGTTGAATCTGCTAGCAGCGCACCAAAAGTGGCACTCCAGACTGCCAGAATGGCTTGCCAGTTCTGGAATACAAAGAACATACATTTTTGAAGTGATTAGACCGCAAAGGCTTGTCACCTTGGGTGTGAAACCCATCCCTTTGCCATGAGACTCCGCACGTTCGACCAATGGTTGAATGTGCCAGCCATGTACCCTTTTTGGCTACACAAACCATCATTGTTGCCAGTTGAGCCACTACCTTGGTAACCACGCTTACTTGCCAGTTGAGCCCTCCAATCCATTTCAATTCATGTTTGGTGTCATGATGGGCCAATGCTTAAGTCAGTTGCACCCACCCATTCCAGTCTCCACCACCATGTATGTCATGGTGAGACTCGGCAGATCCAACAACTTGTTGAATCTGCTAGCAGCGCACCTCAAGTGGCACTCCAGACTGCCAGAATGGCTTGCCAGTTCTGGAATACAAAGAACATACATTTTTGAAGTGATTAGACCGCAAAGGCTTGTCACCTTGGGTGTGAAACCCATCCCTTTGCCATGAGACTCCGCACATTCAACCAATGGTTGAATGTGCCAGCCATGTACCCTTTTTGGCTACACAAACCATCATTGTTGCCAGTTGAGCCCTCCAATCCATTTCAATTCATGTTTGGTGTCATGATGGGCCAATGCTTAGTCAGTTGCACCCACCCATTCCAGTCTCCACCAACATGTATGTCATGATGAGACTAGGCAGATCCAACAACTTGTTGAATCTGCTAGCAGCGCACCTCAAGTGGCACTCCAGACTGCCAGAATGGCCTGCCAGTTTTGGAATACAAAGAACATACATACATTTTGTAAGTGATTAGACCACAAAGGCTTGTCACCTTGGGTGTGAAACCCATCCCTTTGCCGTACCACCAATGGTGAATGTGCCAGCCACCATTTTTGGCTATACAAACCATCATTGTTGCCAGTTGAGCCCTCCAATCCATTTCAATTCATGTTTGGTGTCATGATGGGCCAATGCTTAGGTATGTTGCACCCACCCATTCCAGTCTCCACCACCATGTATGTCATGGTGAGACTCGGCAGATCCAACAACTTGTTGAATCTGCTAGCAGCGCACCTCAAGTGGCACTCCAGACTGCCAGAATGGCCTGCTAGTTCTGGATTACAAAGAACATACATTCTGTAAGTGATTGGACCGCAAAGGATTGTCATCTTGGGTATAAAACCCATCCCTTTGCCATGAGACTCCGCACATTCAACCAATGGTTGAATGTGCCAGCCATGTACCCTTTTTGGCTACACAAACCATCATTGTTGCCAGCTTAGCCCTCCAATCCATTTCAATTCATGTTTGGTGTCATGATGGGCCAATGCTTAAGTCAGTTGCACCCACCCATTCCAGTCTCCACCACCATGTATGTCATGGTGAGACTCGGCAGATCCAACAACTTGTTGAATCTGCTAGCAGCGCACCTCAAGTGGCACTCCAGACTGCCAGAATGGCCTGCCAGTTCTGGAATACAAAGAACATACATTTTTTTAGTAATTAGACCGCAAAGGCTTGTCACCTTGGGTGTGAAACCCATCCCTTTGCCATGAGACTCCGCACATTCAACCAATGGTTGAATGTGCCAGCCGTGCACCCTTTTTGGCTACACGAACCATCATTGTTGCCAGCTTAGCCCTCCAATCCATTTCAATTCATGTTTGGTGTCATGATGGGCCAATGCTTAAGTCAGTTGCACCCACCCATTCCAGTCTCCACCACCATGTATGTCATGGTGAGACTCGGCAGATCCAACAACTTGTTGAATCTGCTAGCAGCGCACCTCAAGTGGCACTCCAGACTGCCAGAATGGCCTGCCAGTTCTGGAATACAAAGAACATACATTTTTTAAGTGATTAGACCGCAAAGGCTTGTCACCTTGGGTGTGAAACCCATCCCTTTGCCATGAGACTCCGCACATTCAACCAATGGTTGAATGTGCCAGCCGTGCACCCTTTTTGGCTACACGAACCATCATTGTTGCCAGCTTAGCCCTCCAATCCATTTCAATTCATGTTTGGTGTCATGATGGGCCAATGCTTAGTCAGTTGCACCCACCCATTCCAGTCTCCACCAACATGTATGTCATGGAGAGACTAGGCAGATCCAACAACTTGTTGAATCTGCTAGCAGCGCACCTCAAGTGGCACTCCAGACAGCCAAAATGGCTTGCCAGTTTTGGAATACAAAGAACATACATTTTTGAAGTGATAAGACCGCAAAGGCTTGTCACCTTGGGTGTGAAACCCATCCCTTTGCCATGAGACTCCGCGCATTCAACCAATGGTTGAATGTGCCAGCCGTGCACCCTTTTTGGCTATACGATCCATCATTGTTGCCAGCTTAGCCCTCCAATCCATTTCAATTCATGTTTGGTGTTATGATGGGCCAATGCTTAAGTCAGTTGCACCCACCCATTCCAGTCTCCACCACCATGTATGTCATGGTGAGACTCAATGGTTGAATGTGCCAGCCATGTACCCTTTTTGGCTACACAAACCATCATTGTTGCCAGCTTAGCCCTCCAATCCATTTCAATTCATGTTTGGTGTCATGATGGGCCAATGCTTAAGTCAGTTGCACCCACCCATTCCAGTCTCCACCACCATGTATGTCATGGTGAGACTCGGCAGATCCAACAACTTGTTGAATCTGCTAGCAGCGCACCTCAAGTGGCACTCCAGACTGCCAGAATGGCCTGCCAGTTCTGGAATACAAAGAACATACATTTTTTTAGTAATTAGACCGCAAAGGCTTGTCACCTTGGGTGTGAAACCCATCCCTTTGCCATGAGACTCCGCACATTCAACCAATGGTTGAATGTGCCAGCCGTGCACCCTTTTTGGCTACACGAACCATCATTGTTGCCAGCTTAGCCCTCCAATCCATTTCAATTCATGTTTGGTGTCATGATGGGCCAATGCTTAAGTCAGTTGCACCCACCCATTCCAGTCTCCACCACCATGTATGTCATGGTGAGACTCGGCAGATCCAACAACTTGTTGAATCTGCTAGCAGCGCACCTCAAGTGGCACTCCAGACTGCCAGAATGGCCTGCCAGTTCTGGAATACAAAGAACATACATTTTTTAAGTGATTAGACCGCAAAGGCTTGTCACCTTGGGTGTGAAACCCATCCCTTTGCCATGAGACTCCGCACATTCAACCAATGGTTGAATGTGCCAGCCGTGCACCCTTTTTGGCTACACGAACCATCATTGTTGCCAGCTTAGCCCTCCAATCCATTTCAATTCATGTTTGGTGTCATGATGGGCCAATGCTTAGTCAGTTGCACCCACCCATTCCAGTCTCCACCAACATGTATGTCATGGAGAGACTAGGCAGATCCAACAACTTGTTGAATCTGCTAGCAGCGCACCTCAAGTGGCACTCCAGACAGCCAAAATGGCTTGCCAGTTTTGGAATACAAAGAACATACATTTTTGAAGTGATAAGACCGCAAAGGCTTGTCACCTTGGGTGTGAAACCCATCCCTTTGCCATGAGACTCCGCGCATTCAACCAATGGTTGAATGTGCCAGCCGTGCACCCTTTTTGGCTATACGATCCATCATTGTTGCCAGCTTAGCCCTCCAATCCATTTCAATTCATGTTTGGTGTTATGATGGGCCAATGCTTAAGTCAGTTGCACCCACCCATTCCAGTCTCCACCACCATGTATGTCATGGTGAGACTCTGTTGCAGCCCACAAGTGGCACTCCAGACTGCCAGAATGGCCTGCCAGTTCTGGAATACAGAACAACATACATTTTTGAAGTCTGCAAAACCGCAAAGGCTTGTCACCATGGGTGTGAAACCCATCCTTTTGACATGAGACTCCGCACATTCAACCAATGGTTGAATGTGCCAGCCGTGCACCCTTTTTGGCTACACGAACCATCATTGTTGCCAGCTTAGCCCTCCAATCCATTTCAATTTCATTTTTGGTGTCATGATGGCAATACGTCAACACCCAGTCTCCACCACCATGCATTCATGGTGAGACTCGGCAGATCCAACAACTTTTGAATTGTGCATCCAGTGGCACTCCAGACTGCCAGAAAGGCCTGCCAGCTGCCAGAAAGGCCTGCCAGACTGGAAACAGAAACATTTTTTTAGTAATTAGACCGCAAAGGCTTGTCACCTTGGGTGTGAAACCCATCCCTTTGCCATGAGACTCCGCACGTTCAACCAATGGTTGAATGTGCCAGCCGTGCACCCTTTTTGGCTACACAAACCATCATTGTTGCCAGTTGAGCCCTCCAATCCATTTCAATTCATGTTTGGTGTCATGATGGGCCAATGCTTAAGTCAGTTGCACCCACCCATTCCAGTCTCCACCACCATGTATGTCATGGTGAGACTCGGCAGATCCAACAACTTGTTGAATCTGCTAGCAGCGCACCTCAAGTGGCACTCCAGACTGCCAGAATGGCCTGCCAGTTCTGGAATACAAAGAACATACATTTTTGAAGTGATTAGATCGCAAAGGCTTGTCACCTTGGGTGTGAAACCCATCCCTTTGCCATGAGACTCCGCACGTTCAACCAATGGTTGAATGTGCCAGCCGTGCACCCTTTTTGGCTACACGAACCATCATTGTTGCCAGTTGAGCCCTCCAATCCATTTCAATTCATGTTTGGTGTCATGATGGGCCAATGCTTAAGTCAGTTGCACCCACCCATTCCAGTCTCCACCACCATGTATGTCATGGTGAGACTCGGCAGATCCAACAACTTGTTGAATTTGCTAGCAGCGCACCTCAAATGGCACTCCAGACTGCCAGAATGGCCTGCCAGTTCTGGAATACAAAGAACATACATTTTTGAAGTGATTAGACCACAAAGGCTTGTCACCTTGGGTGTGAAACCCATCCCTTTGCCATGAGACTCCGCAAATTCAACCAATGGTTGAATGTGCCAGCCGTGCACCCTTTTTGGCTACACAAACCATCATTGTTGCCAGTTGAGCCCTCCAATCCATTTCAATTCATGTTTGGTGTCATGATGGGCCAATGCTTAAGTCCATTGCACCCACCCATTCCAGTCTCCACCACCATGTATGTCATGGTGCGGCAGATCCAACAACTTGTTGAATCTGCTAGCAGCGCACCTCAAGTGGCACTCCAGACTGCCAGAATGGCCTGCCAGTTCTGAAATACATATAACATACATTTTTTTAGTGATAAATGCAAAGGCTTGTCACCTTGGGTGTGAAACCCATCCCTTTGCCATGAGACTCTGCACATTGTACCAATGGTTGCTGTGCCAGCCGTGCACCCTTTTTGGCTACACGTACCATCAATGTTGCCTGTCAACCAATGCTACATGTGAGCTTAGAATGATTTCTATGCACCAATCTCACCACATATGTGTCCCCAAGCATAGCCAGAACAGAATTCATGGAACAAGACTAGTGGGGGTAATCTTTGAAGGCCTTACACTATAGCACCATGGATTTGGTCACTGTGTTGATCTTTGCCCTCCCCAACAACCGATGCTACATGTGAGCTGGGAATGATTGTTATGCACCAATCTCACCGCATACATGTATCCAAGCATAGCCAGAACAGAATTTATGGAACAAGACTAGTGGAGGTGTCGTTAAAGGCCACACACTGTAGCACCGTAGCACCTTGTAGCTGGTTACTGTGTAGCTTTGCCCTCCCAAACAACTGATGCTACACATGAGATGGGAATGATTGTTATGCACCAATTTCACTGCATACATGTCCCCAAGGATAGCCAGAACGGAATTTATGGAACAAGACTATTGGGGGTAGTCGTTGAAGGCCACACACTGTAGCACCATGGAGCGGGTTATTTATGGAACAAGACTATTGGGGGTAGTCGTTGAAGGCCACACACTGTAGCACCATGGAGCGGGTTGCAGTTTGACAGTCTTTGTGTGCGCGGAACGCGTAAAAGTCTTTGCAGGCTTTGTGAAACCATTGATCCTGCCACCTCCCCGCCCCGCGAATGTGTTTAAGGATGTTGCCTCCATCCCGGTGTCTAACTGCTCATTTGCAAAGCACACACAACTTGATAATACCTTGGAATCGCAACGGTACTCATATATTTTCGACGAAACAAAATTCGTGCGCACTTTAGATCGCACAATTTTGCTGCGTAGTACAGTTAATGACAATAACATGTCAACGGAAGACGGAAACCAGTCGAGTCGAGAAATTGATGTGCAGTTAGCGCTCGAAATCTTGTCGCAGCGATCGGGCGGAGATGTTGCCCATCACCATGGTGCTGCTGCTGCCCCTTGTGCGCACCATGCGGCCGACGAGACTCAAGCTTTGGGACAAGTCATTGATCTCAATCCTCAAGAGCAGTCCATCAATGAAGAAAAGGAAGATTTGGAGACACAGCAAGCTGTTTTGGATCAAGAGCGAGACAGAAAACGGGCGGAGCTTGAAGCGAAACTGCAAAACATGACGGATAAAGAGCTCGTTCAGGCGGTTTTGGAGGCGCAGCAGCAGCGGGTGCAAACCTATCGAAGCTTCAATAATGGTTTAGATTCCATCCTTTCTTCCACCGGTAGCCTTTCAAGATATCCGCAAGTTTGCGCAGAGGCAACGGCGCAGTTTGCTGTTGTGAGCGACACAATTAATGGCATTCAAACGCGTCTTGCCTCGATTAAAAAGCGACAAGACTTGGCCAAACTAGTCAGCAGCTTGCAGCAACAGGAGAAGGAGAAGCTAAACCTGACTGCGGCTTTGCACTTGGAACGCATTCGCGAGAGTCAGGGTGGCGACGAGCGTGACTTGGCGCTCCTAGCACAAGGCATTCAGTCGCTCGAGCGCAAAATTGGATCTGGCATGGAAGCTGTCAATGAGATTATTGAGGAGTTGCAGTGCGTACTGATAGATGGGTGAGGTAACTTGTTGTGGCTGTTAAAGCTATGCCGTCGAACGTACTACACATGTCATGATTTACTCAGCCAAAACACTACTTGAGTACAAGTTATGACTCTACTCATTAAGCTTTAACATCAGCGTTATACAGCTTCTAGCGATGATAAGTTATGGATTGGGAAGGTTAAGAATATCACCTAGCGCCGCATCGAATTCCTTGATATTAAGCGAGTTCTCGTCCTTGATTCGTTGCCGCTGCTCGTCCACCTTTGCTTGTGGAAAGTAGGCAATAAATGAGTCTATTGACTGCTTTGTCGCGTCAAGGCCTTTAAGAACAAGTGTCTCTTTTCCAGTCATGCTATTTTGGCCGACCTGTGCGAGACGTGAAACCAGGTGAGCAAAAGGGTAGCTCGCGATCTTCAGTTCTGCCATAACATTACACAAGTCATCGCACCTTAATGTTTTCAACATCTGAAGAATCGAAATACTCAAGAATGGTATACAAATTCTGCACCGCCGATTGTCCCACTTGCGCAGCTTCTAGTCGCTTGGAGGAGTCTTCAATGTAGGTGCTCGCTTGCACAAACTGGTCGGCCAACCGATAGTTTTCCAGCATAAATTTGACTGCCAGCTTGACATTGGCGCGCTGCACATCCTTGAACTTGCCGGAGTTGATGAGGCGCGACTCTTGCTGCGTGGCTTCACGAACGCGAAGAATCTTGTAGAGCAATTCCTCCAATGGAACGCGAGTGGCTGCTTGAGCAGGTAATGACTGTAGCACGGCGGCGCCGAGAGGAGCCAGAAGTGTAGATTGCATGAGGCTGCGCCTTGATAAGACTGGTGAATGATCAGTCATGCCGATTGAGTCGTCGTTTATAGTAAGTGACAAAAATGAAGATGTGCTTTGTCGGATTCCATGGATTGACGAGCAAGCCGTAAAAGATGTGCTCAGTTGCACAAGACAAACAAGAAGGACGGATAAGGCTTTTGCAGCAGCCATATTTCAGACAATTGTAGCGCTGCTGTAGCTAGTTTGTTCAGTACAAAGACAGGATTGTATAATTACAAGCCAAAAAGTGAAGGGAGCTGATGTGATGGATGAGTCATGCCATGGTCGTCTTTCGTTGGCATCAGTTCCAGTACCGGTACGAGTGATCCATACGTCATTCAACATTAGTAACGGTACGACTCGCACAGTGAAACGCTTGCTCGCCATCACTCGCAGTCAACCTGACTTGAGACTCATTCTACCTTTATAAGTTCTAACATACCTTTTCTTCGGTGCTTTTGCGCACGTTGGAAAAGACCCACATATTCAAAGCCATGTATAATAGTTGGGCAGTCTCCCTGCTCTCGCTGCTTGGTCCGACTCTAGCATTTGTCCCATTGCTGCCTCAAAACGTCGGCAACCAACATGTGCAGTCAATTTCATCGAGGTTTCCGTTACACCCGGCCCCTATGGACTTTTCATTCATCCCATTACACATGGCTGATACGCAACAAGAAACTACAATGTCCATTGAACAGGTTGGCGAGGAGCTCCGCGGCCACAAACAAGCTTTCGATGAGCGCATGAGCAAGGCAGAATCAGTGGCAGACGCCGAAGCACTACGCCGAGAGTACCTCGGCAAGAAGGGACCAATCAACGCTGCAATGAGCTACATGCGTCTCTTGTCAAATGAAGACAAGCCTAAATTAGGTGCTGTCGTGAATCAAATCAAAGAAGAAGTCGAAGCTGTCGTGAAGGAACGCCTCGAGACTCTTCAAATTAGAGAGATCGAAATCCAAATGGAGAAGGATCGCATTGATGTAACGCTTCCCGGTGTAAGTCGCTCTCTAGATATTGGAAGACGCCATCCTCTTAGCATGACTATGGAAAAGGCGGTCGACATCTTTACACGTCTTGGATATGACACTGTCACTTCTTGCGAAGATTCACCCGAGATTGAAACTGATTATAACTGCTTTGAAGCCTTGAACTGCCCAAAGGACCATCCAGCACGTGACATGCAAGATACCTTTTACTTGACGGAAGATCGCGAGTACTTGCTGAGGACGCATACGTCCGCTGTACAGATCCGACAATTGCGTAACCGCAAACCTCCCCTTCGCATCGTGGCACCTGGAAGAGTCTATCGCAGGGATGACATTGACGCGACGCACTCCCTCATGTTTCATCAAGTGGAGATTCTGGCACTGGAGAAGCGAGGCGAGTTGACCTTGGGCGATCTCAAGGGAACGGTCGAGTACTTTTTGAAGGAAATGCTCGGACCAAACATCAAGGTTCGTTTCCGTGGTAGCTACTTTCCATTTACGGAACCGAGTATGGAAGTGGATGTTTTCTTTCGCGGTAAATGGATGGAAGTGCTTGGATGCGGCATGGTGGATCCGAACGTGCTAGAAATGGCTGGCATTGATCCCAATGAATACTCTGGGTTTGCCGCTGGGTTTGGAGTGGAACGATTTGCCATGGTAATTCATCAGATTGACGATCTTCGCTTGTTTTGCAACAGCGATAGACGATTTCTGCAGCAATTCCCTCACTTTTACGATGATGGTAAGTGGAATCTACTCGGTGTTATAATGGTTTTTATAAGATGGCTCAAGAATCATACCACAGGCCTGCAATCATTTCTATCGACCGGCGAGACAATGCAATTCGAGGAAGATCCAAGGACTGAAGAAGTGCCATACCCTCCTGTTTCCAGCTGGGAGGAGCTAAAAGCGCAGCAACAATCGACCAATGCGCCTGCTGTAGAACCTAAAGCAGCCACAAATTCGGAAGCAGTTGGCACCCCTACATCCGCATCGCCGCCGTCCGACTCGATCGACATTTCCAAACTGGACATTCGAGTTGGCGTCATTACCAAAGCATGGCTGCATGAGGAAGCCGACTCTCTCTTTTGTGAAGAGATTGACATTGGCGAGGGCGAACCTCGTCAAATTGCCTCCGGACTGCGAGCCTACTACAACGTGGAAGACCTCGTTGGACAAAGGGTGCTTGTACTGGCCAACCTAAAGGCTCGCAAACTGGTTGGCTTTTCGTCGCACGGCATGGTGTTATGCGCTTCCAAGGACGACAAGGTGGTCTTTGTGGAACCGCCACTGGACGCCAAGGTGGGAGAGCGAGTCATGGCGGATGGCTTCAGCGGCGAGCCTGCGACGGAGAATCAAGTGCTCAAGAAGAAAATGCTGGATCAAATCTTTCCCGACTTGAGTACTAATGCGGCAGGTGAAGTGACGTACAAAAATGTGCCGCTAATGACGTCGGCTGGAAGCTGTCGGACAAGCTTGACGAATGCCAAAGTGGCGTAGGTGTTTGTAAAAACTATAGCGCGCATCATCTGCCATCGTTTTTCAGCAACAACGCTACATAAATTGTTATATTAGGTCATTACTGTTGTTTCTCATGGTGACTTCAGGCTCTGTAATACCGTTTGCGGTTGCAGTCCGTTGATGCAAGTCGCGCAAATGATCGGTCCGAGTCTCGTCCATCAAAATCGATAGGCGCGTCACATCAGCTCCAGTAGCCAACAACCCTTCGTAGTTCTTTTCATAAGATTTCATTTCAGTTTCCAGTTGCGTCATGAGCTGGGTAATGGATCGATAGTCATTGGTCAGTTGCTGCCTCGTAGGAGCTGAAATTTCAGTAGGAGGAGACGGCGGCGGTGCTTGTTGGAAATGACCTGCATCAATGGCAAGACGACCATCCCCTCGAACGTCAAGCTGCTCGACAGTAGTGTGATCGCATTCAGTCGGCAATGGCGGCATCTTGTAGCATCGGATAGTGCAACTGGACTCCAGAAAATGAGCGCAGTTTGGGGCAAATAAAAAATGGAGATCATTCGCGTCGTACCGAGAACCACTGAGACGTCATTTCTGATCGTTTCAACCCGTTTTGCTATACGAAATCGCAATCATCCAAGCTCATTCGAGCACTTTTCTACTAGATATATATTTACAATCAACCATAACTATAATGGCCTCGAAAGGTACTCGAGTGTTACGATATCGCGAATACTCTGCCGACTCCTTGCCAAAGAAGGATGGATCAGCAGCCGACGACTCACCTTCATTTCGAGAATTTGAAATTCAGCTCATTGACGACATTATAGCCTCGAAGAAGGTCCACACGTCATCAGGATCTCCAAATCTCTCTAAAGATCAACAGTCTGACATTTTTAAACTTTTAGCAGCTCCATGCAATCGTTGCAAGACAATCATCAAGGACCTTCTATTGCCCATTGGCTATCCAAGTTCCGTCGCTGAAGGCTACATTGAATATCAATTCTACGACAGCCTCCAAGGCCTTTGCTCGTACTTGCGCAGTGTCCTTTGCTCGGCGCAAGTGTTGCAGGCAGCGGGAGTCGGAACAGCTGAAGCTACCGCACTTTCGGCCGCCATGACGTGGGCGCTCAAGGATGGATGTGCCATGCTGGGCGGACTTATCTTTAGCTATCAAGTGGCAAGCGTGTTGGATTCGCATGTCAAGGAGTTTCGATTCTTTGCTGATTTGATCAATAATGTCGGACTAACGTTGGATATGATGGCGCCCTACTTCAAGGGACATTTACTGGCAGTTTCGTCGGCAGCAGGCTTGTGCAAAACACTATGTGGCCTGTCGGCTGGAGCAACCAAGAGCAGTTTGACGCAGCACTTTGCGATTGAAGGCAACATGGCGGATGTTACAGCCAAGGAGTCAACACAAGAAACGTTCGTATCGCTACTGGGAATGATACTAGGTGTTGGGCTGGCACATCGACTGCAGTCGATGCAGGCGTCGGTAACATCGTCTGGAAACGACTCGTACGTGCAACAGCTACAATGGATTATCTTTACTGCTCTGACTCTGTTACATATATGGTCCAACTACAAGGGCGTTGCGTTGCTGCGGCTACGTACACTGAATCGTGAGCGCGCTGAAATTGTCTTGGACAAGGTGATCGATGCTGCCCTCGCCTCATCAGTGACATTCTCTGACGTAACCAACACAACCGACGAAATTGCAGCAGCCATCAAAACGTTGCCACCTCCGAACATGGTGTTTGAGTCCCTCTCTGCTTCAGCATACAAAATGTTGCTACCAGGTCGGCTTTGTTTAGACGCGAGCCTCGCTGACATTATTGCGGTAGACGTATCGGTCCTGAATGAGTTTCGCAACGAGCGATACGTGCTGGCCGTCAATGGCAAGCGACATGTGCTGGTGTGTCTCTTGTTGGGGGGCACCTGTCGAGACCAAATCAAGGCGTTTGTGCATGCGCAAGTCATGCTGCGGTTTACCGCTGACACGGAGTCCGCTTTGAAAACGATCGTTTCCGCTTCCGCCATGTCTAGTCGTGTGCATAGTGTCTTAAACAGCATTTTTCACGAGTCTGGCCCGGACCCATCTTCGATCTCGCTCATGGATGAAATGATCAATAAAAATTGGGACGTGGAGCATCGTCTATACGTTGGATTTTCCAGGCGACGCTTCTCATATGATATAAAGAGCGACTAAACAACTTCTGCTTAGCCCCATTTGCTAGCGTAGTTGCATGCTGTATACCAAGTTTTGCTTCGAATATTTCTATTATGGCAATAGAAAATATATATTCTTGCACAGGCCGCTTCCCGGCAACATAATTCTACGTAGCTAATGTACGGTTCTGGTATTGCCAAATGTTCGGCCAGAACGAAGACTGCCGAAGTGTAGTAAGAAATGCAGATTAGGCATGCCTCCCACAACATGCTGCGAGTCATGCAAGTAACTCTGTAAGTTCCGGATCAAGCAGAGCGCAACTGGATGTGCAGCCCAGTGACAATGGGTTGTATGGCCGGTCATTGAAGCGCGTCAAAGTGTTTTATGCATATCGATGCACGCTGTGCTACGGTAAAAGACGCTATTAAGGACAGTTGTACACGCTTCAGCCTGCAGTTTGCTTCACGCCTTTTTGTGGAGAGGATTTATAAAACGAAACGAATGCACAGGCCACAAACTCGCCCTGCAATGAGCGCATGCTACGGCTATGAAAGAAAGCAACCTGAGTCAATCAATGTATTCCAACAGATTAAGCTACAATTGTCCTTTTGGTCGAACAATTTCTCGCAACATGAAATGCTTGTGCTTGCTAATGCGATGACAGGGCGTAATCATGACAACGTCACCAGGCGACGCCACCTCCGCTTCGTCGTGCGCCATGAACTTGCGCGTGTATTTGACTCGCTTTCGAATCTTGGGAACTATGCGATAGCGATCGACGGCAACATTGACAGTCTTTTGCATCTTGTCGGAAACAACCGTTCCGACGAGGGCGCCGCGAGGAAGTGTTCGTGGAGGATTGTGGACTAACTCCCAGCCTGGTATATTAGTTGGATTGGCAAGTTCCTCATTTGTCATTTTCGAAAGATTCATATTGTCGAACGGAGTGTCGAGGCCTTGTTCTTGTAGTGAAGACAACCATCGCACCGCCGATGGTTGATTGCTCCTAGCGAGCGAATGCTGCTGTTGAAGTCCTGTTCTCTGCACGATGCCCGTAAATATTCTCTTTGCAGCAAACATTGTTAATCTTCCGTGCACCTTTCAATTCGCGAGGACTTGTGATGCGTTGTGTAGCGTCGCTCACAATGCCATGGTTGTGTGGGTCGCGTCGCGTCGCGTCGCGCGGCCTTTCGTGGATGTCGTCAATCTCGCGTTTTGTCGCATCGCCACTTCGCATACACCATTGAAAAGTATGTTGCGACACAAATGGGTCTTGAGCCAATGCGCCGCGCCGTCGCGGTCGAAATTCAAAACGACGATTGTCCGGCATCCAATTTTTCGAAACAGCATTTGCTGCTCTATAACTCCATTGACAGAGCCAACATGAGGTTGCTTGACAAGCTACTAGGCATGTTGCTGCTAGCGATTCTTGTGCGAGCAGAGGAGTGCGAACGGCTCCAATCGGGCCTGAGTTACTCGCAGGAGGAAGCGCCGCGCGATTTGTCCTTGGTATGTGTTTGACAGCGAACATGCCAATGATCGAGATGCAATGATATGACAAGCTTCAATATTCTTTATTCAATATTTGTGTTTCTACTAACTACGCTGTACTCTCTTTTCTAGCTCCCAAATGTGATTGCTCGAGTGAATCGAATCTTGGAAGGCGTGACAAATGTGCAAGTCGACTGGCACGGAGGAGATTTGCATGGCCGCGTCGGCGAACATACCGTCCAATGTCGAGTCACGCGACTGGCTTCCGTGTTGCCGAATCAGTCGGATGGAGTCTTTACGGATAGTGAGGGGAGATCGGTCGTGGAGCAGTGTTTTCACGTTCACTTGACAATCACCGATACCAACGAATGCAATTTGCCACATGGTCACCCGATGCAGCACCAGTGCCACGAGCCTGCAATCTGCATCAACACCATTGGTTCCTATGAATGCCTTTGTCCGAGAATAGAGGAGCGAAGGGAGTTATTTGGAGTTACTGCTGATGATGACTTTTGGCATACCGTGGCGAAGGAAGAACGCGATCCTTGGGAGCTCTCCTTTGCTTCGCACAGTCGATCTACTTGTCCATCTTCAATGACAACGTTTGGATGTTGTTCGGCATCAGCTCATACAGACGACGGTAGTACATGCCGAGCTGGATTTCATTGTCCAGCCGATCCTTGTGGAAAGGGAGCATTTAACGAGTGCGCCGACAATGCAATTTGCGTCAAGAAACCTTCGCCAACAAGCATTCCCAACTATGAATGTCACTGTCCGGAGGGGCTCATGGGTAGTGGACGCAAATGTAGAATAGGAATTGATCGAAAGCCAGAGCCGAAGGTCATGTTTGATGGAGTGACGCCGACGGAGGAAACAATCAAAAATGACTTTTACTGCGGTTGTACAAGACCAGTTGTAGACGCATGTGCCGGATTTCCGCCATGCAAAGGTAAGACTTCGGAGAAAATGGATTAGACTTTCCAACATAGTGGATATCTGACGAATGTTGCGTGTCGCCAGGTAAACATGAGGTTTGCACAGTCACAGAACGAAATGAACCAGAGTGCAGATGCAAACCAGGCTACGTCATGCACGAGGATTATGGTTGCGTTGACGAGTCTCCGCCCAAGCTTCGCTTGAGCAATGATCCCGATGGAACTGGTGTGCTAAGGCTGAAGCAAGGCGATTTTTACCAAGAGTATGCGGTGGAAATTCTAGACGAGAACGCAGAAGATTATCTTCGGTCGCTGAAGGTTTCGTACAGTCATCCATTGCCGCAAGGGTGCTTGACAAAGATTGGACAATTTCACGTGAATTATACTGTAGCGACACCATGGACATCGCCCTCCCAAATAACCATTACTCGCCAAGTGATCATTGAAGACATTGATGAGTGCGCCATAGACCGATCCGAGTTTATGCAAACATGTCCCGAACTGGTGCCGCACTGTGACATTGAGGCTGGTGCTCGCTGCGTGAATACCATCGGCGGTTATACATGCAAGTGTCCGCAATTTACGACGGGAGACGGCTTTGAACGCGGCGTTGATATCTTACCTGGATCGTCCCCAGAAGGTTATCACGGTGGAACTAGCTGTATCGATACTGGTGCACCAGTCATAAAGCTGAAAGGTCCAAACCCAAAAATCTTTCGCGTTTCTGAGTGCAGCGGTATCACTGGTGTTATGGGCGGCCGAAGCAGCGCGGCTGATCTCATCGCCTTGCAGAAACAACATTACGCTGATGACATTGCAGTAAGTGAATGATAACGGAGACCTTGATTGATTTGTTCTCTGCAGCTCTCTCACCGTAGTGCTTGTACCAACAGCAAATGATCAGTTCAACGGCAGGTGCAGAACTATGTGCATCAGCGTCTCATCCCAATCCACATGCTAGTGACTGCGTCGAGGCCTATGACGACACGTATAAAGGGCGAGTCGATCTTACGCGCAAGGTCGTTGTAGGCGAACCTGTGCAGAAATCCCCAACGGGCTGGAGTGTCCCATACGATGTAGTTGACGAGGCGGGCAACAGTGCGAAGACGGTTTGGAGGGATGTCATTGTGGAAGAGGTGAATCTCGCAAAGTTGGAGGCATCGGTTCGGCGAGAGGTGCAAGAAGAGATGCAAGCGGAGAAGGAGGAGGCGGTCCGACTGGCCGTTGCAGCTGAGCGAAAGAAGAAAGTAACTGATGCACCGGCTCGAAAGGCCAGAGAAGTGACAAATACTTGCCAGTGCCCAGTTTGTGACACCGTTTGCAGTGATGCAAAGGACGCCAATAACTATTGTGATCCCGGCTCCCGAGTCATTCAGGCGCTGGTATTACTCGAGGGCTTCATGTCCCGCTCATTAGCCCAGAGTTTGCTAATATTGTGTGTCGCCTTTGGCGCTTATTTGGTGCTAAGCACTTTCTGCTCCACTGTTCTTGTCCCTCCAAGCCAAAGGCGGCGGGACGCAGACTTTGAAGCTCACAGCGAGGAGCGAGTACGAGCAATACAGCAGGGAATAGCTTACATCCCTAGCAATGAGCTCGCTGTGTCAAGGCCCGATGACGGATCTCTTTTCGACCAAGATAGGTATCGCAGTACGCCATTAACGAGTCCTCGGGTACCAAGGACATCTGTCTTTTTAAATGGTGACGCCCATCGGGATTTTTTGTCCCCAAATGGTACAACCGCCTTGCAGAATGGCCAAGGTCCATCGCCAGGTGCAATTGCCGATGACTATTACGACTCGCCATTCAGAATTACTCCAAGCAAACGCGGAGACGGTGTACACAGACGGTCGCCATACGGCAGTGCAGGCCGATGAGGCTCCTGAGCAACCAACAGTGTACGTCATCTATGTGGCTAGCAAAAAAAGAATTGTAAATATATGATAGTATCACTAGTAGATATATGTGCATATTCCGTTGCGTATACGCTGCTCTTCATGCTCAACGAACTATCGTAAACTTCAATTCTCCTCGCCAAGCAAATTGTCCAGGCCAGCCGCAGCAAAGAGCTTGCTCATGGCAGATGCCGCATATTGTCCAATGAGCGGGTCACCCTCATAGTCGCTCATGGCGCACTGTAGCTTGGCGTAGGCCTGCGGTCCGCTTCCAAAACCAAACCGCTCCGGAATGCTTGGCGAAGACGAGTTACTACCTTGTCCCAAGTAAACTTGATTTACAATCACCTCCTGAAGAATCTGATGCTTCTTTTGCAATTCCACTTCAGGATCAGGATCTGGAGAAATAGGGCGGGGCGAGAGGATAAGGTTTCGATGTGAGGTTTTGACACTACGCGAATTGACAATATTAGCTTTTCGAACTCCGGACTTGTTTGTTTGATCTCTGAGTTCAGCAAAACGCATACCCACGAAGCCGGCAACAGGCAACTCCGGTCCAGAGTACTAGAAAGAGATTCATGTATTGATATGTGTACGTCATTCACTTACCATTCACCTTCGCCGTTTGACTCTGCACCGCCAGCAGCAAGTCTGGTTCCACCATGCGCGACGACACAGCATGCATCATTTCCCGCGCCTGAACAATACTCAACGTTGGAATATCATTGTCCGCGTCAAACCCATAGGCTGCGCCAACTAGCTCTCGCCAGGTTTCTCGTCGCGTGGAGACAATGGCGTCGCGCGTGGCATCGTCGGTGCGTTCCAAAAGACTCGACAAGTCTTGCGCATACTTGGTGAGTCCAAGCTCCTGGGCATTGCCATTGGTTGTATCAGCATATCCCATGCCTGCCAAAACATGAAGCTGCGTCGCTAAGTATATTTCAATCATGGTTTGCCACTGTCCAAGGACTGACGATGATGGAGCAGACGCGTCTTGGGAATCGGCCAAAGCTTGTAGCCGCCGTTGAGCGAGACCGTAGCGAATAAAGAATTGAGTCGCGTCGGCAATTCCTAAGGCCATGTCAGGAGTCAGCTCATCGGGAGCAAATGGAGTTGTTGATGAGGATGGTGACTCGGTTGAAAAATAACGACAAGGATTCGTCGTCGTTGCATGCGGCGCGGCGGAGCGTGACAGTTGATTTGTTCTATTGGTAGCAGGCGATACCCCTCGGCATGGCAAGATCTTGCCATGAACTTGGCGGGAGATACTAGAAGCGCCACGAGTTGCTATTCTTGCCAACATTTCGGCAGACAGTATGCAGAGAAACTAGTTTTCAATTGACGGAAAGCAGCGTCGATTTTTGCCATGGTGGATGGCTCCGCGGAACGAGATTCAGTACCGTTAAGACTTTTTATTTTCAGTCGCGCTTGCGTTACGGTTTCGGAACGGTTGACGAAGATCCTCCGCGCTCCACCATGCGCACACAATAAGCTTTCGAGCGATCCGTTACACCACCACGATTCATTGGTATAGCCGTCCAAGCTCATCTCCCTTGCATCGTCTTGCTGTATTGCACTCAGTACTATCTTCAATAATGTCAATTTCCTATGAGGAAGCTTTGTCAACCTTGCAAGCCATGTTTGGTGAGTCTTGGACTCGCCAGTATCTCGACACTGTGCTACGAAGTCAGCAGGGACACATGGAAAACACGGTGGACTTGATTCTTCGACACGGTGGCGGAGATCCGCAGGTGTTGATTCAGCAGATTCAGTCGGGCGTTGATCCGCAGCAGACGTTGACGGCGCATGATGAAGCACTGGCGAGGCAACTATCGCAGCAGCATGTTGTAGCGCCTGCTAGTACTGCTACTTCCGGAACGTCTTTGCAATCTGGAATATCGACGCAGACGCAGCCACCCCAGCCCCCTGTTGATTCGAATTTATCTGTTCCAAGCAGTAGTGCATCTAATGGTTTGGCTCGACAAAGCAAGGGAAATCCGACTCGATTACCGGATGACTTTTTGCGCCTGTCGTCAACGAGTACTCCCAGCGTTGCCGAGGATGAAGCCTTGGCACGCATGCTGCAGGACGAACTATTTTCCGAGGAATTGGCTCGCAATCCAGAGTTTGCTCACTTGGCGCGTGGACGTCCCCGCACGGTGGGAGGTTTGCCCATGAGTCCAGCCACGCGTCACTTGGGTCGCAACGTTGGCATGGCGCAGCAGCAGTCGCAAGGTCCACCTGTCCATCAGCAAGTCATGGACACGATTTCAACCTTGGGTGATCAGGCCAAGCGCAATTTGCAACTATTAGCGCATCGCTTTCAGCAGCAGCGGCAGCAAATGAGTGGAGGAGGAACTGGGAATGCAGCGTCTGCTGGAGCAAACGCTACGAGTCCCAACAATGCAGCAGAACGACGGGGACTACTCGATGATATGGATGATTTGGAACTTGCCGCGCGAAAAGAATTGTAGACAATTGCACCAACAGGTTTATTAGTTGGTAGTCGATTGATAATGAAAGTTAAATTGCATTCGTGTCTTGATGATTGTCGTACCATGACCTGGCTTCGCAATGAGCAAAGTAAAGTAGATGCTTTGCTCTTCTTAGCCTTCCACATCGTCCGTCGTCCGCCTCGTGATAACTACAGCGTACGGGCTTGAAGATTTTTGGAAGGAAACGAGCTTCTTGGCGCTGTTTTGAAAGGCAGGTGTAATGAGGTACATTTTGGCCCATTCATTGAGATTAAACATGGCAATTCGGCCCTTTGCTTCATACAATTCGCAAAAGGTCATGTATTCCTTTTGATCTGAAGCAGATTCGACATCAATGCGCAATATTAGAGCTTGGTTTCGGCCACTGGTGAGTTTTGCATGAATGAATTTGCTAAACTCGCCAACTGGGACTCGAGCAAATTCACAAAGGTGAGGTGTCATCCAACCACTTGCAAAGTTTTCAGGATCATGTTCGACCAGCAAACTAGCTGAAAATCGATGCGATCGACTGGCGACTTCAATCTGAAAACGAGTAGATCCATCGTGTGCAGTCACATATTGGTCTGGTGGTGGTATGGGTGTATTTCCAGAACCAACTGCATTGCCAGATAATGCGAGGGAAGGTGGTGGAGGTGGAGGCTGGAAGCTTGCTTTTTTCACAAGCTGTCCAAATGATGCTATGTTACGTTGCTTGGAAGGAGAAATCTCTCCTTCCGAGAATTGTGGTGACTGACTATGAGTCCCGGGTAAATCTGTTAGTGCATCAACATCTATAGTCGCAGCGGTTTCTAAACCGGCACTCACTGCTCTCTCATCGGAACTACGAGCACTGTTACCAAGTAAAACTGGCAAGGCATTAGCCACCGTCTCGTTCTCCGCATCAATGTGAGTGTGTAGATTGTCTGCAAAATCCATTTCTTGGTCTGGTCCACTAGCTGCCTCAACAGTAAGGCTCGCTTGCTGACGCGCAAGTGCCTCGGCTTGGGCCCGCTCCTCCTTTAGCCTCTGTGGAGCCAACTCGTCGCTGGTCATTCCCACCAATGCGTCAGCTTCAATATCGTCTTGTAGTACCCGCACGCATAAAAGCAGGTTGTCGGTGTCTTCTAGAGCACGCTTTAATGCACGGCCTTGATCTCGATATTGAGGAAACACTGGGTCGTAAGTATCACTGGCCGGATACATGACGTGTAAACTACTTTCGATTTCCATGGCCTTCAAAATGCAAAGGTTCGCCATCCCCGCTGAGACGTCGACGTCCATAATTTGAAGTGAATTTTGTAACGCCTTATCGAGCAGTAGTCGGAAGTTGCTGCGGAAGTTGGCATTGTCGTCCACATCGGCTGTCGAACCCTTACCTGCCAACATTAAGCGGAGGATTAACGCGTTAAATAGTTGGGTGCTGCTGTCTAAGATTCGAGCAGGTGCCAGAAAAGTAGACTCGGCGTGGGCCTGCAAAGTCTCACGACTTGCATGAGAGAGCAAGTACCCAGTTAAGTTTAGCTGAATACTGCGACATAGAGAGACGTCCGTTGCGTTCGGTAAAACCGCAAATTGCGCGAGGTTCAACACCAGCTCGTTAGCTATACTCCGCAGTCGCAAATATTCCATCACGCAAACAGGGTCAAATGGAGACATTCCTCTGGCGGTGAAGCCATCATAAGCAATTCTCAGCTCCCCGGACACAGTTGCGAGACGGTCTCTCCAGTTCTGAGCCCTAGCCAAGTCCTTCTGAAGGGCGTGTTGCAGACAAGGGAACCATGAAACCACTTGCAACGTAAATGAAAGACTATTACGAACCGGTTCCAAAACCAATTCTCCAGCTTCATTTTTCGAAATGAACAACCCATATCTACCAAGAAAGTGTTTGGTCTTCTCGGAAAATAAAATAAATATATTTTTCGCTTCTGTAAGCAGTCGTTTTGCGACAGTGTCCGACATACTATGGTCGCTGCCATTTGTTGATGCAGGAGGAGTGCACGCTACTCGTAGACGGTCAACCCAATCAATTACTAACCGTATCCATTCAAACATTGTTTTCTCATCAGTGATACCATGTACCCTTTCTGCAAGAGCAGCAAGATTTGCCATTGACCCTATCATAGACTGGAAGTGGCAATCTTCAGTCAATTGAAATATCTCGAAAGAGCCATTTAGTCCTTTGAGTGAATCTGTTTTCGTTCCGTGATTCTGAGTGGCAATTGACTCGTGCGCTTCAGCAGTGAGAAGACGGTCAAACTTTGGAGTAAACGTCTCCATTGCCTCTACACTCGCTCGTATGCGGTCTTCGCCAGGCATCGCTACCTTTTTCAGAATGTCATCCTTGAAAAGATTGTCGATAAGACCGGGATCTGAATTCGAAGGAACGTTCCCACGCGATTCAGTACAGGACGACGGACGACTGTTGACGGTACACGGAACGAACGAGACTTTTCGTTGCCATTCCGATGCTGCACTGTGGAGTTCCTTGACGCTACGCCATACAGGAGCAAGTTCACCAGAGAGATCATCCAAAGCTAGCGACTTTTCATAAAGGTTATCAAGGTCGTTCAATGAGATTCGCGCACTGTTATCAACTTCATTATCTCCGAAAACAATGGGGTACCTGGTCACGTTTTCCTGTCAAGTGAAGAGAAAGCTCCGTGTTAGTAACGCCAGATTTGTCGCTTAAAAGTTCACCACAAAAGGAATTCTTACCAGCCATCTTAACACTACGAGAGTTTTATCCAGGTCGTCGAGGATGGCAGGACTTAAAGTAAGCCCGCGCTCATCAGGTGTGTACTTAAGGGCGCCCCGGATATCGTCAAGCCTGGCGCAAAGAGTGGTGACGACTTCTTGTCGAAATGGTCCATCACGCAGCAGAGACTTTGCTCGCTGCAGCTCCGTAACGGCAGGCGCTTCTCTTTTTTCACCATCATCAATCAGTTGCCTTAGTTCATTGACTGTCGATTTCAGATTGAGATCGGAGAAAGCGTACGTCCCACTAGTCATGGTAGGACACGCAATCAGCTCTTTTGCCTCTGTCAGAGATTTCTTTCTTATGATGCAGTCTTCAGCGCAAACGAAACATAATAGCTGGAAATAGGCTAACAGAACATTTCCTTCAATCTCATCGCGCTCAAACATTATCTGCAAAACATGATTACTCAGTGGCTGCGCAAGTGATGATGGTACAGCAATGATTTGCCCTGAATGCACTTCGATGGCGCTTAATCGATTATAGCTAGCGTAAGTGTCGCGACTTATCTTGAGTGAAAGACATTGATAGCGGCACTTTGCAAATTCTTGAAGTAGCTCAAGACCTTCGACGACCAATCCTAGCTGATGTATACTTGTGCCAGTCGAAGCGGCTATCGCATCTCTTGCCGATGTGTACCAGGATAGAAGTTGCCGCAACCAAATTACCACTTCGCGAACAGGCTCAATAATGATTCCCAACGGTCGACATTGCTCGATAAGGTCCAATCTCTCGAGCATAGAGCTATACATGGGACTTGGCGCCATCAAAAGATCTGTCACCGAGGTTGACCACTCCGTGCATGTTTTGTAAATTAACGCTAACCTTTTATTCAACTCCTCAAATTCTACCGGAATATTATGATAGTCAGCCAGCAAATCGGAAATTCGACGCACGTTCACCATTGAAGAAGACGCTTTCGACGCATCGTTTGGCCCTTTAGCAAACGCTTGTAACTCGTCAGTGAGTCTTTCAGCCTTTACTTTCCAAGCTGAGCTCACAGAATATAATGTCCGCAATGTGGACTCGACATCTGAATAAAAGGTGTCCAACTCTTGAGTCGCAAATTTACTGGCGTCGCTATCAGAGTCGGCATCATTCCGACAACGTTGGGTCAGCTCTGACCGGCTAGGTGACATCCCTTGGCGTAAAGAGATAAGTTGCTCGTACAGCACCGATACCGCATCAAAGGTCGGCTTGGCTCCATTGAGCAACGAGTCAACTCGCTCTTTCCAGTCAAGTATATCTAGTCGCACACACATGTATTCCTCCGCTCTGCATAATATAGAAGTCGTTCGGAGGTTTTGTAGTGCCTCCTCTGTTGCTTCGCGAGACCTAGAATTTACGCAATCACTATTCTCAGCAGTTGCTCTTTGTTCGAGAGCAGCCGAGAAAGTGTCAGCGACTTTAATGCTATTGACAAGTCTAAGTTCAAGAGCTTGCACCCTCGGCATCATCCCCTCAACCTGGATAGTCATGGCATGCATTGCGTCGGTGTTGGCGAGCTGCTGCAACTCGGTATATCTATTCAAAATCTTCTCAACGAAAGCAGTTCGTTCTTTACATGACTCAGCATGGACCAAATCTAGATACCAACATCGATATGCGCGAGCAGAAGCGAGTAGATTTCGCGATAGAAGCGTCGACGATGGTCCAAAAGGTTCGACGTTGTATACTGCCGAGCTTGCCGAATCGGCCAGATCAATGAGTGTGTCAATCTCCAAAATGACATCGTCTTCGGCCAGGTCGGCAACTGCTGTTCCTCGAAACATATTGCCGATACACGCCCAAACACGCTTGCCATACTCGTCAATGGCATGTTTCTTCTGTTCAAGCCGCTGTACCGTTGGTGTGACATTAAAGTGCTGAACGACGGCTTCATTTTCAGCAGAGTCGATAAGTAGTGATATATCGTCGTACGATACAAACTTTCTGTGATCGTGTTTCCGTGGGCTGTTGCGCGATTCAGAACCTGTGCTCGCTTCGCTATCAGTGTCGTCGGCCTGCTCCGACTCCCCAGTAGCCATTGCAACGCCGTCGCCACTGTCACATAGAACGCGACTAACACGCTGCTGCCATTCGTCCAGAGGCACCCAGACGTTGTTACGAAAATTCAGCAGCGCGTCAGATAATGGTCGCGCAAACCACGGCATGTTTGGCTGTTGAAGCTGAGCAACAACGTTCTGTATAGACTCTTCCGACTTGAAGTCAAGAACTTCCAATAAGTCACTTGCATCAGCAGCAGCATCACGCTTGGACTGCTCCCTCTTGTTTCGCTTGGGTCGACGCGTGGGTGCCAGCGCCTGCTCGTGCTTGCGCTTCTTGTTGCGATACTGCGTCACCGCCGATTGCGACGTGTCTCGACTCTGAAATATAATCAAGAGAGCTTCACGACCCTCTTGAAGCAACTGGTCAAACACATTGGTCGATTTGCGTTCAGTTGGCGGCAGTGACTCTAATAAAGGTTTAGTTACTGTTGACTGAAGCTTCCCGCATTCAAGGTACCAAAAGCAAGCACTGCTTAAATCGTTCAAACACTCGACCAAGAATCGAACATACTTGTCGTCAACAGGTACTAGTTTCGAGGAAAGGTAAATTTGCGTTCGCGCAAGCAGCATAAGCTTGAACAAGGGGTCTCGGTTCGGATCCGACGGATCCAAGTCGTCGAATAATGTCTTACATACATCGTGCTCGAGTTTCATGAGTTCAGGCTCGTCCTGTGGCAAGCTTGTATCAAATGGCAGTGACTGCTCCCATTGCTGCACCGCTTCGAATAAGCTTGTGGCTGCTGCCGCTTGTTTCGTTTCGAAAGGTCGCCCCGATAGAATGGCTCTGGTTCGCTTGGTCCATGCCGACATGGACGGTCTCACCAGTTGCGGATTTAGTTGCATTTCGTATATCTTGTCACTTTCCCCAACGAATGAAACACTGTAAATGATTAATCCGTCTTCTTGCTGGACGTATGAAATGATGGTTGCTTCATACCAATCTTCCTCGTGATGCTTTGCTGAGTCTTGGTCATCCTCCATTTCTTTTTCGTCGGGTGTAACCTCCTTTCCATCACCACCAACATTCTCCATGCCTTTCGTGTCATTTTTTACTATTCCTTCCTGATCTGGAGGCGATTCCAATGTTGTAACGTTGTCTTCAACCGCATCTTCCTCATCGTCGTCATCATCCGTCTCCGCCTCCCAGTAAACTTCCCAGTCACGGCCGGAAATTGAGCGGGCCCATTCCAAGTCTTGCGAGTCGTCCAGAGGCTCCTGCTGCTGCTGCATGTCTACGTCTGCCGCAATGAATGGGTCATTTGTGTCATCCGCCATGTTGTTGTCGTCCATTCTCTCAAGTTTTGGCAATTGCGTGCGACCGCGTTTCTCCACCCTCCCTTTGTGTCTGTGAGTACCGGTACGATATATAGGGTCAGGCGTCCGACCGTTACAAGAAGTGCACCCGCCGCATGCGGCAAGCCTCGCTGAAATCGACCCTCACACTCTTGGAGGCAGCCAGCGAGCAACATCACGCTTTCCTTGTTACTCCCTTGACAACTACCTACTAGTCATCAAAATACAACAACTACCTCATACGAATAAGAGACTCCAAATTTAAAATAATTCACCATGTCGTCGGCCCGCGTCAATGTGCCGGAAACGAGCATTAGCAGCACTGACAAGTACGGCACGCCCTCGGACTTGGAGCAACAGCAAATGTCCCCGACCGCTGCTGCCAGCAGCATGAACTACATGTCTCTCCAAAGTGACGAACGCGATGGATTGATGCGCGCCGACGACGACGACAGCGATGACGACGACTCGGAGGGCAGCTCCGAAAGCGTCGGCATGTCCCTCGAGGAGCTCTTGTACAGTTCCAGTAGCTACAATGCCATTGCCAAGCCAGTCACGCTCACCATGATATTGGCGGCACTCACCGTCGTTTACGTGAACACGGACGAAACGTTGGCGGCGGGGCAAGCGGCCATGGCGCAGGCCTACCAAGTGTGGAACGTTTCAGGTGCGAGTTCGTCGAGTGACGCGCTGGCGCTGAGCTTGGCCAATGCATTGGTCATGGTGACAGTCATTTGCTGCATGACGTTTGTCATTGTCGGATTGTATCGGTTTAGATGCATGATGTGCTTGATTGGATACATGATGTTTTGCTCCACGACGCTGCTTGGAGTGTTGGGAGGAAACTTGATGCAGACGGCCATTTACATTTACAAGGTTCCCGTGGACAAGCTTTCGTTTGCAATATTCTTGCTTAACTTTGCCATTGTGGGAGTCACTGCAGTCTTTTATGGCAAGGGCATTCCAAAGTCGGTGACGCAAGGATATCTCATCGCCACGTCTGTCATTTTGGCCTGGCACCTGTCGTACTTTGACGCCTGGACGACGTGGACATTGCTCTTCATGCTGGCGCTATACGATCTTTGCGCCGTACTGACGCCGTGTGGGCCGCTGCGAGCACTGGTGAATCTAATGTCGCAGGAAGATTCGCCGGAAATGCCGGGGCTCTTGTTCGAGGCGGACTTGCCTCCGGAAGCGAAATGTCCAGGCATTCCCAAGAGCAGTACGGGTCTTTCGAGAGCGAGCTCGACGAAATCGCAAGCCACCAGCCGGAGCCAGGAGCAAGCAGATACCGAGACGCCAGCTGCTGTGGCGGCTGCGCCTACATTGACGGAAGATGTTAATGCTAACAATGAGACGGACGAGGATCCGATTGTGGACATTCCTCTGGCAATCGCCAAGGTTTACAATCTCGCCATTGTGGCAGTTCCGCAAAACTCGCTTCGCATCATGTATCCGCAGCGATACAATAGCAGCAACGTTTCATCTTCCCCGTTGCTACAGGCGAGCGAGGCACCAGGAACAGAAGTTAATCTGCCAGAAGATCCTTCACCGTTGCAGCTGAGGGCCTCTGTTTCGGTTCGTTTACCGAAGCAAGGCGGTCGCATTGAGCACGTTTCGCGCCGCGGCAGGCGAGTCTATCTGGAGCGCGATCGCCATGGCAACCCCAAGCGAATTCTGTGGGTCGATCGGCAAGGCAAGGTGTTTGCGGAAATGAAGGATGATGACGACGATGCACCGCAGCGAAACTCGATTCGATTGGGACTTGGTGACTTTATTTTTTACTCTGTCTTGGTGGCCAAGGCAGCACAATATAGCTTTGCAACCTTTGCGGCTTGCATGTTGGTGATTCTGGCAGGTCTTGGTGGTACACTGGTTTTGCTATCGGTTTACCATCATGCACTTCCGGCACTGCCCATTTCAATCTTGTTTGGTATCTTGTTTTACGTTGTAACGAGGCTGACGATTGAGCCATGGATTGAGGCTGTGCTTACTCGACCTGTATACGTGTAAAAATGATTAGAAAATTGCGCAGAATAAATTGCGAAAGTGGGCAGTAAAGGATCCAGTGCGCATTCACTTGCGCGAGAATTCAATAAAGAATATTTAGTCTACTCGGCATTGGACCACAATTAACTTTAAAATCTAGGTTAAAGTAATCTAGCAAGCACTTGTAATCAATTTATTTAAATAGCGCCGAAATGCTCTTCTTTGCATGGATGTTGAAAATAGCCTGGGCCAAGAGCGGGGCGACGCTGAGCTCTGTCAGCTTTTCGTTTGCTTCCCGCTGCGGCGATGTCGGGATTGTGTTGAGAATGACAACCTCTTCCATGCAAGAGTTGGCAATGCGGTCATTACCGGGTCCGCTTAACAGACCATGACTAGCAAAGGCAAAGACTCGTCGAGCGCCATTCGCGACAAGGACATCCGCTGCCTTGCAAAGAGTACCAGCCGTATCAATCATGTCATCCACCAATATGCAATCACAGTCATTCACATCTCCAACCAAATCCATTTGGTCAATGGCGCCGGCTCGTGCGCGTTGCTTGACAATCATGGCAAGTCCAAGATCCTGCATTTCATACTTTTGTTCCAGTCCTTCCTTAAACTTTTTGGCTCGGTAAACACCTCCAGCATCTGGACTCACAATAACAGGGTTATGAAGATCCTTGCACCCAAAGTAATCCAAACCAACGATACCTCCATCCAAATTATCCACTGGGACGCGAGGACCAAAGAAACCTTGAATCTGTCCGCAGTGCAAGTCAACGGCAATCACGCGGTCCACTCCCATGGCCTCCATGAGTCGCGCAACATCAGCGGCCGAAATCGGAACACGCGCCTGCATCTTTCGATCTTGTCTCGCATAACCATAGTATGGCTGTGTTGAGTAAATTATTTTCAAGTAGGTGTTGAGGGCAGGAGAGTGTGAGGCGTTGGAATTGCCAAATAACACCGATTGTATCATGTTTGCCACTGTCGCCATTTTAAAACACTTACAATCACCACGGTAATTCTGCGCGCACTCGCCCGACGCAAGGTTGACACCATCAGTAGCAGCTCCATGATATTGTCATTGACGGGAGGTCCCGTTGGCTGCACAATGTAAACATCCTTGCCTCGCACATTTTCGTGAATCACAACGTTCACTTCTCCATCGGCAAACTTTCCGACAGTGGACTTTCCCAGATTGATTCCCAAATGACGAGCAATCTCCAAGGCCAGTGCCATGTTGCCATTGCCCGAAAAGACTTTTAAGCCACCACTATGTTGCTTGGCCTTGCGCGTGGCTTCCTCGAGTTGAGCCTCGGCGGATGACATGCGATGCTCGGGAGGATTTGGGCCCATGTCAACGGGAGGTTTTCCATTCTTAATGTTAATGGAAGGATCAACAGGTCTGCTGGTTGCCTGAATGGAGGGAGCTGTCGTTTGCTGCTGGATTGGCGGTTGCTGCTTCTCCAAAGTGAGTTCCTCCACCCGAAAGGCGGCAGCAGGTTGTAGCACCTTGTCGCTTTTTGTCGCGTTGCTCGCATCTCGTTGCTGATCGCATAGCGTCAAGAGCGAACCTCCCGCAATGCCTGCAGCGGCAGCAGCTACAAGAGTCCAGGTTTGATGCCTGGAGTCATCCCGAAAGGCACTTGAAATCATTGGTGCAGCCGACTGCGAGCTAAGCGACTTTAGCGAAACCTGTTGAAAACATGTATGAGAGACGAATTAGATATTTCGTTTGAACGTGAAAACCGAGTAGAAAGTATTGGGTTGTCGTCATGTATGTCGTTGAGTTGATTGGAGGTCCTGCTTTGTTCCGCCAAAAGATCTTGCCTCTCTCTAGCTCCTAAGCCTCATCGCTCGCTTGTCATCACTTACCCTGCTTGACAGTGCCTTTCGGCTGACTCGAAGCGCCAAACTCATGGTCATGGTGGTGAAGGTGGTCAAGCCAGCGGCAGCATGAGCCACGACTTGCAAGTAGACATGCGAAACATCGTCGGATCGACTTTCTTGGTGGTGGCGGGCCCGTTGAGTACCGTAGCGATACTGGTAGTGGTGCGACACGCTCAGTTGACTTGTCACGCAATCGCACAACCTCGTCTCCATCGCTCATCAGCTTCTTGTTCTTTCTTTATCACACTCTCTAACGGAAATCATATACATATAGCAACCATGATGGATCAATCGAACCTATCTTCACTCTTGTCGACGGCCTTCTTTGCCGGCTTTATATCCCTGGCCATTTACATGTGGTTCATTCATCCGTATCTTCCCATGCAACAACAACGACACGCACCACCTGCTCCATCGCCTCAGCTACAACAAGAACAACAAGATAAATCTGCATCATCCACCAGCAAAGCATCACAAGTACCTAGTCACGTTTCCGATCAGAGCGCCAAGATTGCCAGCAGCAACGGCCAAAACTTGCTGCGCGACGGCTTGGTGGCCTTTGTGCACACGCGCGCGGCGACCGACCAGGAAACACTGTCGCTGCATCGAACGGATCGCGCCACTGTATTAGCTAAACTGACTTTGTATTCAAAAGTTGAAAATGAAAATGGAAGCATCAAGACGACTCAGCCAGTCTTGATTTCGCCGCCCGCCAAGGGAAGCATTGTGATTGTGGCAGTGCCAGTGACTGACGTTGGCTGCACGAAGCTGCATCGCGTCCTATATTTACTAGCGACATACTACAATCTCATTCTCGTACTTGGAGATGCCGACGAGTCGCATGCCAATGATGCTGCTGCATACAAAGCCAGTCTCGTGCAGCAGCTGCGAACAGCCCAGGAGCATGCAGCATTGTCAAGCGCCATTCTCCCGAATCATCGCATCATACTATCGTCAACTATTACGGGACGAGTCGCCTTGGTGCGGCAAGTGGAAAAGGCGGAGCTAGTACTGGACTATGACGTGCAGGTGGAGCAACAACTGGAGCGGTTCAATCGCAAGGTGATTACCTATGGAGGCTTGTCTTCGTGCCAGCCTAAACGGGAAGGCGTTTCGGCGCTTGGAGGCGAGCTGCTATCGCAATAATAGACTATTCTCATCAACTAAATGTATGCTGCTGTTACACGACTTGTTAGTTAGTATCTAAACGTCATTACAAACAAAGTATGCCTCCCCATTGATCCCAGAGTTCGTCGCACACCCTGCTGCCCATCCAATCGCATCAAAGATATTCATTCACCAGAATCAAACCGACGGGATGCATCCTCCGTAAAACATTATTAAATTACTCGGCAGCAGTAGACTCCTCAGCAGCTGGAGCAGCATCATCCGTAGTCGTCAACTTTTCCAAGGCCGCAGCAGCTTCATCCGCCGCCGCGCCACCATCCGCTCCAGGAACATCAGCTCCATCAATCACCTTTTGCATCTCATCTTGATACTTGGTAAAGTTCTCCTTAAAGGCATTGGCAATATCCGAGTTACCAAATCGAATGCAAAAGTCCGTCTCAAGTACTTCACCTTCCGCAAAATCATTGGCCCGCCACACAACGGCGCGGTCATTATTCTCATGCGACACCAACTTGAGTCCGGGAATCAGCAAATGATTGACGATAATCTTCATGGTCTTTTCCTGCCGCATCAAGACTCTGATTTTACCGTGCTCCTTGTGCTGCAAAATCTTGAGCAAGCCAACGCCACGCTCCACCCATTGCTTGTTGCCAGTGCCCTTGTCAAGCATTGTCTCCTTGAACACGAACAGCTTGGCGCGCTGACTGTAGCAAACGTTCTATACATATAAGACAATAGAGAGAGATAGTTAACGATTAAAGTATGAGCAAGAATGTGAATGATTTAAATAAAACGCCATCACTGCGCAATCATTGCGTACCTCCTCCTCTTCGCCGCTCGTGACTTCCACTTCCTCCAGTTGAACCTGCAGTAAAATATAACAAATTGTCAGTATAGATGAATCAATGGAAACTAAACCAATATAACATATGCAGTATCAATAAACTCACCACTGGCTCAAAGTGCGCCGTCGTGTTTTCCTCCTCCGGATGGTGGTCGTCGCCGTCAGCATTCGCTGCAGCCGCTCCATCGGCGGCGGCAGCAGTTTCCTCCTCGGACGTAGCAGCAGCAACGACAGGTTCCTCGTTGGTAGTGTCAGCCATGATGTTTAATAATAGTAGAGTTGATTGATTGCGCAAGCAAGTGAATGCGAGTTGTGTGCGCCAAGAGCAGCAGGGTCAACGAGACGCGCTGCGTCGTGGAGGCTCGCAACGGACGGCTCACAGATGCTGTCGGAACGGTACTACACGAGCGCTCGGGAGCAGTCGTCACATTCTTCCAGCGTCACAAATTCCGCGACGCCAATACCATGATCCAATCGTCGGTCCGTGTCGCTTCCAGCCGCTGCATAAAGCTTGCTTCTAGTCCTTTATATGCAGCTAGACCATGTACAAAACGATTCTTTTCCACAAACCCGCCGCCTCCAAAATCTTCATCGCGAAATCTCGTTTGGCAGGTCGGTACGGTGGCCGTCGTCGGGGGCGTCTACGTTGCGGCATCCAGCTACTTTAGTGGAGACGCTTGGCGGTACAATCAAGACGGAGAGGAACCAAAGGAAGGAGTCGTGGCCCCTCCGCAGGCGCAGGTTACTTCGAAAGTGTACTTTGACGTAACGATTGACAATCAGCCGGCTGGTCGGATTGTGTTTGGATTGCATGGAAATGTTGTTCCAAAGACTGCCGCCAACTTTGAAAGCCTTTGCCGAGGACATGTTTTGAACAAGACTGAAATGTCTTATAGAGAATCGCAAATGCACCGAATCATTCCTGGCTTCATGGTAGGTTGGTATGGCCGCCGTAAAGTATAACAGCGGCATATGGAGCACATCACAATCATGAGAGTTTCAGTAAATAGATGCACCATTTTTGTTGAAACGACACAAGGTGCTGGTAAGGGCTATAGCGAGAACCACGTCTCACTCCACTATTGTTATCCGCCTCATAGATACAAGGCGGTGAGCGACCAGGCAAGTCAATATATCCGTCACTGCAGCACTTTGACAATCGATTTCCCGACGAGAATTTTCAGCTCAAGCATATTGGGCCTGGCATTTTGAGTATGGCCAACGCTGGTAAAGGTGAGTTTAATTGATGAATGTTTAATGGTCTTGTCGAGGCAGAACGAAAGAAACGTATGACTTAACGACCCTCAAATTTGCCAGATACAAATACAAGCCAATACTTTATCACTACTGTAAAGACTCCTCATTTGGACGGAAAACACACAGTATTTGGTACGGTTTTAGAAGGATGGAATGTTGTCAAGGCCATGGAGGCGTGTGGAACATCGTCGGGCAGGCCAGCTCGCAGCGTTGTGTTGACAAATTGTGGAGTATTGGATGAGAATGACGATAAAAACACGGCACAATAGCAAAATCATCATGCTTAATTATAGCGAAAGCCATATCTAGAGCCATTCTATCGTTTTCTTTTGTAAATTATACTCACGAAGGTCACCATCGTCGTATTCTACTCGATGTTTGCCGCTCATAACATTAAACGCCGCAACGTGACCTTGATACCACTGACCATTCGACCACTGAATGGAAAGACGCCGTCCCACGAGATCTTGTGGATCCTTCGAAACGACACTCAAAACTTCATTCGCAGATTGCAGACTGGCAAGAATTTCTTCCACGTCGTCGTTAGGAAACTCGACACTTTGATACACGAGCAGCGTTCCCTGCATAAACCTATTCTTCTCCACCAAGGACGAATGAGAGCCACCTAAAAGCTCTACAGCCTCATCGTCGCTGGAAATCTCCACAGTATGCTCATCATCAACAAAGATCCAGTGTCCAATGTCAGTTCGAACAAGTGCTGCATTGTGATCGCCTTCCTCAACAAGTTCGTCAGGATCGCAGTCAAGATCAATCACATGCAATATTCCACCGCGCAACTGATATTCGTAATCCTTGCCATCGTGTTGCATGACAAGAGTAGACGTAATGAGCATTCCGTCGGTCTCGAAATTATTTTGCGTTTTTGTTGGTATCCTTCGATCCAGATGAAACAACCAAACATTTGGCAGTGAGTCCAATACAAGCATTTTGGTCGTCGTTAACGGCACATCTCCTTGATCATGTTCATTAGCATCGGAAGCAGCCCATTGATAACCATCTACTGCAGTATTTTCGAGCTTGGCATTGAAGGCTGCTTGGATCGAATCGTAATCAGTTGATAGTGAGAAGGGACACGAGATTGCTCGTTTCTTGGTTTGTTTCGAGCATATAATCTCATCATCTCGTGTTCCTTCAATCAGAAAATGCGCTTGTCCTCCATCCAGCGTCATGGCAAACACATTATTCAACGTGGGATCTGCGAGGGAGCGAAGTTCCTGGAGAATCTTGGCGAGTGCTGTCACTGCATCGCCAAGAAGTCTATGATTCAAGCCAATGTCGCGCCGCAAAGCTTCATACAACTCTGTCGGATCAATGGCAGATTCATCGGAGCTTGAATCATTGCAATATACTCTACAAAAGGAGCTCAAGGAAGTGAGCCACGACGGGTCGGTGACGGAATTCTTTCGCAGGGCTAGGGCTCGTCGAAGAGGGCTGAGACAGTGACAAAAGACGACCAACGCGCTCGAAATGTGACAGCCAGTTCCTGATGAATTGATTATGCCTCGGACAACAGTCATGCTTGTATAATTGGATGGTCAAATTAAATGAAGAAACGAGTGTGGGTGGCTTGACCATCCGTCGCCAAGTCGCGTTTTCAACCAGTCCCGGTACGATTATCAAGCGGTAACCGCTACGACAGCTTTGGTGAAATAATTAGCGTTGGATAACCGCTACGACATGGCACGCGTACGTTTCACCATGATGAATCATTCGCGACATGCCGATGCAACATGCAAAATACTTCCACAAACCAACGCAGAAAAGAGGTTTCTTCCTTCTTCTTAAAGGTCAAGGAAGTCTTTAAGCATACAAGCAAGTAAATTTGACAATGGCACACCGGTCGCCAGATGCATTGCTAGACCTTCACTCGTCTCGTCGACGAAGGACAAGAATAAGATCGACAGGGATGTTGCTTCCAATTACAATCTACGTTCTGGCTACACTATCTTTTGCTCATGCATTTAGTTCCAATCACGTTCAGCCTGCTAATGGGCATTCCTCGAGACAAGGGCATCAGCTGCTGTCTTCATCGGCGTCACCACGTATTCAAACTTGCAAACGATTACCGACTGTTCGACACGCTGAAAGCATTTCAACGCGACAAGTAGTTGGCGACTGGGAGGAGCTGCACGGAAACTTTTTGCTGCGTCCATCTGTGGAAGCTGGACCGCCTCGAGCGCTCATTCACTTTCTTGGTGGCGCCATTGTGGGCGCATCTCCGCACATTACATATCGCTACATGCTGGAGCGGCTGGCAGAAAAGGGATTTCTTGTCATTGCGACTCCGTACGACTTGTCGTTTGACCATTTAAGTACATGCGATGCTGTCATTTCGAGATTTGAACGCATCGCTTCGTTGCTCGCACAAACTTATGGAGCGCTGCCAGTAGTTGGCGTCGGCCACTCGTGTGGCGCTCTGCTGCAGCTCCTCATCACCAGTCTCTTCCCAGACACGCCTCGAGCCGCCAATGCTCTCATTTCCTACAACAATAAACCAGTGTCGGATGCCATACCTCTATTTGATGAAGTTTTCGCGCCCTTGTTTACGTATGCAGCCGCACGCAATGATCCGAACCGCCATTCGGGCAGTAAAATCATTTCCGTCGGGCTCGACTTGGCCAAGGCTGCCGCCATTGGTCAAGTGCCATCGGATGACTTGCTTTCGGAAGCGGCAAGACTAGTTGTGCCTCCAGCATTTTCGAATACGGAGAGTGGTGACCGACAGAGAATAGCTGTACCAAAAGAGTTAAGGGACTTGTTTCAGTCATTCGCATCACCCGTGACAACGGCACTATCTGAATCTGGATTTACATCCATTGTATCCGAAACGTTTGATACGCTGCAGCAAGTTCCAAAATTGATTGACGAAGTGGCGGACGGAGCACGAGACTTTGTGCCACCACCAGCGTTGGTCAAGAGCATGACACGGAAAGGTGAGTTGCAAAAACTCGAGACTACTAGGGAAATGCGAATGCTAAAATTCTGACTAATCATTTCCTTTTCACTTTGTGTTTAGCCTATCGCGCCCGACGAACCTTGATCTTACAGTATATGGAAGATCCAATCGATGAATCGAACGAGCTTGAGGAGTTATTGAACGCTGCGGGTCAAATCATTCGCAACAAGCGGCCCATGATTCAGATTGATGTACAGAAACGACAACTGGCCGGCGGGCATGCGGCTCCTCTACTTGCACCTCCATTGGATTTGGCGACTCGAGCAGAAACAGTCTTGGGAGTGGAAGCGGCGAAGGAGAATCTGCGATACAAGGAGGCCGATCAGACTGTTGAAGAGTTGAGCCGCTGGTTGGAAGACGCCAACCTTTAATTATCGCCGCGATACACACTGTGTACATACATTCGTAAATGTTATTTTATAAGGCGCGTCCTTTGCTCTAGCAAAATCTTTGCATTATTTTCAGTAATAGAATCGTTAACTTTTCACACATCTGCTTCCTTTGCTGGCGATAAGGGTACCTCTTGCATCGCCTCACTTTCCTCGTCCAATAATTTGGAAGGCGATTCACTTGCAATAGTATCACTGACCTCATCAGTTTGACTCGAGTGCTCGACCTCGGACGATGGTTGGTGGACAATATCATCCACCTCAAACGTTTTCTGAGCCGGCTCCGGTTCGACTTCGACTTGCGCAAGGTCAATAGCTTTAGCACCGACACCTACATATTCAAAATCCACATTTTCGGGAATTGAATCACTGGATTCTGCATGTTTCCCAAAGGCTGCACTAGCTGTAGAAGGCACGCCAAAGAGTTCGGCTGCGCTCTTGATGGACTCGCCGCTTTTTGGCGCCGGAGTCACCGTTGTCTCGCTCGTCAAAATTAAATTAGCGGGAACCTCCACTGGATCCAATTCTTTCGGTAACTTAGTAAAGGGGGATCCAAAGAGCTCAATAGCACTCTTGACAGATTCGCCGCTTTTTGGAGCCTGCTGTAGTGGAGCGGCTGGCGCGTCTTCGTCTCTTTCGGCAGAACCATCAGCATTTAATATTTCACTGGGACTTGTGCCCTGCGAGGAGAACAAAGCCGTTGCTGATTGCTGCGGTAACAATTGCGGTGTGGAGAAAATGTCTTGCGGCGAAACCGTCTTTGAAACCTCAGCTGCTGCATCCGACGCAGCTGGAGCTGTCCCAACGCGAGCGGGCGGTGGCGAAGCAAAGAGTGAGCTAGCAGTCGCTGTTGGAGCAGGTGGAAACTTGGAGATACTAGATGCTGGCGGCGGAGCTGGGAATTTGCTCGCTACCAATCCAGGTGGGGATGGGAAAGGTACTGCTGCTGCTGGCGGCTGTGCAAAGGGACTGCTCGTCATAGCTGGCGTTGCAGTTGACGCCGCAGAAATACTACTTTGACCTTCAGATGACACTCTCGGCGGCGTTGGAAAGGTTCCTAAAACTCCAGCAGGCGGCGATGGAAACGTGGACATTGACTGTGACCTCGGAGATGTCAAATCAGTCCGCCTTGGAGGAGCAGGAAAAAGGCTACCTGAAGATGGTCCCGACGCGGTTGCTACAACTCTAGAAATAGGGGCACTTGGCGCAGCTGGTGACTGGTATGCACCCGCAGGCGGTGGCATAAACAACGTTGGTTGCTGCTGCTGCTGCTGCTGCTGCTGCTGTCCCTGTCCAAACCCATGACTCACTCCCGGTACTCCAGGCGGCGAGACAAACGACGGATAAGCAGCCGAAGCTGGCGCCGAAACGGCAGCATAGGGAGCCTGCGGCATGGGCCTGCCAGTCATGGGGTCAATTGGAACGTAACGCTGCAAGCCTGCTCGCGCCCCTCCACTGGCAAAGACCGAGTGTCCGCCGGCGAACGGATTCGGTCCACCAGGAGTAGACCCAGGTGGTGCTAAACTACCATCGCCGCTTGCAGTATTTCCCATTGATCCTATTGATGCTGCATTCCCCGACGTTGGTGGCGGAGGTGCTAATCGCTGACCCGACGTTGGAGCCTGCGAGTGACCATACTTTTCCTGCAATCGCTTGTCCGAGCTTGACGAATGAAAACCATCCGGTAGCAAGACGCGCTTGTTTTTTGGATTGTAAATGTGCGCCGACGAGTATCCACGAGTGGCGTAGGCGCTGCTGTTGCTTCCGCCCGATGATGGAGGTTGCTGCTGGAGCGATGGTTGATCATTGGAAGAGCTCGCCACGTAGGGAGACGCAGCCGAAGCAGTACCAGCAAGCGGAGGCTGACTCGTCGTCGACAAGGGCGGCTCCGGCATAATGTCTGCCGAATTTGCAATAGGCGACTTGTGCGCTGCCAGCGGTGTATCAAAGACAGACGCTGGTGGTCCAGGAGGAATATCTTGCTGCTGCTGCTGCTGCTGCAAGTTCATCATAGGCGGCGGTCCTCCCATGGGCGGCGGCGGCAAACTCGAGTTACTATAGTTGATTCTCAAGCCGCCCAAGTCGACTCCTGGCGGTAGACCAACCCCTCCATTATCAAGCGCCTGCTGCGTTTCTCGCTGCAACTGAATCGGTAGCAAGTATTGACGAATTCGATCCAACGTGGCAACGTCGTATGGCGTTTGACCGGCATGGTTCTTCGCCAAGGGACTCGCATGAAACTCCGTGACAAGTTTGTGAACCATATTGTAAATGGCATCCTTGTTTGACCCCGCACTGGAAGCTGCCGCGTGCAACGGCGTGTCACCCACTGCATCGCAGACATGCACGATATGATTCAAATCACCTCCAGCACTGCTCGTCAACAAGTAATCCATGACCCGCAAGAGTCCATACTGACATGCAACATGAAGCGCCGTCTGCTGCTTGGCCACATTGACAATGACGAGACTCATTGGCATGGCGCTGCCAGCATCTGAACCAAACTGATAGGCCGCCTCCATGGCTCCCTGCTCGTCGGCACGCGTGCAGCAGTGCACAAAGAGACCTGGCGGATCCGTGGGAGGTGGAGCCACTGCCTGGGAAATGGTTTCCAGCTGCTGCGTGACCCAATTGAACATGCTTGTAGGGTATCTACTGATGGCAATACGGAAATGAAAAAAGGTTCTTCGTATGTTTGTTTTCACTTGTCACTCGTGTTACTGTTTAGTATAGTTCCAACTTGGAACCTTATTCAGACTATGATATCAGCACTCTATAATTTAAAAGAGGTTTGAGTAACTCTCAGATACCGTATACATTCAGTGTCGGCGTCTATTTTTTGCACCATCTACGCAACCGCCATGGTCGCGAGTCTCTTTCGTCATCGACGAGCGGTCGCCGCGCCCCTAATGACTGTCGCACCGTTTTCCGCTATAACGGTGCGACATCGTCTTCCGTTTTCACGAATTGAAACGGTCGGCACGATGGCGGCAAACAAACATTGTAAGAGTAAGCAACGACGGAACTGGACAGATCCTCTGTCCCGGTAGCAAAGGATCGCAAAGAAGCTGCTGCTGGTGTTTGAATAAGAAAGATTTGTTAGAATCACATATTTTTGAGCCACACGCTGCGCAACTAATCTAAGCACAAACCAAAATCATGCCGACGCATCAACTGCAACGGATTGCATCTGCAAAGCAGCACTCATGGCGTCAATTCGCAATATCCATTGCTGCAGCAGCATCACTTGCTCTCATTGCCATTGTAGTATGGAGACAAGAGTCGCAAATTGCATCAGTTTCCGCTCCTCTTGCTGCAGGTACACGCCGTCTATCATCATCATCGCAGTCGCTACTACCCACGTTGACAGTGTTTGGCCACTCGCAGACAAACCCAATTGCGCGCAAGCAGTTGGAGGATTTACATCACATTGCTTCCACCGATACAGTCCAATTGAATGTGCAATTCTTATCGCAGTCGGAACACCGAGAGTTTGTCCAGGCAAAGTGCAGCAGCGAGGAAAACGTAACAGCCTTGCAACAGTTTGACGCCTTGACGCAAGCCAAGCTGGAGCACTTGGCGACGGAGCTTTACAAGTGGTGTGCACTGTCGTTGAATGGCGCGGTTTACTTGGACTCTGCGAGTCCGCTACTGATGAGGCTGCCGCAAGTGGTTGCCGCTGCTGATGACACTGCAAGCGTGGCTATTTTGGGTGACAATTACTTTACGCAAACGATTCATGGTTCACTGACTGTACTGAGGCCAAAGCACGCTTATATTGCCAAGGAAATGCTCAAGTTGCTGGTGGAAACCTCTGTTTCAGTCTTGCAGACAAGTCCTCTATTAATTCCACGTGCACTGTACGCCCTCATTGCCGTGGATGCAAAGCAAACGTCGCTTGTGCCTGGAAGAAATGGCGACTCTTGGCTCTTGCTGGAGCAATCGTGCCACATGGATCCAATGACGCGGTCGTGGTCGTCCCAAAGTAGCTGGACCGATATGAATAGTCATCGGATTGCTCATCACTGCGCCGACAAGGACGGCTTTTGCTGCATGATGCAAGATGTGGAATCGCATCAAACTGTACTATTGAGTCGGCATCCCATCTTTCCGTACCAAGTCATTCCAGATGATTCATTACTGCATCGACCATATAATGCAGAAGCGGGTCACTTTTCTCTCGACGACTTGCCCTATATTTCAACCATTCGCGAGCAAGTCTTTGCGCGGCCCGAAAACATGCCGGCGACGCCCAACTTTTTCGACACGCTGCTTCGAAACGACTGCTTGCCAGCAAGTGATACCTGCAACAAGTGCTTGCGCAACAAGTCTGGTGCAGACTGCACGAAATGTGCCAAGGAATGCGACTGCTACTGCAAGACTTTGTGTCACGAAGCGCCGGAACAAAAGCATGTGGCCAAGGAACTCATTGTGACGCCACCAATGTATGCTCGTGATCCAAACCGCATTATCCCTCGCATTGTTCATCAAACATGGTTTGAGCCATTGTCCAAGACCAAGTATCCCAACATGAGTCGACTGGTCGAGTCGTTTAAGCAATCCGGCTGGGACTACAAGTTTTGGTCGGATGCCGAGGCGCAAAACTTTTTGAGCACGCACTTTCCGTCAGAGATTCGCGAGGCGTACGATTCGCTGCGACCCGGCGCGTTCAAGGCTGATCTGTTTCGATACTGCGTCTTGCTCATTCATGGTGGCGTGTATGCAGGTACGTTTTCTTTAAATGCGATGCTTTGTTGTCCACGGTGAATACATCCTTTGTCCATCACTAACAACCTGTTCATTATTCGTACGTAGACGTGGACATTTTGCTCGAGTCGTCTTTGGACTTGTCGATTCCACCTGATGTTGGATTTATGGTGCCTACCGATGAGCCAGGAATGCCCGTGAACAAGCGGATGTGTTTGTGGAACGGTTTCATTGCTGCGGCACCGGGTCATCCATACCTAATAAAGGCGATCGAGACCGTCGTGAACCAAGTGCGCAATCGATTTACTTCGGTGGACAATGATGCCACGTATTGTCCTAATCCAGAACTTTCTATCCTTCATGCTTTTGACACATTATTTACTGCTGGTCCATGCATGCTGGGAGCGTCCATTAATCGAGTGCTCGGTCGGTCTCCGCAGACTCCTTTCTCGACTGGCGAGGTTGACGTACTGTCTGGTAAACAGGCTCCTTTGACCAAGGCTGGTACTTCTTTCGTCAGAGTATCCGACGATGTTTCGGCAAAGATCCCAGGTCGTACGATTATATTGCATCAGAACAAATGGGACATGGGGGCGCATCGGTTTACTTTGCTGGAGAAGAACCTTGTCGTTGCTGCTACTGATCTTCCCGATTCCAATGATCGCGAGAAACTCGAGAGTGAGTCGACTGGTACTGGCGGTGGTGTTCATTACAGCAAGACACATGCTAGAACCGGTATATATGGACTCGAAGGTCTTTATATCGACACGCGGAAGGCAGACGAAGATATATTGTTCTTCCTAGATGCGACACAGCAGTCACGCAATAAGGCGGAAGGCGCAATAGCTTTGAGTTCATAAAATCATAGCTTAGCGAGGTTAACTCATTATACCGGTATGAGGTAGCTAGTATGTAATAGCGCCATGCCGAGTGTGCTATAGCGTGCACACGATTCTGTACCCAATGGCATGGATTGATATTTTTTGCAATTGTGGGCAAGTCTCATTTGCTGATTGCCGCCGCTTTTCTCTTGTTAAAAATGCGGCAATCGTCCCAATCTGGATCGTCTGAATCCTCCAATGAATCGCCCGAAGAAGCAGTAGCATTGTCTTGTTCCGACCGAGATCTATCTACAGATGAGCGACCCGAGTCATTGTTGTCACTTACAGCAGCCGCAGCGCTAAACTCGCCATTAAAGCCGACATTCATTGCGCTGTAATGCGTACCGTGAATGTTCATGTTATTGTGTATAAACACGGTTTCATCATGTTCGAATGCGGAATGCTCATTCAGGTTCTGGCTACACGCATGAACATCTTCACGAGCTTGAGCGGACCTCCCTCCCGGCCTAACATAATCAGCACGCTGAGGGATCTGTGAGACTGGCTCTAAACCAAAAATGGTGTCTGGATCAAAATTGTGGAACGGGCCTGCCGAGCGAGCACTTGGCTGAGTTGAGTGCACGACAGGCGAGCCAAGCGGAGCAAGATCCTCTCCCAAAAAGCGATGAAAGTCGTCGAATGACCGGCTCGTAAAGGGAGGAGAGTATTGTTGCGATTCTTCATCCCTAGCGCCGCCATTGCCATTTTGCAGTCTTTTTGGTCTCATTGCGAGCTTCACCTTGTCAAATCCGGCGAGGAAATCAGGGACTGGAGATAGCGTGTTTGTATTGACGTGTCTGGAATTTACCATTGTCGCATTAGCTTGGGGACTAGCCGTCGATATCCAGACAGGCGATAGCGCGATGCCATGCCCGGACGCAGGCAACACTGGCGGAGGTACGGAGCGCGGTCTATATACATGCGTTCCGGGCACATTGACTGATGTCGGTATTGATGGGATGGCTTCCGGTTGCATTGCTTGAGCGGCCAATTGCTGATTGATCCCTTGCGGGCGCTGGACAGTGGTAGAAATTGCTTCTCTTGCCACAACTGGTTCCCCTGGTACAGCAATCTGTTGTTGCTGCTGCATTGCGTTGTAGAATGATCGTTGCAAAGCAGCGGTAAGCATAGTTGTAGATCCGACCGACGCCGGCGGGGGCATGAGTCTCGTCGCTTCATTCTCTGCGGTGGGTATATAGCCTTGCACCAACGCCTGTGAACCAGCTGGTGTCATGTAAGCCATTGACATGGGAGTATGCGCATTTGCCGACACTTGTACAGGGACGAGTATGGTAGTCATTGGCATGGCAGCAAAATTGGAAGAATCACCATCAGAGTTAGCAGCAAGGATATCGCGAGGATCCTGGTTAAAATGAGAAAATGGGCATGCCATGAGCAGGAAGTCAGAAGCTGGCGACAAAAGCAAAATTATACAGAAGCATGGATCAACGTACCGGCAACATTTTCTCCGGAAAGACAGCTCTATAGAACAGAAGCTCCTTCTCATTTGCTTTTCGTTCCAAAATCTTGATTTCTTCCGGACTCGGTGCAAGTACGCTCATGTTTAGCCTAATCCGGCAAATAAAGAGCATCTTTCCAATTCCCTTGCCGGCATACTTTTTGCTGATTCGCATTGGTGCGCAATGAAGCTTTCGACTGAGGTAGGAGCGAAGAGTGCTGCCATTTTCGCAGTCAAAGAGATATCCTTTTTCAAACAATTGTATCAAAATTTCGGCATATTCCTCCTCCTCTGGAATCCATTTACCACTGCGCTGCTTGCGGCCATGAAACAACGGATGCACTGCGAAACGGTTTGCCGTCGTTGCGACGCCACCATTAAGTTTTGCGAGCAATAGTCCTAGAGGATTTTGCGCGCAAACGGGAAGAATGGATGCTGATGATGGCAAAAACGGCATGGACCCGGCAGCGGCGGCCATTGGAAGAGTGCATGATGAAGTGGGTGCAGGTAATATCGGCCTTAGATGCTGCGTGGCAGGAGGCACAATCGTCAAACAAGGTCCGCGCGTTGGAGGCGCAATGCGCACGCTTGATTGACTCCCAGAATACGACGAGGCTGCAGTTTGTTCGTGATGAAAGTGATCTGTAGATGGTGGGGCTGCTGGTGCTGGGCACGATGAACCCCCAGTGGAAAAGGGCTGCCTCAAGCTGCTTGCATTCGTTGAATCACTTTGCATGCTCTGATGCAACTCTCTACCGGCATACATTCAAATGAAGAGCCCAGCTTGCACAACCGAGGTTCCAATACCTCGGCTCTGTTGCTATCTCAAACGTATTGCACTTCGGGCATAGAATCAGGTCCTGGGCGCAGGGGAAGAAGTGCTTTTGGGTCGTAGTTGGCCATCTGCCTATGACCTACGAAAGGCCAATCAGACTGCCCAATGAGGGACACCTCGCATGGCAGCCGCTGGGGCATCTGGTCATGGTGATAGCCATGGCGTAACGAGCACCACACCGCTGCAAAAGTGACATGCGTTGATCATGAATACGAAAGGGCTTATACCAAGTTGCAGCGAGGAAGCAAACATGACTCATTCACAGAGAAACATTGGTTGATTTTATTCTGAGTTGCACACTCTTTGTAAGATAGTAATTATCGCTGACATGCATAAATATTCGCAATTCGGACATTCTGGCGCACAGTTCATTGTATTGCCCAACCCTCTTTAGCTCTGACAACACAGACATCTCCCTTGCTTTAGCTCTTGTCCATGTACGTGCTATACAGAACGTGTATGCCACAATTCACTGAACACTACAATTTAACCAAATGCAGTTATGAACTCGTTTATATAATATGATAGAGATTTTCAAAAGGCTCATCAGAACGGGGCGGCATCATCTCGCTCTTCGTCGATCAGGGACGAGTTGGATTCATCATTGTCTGCCTTGTTCATGAGAAACGCAAGTTTCCATTGCTTGCAGTCTACAATTCGAATGCCATTCCCGCTGACTGCAACCGCCAACATACTCTCGTCTTGGCTAAAGGCTAGGCTCGAGATTGTCCGAGAGAGGTCGCCGGAAAGAAGCGCATGAGCTCCCTCTTGGATTTCTGTCCAGAAAATGGTTTCAAACACCCGTAGATATCCTTCTCCGGCAATGGCGAACAGCCGCCCAGTCGCACTCCAAGCCAATGAACGCAAACCCGGTGGCACGCTGATTTGGTGGCATATAGTCCAGCCACCTTTGGCACTGTAAATGTGGACAGTCCCGTCAATGCTAGCCACTGCCAAAAACCGACCAGACGCGCCGAATGAAATGGAACAAACAGGAGATGCTTGCTGAAGCACTCTAGGTGGCGTTGCGGTGTTCTCCAACATGTATTCGGACTCGTAGACGGCGACCGTTTCATCGAGGCGGCCCACGGCGAACGACTTGGAGGTCCAGTCGACCGAAGCAACACATGAGGTGCTGACGTCAATCTCGCCACAGACATTGTACGACTCCATTGGGTCGAGCAATACAAGCAATCCATTTTGGAGACCGACCAAGAGCCGTTCGTTGTGCTTGCTGAATGCGAGGGTTTGTATCTGCGAATCAAAGTCACATTGTGCAACAACTGTCCACGTTGGAACAGTTTCAAGCACAAAGACTCGTCCATCGGCTCCACCCATGGCAAGGTATCGACTTCCGTTGGAAAATGCAAGGCATGCCATTGACTTGGAAAACCGTAGCTCAGCGATGACTCTAAAATCAATCGTCGAGCGGGTCACGACAAGTCCATTGTCAAGACAGTAAGCAATGAAAGTAGATGGCCGACTCTTACTTCCACGCGAGAACGCAAGGGCAGAGACATTCAAGTCGCTCGTCTGACCATCATCCACGCGATCGCTCAGTTTTTGTTGCGGTATCTCATCGACATTGTGAAACGTCTTCTCCTTCGACGTCCAATCGCTTCTCTGGCTTATGAGCGAGCTTGAAGACAGCGATTGGTCATCTCCAGTGGCGGACGCACCGGCGTTTAGCTCAAGGCCCGCCTTGACGATAACAACTCGCTCGTCGTCCCCTCCAATCGCCAGGTAGCGGCGCGGTGTTCCCGACGCGGAGATCCTCTGACCCCAAACAATGGAACGGATTGGTTTCGTGCGATTAATGTCATACACCTTTGTGAAGTTCCTTGTTTCTGACAATGTGCACCGAGATTCGGCGCGACAGGCAACTATATAAGTGCCATTTGGTGACCAGCAAATCGCATTAACTTTGCTAACCGGCCCTTCGGATTTGATTTCATTTTCTCCGTCGTCGTACTCGTGCCTGACGGAAAAGGTCACGCGGTCAACTATAGCAACATTAGTCGATGCAATGGCTAGATGAGCGCCAGTGATTGGACACCATTTGACATCAGTGACAGTGCCTGCTCGTCGAATTTCCCGCATCACGCTCCAAGACGTTTGCGTGTCCACAACGGCGCAACACTTGTCACTGCCACCAATCGCCAAGTACCGAGAGTCTGGACTCCAGTCCAGCGTGAAAATTAAGCCATCGCGAGGAATTTCTACAGTGACGTCAGGCATGTGGGAGTTGAGAAAGTCATCTCGAAGGACAATGGCAACGACTCCGTCAAAGCAGCCGATCGCAAGGAAGGCCCCGTCGGGACTAAACTGCACGCAATACACGCGGTCGACGCGCTGAATCTCGCCATATAACTCGGCATCGATCAGCAAATCGTCGTTGTTTGTTCCATTAGACGCATATAGCAGAGCGTACAAGGTGCATGAGCAGTCGTCGCCACCCATTGCGAGAAATGAGCCATCTGGCGAAAAGTCTAGTGACCGGACGCGACCACCTGCATGATGAATCGTCGCGGCTGTCCTTAGTCGGTGTTGACGCGATAACTGAGGCTGCGGCTGATTTTGTTGTTGCAAATCATCCAAATGTATGCTCGCATCATCATTGGTTTCGTCATTATTGTCATCAACTTCTTCGCGTATGGTTGATGGCGTACTCACGGGGGAGTCCTCTATAAGCTCAAAGATCGTAACAACCCCACTCTTAGTTCCAACCGCCATGTACAATGCTGGACAAGGATGATCTATCGTCGCAAGCCGTCGGCTCATGGCAATGCATACAACTGCATCTCCAAGCGTCGCCTCGGCCCACACCATTCCTTGCGACATTGTGGCTTCAAATTCATCATTCAACGTTTTCGCTGCAGCCGTACTATTACTACTGGAGGAATGCAATCGTTGCGATGGATGCGTTGGCGTATTGCTTGAAGACATGCTTGCATTGTCATCGCTTTCATAATTGGTCATTGATCTTGACAAGGCGGATTGAATGCTGCGCGCCTTTTCCAGTCGATGCTGCAAAGCCTTTCCATGGCGCGCTGGCGTAGATTGACGAAAGGGTTGCTGACTTGTTGGCGATGCTCGTTTTGGTGTATAGACAGGAGCAGCAAGTGGCGAAAGAACATTTGTCTGCTGTATGGGAACCGCCGTTCCATCACGTGCAGATGATGATGCAGTCAGAGGGCTGGGAGTCCAGGCAGCAGTAGGAGAATTACCAGGCAATAGACTTGATCCAGGAGACGACATTGGAAGCGTGGCATCATCTAAATCATTATGGAGGTCCATGTAGTCAGTCGTCGATCGCTCCTTCCACAGCAAGTCGCCGGCGAATGTATCAGCCGTCGCTCTTCGTTGCGCGGTGGAAGAGTTGCAGTTTCCCATGCTATTACCAAAGTGTCAATAGACGTAGGTCTCACAAGCACCTTGCGCGCGCGTATACGCAGTTCCGAGCATGCAGATGGTGAGGCGAGGGTATGGATGGAAGAAAGGGTCGTCTTCCGTCAAAAGCTCCATCGAAATTTGGACCGATTCAAAAGTGGAAACGGTTTCGCGCGAGCCAGCCGGTCTTTCCACGCTGCTAGAACTCGCCGACGTCACGCTGTTTTGCATGTGTGACTGAAAACATGCAGCGATTCACAATGACGCAAGCCGCAATCGCCGCAGAAAGCCAAGACATTGCAGTAGAGGTAGACTACCACATAGCAGACAATACAAATAAATGTTATCCGCATGATTTTCAATAGACGTTGCTCCAAAGCCAGGCGATCACATTGCGAGCATTCGAGCGAGTCGCGACGTGGGCCTTCGCAAACTTTTGGCGGCGGAACACGACTTTAACACACACAAGGTTCAGGAAGCAATTCATGTGGGCACAACCCAATCCATCCCTACTTGATGGTAGCTATCGAGAGATGTGTTTCGCAACTGTTTGCATGTCTGCAGGTAGCGGTAATCGACTCGCTCCCAGTAGTCATCCTCTTTGTGGCTTCTTCTCCCTACTCTAACAAGATAGCATAGTATAACTACTTCTTCATGCATTATCGTTTCCCATCGGCGGGAACTCTCACTCTTGCTTTATAGGGGCGCCAAGAGTTAAACCAAGAAGCTACCGTAGCTGGATCACACGAGAGCTCCAGCCGTTGCGACGCGCGCCAAGGAACCAATGACCGTCGTGCATACCTCCAGCGCGTAGAAATGATACGACAGGCCACGTGAGGTTTGTCAATCGGAGGCGCTTCATCGTCAAACTTGCATGAACGACGAGAGGCTGTTTTGCATCTACATTGAGCATTCTCTCGACCTTGCACTCTCTTGGCATTGATTATAGGCAGATACATTCCTATAGTGAGACTGCTGTTGCCTCAACATCATCTATTAACTGGGAAATACTTCAATATACTCAAGGTCATTTTCGAACGATCGACCGACGCATCGCGAGACGAAGCCTGTTGTCACGATCGAAGGTAGACTCGACAAATTCATAGTTTCCTACTGCAAGCACTTCTCCTCCGCTTGCAATTATGGAGAATGAATCAACGAATGATAGGAGGAATGACAATCAGCATGCGAGTCACAATGGAGCTCATGGCAATCTGGAAGCTCTTTTAGCAGAGTCACCCTTCTTCCTATCGGAGACGTCTGCAGTTATAAACAATGGCGCTCCTCCTCTTGATGCACCACCTAATTTGATTCCAATATCTGCTTCTGATCCCATGGAAATATCTCAACTAAAGGATTCAATGGAAGCAGCAGCAGCTTCTGTCGACTTTGCCTCAATCAATGACTCGAACCAACCAGCAAAGGATCAGCTTCGCGCCATGTACCTTGCAGGCTTTCAAGCGGCTCGAGAGGCTCAAGCGGCACTAAGACAAAACTTTGAGATTGCCAAATCGGAGGATTCAAGTCCCTTACTGGAGGCCGCAGCGTCAGCTCCCGCTAGTAGTAGCAGTATGAGTGCCCGAACAATGCGAGAGTCGTCACCTCCACTGGTCATTCCACTCACAGCGGGAGCAGCTGGTGTTGTCAACCTTGGAAAGGCAGCCAACTCTCCAGCTACGGCGGCACGCAAGTCATATGCGTCAAGGCTTTGTTCGTCGTTGAACGAATCCGACTTTATTGCGAATCGGCGCGTGCCACGGACGGCGTCGCTGAGCAGCACCACCAACTACCGTGCTTCGAACGACGATGACGACGAAGGCAATACTCTATCACCAGCTCTATCCGCCACATCATCTCCTGGTGGCGCACGAGTATTAAAGGGAAGTGCCAGTCCGTTTCCACGCAAGCTCATGGACATGCTGGAGAAGGAAGACTCGACCATTATCAACTGGTTGCCGAGCGGCGACGCCTTTTGCGTGCAGGATGTCGACCGCTTCACCACGGAAGTGCTTCCACTATACTACCGTCATACCAAGATTTCCAGTTTTCAACGTCAATGCAACCTTTACGGGTTCAAGCGCGTGGCGAAAGGTATGTCATTTTGTATTGTTGCGCCAGCAGATGTTTACAACCGCAAAGCCACGCGTCTGATCTTCTTGTCGCTGTCGTTTTTCTTGCGCAGGACCGGATGCTGGCGCGTATCAACACGAAATGTTTCGTCGTGGCCGGCCTGACCTTTGTGCGCTTATGAAGCGGACCAAGCAAAAGGGCGCGTCGCCGATGCTGCGAGGGATTGGAGCAGCAGCAGGTGGTAGAAGCAGATCCGATTCCGTGACATCATCGCCCTTGCTGACACCGGAACAAAGTCCTAGTATGTTTGCGTTGGATGGAAATGATGTATTGAGTAAAAGTGCACCTACAGTGTTGTCGTCGATTGGAAGGTATGTCATATGTTGAATTTACTTTTTGTATGCTGGAACTTGTCAACTTGCTTAAAAGGCGACGTCTGCATTGCCTAACTCTTTTCATTTTTCTCTGTATAAAGAGCCGCTCAATTTGAATCCCATGCTTCCATTGGTGCACGGCACTCTGACTTTCGTCGTGTTGAAAACTGCAGCGTCGCAAACCCCCTAGGCAATGAACGCCAGACGGGGCTTTCCGTCCTGATGAATGGGCCTGCCCATGCCGGTGGCAAACCCCAGTCGCTGATACGTTCCATGGCACCCATGGAGTGCACCAACGCGGACGTGGATTTGGATGACCGAGACAGCCAAGCCAGGTCATTGGCGGCTGCTGGGATGGTGGCGGAACGGGCGCGACTATCGCAACCCGCTGCCTTGCAACCTCCTCCCATGCTGGCGCCTTACCAAAACTTCCATCGCACTCCAACATCCAATGCAGTTGTCGAAAGCTTCAACTGGAATAATGCGGATTTGAATGGCAGTGCCGACGGTACTAGTGGGGGAGTCGTTGGCAGCGACAACAACACGCAACAGGCGCTGGACGAAATGGATTTGGACTTTGCCACACTGTTCGACCCTGCAATGGAGCTTGCCAATATGCAACTGGGAGAGCTGAATGGATGGCCATCATCTGTGGATCCATCCTTGACGGTGTCACCAACCCGCTTTAGCAATAATTCGGACGGAAAGATGGTTTGATGATTATGCAGACTATCATGTAGAAGTGTCCAAATTTAAATCGTTAATTTTAGTTATTCATACGGTAAACCAGCATGTTGATATAGAATTTAACCATATAGTAAGCACGACAGTACGTTAGATCGATTGGATCGCTGGATTTATGCAACACCTGTAGCGTGGCAAACGCCAACAATACACACCGGGCAATGCCATCACTCCGTTGTTTCGAGTCAGATTTTGAGCTTTGCTGTCTAACAAGCAAATAATCTCTTTGCGGTTCCCTTATTCCTTGCGCAGACATAGAATGGTTTCTAAGAATGAAAGGCTCGCTTCATGGCGTCCCATTGGTTGCAGCAAGAGCTATCGCTGGAGTAACTTGGACACGTGTATGAACAAGCTTTTCTCGAAGCGCATGTTATAACGCGAACCGCGAACACGACCGGAACGCTGTGCCTATTGAGTAGGAGTAAAGATGTATAGAGTGAGAGTCTGCGAAACGCGGCGATGATTCACAAAGAAGGCTAAAAACAACGCTTCATTCAAGCCGCAGAAATCTCCTCATTCCGATTAAAGTCAGACGGTAATTCCAAATAATGCACTAATCAGCAGCGTCTTCAACAGATTGCTCCGCATGCGATCATTTTGCAATCTTACCTTAAATGCAATTCATTCTTCTTTATTGTCAAGCTTTGGTATCGCGAAATACAACCGAAAGACGACGATCGCGAGCCACCGCGTCTCCTTGAAACAATGATCCAGATGACAATAGCTCGTGAGAATATCGAAATCGACTTGGTCCAGACAGGCAGTAGAGGCTGCGAGGAGGCAGCAATAAATCAACGTGTCCATCCATTGACCCGCCCTGCCACTCGTCGAGCGCATCACTCGATGGTCTGAGGCGCATAATGCAAGGTGAAAGCAGCGAAAGACCCGATACAGTCAGTCCCGAAAAGCGAACCGAGTCAACATGCGCATTCAGTTCTCCGTCGGAATGCAAGTCAATCACGTGAGGAGGCAGCCAGTGCACTTGCTCGACGAATGACAAATGATTGGCATGTAAAAGCGAACGAATTCTGTCAAATACGGACACAATTTCAGGCGATAGCAATGAATCGTCAGACAATTCCAATTCCTTGTATTTGGCAATCACAGAATCCCAATGTCCCTTTTCATATCGGCGTCTGAAAAGATGATAAAGCTACGAGTAAGTTTGGTGAGAGCGTATGAGCAGCAGCGAGTGCACCTCAGATATCACGTCACGTCACCATCTCAAACGCACGTACCGTTTCAAGACTGTCGACAGCGTCGACACTAGCAAGGTCTCTTCCGCCTCGGAAATGACATTGGAGTAGACGACAGCTGAATCATCAAAGTCGGAGGGAGCGTCACTGTGATCCACCAGAAGTGTATTCGGCGCGGCGGCGCTGCAGAGTCGCTGACAGCTTCTACGAGAAATATTCCAAGATTGGTTTAAACTGGTTAGTATGCTCCTGGAGGCAAGCATTGTTGCAGTACTGCTAGCCGCCAGACTTCACATCTTGAGTATCATCATGTTGAATGGCAAGACGTTGTAGTTGTTGGTTGTTGGTCAATCGAATGGTGTTGGCCAGAATGGTCAAACGCACGCGTCGCCAACTAGTCGCACCGGTTCACAATGAATACTACCCATCGAATGCGACCAGCCTGCCCCTTGGCTTTTATAAATCCAAAGGACGCTGTCACCTACCAATGAAGCTAATAAGCAATTGGGAGTAAGATCCAACTATAATGATGGTCAGTCAAAAACCATCTCTGACTTATTCACGGCATATGCCTGCAATGAGTGCGACTGAGAGAAGCAAAAATTGAGAAAGCGCATAGTTATTAGTGGCGTTCAGTCGCTAAAGAAACTGGTCTCCCAGCTTCTGTGACCCATTGGGCAGGGTTGGCTTGTAATCAAGATACACATCATTGATTGCAATAATTGGAAGGCCTAATGGTTCACTACAGCCTCGTGGAAGCATCCATCTTCTCGACAGCCTTGCTCCGAGATTGGACCATGGTCAAGCGCTTTGCGTTGGCTCAAACTTGGTGATAAAGTCCATCATGTGCTCGCGCTAAAGTGGTAGGCCTCGTTGATGCACGACATTCCTTATGCTTGCGCGACCGTTTCAGCTGTCGACAGTCGCCGAGACTTGCAAAGTTTTCCGCTTCGGTAGTGACGTTGGATGTAGCCCGTACATACTATCATTGAGAAAGACGGCAGAAGCGACACGATCCACCAAAGTATCTCGATGTGGTACCCCTCTCGCCAAATGACGGCCACCAAACTGTAAGGAAAAGGAAGCAGCAAATGAGATGGTGTTTCAATTAGCAAGCATAAGGTGCTCCATCCTTTGTCTGCCTGTGACACAGCCCCGATGGCAGTCAAACCAAAGAGACTGCCACACACGCAAGGCTAAAGAAATGACTCACTCAACAACAAATAGTAACTGTCGCACTGGTTCACAATCGATAATACCCATCGAATGCGACCAGCCTGCCCTGTGGCTTCAACTCCAAAGATCAGCTATCACCTACCAACAAAGCTCATAAGCTATTGGGAGTAAGAACCTGCTATAATAATGGTCAGGCAAAATCCATCTCTGACTTCGTATTGATGGCCTACGATGAGCAAAAATTGAGAAAGCGCCTAGTTATTAGCAGCGTTCAGTCGCTTGATACTCTCCTCCACTCGCTTCTGTGTGTCGACAGAGGTTTTTTCCTTGTAATCCTGGAATGAGCCACGGACACGCGATACATGGCCTTCGTCAACGACCCAAAGTTCAGTACATGTCTTGGAGACAAAGTATTCGTCGTGAGAGACGACCATGATGCCACCTTTGAAATCCTGCATGGCTTCCACAAGTGCGTCTACGGCTTCCATACTCCTGTCAGAAGAGTGTGAAAAGGGTTCAACAGCCGTGTGAGTAACAGTAATCACGAGGACACCGCATGTGCATGTGAAGCTGTGCAAATATACTGATCTGTACAAAAGTGCTTACAAGTGATTCGAGCCCTCGTCGATGATCAAAACATGGGGTTTCTTAAACCTGGATATAAACGCATATGTAAGTGAGCATATTAACATACAAAATGTGCGCCCACAAACTTACGCTAGAGCGGCAAACGCAACCCTTGACTTTTGTCCTCCAGAAAGGAGCATCATTGGCTTCAGGGCATCATTTCCCTGAATTTGGAAGCGCCCGAGAAATGATCTCATTTCCTGATCCTCCGCCTCCTCGAACTGGTTCAGCACTACAAAAATGATAAAATTGTTGAGGTTGGCACGGGCTGCAGTCGTCATGGAAAAAAAATCCTCTGGGGTGACTTACAATTTTCAAGTGCCGAGAGCTTCAAGTTGAAGTTGTCGGCGCTATGCTGCGTAAAATGGCCTATTCGCAGCACGCCATTGATTGAGATAGATCCTTTCATTGGTTTCAATCGCCCCATGACAAGGTTCAGCACTAAGAACCAAAACCGAGAGGGTGAGATTGGCGTAGCAACCTCCATCGTAAACACGTGCCTCTATTAGCTTGACTTACGCGTGGTCTTTCCTTGTCCGTTTCTTCCAAGAAGAGCAATCTTTGAGGTCAAGTCCACGCCAAAATTAACCTTCTGAAGAAGAAACTGGTCTTCCGGCTTTCGCGACCCATCAGGCAGGGTTGGCTTGTAATCAAAGTACACATCATTGATTGCGATAATTGGAGGACCCAGTGGTTCACTATTAGGAATCGCAAACCTCCAAACTTGGTCAACCTCGACAGCCTCGGGCGCTTCAGCATCCATCTTCTCAACAGCCTTGATCCGAGATTGGACCATGGTCGCGCGCTTTGCGTTCGCTCGAAACTTGGTGATAAAGTCCATCATGTGCTCGCGCTTTGAGTGGTAGGCCTCGTAGACGCGCATTGCATTCCTTATGGCCTCGTCGCGAAGCTTTACATAGTTGCTAAAGTTGCCGCGGTAGTACGTTATTTTGCGGTGTTTAAGCTCCATGATGTCCGTACATACTTCATTGAGAAAGCCACGGTCATGAGAAACAACAATCAAAGTATGCTTGTATGTTGTCAAGTACTCCTCTAGCCAAATCACAGCCTCCAAATCGAGGTGGTTGCTGGGCTCATCGAGCTTTAAGAAAAAGGGGAAGACATGTTCTGATAGTTAGCAACGCACTATGGATGACGAAACCCACACTATACCATGCAGACCGTACCATGCAAATTTCCGGCTCGACAAACAGAGCGGCCGCAAGGGCTACTCGCATCTTCCATCCACCTGACAGTGATGAAATTAAAGCATGTTGCATTTCTGGGCTGAACTGAAGACCCGCTAGAATCATGGCGGCTCTGGCATCGGCATTATCAGAGCCCAACAGCTGGAGTCGCGAGTAGATATCATCAAGCTTCTTCAAATCAGCATCAAGCTGCTTCATATCATCTTTCTTTGCCAGCAATCGCTTGCGTTTCTCTTCAACCGAGAGTGCTTCATCAACAACACCATCCATTCCCTCTTCAAGCTTGGCAACAATCGCCTTTTCGGCAGCAATCAGTTCCATGCGTTCAGTGTCCGCCTGCAAGACGGCATCCATGACTGTTAAATCCTTTGTAAAATGACTCGGTACTTCTTGTCGAACGTGCAACACTCGAAGATGTGTCGGAAACCCTTCAATCTCTTGTCCGCTTATCGCTTTTAGTAGTGTGGACTTGCCTGTATGAGCACGAAACACAATTGAGTATAGATTCACACAGCAACGCTCAATATACGTTTGCGAGTACTTGCCCGTTCCATTTTCGCCAATCAAGCCATATCGCCGCTGGTAGGCAAACTTCAACTCGCCATTTTCGAGCAAAGCCGTTCCGTTTGGAAGTGAAATAGTCACGTTGCGTACTAATACGTCGCGTTTCTTGTCCACACCAGCACCACCGGAGCGTGCCACGTACGACATTTTCACCAGCCCACCCGAAAGTTCCTGGTCTGGATCAACATCCTTTTTCGATTGCAAAAGCTTTCGCGCAAACTCGGCTTCCGCCTTGCGCGACTTTCGCTTATCCCTGGCGCTGGACTTGTCGTTCTGGGCGTCAATGAGTGTGTTCGCCATGGCCTTGACTCCAGTGTCTGTGCCCCAAAGTGACGCCAATTGTTTTGCTTCATTCTCATCGTTGACTTCCAAGTTGCTGCTCATGTTCACCACGCCTTGCAGTAACTTGCGCGCAGCGCCTTCTTGCGCAGCAAATGTTGTCGCGGTTGACGTTTCGACTCGCAAAATGTCAGAAACAACTTGTTCCGCTTGCTCGCTCACCTCATCAGAACATTGCACTGACTCTAGGAATGGTCTCAAAACGTCCTCAATGATATCATCAATGGATCCGGAGTCTTCATCGGCCTGTGATGTGAGCATGCCACAAATGTAGTCGATCGTTTCGTCATCCAAATCAGTGGATGATAGGATGGGCTGCAAGGCAGCAAGGAGTTGCTCGTGTAAGTCAGCCTGTGTCACCCTCATTCTGGTACCCCAAGTTGCTGATGAATAGGTTGTTCAAGAAGCAAGTCAACAGGGGTGCTTGGTCGCTTGGTTGTCCGAAAGGATTTCGTTGGCCATGATGAATCCTTCCGTGATGGCTGATGTGAGCAAATGTCGCACAGCAACTGATCCGTCGCACGACGCGGCGCGCCATCACATAAATCCGATTCGTCCGACGACCAAGCTGCTGCATTAGCCTTGCCATTTGGAATCGATACCGTATCTCCTTCATTCCTAGAATCACATCATGCTATCAAAAATAAAATGTCTAAATCGCGGTAATGCTCATTTGATTCTCCGTCGAAGTGTTCGTGCCTTTTCCGATGATGCCATAGAACACCGAATCTTTCCGTCTCGCACCAAGTTGGACCTCGACGAAACCTTTATCGAACCCTTTCTTTTCTCCATTGGACAACTACCGGAGATACATGATGCTTTGGAAGCGAGAAAACTTTGCAGGCCCGTCAACCTGGATGAATTGGAACGAGCGACAAAAGTGTTTAGCAGCATTCAGCCAGGGGGCGGCGAACACAAGGCCGCCTTGGCGCTTTTGGCGGATAGTCAGGATCCACCCGCTGCAGTCAAAACGTTGAAGTATTTACAAAACTACCAGCAAAGTCGGCAGGAGCAGTTCTCTGTGCAAATATCGCTCGCCAAGGCGCTTTGGCTTGGCGGAGATTTCGAAGGAGCAGAGTCAACGTGCTCGCACCTTTTGCAAAACGACACGCTGCTATCCAACTTGTCGCCACTGCACACTGCATCTGCTCGCACTGGTCAAGCGATTAGTCGCATTTGTGCGGCAGAGTCACTGGACCATGTCTTTTCCGTGCGGGATCCGTTTCGCATGGTGGTCAAGTCCTTGGAGGGAGGTTCCTCACAGCCTGCGCTAGCCCTTGCCCGGCTCAACTATGGAACCGCTGAAGCCATTTATGCGCACATTGTTGCAAGAGAAAATAAAGTGCACGTTCCTCTCGATGGCGCAATGCGCGCCTGGAAACAGGGACTAGCTACACTACGGAAGGGTAAAGATGCGAGCCTGCTGACGTACGCCATTGAGGCGCAGTTGCTGATCCAGTTGGCTTGGGGACTTTTACAAATGGGAGATGAGATTGACATTATTAAGCGGGCATCGGAGTTTGCCGCTGAGGCTCTCGATATTTACGACAATCACGGCGGTGGTGACGGAGAGGGGATGTGGCGACAATTGTTTGTGATAATAGGCACCTGCCTCCACAAAACAGGATCAGCTGTAATGGCTGAAGGAATCTTTCAAAAAGCCACTCATCGCGAGGAGAGAAGTCGGAGCACGTTGGACCGACTTCAGCTTCGAAGTGCCTTTCAAGCTCACGCAGAGCTTTGTCAAGAATGGGAGAAGCGCGAGCGCGATGCCGAGCGACTACAAGCCCAAGCTTTAGAAGTTGAATCAGCGTTGCCAATGACATGGAAACACAAACCAGCTTTATACAGTACTCTTTGGTTTTGGACGCCATCGCAGGTCGTGATTTCTAAGTAGCAATTTATCTGTCACGCGACGAGTGCAACTACTGCGCGCCACACAACTAGCAGTTGCTTTTCCGCAACAAAAACTGTGTTTTTGTAAAGGGTCTTATTACCGCTTTTGTCTTGGCAACCATCGTTGCCTTTCTTCTGGCTTGGTTGGCACATCAAAATCTATCTCAAATTTGGAGTACCGGTGCGTCTTTCTGTGACCTGACCGTTGATGGCGTCACGCCAAAAGCATGGATACTTAACGCAACCGAGCGAGCATGACCATGTGCGACATCGCCTGCCGTGCAACTCTTTTCAGCGACACAACCGAGGACAGCATCGACACCTAATACAGTAGTTGCCATCCTCCATACGTATTCTCCTCATCAAATCTCCTTTCTAGCGCTTTACGATTGACGGAAAAGGAGTTTTATAAGGGGAGAAAGTTTTAATTGCGAGCTTTATCGCCAAGAAGAGGGCCGAATTCGACTTGACAGCTGCCTCCATCTCAAACTCATAGTTTAGCTAATCGCTTGCAAAACAAAACATGTCTAAGAAAGAACCATTGACGCAACAACATGGCGGAAAGCCGCTATTTGAGGGTATGGATGCAATCCAGCGCTATCAGGACGAGCACGCCAACGACGAGGCGCAAATGACGGAGGCAGAAAAGCATATGCATGACGAAGAATTGTCCTTTTACTCCAACTCTGAAAACGAATTTGGAGATGACAATATTTGGGGATTGCTAAGTGGAGTTTGTGGCAATATTTACGAGTGGTAGGTCAAGTAAATTTGCTGTCTGCGCATACGCAAGCTGGATGAGGTGCGGCATGTCGAGAGTGATGTTCTTGCTTTATGCTTGATAGTAATTTCCATAGCCGCATGGCAATGTGGATCCAATTTGAAGACTGACTCGCGTGCTGCTTCAATTTAAATCGTTGCCTGGTGCTAGTCGATTGTGCCCCTCTTCTGACTCTCTTCACTTGCAATATTACAGGTACGATTTTGCCGTTTACGGATTGCTTGCTCCAGAGATTGGTGGTAGCTTTTTTCCGCAGTCTTCCAAGGAATTGCAGCTCATCAACTCGTTCGGAGTCTATCTGGCAGCCTTTCTCATGAGGCCTCTTGGTGCCATTTTGTTTGGAGAAATGGGCGATCGACTCGTCGGTCGCAAGCACGCGCTCGTCTTTTCGATTTTGCTCATTACGGTTCCCTCCATTCTCATGGGATTGCTACCCACGTATAACGCTTGGGGAGCTGCAGCGCCAGTCTGCTTGGTCATTTTGCGCATGATGCAAGGCCTGTCTGTGGGAGGCCAATTGGCCGGCAGCTATGTCATCAGCATTGAACAAAGTTCGTCGCGGAGTCGCGGCTTTCGAGGAAGCGTTTGCGACGCCAGCTCTGTAAGTATACCATACAGGTTTTTCTGTCGATGTGACTTGTATTGCCTCCACTGACCGTTAATAATACTTGTTCAATTGCGTAGGTTGGTGGTTTCTTGCTCGCATCAGCTGTAACGACCGTAACTCGTTCGATTTTGAACGAGGAGCAAGTCAATGCATGGGGATGGAGGCTTCCGTTTCTCTTTTCGATTCTCTTGGCGCCAGTATTGTATTCCATTGTGAGAAATACAGAAGAATCAAAATTGTGGTCTGAGCGCTCGGAGCAGAAGGAGACGGAACAAATGATTCGAGAGACGGAGAAGGATGCGTCGGATCGACCTGCTATTGTCGACTTGATGAGTTCTCCCTTTCGAAGAAGGCAGCTTATGGGCATGATTGGTGTCTTGAGTGCCTGCTCCAGTTCGTTCTACATCCTATTCCTATGGTCGCCGGTGTACCTGTCGGAGCTCCGAGGAGTTATGAAGGACAAAGAGGCCGATCTCATGAATTTTGTAGTTGTCGGGTGCTACATTTTCTTCTTGCTATCGGCTGGAAAGTTATCGGACATGTTTCCTCACCGAATTGACTTGATGCGCATTGGCTTACCGGGCTTGATTATTGCAGCCCCAGTGATGTTTGGCATGTACGAAAGCGAAAGCTATCTCGGATATCTCATGGCGCAAATCATGTTTGCGTTTTGCCTGGCTTTGGTGGAGGGCGGTAAAGCAGCTTGGGAGGTTGAACTCTGGATGGCTGATCCGACGCTATCTTTCACTGGAGTCGCAATTGGCCATAACGTTGCCTCTACACTCTTTGGAGGTACCATGCCTCTTGTGGCAACGTTCTTGTACTACAGAGAAAGTAATTTAATCGAGTCGGATAACGATCTCTGGCCGCGTCTACTGCCTGGTTTGTACGTGTCCATTCTTGGCTGCCTCTCGCTATTTTGCATGACTTGGGTTACAAGGCATCCTCATGACGTTCGTACCGGCGACATTAAGCTACGCGCGGCCGTCGAGCGGGAGAATCAAAAGTTCAAGGCTGCCCAAAAGAAGAAACAAAAACGTCGCAAGCAGCTCGAACAGCAACTAAGTACGGGAAACATTCCAGATGCGCAGTACGTGCCACCTCACGTGTGAGCATAGCGAATCGTTCGCCGGACAAGTGACCAAACTTATAACTTTGAGCACATACTTGAAATTCAGCCGAGGCTGCTAGCGCCTCGCATTATATAAGTACTTCTCATAGCAATGACTTTAATAATGATTATTTCAATGCGAAAAAGAATTTATTTGTTCTACGATATAGATAGCGCTTCAAATCGCTTCACCGTCACGCCCTGACGTTTCAATACGTCGGCTACTCTAGGGTTCTTCTCCTCAATCATGTGTGCTTGTTCCGTCAAACAAATACCTTCATAGAACTTGCGCAATCGGCCCTCTATGATTTTGTCTAGTACGTCCCGCGGCTTGCCTGTATGTTCGAGTTGACTCGCCAGTAGATCCCTTTCCTTGTTGACTAGCTCAACTGGAACGTCACAAGGGGCCATGTACTGAGGCCGGGCGGCGACAACATGCATGGCAAGCTTCTTTCCGATCGCCTGCAGCTCGTCCATAGATAATTTACTATCTCCGTCAGTAGCTTGAATCTCCACTAGAGCGGCTGACGTGCCTGCATTGGATGCGTCAATCTTGTTGTGCACATAGCCAACAAACAGACCGGCATCTGTCGTAGTGAGCTTGACGGCTTGCGAAACACTCAAGTTTTCTCGAATAGCAACAATAGCCTCGTTGAGCAACTCTTGAACACACTTGTCATCACTAGTCCGTGCTGCAAGTACATTTTCCTGCGACAAGACTCCTGAAGCGTGGCTGGCCAACGTTGCCTCCGAAACACCGACGACCAAATCAACAAAGGTTTTGCTTCTACCAGCAAAATCCGTTTCAGCAGCCACTTGCACCAGCGCAGCCTCTTTGCCATCTTGACTAATTCGCAAACCAATTAGTCCATGCAGTGTTTCGCGTCCAATGAGCTTGCTTGCTGCCTTGGAGGCGCCTTGCTGGCGCAGCCAATCGAGGGCAGCTTCCAAATTGTTATCGGATGCTTCCAAGGCCTTTTTGCACTCGACCATGGGAGCTCCCGTTTGAGATCGAAGTGTCTTGAGTGTTTCTAGAGAATATTTGGGAGTTGACGAAAAGTGACGTGTAGCGTTGTGTCTAAGTTGTCGTGGTGGTTCCACTGGGAGTGCCAACGAAATGGTCGTGGCGATGGCGATACTTGGTCGATGAATACGTGCATGGGGCAAACCGCGAGCTAAACATCGCGACATGATTCTAGAGAATGCCATAGTAGAGACACTTTAAATTCGTGGTCGTCGTTTGTATGGGTGATCAGCGGTCGTCGGCCATGTGACTTGCAAGATTGCAAGAGGAAAGCGTCGAGGCGTTGTTCTTGGTGTTGGAAGGATGTCACAGCATCAATCGTTGAAACCGGTGCGACTTCCCGCATGGATTCATCGACGAATTTCACTCCATTTTCCAAATCGCGCTCTTCTTTATCCGCCAGGAAAGGTGAAATAAGGAACTTTACATTGGACCTTGGTGGATTTGCCTTTTGCAGCTGCAAGAGCAACATGGCGCAGTTGTGACTGCGCTTTGACGGTCCCCATCACTCAATAAGCGTCGCGGCCAACATTACGCTTTCTTGACGCGGGACATAGACAGTCTCTGGCTTGCAAATGCTTTTGTAAATGCCCCCTGATTGCGATCATTTGTTCGATTGCGGTGAGAATTATACACTTTAAACTTTGAACGACTGGAGAGTAATTGTTGCTGCCTCTTCTTGCGTCCTCCCTAAAGGCAGCTTGAAGCCGATGGTATACAAAAAGATTTTGATGGTAACATGTCTGCATGCTAATGGATTCAGACAACAGCGGCAGTATACCTGTTGCCATGAGCACGGATGATGATGGCTGCGGCAAACATTATACCTTTGGCGTATGGACATCGAAAAGTTCGCTGCGGCAATTCAAGTATAGACACGCTTCTGCGTTTTATTAAGTCTATTAAAATAAACTATTGCGTGTATCCTCTAGCTTCTTCATCACCTCGGGTACGGTACGATCAAGCTTTTCAGCAATTTTAGTCTGCTCGTCATAGCTCAGCGCAGCGAACGCGCCACAAAGGTCACCGTCAATGACATGCATTATTGGAGTGTAGAAAGAGCGATAGGATTGGGGATCACGACCGGTTGGTCGCTTGGCATCTTGGCGGAGTAGATTTTCAAGTTGGGTATAAAAGTCCACATCATCGCGTGATGCGAAGGGAACCAACGCTCCGATTCGTCCAGACACTGTCACGTAAATAAGCGACTCGCCGCCTCCAGCAACAAGGGATGACCGTGTCATGCTCGTCACAACTTCTCCGACGTAGTAATGGCAAAGCAGCTCCAGCTTGGGCGTTGCATCCTCACGCGCGGAATCCCAAAGAACACGCTGCCCCGAGACATCGACAACGCTAGTATCGGCGCCTCTCGGAAGGCGCAGGACGGAAATGTTGCCGAACTTGTCACCTACCGCGACAGTGTTCCAATCCAACAGCTCCTGGCAGACAATGGGGCGCGGACTAGCATCACGCGCAATGACAGCAAGTCGGTTCAATGAATTGTCGTATCGCACAATCTGAATCGACTGCATCATGTCGCCGATAAAGGCACGATCACCCACCGTTTGGATAGTTTTAGCAAAGGTTGGCAATCCACGAAGTTCGCATTTTCGTAGCAACTGACGCTTGCCCATTTCATATAAACGCAATGACTTGCCGACGCCGACCAGTAACCTCCCCTGAAAATGGGATAATGACAAAACAGGGCCATCCTCAACAGCCGTCCGATGCAGCAATTGGAACCGATCGCCATTAACAATGCGGTAGAGCACGACATGACTTTCTGTTTGCTTCAGCGGATGCATTGTCATGCCCGTGACAGTACCTACTGCCAGCAATGGTTCACCACCTTTAGAATGGAAACGAACCGTAGCACAACAAAGTGCTGCCTCATTGCGGCCCATTTCGATGCAGTCCAAAGTGGCACAGGAATTTGCAGGATCAACTAGTCGAATGCACGATCCCCAATGTCCGTCCTCCGCTGGAAGCGGGCCGCGAATGGGAGTTTTCCTACTCTCGCGATCATCTTCGGCAATTTCATCCTCTAGATTTGCTTCGAGGCCATCACCCTTACCTTCATCGTCGCTATCTACATCCATTGCATCGTCACCGCCTGTTTTCTTTGACTTTTTCCCGCTGCCAGTAAGGTCGAAACCCATCGATTGCTTCTCTTCGAGCCCATAGTCATTAGTGTCACTCTCAATGACAGTAAGAACAATTTTCCGCAAATCGTTAGCCCCAATGGGAACAGACATTAAACACATCTGGCGAGGCGTATAACGAAGACCCATTTTCTTTGTGTTAAAGGCTTCCGCATCACCTCCATTCAAATCAGCAGTATCGATCGCAAGAATCCTCAGCGTTTTACCGGCAGTGGCGACAATACCTTCTCGCACTGCACCAGAGTTAAATGAACAACCATGATCGAGCGGAACGTATGACAGTGGTGCCATCACGTGCTTGTTGGAACCGGCAGCACGTCGACTGATCCAAGGGCGAGAGGACAGCAACAAGGCAGCTGACTGTCCTTCAAGAGATATTCTAGAAACAGAAACAGGTCTTGCGCCCAAGAAGCGTCGAGTGGGGCTTGGCCCTATGCTTCCAGTGACCGGATCGACAGCTGCCCGCAAGGAACTGCCTTCGTCAAGTCCAACAATAAGAGTCAAGTCACCGCCTGATTCATTCGCAGTCCCATCCATGCCCACAGACATATCCTGCAGCGCCACAGAATGTGGGCGTGATTTGAGCGATGTACTGCTCTTTTGGTTTAACCAATTACCAGGTTCCAGGCTTACGATCCGTACCGTCTGATCGCGACATCCAATAGCGGCGAACAAACTCCGGCTTCGGCCCTTTGGAATGACACCAATATCAACGCAGCACACATCGGCGCCCATGTCCCGCGTTGCGCGCTCAATAAGATTGCCGCCGACGGGATCGAGTTCAAAGTAGATGACCTCGCCACCGCCGAGAGCAATGATAACTTGGCTCTCATTGACGCTAGCGTACTCGATACGTTTCAAACCTGGGCAAGACCATTGCTTTGCTTGTTTGTTTTGGATCTGACGTACTCCATTACGATGAACTTGGCATATCGCACCATCTATTCCCAATGCTGATGCAGCCAACGTCGGCAAATCGAATTCGAATCCAGACTCCTTTCCCACCTCCTCGACCGAATCCCCAACACTGAGAACCAAAGTAGCATCAGCAAAACTGACGACAATGTACTTATCATTTCGCGTTCCGCCCGACGTTATTGCCTCGGCCGAATTGTCTGCAATCGTAAAGACCCCACCCGGAACGCCAGGAAGATCACTAACAGCCAGCTCCGTCACGGACGCTCCATGCCGGGAAACTCGAAGGTTGCTCGACGGGCCACGGCCAGTAAGCGTGTAAATTTGGGGGCTAACCTCGTTCCCAGCGAGCTCTCCCACCATGACGCCCGTCGTAGGTGAGGGGTTATCTAACACGAAAACTGTCCTCAAATTTTCGAGCAACGTAGGGTCAAAGGTTGGAGCAGTGGTACTCGCATGAGCCGTCGTTATATCCTCAACCTTTAGAATTCGTTCGCTCATTGTCGTGGGGGCGTCTGGCAGGTCAATTCTTTGAAACTGGTATAAAAAGTGATCACCAAACTCTGAAGCACAGAACAACATGCCTAGCTTGCTCACATTTAGACTATTTGCGGTTGGAAGCGTATCTAATAAGGCCATCTGCATCCCGATAACCTTCTTCTCGTCGTCAACCTGTATGGTGATTTTGTAGACATCGCCGTATTCGCTCTGCGCCAAAGCAAACGTTTTGGACATTTTCTTTTGACGATACAGAGTCAAGGTTGTGATGAGAATTCCCTTGCCTTCTGGGTGAAGGTTTCGTCGAGGAATGGCACATGCAACCGTCTCGGTACTGCCTTCGTGCATGTACAAGACGAAATCCTCACATCCAACAAGTACGCCGCTTGGACCTTCGGCCCCGCCAGGAATAGCGGCCAAGCAGCAAGCCGACTCCGGAACCTTAGCTGCCCATCGTCGACTAACATGGTTCAAACCAAGATCCAGCTCGTAGTAGGCCAGCTGCTTTTCCGTAGACATGTCTTCTTGGTGATCCTGCGGATACTGAAGTTCGATGCAAGCGAAAATGGGATTATCATATCCATTGTCAACACCAACCGTTGCAAACGTGAGCGTTCTCGACCTATGGGCCTCCAAAGGACTCGCAATCGTCGGCGTTCCTTCAGCGTCTCGGTTAAGCACGTAAACGAGCTTGCGTTTCTCAATAGCAGCCACCATTACGGCGCGGCCCTTGGGGTCGCTCGCAACATACTGTCCAGGCACTTCGCGCCGACAACCAGGCTTTCCAAACACGACGCAGTGCAAAATCTTACAGACGCCATTTTCAAAATCCAAGACGGATAAGGATCCACTATCCGACGTGACTGCAACGGCATCTCGCTTCTCTCCAGGAAAGCGTACGAGACTGCACGAGCGCAAAATGCTTTGCGTTTCCACTCGCGAAACAAGCTTGAGCACTGTCCGCGCTTCCTCTTCCTCTTCGTCATCGCCCTTGGTTGTGACAATGCGATGAACTTCAATTGTTCCTCCCGCCTTGAGCATGCAAATCTCCTGTCGACCCGCTCCAGTGAACTCACCCGCCAAGGATTGAATAATGGCAGTGGCTGGCTGGAGGCGAACGTCCAAGAGTTTCATGGCTACGGCCTGGACGGGGATCGCTTCGTCATTGTCGTGAGCCGAAGCGCCTGCCATTTTGTATAGAAAAGCTGTGTTTTAGTTTAGAGATGGAGAAGAAGAAGCTGCAAGATGCGAAAGATCGTCATGGCGGCGTTTCTTGGTTGGCGGCGAATGTCGCTATGACACCAACTGTGTCGGAGCGGGTATGGAAGGTACGACTCAAAGGTCATTGGAATGACGTATAGTATGGCAAAAGTAGTGTGGCTTCATCCAACGAAATGACCCCCCAGGTTCGGGCATTTTCGGTTCTCTTTCGAGCAGAAGGGTGATGTTCTGCACTTTCGCCAACAAGATCCGGCGCCGATGATGCTCAAACTTTGCATTCAAAGAGGCAAAGAGTAGAACCAAGCCACTTTAGTCAAGTGGCAAGGCTTCCAACAGTTGTTCAGTCAATATACAATGAAGGTTTCCCCTTCAAAAAAACGACATCGTCTTAACACTCAGCGGTAGACATCCAACTGGTGGGTTGCACCAGAAATTTAACAATGAAGCCAAGTGTCTCCTTTGTGACAACACATCGTCGGGTGTTCAACTGAACATTTAGCAAACTACCTTACATCGTCTGTCATTGAAACACGGCGCGACGGGTCAAACATTCGAACGAAATTCTTACTACGACTCGGATTCGACTCTCCAAACTCCCCCAAATCTGTACTAAGTGCGTGTACTCATCATGAACGAAGGCCATGCCCTCATTCCTATCAAGTGCCTCTCACGTTCGACATCGGTAGACCAGCCGCTGCCATGTCACACGGAGTACGCCAAACATTGCAGAAGCTTTCACAGAAACGAAAAAATCAAGTTTCCTTTTGCACTTTAGTCACTGTCATTCCCATTTCATCTCGCAACGACTACTCCGACCGCATCAAACGCTCACTTTGGACTGGCGCCGACGAACTCGAGGAGCAAGTCGCACGCAATTGCTTCGAGTTTGCCTATGAAGACTGGCAATGGAGGCTTGCCGTTGAAGACGCAGACATGGTTTACTACCAAGGACAAAAGGTGCATCCCTGCCACTTCATGCCGCAGCAGGATTGTGAGCAGTATTCGGCCCGCGAACATTTTCTGCACTGCTTGGCAATGCAACAACAGGAGGCTCAGGCTGAGCACAGAGTCAGCCCTTTGATGGGATACTCTTACTGAAGTAAACAACGTACATATATTCCTACATTCTACATACATAAGTCATTTTGCATTGATGCATTTTTCATGTTATAGTGCGTGCAATCCTTTCCTTCGCAATCATAATGTTTGCTAGCTTGCCCTTGTTTGGACAATGTACACATGAGTTTCATCTCGGGCGACAATGTATTTTACAGAAGAAAGCGTGACGGTCAATCGTCGAATAGGTTTGTCGAGGGCAGCCGTCTCGGCCAGCATTTGATACAGCAAGCGAGCATCCTGCTCCGACGACAAATTGCCCCGCACCAATTCGCCCTTGAGGTTCAAGACTGCACTGGCAAGCTGGCCTTGTATTGGCGACGAGTCGAGGTCTAATGATGGACCCACTTCGGCTTGAGAAGAGTCCATCATAACGCAAGGTGCAAGTCGTTCGGCAGAGGGAGGAGGAGTGGAGGTTTTGTCACGAACTTCTGCGCAGCGCTCGAGCGGCAGACATAAACGTCGCACAGGTACATCATCAGTCCCTTTGACTCGTGACTCGTAAGATTTTCGCCTCGTCGACTTCCATTCATTCGTCGACTGCACTGCACCATGGCGCAATGGAAGGAGAAGGCTCTGCCAAATGGCACCTTGTTACACATTTCCAATACAAATGTTCCGCTCTCCGATGATGTGCAATGTCTTAGTGACTTTCTCAGCTCCGAAGACGAGGCTCGGATTCTACAGGAAATCGAGGATGAACAGTTCACGTGGGAGGGCTTTGACCAGCGACGACGAGTGCAACGATTTAGCCTCGATGCTAACAATGACAACAATATCAGCGCAATACACAATTCCGTGATTCAGCTGCGCTCAAAAATTGAAGATGCGACGACCTTCCAATTTACTCATGCGTTCGTTGAAGAATACGCACCAGAAACATTCTCCGACAGCTCGAACCAAATTGTGACCACCTTTGAGTCATCATGCCAAGAACTTGACTGCAGCAAATGCTGCGTTGCTCTCATTCCACTACTGCATAGCGCGCAGGCGCACTGGAATCGACCAAAGAAGCGTCAGGCCATGTGCTGGACTCTCGAGTCGGCCAACCATCAAACCAATGTCATGCTCAAGCGAGGCTCCGTTTACATTCGATCAGGAGACAACCTACACTTTTGGCGGAGCAGAATTGCTGGGATGGGAAACGAAAAAGGTCTTTTCATCAAACTATACTCTTACTCCAGTTGCTCTGATGCATTGTACGCAAGTGATGATGCATTTGGCTACGTTCCAAGTCAAGTGCCCCTGCCGATCAAACCAATGCCTCCAATGCAAGAAATTCTGACGATTATCGTGACGACGTCACCCATTCGAAGCAATCCGTCGTTGGAGCTATTGGAGAAGGTTTTTGAGACATTTTGCTTTGCAGGTGACAGTTTTTGCTTCAAGTGTCGCAAAATTACTGTTTGTGGTATGTATAATTGTTTAAGTGTGACTTGTAAAGGCGAGATTGTGTATTCACACTTTGCTTTTGCATAACAGACGGCTGCCGTACACAAGATGGCTTCAACGATAGCGTAAGCAGGCGCCATCAAAATACAAAGCAAGCCATGCGCAGCGGGATCGTCACGCCCGAGCAAGCCGAAAAATATCACCAGTTCAAAGTAAACTTGAAAGACCGTTGCGCAAAGGCACCAGCGGACTCCCCTTTCTATAATACCGTCGTGGAGGAACTTGAGGAGCGACACGGTTTCGCCTATGCCTTGCGCCATGTTGTGCGATCGATGGTCGACACCGAGTACATATGTGTGATTCAGCACGATCGTACATTCATGCGTTCCACTCCGATCGAGGAAACCCTTCGGGCCATGTGGAACAATCCTGGTGTCAAGTATGTAGGCTGCTCAATGCGAAGCAACCTTTTCTACAAAGACATTTTCTATTCGAAATACGGCAGGTCCTACAGTCAGGATTATGCCAACATGACACTGCACCCGACGGAGCTGTTGTTTGACTCGGCATTGTACGGGCCCGAAAGCGAGTCTTGTCAACAGGCATTGGTCGCCAATCCTCAACTGAAAGACAATCTGCTTGCGCTTGCGGAAAAGTATCGAGAGACCTTTCAATATCTGGATCAGCGAGCTCAAGGCGTGTGTCATGATAGGGGACAACATCAGATGACTCTGTCACCTACGTTGTTTTGGTACGACAACATTCATCTTGCCTCTACTCAGCACTACAACGAATTCATCTTCAATTCATCATACAAAATGGTGACGAGAGGAGGTTTTGTGGAGGAAGGGTACGTGGCATCCTTATTGACGAATGGCTGCTTTTTCTATGGTAACTTACGCGCCTTTTGCCAATCAATTTAGCGTATTTCCTGTTTTGAAGAAGACACTCGATCGGCTAGGTTTGGTTAAAGGCCACGAGAGATTTGGTTGCTACTTACTCGACGATCATAGTGGCTTCTTCTTTACAGGTCATTTGGATGGTGGAAGTTACATTCAAGAGGAAATGCGCTATGATAACAAAAAGTAATATTATACGAAGTTACTGTTGTTTACGTCAAATCGCAGTCTTCAGGTCATCAGAGTATGCGTCCGGTAAAAGAAGAGACGCCGCTTGCGTTAGTGCAGGCACTGCGCCTACAAAGTGCTGCGATGCACCCGCCGATGTATCGCTGGTGGGCAACCCAGAATCGACTGACTTTTTGTTTCTCTTCACCTCGCCCGACGATTCTTTGCCGTGCAGTCGCTTCCAGATTCGGCCAAAAAATGCTTTCTGACTGCCAAACTTCATCTTTGACCGTTCTCCATTGTGCGAAACACGAAGTACTTCAAGCAATTCCTTAGTCTCGACTGGACACTTGCGACATCGCAACATGTGATTATGTAAGACGTTGAGAGTTTTGGACGTATCTGAAAGTGTCTTGATACTGCTAGGAAAGAAGCGTCCACTTCCAAACCCACCGTAGCAGTGCTTGCAAGCCAAGCCAGGGAAGCCATGAGGGAGACCTTTTCGCTTGCCCAAGCGATCTGCCTCTGTGAACGCGCAAGGCTGCATTTGGATCAGCAGGTGATACGAAAAGCCAGTCGCATAAGGCTTGTCCTCTGGGAAAACAAGTGGCCCAAAACCTGCCGCTGAAACTACTGCATTTGAAGCAAGTTGTTCATGCGGAGTGACTCCCTGCCCGTATGTTTCGTGAGTCGCCGTTGACAACGAGGCTGCCGGTTTCGAAATTTGTGCGGAAGATGAACCTTGTCGTTCAGCATCATTTACATTCACTGATGCACCTTGAGCAGATGCAGAATAGCTAGCTAACATGGCAATTGAGGACGCAGAAGCGCGTTCATTGTGCTCCAACAAACCATCTGATCGAGCCATCATTCCATTCTGTGTTCCATCGCTTCGTTTGTTCAAAGCACTGGGACGATATCGTATCTGGGAAACAAAGAGTATAAGGCGATGAGCGACGTATTGGAATTGGTGTGCCACTTCTGCTGAAACATAAAAACGTACTCCGTCATGCGTATCGACAAGACCTAAACGTTGCGCACTTTCTATCCAGTAACGCTTTGACGTGCCACTACGGGCATCGTCCTGCTTTAACATTTCAAATTGTTGCATCACATTTAATGGAATAAGCGGACAAGTATGCAAGTGCCTCTGTAAAAGGTTCATTGCCGCATTGTAAATGCTACTCAAACTCATTGGATAGTATGTCGACCCACGTTCTCGCCCTTCCTTGATGTCTTGTCCGTCTCCATGCACCTCCAGATCAGGCTGGCGACAGTAGGGACATCGAATACCGACCTGATCAAGGGCGAGTGACTTGCGCTTGCCCTTGTTTGGAAGCGCAACGTCGAACCGCGTGGCCGTAAAGACCTCCACACAGTGACGACGAATAAAGCAATGTAGTGGAGTCAGCCAATCCTTGTCAGTCTCCATAGCCAATGGTATAGGATGCTCCAACTTTTCGTACGGACCAGGAACATGTGTTACTAATCCTGTTACATCGCCTACCGGCGCATCCATGATTTCCTTCGTCTCTCGTGCTCGCTTCTTGGCATCTGCCTCAGCCTTTTCATTTCGAACCTTTTCTGCCGCAGCAGCAAAGTCTTGACGACAAAGAACCTCGTGAGCATCATACTCTTCCTTCGAACTAAAGGCTTGTGAGTTGCAGACGGTGCAAATCGACCATTGCTTTTGAGCTGGTGCGGTCACTGTTGGAGGCATGGACAAGTTGTACCCGCCAAGTCCAAGACTTCCACGAGGAAAAGATCCCAGTCCAAGGCTGTTACGACTAAACGATCCAAGTCCAAGACTCCCAAGGCGATGAGCTTGCAATTGTGCCGCCAGTGGATTGTTTTGCGTATAGTTGGAAGGCGCACCCATGTTCGCGAATAAAAGTCGACGCTGATCTTCAAGCTGCTGCTGGCGCTGCTCCAATTCACGCTGCTGTAGAAGAAGCCTCTCATGATGAGCAGCAATCACATTGTTGCTGCCCGAAGTATTTAAGTTTTGCATCGAGTCATTTTGCGTCGACGAGAAAAGACCTCCGAGCCCAGCTGTAGTCCCAGACATTAGGTTGGAAGACAGACCAGCAAGGCTACTCAGATCACCGATACTCGAAGAGACTCCTCCTCCCAAGCCGCCCAACACACTATATCGACGTCGCGTAAAATCCATAATTGCTCCCTCGAGCGCTGCCGCGTTGGTGCTATCCATGGAATCGCGGCGATCGAATAGTCGATCCATCCCAATGTCAAAGCCAATGGACGCTCTCCTTCCCAAAAAATCATCCATGAGCATGCCGCTGCCTCGACGATCCAATGCGTTCAACCCACTCAGTCCAAAGTTGCTCAATCTGCGTGCCATGGGCATGCTTTCGTAGCCCAAGGCTGCCGCCGAAGGAACGCCAGTGACTGATGCTGCTCCAGCAGCAGCCGCCGCGCCATCGTTCGCTGATGCTTGCTGCTGCAGCGCCGTAATGCCATACGTGTTGATCAAGCTGCCAAGCTGTTGCTGCTGCTCCTGCTTTTGGAGGTGCTCGTTCGACATGCTTGAATTGTCTATCGTAGGGCCTCCTCTCGCGTTATTTTGTCCTTGGGCCCAAGTGTTTGGATTTATGCTTTGCAAGCTTCAAGGGGAACCTCACGCACGCGCAACGCGTTTCAACTTTCAACCAATCGAAAGGAAACAGTGCGCGCACCTCATCACTACGTAGATCACAGTACGTTTTCTACGTGTTCGGTGGAAGTTTGTCCGACACGGAACAGCGGGTGTCAAGCTGCGAAGTCATTCCTTTGTTCTTCGGAATGCTTATTGTACTGATATCGATAGTGCCTTTTGAATACAACGAGAAGGTGACCCACATGCGATGACCATGACGCTCAGCCAAGAAGTTTGTCCGAGCTACCCATCATCGCACAATTTATAGTAGTAGTTTCCTTGCACGCCAGTGGCTTACCAATGTTGTTTCTAGTGTAATCGCGGGTTAATTTTGTGCACATAGACAGAAAGTAATTGTTAAGTGATGCGATCTCGGGTTTCGATCCATGTGCAATGCAAGCTATGAAATGTTGTTGACTTTTTCAGTAAGTCCCCTTCATATGTCGCAAGCGTCTTGGCTCTCCATTTTATAATCTGTTACTGCCGCAACCATACGAGCATACTCGTATGACTAAGCATCAACAACTACGATGAAATTTAGATAGAATTGGCCTTAAGTCGCAGGTCAACCTTTCATCAGACCCATGAATCCAGCACTTCTCGTCCGCTCCGATCTACGCCCGTCAGAGTTGCTTTGATTGTTCGCCGCCTTTGCTTTTGCTTTGAAAAGGCCATCACCTGCGCCGGTAACTGGAGGAGATAAACCTAGCCTTCGACTTTCCTTCTTTGGTCCTAGGTCACGTTTGACGGTCGATCGCTGCAACGCGCTCAGTTTGTTCACAGGCGCATCCGCAGATATAGTTACTCTTGTCACCACATTATCTAATACGTCGTCACTAGTCTGCCCCATACTCTTTGCTCTGGGAGCGGGTCTGCGGCCTCGTCTTGAAGCCGTCGATGCTTCCAATAGGGACTGAATTTCCTTGTCGGAACTTTTCGATCGCTGCGGTGGACGGATACCACTGCTCGAGCTGCCATGTAGCGAGCCGGCATTCAACTGGTCAGAGCTTTGACTTTCACGCACCAGCGATGTGTCGACTTGATCCGAGCTTCGGCAGCGACGATGAACTTGAGGACGCGACGCTGGGATTGTTGGCAGCTCGCAGCTGTTGTTGCCAAACTCGAACTGCTGGAGATTGTCGCTTCGTACTTTGTTCGTGACGATATTTTGGTTGCTTGTATCGTGCTGCTGCACAGTTGATGTTGCAGGATCGAACCGTGCCCGATGTGTGAGTGCAAGCACTTCGTCGTTGCGCCGCACAGCGATCGAGTGATCAAGATCTTCAAAATGCATGCTGCTGACAATGAAAAAGGTATCGAGGCTCGTCATGGATATACTATCGAACCTACTCTGTATTCATATACAGATTTACCTTGCTCGTTCTGTTGATGAAGGAAGCTGTCGAAGGAAGCAAGCTTGATAGAGAAGCAGGTCAACTCCTGAACGTTCGCTTGTTGTTTGATCGTGTAATGACCGTCCATAGTGGTTTTCCAGATCAAACCCCGTTGAGCGAAGGCACATATGAGTCATTAGTCATTGTGACCGACTGTGCAGCTTAGCCGTCCTAGTATTGCCCTTTTCCACCTGGACGACATCCATTCGACAGGGCAAACTCCGCAACCTATGAACCTATCTTAGAGTGTAGCCACTCCAATCGATAAGTTGAACATACAATTACAGTTATATGGATTACCAGTTCGAAATTTTGTAGACTGCAGTTGAAGAGCGTTGACATATAATTAGCGCGAGGAACTACCGGTAGACAAGCGGGATCTTTCATATAGCAGAGACTATGCTCTATGCTGCTCGCGGCATTGGTCTCTTAACTACTTGACAGCACCGTCATATAGTTGTTTGAGACGCGAGTAGCGTGGCGATAGCGTTGGAAACTCTGGATTGGCTTCGGCCGCAGCAGGCACCTCACTCCTTAGTTGTACCTCCCAGACATGGCAGTTTCCGAATTTAAAGTCCAAATTTAGCATCGACTTGAAGAATTGAGAGTGACCGACGACGGCAACTCGTTCTTCGGGTTGCGCCAGTACAAACTCCTCCCACTGTCGAATCCGCTGGCGATAAGATTCAAAATTATTAGGCATCCACTCTGATGGTGTCCGCTCAATCAGCAGAGGAGACTCAATGACTCGTGTGACAGAAACATGTTTCAGCTCCTTTTCCAGTTCATTTCCTGCCAGACACTGCAAAAGTCCCTTGCAGGTAGCTCGCGCTCGCAGCAGTGGCGAGTGCACGACGAGCTCAATCTGTTTGCCTCGGACAAAATCTTCCTTGGCTAGCAAATCGGCGACGCATACAATTTGCTCCTGTCCAACAATGCTAACATTGGAATCAACTTGACTTGCCACATTGAAAAGCTGCAACGCTTCCGTTACATGTGTTGATGACGGCAGTGTAAAATTCCTCAGTGAAGTGAAAACGGTCTTGAGGCTCTGCGAGCGCTGATTTTCCTCGGATTCGGCGTGACGAATGAGATAGAGAGTCTTTGTAATCACTTTACTTTCATTGTCATTCGAGTCGGCCATGGCTGCAAGGAAGAGTGCAAGGCAGGAGAGCAACAGACGAGAGTAATTCGACATTCTTTTTGTAATGACAAAACGACAAAACGGAGACGATGCGTTTCGTCGGCGACAATCTGCTGATGACGTGATTCGCGACGGACCGGTACTAAACGTCTACCGCATGTTTTTGCTGTTTGGCACCATGAAAGCAGTTTGCTTTTCGATCATCGCACTATCAGCCATTCTCGGATAAAAGACCAAGAAGCTGGAGTCAAGAAGAAGTAAAAAGCCTCTAGTATGTTTTCATTGATTTCGGGCGTATCCCGACGAGCGCCAAGCAGTGCTTATGCAGCGTTCATCGGCAGGATTTCTGCCGCGCTTCCAGCCACTTCTCTACTTTACAATCCAGCTACTTCTAGTACAAACATGCTTGAACAAAAGCGATTTCGATGGACCAAGGCAAAGAAGAAGCGTTATGCTCGCTACGACCGTCGTCAGCAGCTGCTCCAGCAAGGCAAGCCCTTGACGAAGCCACCCTACTACTTTCCAAAGGACACGCCCGTGGAAAACGCTGACGATAAGCAACATCGCATACTCGTTGCTCGAGAGCAAGATGAGGAGTATTCCAAACAAATTGCTGCCAAATTTGCTGAACAACAGAGTCGGCCGCCAGTTTTGAGGCACCACATGATGGGCATTTTCATGAGTGACCGCGTCAAAAAGCTCTTTGATTTACAGAATGGTAATCAGAAGGAGGTTGTGCAAGCGCAGAAACAGCTTGGAATGGAGTTGTTTCAGTTGCGGCCGGGAGACACTGGGTCCTCGGCTGTGCAGGTTGTTGCCTTGACGACGAGAATTCAGCAAGTCCAGACTCATTTAACCAAGCACAAGAAGGACAAGCACTCGAAGCGAGGACTTGATGCACTTTACGTTCGACGCCGAAAACTTTTGGACTACATGGAGCGCAAGGACTTTACGTCGTATCGTCAAGTGGTCAAGACGCTCGGTCTTACGCGTAAAGCTTAGCTACATTCGGTTTAATTGCACGTTTCGCGTTGCATGTACCATATACTACTTTACAGAAACTGCGTACTTTCAAAAAGCGCGTAAATCAAATGCATTAACCAAAGTCTAAGTTTACATGTGAATTACATGCTTCGACTTAACTGCGATATAGCCTCCTCCTTCACCAAGGTACTCCGCCTCTCAATCTTTAACGCTTCCGACGCTTGCACACTGTCCAAACCAACCATGCGATTGTATCGCTGGCGAAAGTCAGGCTTTTCAACAAGCGAGCGTAAGGCAAAGTAGTACTTGGCATAGCAACTGCTCGATATGTACAAATCCCATTTGATCATGCGCAGAAACAATATTTCCAAGCGGTTGATCGAGTCCAAAGAATACTGAGGATAGACGCTAGCAAATTCAATGTTCCATGAGGACAAGTCCTGCCAGACTTTGGATGCCAACAGCAGTCCACACATGAAGATAGGACGCCATGTACTCGCCAGCAGTGGTACCTTGGATGCCTCCATTAACCGTTCGACGTAAATTAAACATACGATGGAACATTCCGACGAAAGCTGCACCGAGTTGAAGAGCTGATGGGCAAACTCGTAAATTTCATTTTCGGATGGAATTTCAAAGTTATGCCGCATTTGTTTGAGACCATACACCATTCCACCGCGCGCCATGGGCACTCTGACCATGGTGCACTTGTATTTTGACGAAACGAATCGCTCCTCCGAAAAAACGTTTCTCATTTCCTCGTCAAACAAAGTATCCGTCCCACTCTGAGCCGTAATATTCTCAAATCGCTGCTCAATCTTGACAATGTGTTGGCGCAATATCATGGCAACACGTCGCAGTGCGTCGCGAAAGTTGGGTCGCTGCAGCGTCCCCAGACTCGTCGACAGGGTTTGCGTTCGCATTTCGGCAGGTTTGTACTTGATCTCCTTCTTGCCCATGCGAGGCGTGTAAGCATCCGATGATGGACGAAACATTTCCAACGGACCCTTTTTCTTCTTTTTGCTGCGCGTCCGCTTGCCAGGAGTTTGCTCAGCAATGGTAACATGCTTGTCGTTTCTCGTCTTGGCGTCTGTGGGGTCGACAGCGCCGTTTTCGTCATGCTGCTTGCTCTTTTTCAAATTGGACGGTTTCTTTCGTGACGCATCGCTAGTATTGCCATGTGGTATTCCAGACGGAGCCGATTCTTTATCTTCCGTCGCAGCAACGTTCATGTTGGACGTAGAGGATCCACGAGCTAATCTCGTTCTGGCATTCGTAGTGGCCGACGTTTTTACTTTTGGCGTTTTGTTCCAACTATCAAAACCATTGTTGCGCTGCTTCATGACATTCATGGGTTTCAGTAGTGTGTTGGAAGGGAATTCGTATTTGCTTGTCGTTGCTGCCTGCTCTTGGTTCCAGCGCGTCAACGAGTTTGTCGTTGGATCTTCGAGCGAACCAATGGCGCTGTACAATTGCGGCTGCTGCTGCATCAACGCGGATCCATCGGTAGATACGCTGGTCGGTGATTGCGTCAAGGCTGACGCTGGTAGCGAAAGAATAGTCGGGGTATTCTTCAGATCCAATGCACCAATGTTTGTGGGAGGCGTAGCAATGTCGCTCATCGGACTCGGCTGCACGGACGTTTGACATGGCGATCGGTCGTCACAAAAGTATTCAGACTGATTCCACTCGGCTCCACCGCCTTTTTGAACTTGATGGCGACGACTGCTACCATTCCCAACTTGTGATTCGTGTGATGAGAACCCGTCGGATGGAGTAGTTGCCGCGTTTGTTCCTTCTTCATTTTGCGATGCAAAATTGTTGTAATCTGACTTGGAGCTGTCAGCCCTTATCAAGTTGGGAATGTCAACCTCGCTCGCACCGGGCTTGGTCATGGCACTGCTGCTGCTGCAAAATTTGTATTCACCGCAATACTTGCTCTCCTCCTGCTCCTGTTTGGTTGAAGTCGTAAAGTGGAGGACGGACCGAATGGACGTTTCGGGCTCTCCGCAAAGCTTGTCGACCTTGTCGTTTAGTTTGTATTGATAGCGTTGTAACAAATGTTCCATTAGTGAAATATCAAGATGTCAAAGCGTGACAAGTTAAAGGAGGTGCGGCGCGGCAGAGATGGAGGCTCTTCTAGCGTTGCTCCCTAATCTTTCCTGCGTATTGGATCTTTTTAGTTGTCGCCTCACAATTAGATTGGCAGCATCCTTCAAGATTCGTTTCAACGTTTTAAATCACAGGCTCTCGTTAAATGTGTGCAAGTGCATCGGAGACCATGAGAGAGGTCGTTCGAAGAACGGGGCACGAGTGACGAGACCGAAGCATGGCGACGAAACCGCACCGAGTTAGATGCATGACGAAAACAGCTTGACATATGAACCGAACTCGAAATGATTCGGAGAAGCAGATCTGGAGTCAAATTTGTGACGTAATTGACACTGGCACTCGTTTCGTACTCATGCCTTTTGAAGTGATTGACACTGGCACTCGTTTCATAGTATTGCCTTAAGACGTAATTGACACTGGCACTCGTTTCATACTATTGCCTTACAACGTAATTGACACTGGCACTTGTTTCATACTATTGCCTTATGACGTAGTTTTCACTGACACTCGTTTCATTACGACTCTCGTTGCGACATTACAGGGATGCATGTCGCTCGAGGCAAATAAGCCTTCGCTCATTACTTGCGAGTGCAAGGACGAGAGACGACCAAGCTCCTAAGTCATTCATCATACAATCATGACAGGCCTTTATGTGCTCTTTTGCATGCTGTACGGATTAACAAACTGTCAGGGTCAATATCTTTACAAAGACATTCCAAATGCTAACGACTACGTCAGAGAATACGAAGGTGTCGAACCGACCGACTTTTTCGACTTTCAGTCGCCAGGAATTGTAGAGTTTTACTCGCCCCATTGCGTAAGTATAGTACAGGGATGAATATAAAGCATTGAGTGATTGAATCTAATGCAAATTATTTACTTTTGTTCTACTTTTAGGCACATTGTCGACAATTCACCACGACGTACGTTGAAATTGCAAAGGCGACACGCCAAGTCAACTCCAACATTAACTTTTATGCCGTTTCTTGTGGATCGCACTTGGAATACTGTCGCAAAGTCGATATAAAAGGTTATCCGTCCTTCTTTAAAATTACTGGTGGCGGAGGCAATGATCTGCAATCGGTAAAATCGGGAACTCGAGGCGTGGATCATACCTTTGTCTTGTCGCTCTTTGACAAGAATGCTGCTGCCGTTGAAGATACACCGACAAACTTCCAGACAGCCATGACCGCACTAAAACTGCAAACCAACAGGACGTACATAAGACCTGCCTTGAACCGCATTGGACCTGGTCGCTTGAATCCGCAGACAAACAAGGTGGAGGAAGTTCCATCCACAGGAGCGACCGTTTCCATGAAGGCAAACATCAAAGGCACAAGTGAGGAAATGCAACGCAGAGCGACAATACTGGAGAGTATTCGAAGAGCCAAAGGCCAACGTAAAGCGGAACAAGTCAAATCTGTTATGGAAACGACAAGTGAGCTGCCATACCAAAAGCTTGTACCACTCACCGGATTGCGAGAAAAGATTCCATTGTTTCGTCGCACTGTGAAACTGTCTCTCGAAGAGGAACTTATAATCGACACGGCAGTGTCGTTTGCATACAGTTTGAAATATGAAGTCTTTTTGAGAGGCCAGGAACTATCCGAGTCGGAAACGAAGGCGTTAAAAAACTGGCTAATCTTACTGTCAGTTTCGCTGCCCCAGGAGTGGATCTTGACCACTTTGGTGGACGATGTTTTGCGGAACGTGGATGGCCTTGTCAAGAATCCTGCGTTACTAGACCACATTATGAAGGACCGGCAAATTGTTCGAACGGCTTGGTCGCCGTCGTGTCGCCGCGTTGTTGGGGGCGGTGGCTACACTTGTGGCTTTTGGAAGTTGCTGCACACTGTCACTGTGGGTGTCGCTGAGCATCGCGGCGGAAAGACGGTGTTTGCGCAGTCTTCCAACACTTTTTCGCCTGCGGAAACTGCCGATATAATTCGTGACTTTATTGCAAACTTTTTTAGGTGTCGTACATGCGCCGCCCACTTTATTGCCAGCTACGACGATTGCTCCTTTGACCGATGCGATCGACTCGTGGAAGACGCCGAGGCTACATCGGACTCGGACTGGAAGGAGGTTGCCGTGTGGCTTTGGAAGTTTCATAATGCGGTGAACATTCGTGTATGGAACGAGCGCAACGAAAATGGTGTACGCAAGTCCGGAGACGAACTAAAGCTGGTGTGGCCGTCGCTGGCCGATTGCTGGACTTGCTATCGAGGTGATGGGAGCTGGGATCAAGATGCCGTCTTTTTGCATCTCGAACGCAGCTACTGGCCTGATGCTGAGATCGATTCTCGGACAGCGCGACTATTGACCTTTTCGTCGCAAATACAGCCGCCAAACGCTATTCGAATATATGCTCTCATCTGCATACTGATTGTGTTGGTTGGCTATCGGTCGGCGTCGCCGTATATCAAGGGGCAGATATATGGCCCGAAACGCTCCGATTAGGTTAAGCGAATCTTCATATAGATTATAAAAGTTCTTTATAATTTGTAACCTTGTCTTGTCACCAACATTCACCTGGTGTCGCGTTCAAGAAGCGACCAAACGTTTCGAGAAATTGTAGTAAGTACAGCTATCCTTCTCTCGGACCTTGTAAGTTATACTGCAGAGTCGTAATGATTATTGTAGCCATTATGTGAGAACGATTCGTCAGTTTTCTTGTGTCGTCCACTCAGCCATCGCTTTTGCCGCCTTGCATACCAGCCAGCGCCGCCGCCAACCGCAAAGAACAAAGATGCCAAAATAAAAGGCGACGATTTCCTTCCACCAATACTTGAGACAATATCTTCCTTCTCAATTGGAACCTCGTTTAATCCAAGTTCGTTGCGGTACCTCTCCGAAAGTTCATCTTCCGGCCAGTACTCCAGTCGCAAGAACTTGTACATTGTTTCATCGTCCCATCCTCCATGCTCATCCCAACACTTTGGACAGCTTTGGCGACTTGGCCATCGCTTTTCTATTTCGTCTTTTGGTTGTGGTTTCCAATTTTCTCGTTGGGCCTGTTCCTGCAGCAAACGTACATTTACGGCATTATGCGTCTCCCAAAGCCACACCGGGAGCTGCATCCATTCCGTATCGCTATACGTGGCATGAGACAGGCGGGTGCATCGGTTCAAGGAGCATTGATCAAACGCGGTGATAAAGTTGACGCGACATACTTCGCAACCGAAAAAGCTTTCAACAAAGTTGCGAATCTTGAGAGCTGCATCCTCCGTGTGTATCACCAGTTCGCCATCGTCGGTTGAAATCATCATGTTGTATTCAACGACACCAACCGTCACCAAGTGAAAGAGCTCCCAAAGTCCACATGTATATCCGGCTACAGGGTCGCCATGAGTGCAGGCTGGACTCCACTTTTTCCGTGGCGGTGGATGCAATTGAAGAACGCTTTCCAGATTGCTCTCAGATTGAACAATGTTTTCAAAGTTATCCAACAACGCCTTGATGAGCTTTTGTATTTGCCAAGATGGTGGCATGGTAATGTGCAGCAAGTCAAGCCACTCTTTGAGATGAGTTTGCGTCGTATTTGTCAAAGGACCAGCGCTGTCCATAAAGACTCCATTTCGCAAGGCAAAGTCAAGCGAAAGCCATGCATCCTCAAACACGTTTTGTTTGGTACGAACATGGATCGTGTCTGCAAGACTGTCAGGCCGACTCTTGTCTCGTCGTTTCCTATTGACTGACACTGGCGCATCCAAGTTCAATTCCGCCGTATGCAAGCCTAAATCGCTCAAGACTTGAAAGGGGTGTAGCTTAAAGTACTTTGCCGAACCAGTCGCATTCGTGGCACCAGCGTTAAATAGACGGATCACTGGATATGAATGAATTCCAAACGTTTTGCATAGAGGTCGATACACGGCGCAGGAGACGGCGTATATTTTCACGTCCACCTTTTCTGGCTGCTGAAGAGCAAGACTTTGAAGCGTTTCACCAAAGTCAACGTAGTGGTCTCGAAAGTGCTGACAGTGCGGACACCATGGAGCGTAGAATTCCACGACTCTCGGTCCATTGTTCGGTCCAAAGATAAAGTTTGGTCGTTTGGGATCGTCACCTTTCTTTGGTCGATACTCTATCACTGGGCTGGCTTCCTCTCCCAGTGGAAGGTAGAGGTAGTTCTTCGCAACGTCGTCGTTGTCCTCCTCCTCTTCCTCTTCGGCAGCTTCAGCACTTTTGTCGTCATTGGTAACTATCTCTTCCTCGTCAGATACACATGATTGAAGGAAACATAGAATCAAGAGCAAGAGTAGGTACTTCTTCATGGTCATTGTCGGCGAGACATCATGGTGGAAATAATGCGGCTCGTTCGCGATCGCCGTTCATCGGACTGTTAGTACCGGTCGGACGTTTGTAGTCTACGTATGCATTAGTCTCATGCACGCGATTATGTTGTAACGAGCTCACTATTAAGTGTATGTAGCCAAAACAACTGTTGAGTAGTGTGATAACATACATTAGACATATGCAATTTGATACATGGAAATACGCTTCATCATGACAAAGCCGAATCGAATCGAACTGAAGCAGTAGCAAACAAAGATTGCTGCGACGGTGGCACTAGCCTTGGCCTGCGTCTGCAGAATGGAGGTTACATCCGCGGACGACCACTCCGGGCACCGGTTTGACTCTCGGTCGCATCCAGTGCATGCGCCAAGGTAGTTGGCGTTGCAAGCAAAGTCTCCGCGAACCTGATCACTCACTGGGTTCCGCTTCATATTCACAATATACCCAACACTGAGTCCAAATATACCAAACAGAAGCAGAACAAGTATTACCATGTCTATCGTAAAGCTGTACACTGCAAGCAACTTTCGCCGCTTGTCCATGGTGCTGAGGATTGAAACGTTGGAAATGTACCATCCAAGAATGGCAGCCACGACGAAGCAACCGCCAGTTGAAATGTACATGGGACCAATGAGCCATGCAATGGATTCCCTGTTGGTTATTTCCGAATTAAGGGTTGATTGATTCCCAAACGTCAAAAAGCCGCCCAGCGCCAAGCATCCAATGCACGGCAAGGTTAGCCATCCTGGAACGTTGGATTCTCGAGACTTTTGAACGAGCGGTTTGCTGATAATGTTTTCGAGTGTGTGAATGGCGAGCAGTACCTGACGCAACGACATATTGTGAGTGCTGACCATCATGTGCACAACACCTACCTGCGTATGAGGACACTTACAATAAATACCTGCAACATGCTCCAAACAGCAGTCAAAGTGTAAAAGACGCGCAGCGATATTTGTGTTGCTTCTTGCGCCGAATCGCGAACCATGGAACAATCAGTGCTATTATAGTTGTCGATACACCATTCGGTTTCATTGTCGACCATTGGAACTGTGCACAAAGTGTTATAGTAAGCAGTGGGTTGACAATGCCGCTTACGAAACCACGCCATTTGGGGCGAACGCCAAAAGTGTTGAACCCAAATAATTGTAGTGTCAAAGCGATCGATTAATGAGACTACACAAAACAAGAAACAAGGAAGAATCCATACAAGTACCCACTGTCGTGTATAATGGAAAGAAGAATCATGAGATCAATGACACCAATATCATAGAGGGTTTGCGCACATGACACTTACCAGATATCGAATCGCTCCCAACAAATCAACGTCGCGGACCACGCGCCAAGTGAACACTGACGCACAGCCAGAAACAAACGAGAAAAATCCAGTGAGAAGCATGCGCCCATTCATGTTCCAAAGAGTCTCCGAGATGGAGAAAGCGGGCCCATTGTTTAAGGGTGTGTCCAACTGCGGCGATATTTGTCGATCAAGGTTTACCAAGGGCCCGTACAATGCCATGGCAAGAAAGGCCGTCGCACAGAGCGGAAAGACGGATAGGAGTGCAATCAATACATTCAGTCGTCCGAGAATGGAGCGATCCGTCAACTGTCGCAACCCAGGTCCGCAGCAACAACCGCAAAAGCAATATGTCACAACCTTGACGGAAATGTCATTGACTGCCGGCAGTGGCGGAACCCATGCTGGTAATCGTACTCCAGCTATAACGACTGACGGACGCGCATTCATGGCTTGATGCGTCGTAGGATCGTGTTCCGTCTCGTCTTCAACATCGGTTTCGTCGTTATTCTTTTGGTCCGACCACTCGCTTTGCGCCACACTCCAGTTGCCTACCGAGTTTTGACTCTCGGTGCGTTGTCGCGTCATGGAGCTTTGGAGTCCACTGTTCCTTGATGATGACAGTCCTATACCATCATCCATGGCATCGACAGGATCGCCATACTCATAATCAATTTCGTCGGTGGATGATGCCGCAGACGATGAAGCCTCTGCCTCTCCCTCTTCCATTACTTGAGCATCCGACAAATCGGGCGACCATCCCATGGTTCCAGATGAAGCTACGCCTCCATCCTGAAAAGAGTTGCTCCCAAAGCTGACCTTGCGATTAGTTGACGAGTGACGACGAGGCCTGGTAGTCTGGTCATTGTCGGAAAAGAGTGATTCATTACTTTCCTCTCCGCCGCCGCGCGTATGCCTTCGTCCAATTTGGCTCGTCGTCAATGAGCCACTACTACGATCCAATGGTAGTTCCGCAGCAAGTTCTAGGTTCTGAATCGAAGTCTCATCGTCGTCGCTACTCGCGGGAGCGACTTCGCTGCTTGGCTGCGGCGACAGTGAACGCAACACCATATCTTTTAGTGAAGGACGTCGATTGTCCTGCTGGTTCGTCTGCGTCATGTTTCGAAAAGACCCTGTTCTCGAAAACTCCGCCGACGAAGAGCGTCGTTCGCGATGCTCCAATTCACTAGATCCAGCGGACGATGTGCGTCGCTCCAAAAAGGCTGGGAGTGGCGGAGGTGCTCCATTGTTGCTGCTGCTACGAAAGTTTGGTTCCATGATATTGTCGGACCAAATGGATTTGATGGCAGTTGACGCACCGCTATCCGTCGACCAAAGGCGACTGCGAGCGGATGGTTTGTCCTTGTGCTTCAAGGGACTGAGTGTGTATGATCGCTGCTTTGTCTGCGAAGGACTTAATGTTCGACCAACGCCTCGATGCGAGGGCGGTGGAGGCGCATGGTCGAGATCAAAGATGGAATGTTCGTTGATACCGTCATCCGAGTCGCCCATTTCTATTCGACAAATAAAATACCTTTAACTCGGTTTGTGGGATTGGAATATAATGCAAGTACAAGTCAGTACTGTATTTGTACTTCTTGCACCCGTTCCCTCAAGATTCTCCATGGTCAGCCTCGCGATGTCACACAATTGTGTCGCCAATATATCGCATCGGTACCGAATAGGCACGCCAGCCACTCTATTCTCGAGCCAGCCTCGCCTCAGGTTGATCCACTTTTTGGTTCGATCTGCAACATCGTCAAACTTGATGCTTGATCAAAATGCAACTCAAATAATCCGAACTTCGCGCATTTCCATGATGGCGGCCAATGCTTCGTTGGAATTCACAGAGCGGCGGTGTTCATGCTAAGGATGATGCAGAATTAACAAGAGACTGCTTGAGCAATGGAAGGTTGAAGATTACTTTGCAGAATGCATATGTTCCTACCGCTACTACGATCGTCATGCAATTATTACCCTCTCCTAACGTTTTAAGTACAGTGCTGTATTTGTTCGCAAGCAAGCGGCGTCTTCTGTCGAAGACTCTTTGACAAGGCAATCGGACTCTGGCTGGCTGCCAGCAGTGATTATGGCAGCTACAAATAACTAAAAGATAATGGTATTTGGTAGATAGCATACTTAGAGATCAAAAGATTAAGTTATCAATAGCATAATGCGATCCCACAATCCATTCAGCACACACGACCATCCGCTTAGAGCTCGGCACCTCCAGCGCTCTTCTGCAGAAAGTCCAAAAGCACCTGCAACGCACGGCTCTCCTCGCCAAACTCGGTAATCACACAAGAAGACGTGCGGACAGCCTTCTTGACCGAGCCATCAGCATCAAGCTTGGCAAGGCCGCACCAGGCGCCAAGTTCCTTGCCAGACTCGACCATGACGACGTGTACTTCACCTTCGGCGCACAGAGCCTTGATGAGCTTCTTGTACTCTTCGTTCTCGCAGTCCTTGGCAAGGCAGCAGAGACGAGCCGATCGGCGATCGAGCGCCTTGGCAACTTCATGCAAGCCCTTCTTCAATCCGTCGTGGATCATGGCCTTTTGGAGGACCTCCTTCAAGGCGTCCAACACGGACATGGAAACTTCCTCCGTTTCGGTAGTCTCGACATCAGCGATGATTTCGTCTTCGTCAGCCATCTTGATAGTGTGTTGATGTATAGGGAACTAAGTAGTGTATATATGTCTATATCGACTCTCACCAAGCAACGGAGGCTCTTGGTTCCTCGAATGAGAAGAAAGCGACGGCTCCGAAAGCATTCGCGGCATCCATTAGGGATGAAGTTTTAGTAAGACCGAAAAGATGACCATCAATGCTTCAGCGGTCCGTGCGCCGTCCGTTTAAGGCGGATGAACGCCACCGATTCGTTTGCACATCGAATTGTTCTTTCCAAGGTTACAAGTGCGCTGCATCCAGCCCCTTGCACCTTGTTACAATGCCGAGCCATCATCATCGAGCAGGTTCTCTCAAGCAGACGAACAAGAAGAATAAGCGCTACAAGTCGTCCAAGCGCAGTGCTACTCGAGACGCTGGTGGCAAAGTCGCCGGAACCAAGCCGTCCGTCGCGCACAGCAATGCGGCGCAAAACAAGGCGGATCGGCGCAACTTTCAGCAGCAAAAGAGAGACGCAAAGCGACAAGAAATACTGAAAAAGAAGCGAGGTTTGGATGGAGCGACGCTGCCGCCGCGAGTGGTTGGCATTGTTAGTTTGAGCAACACGTTGGGGTTGGAGGATCGATTGAAGCAGGAATTTCTGAAACAGGCCGACCAAGTCGTTCACACGCATGACGACGCTCCAGATGCCACTGTAACTTGCAAGTACAATGTTCACAAGAAGGATGGAAACTTGACTTTCTTGACGCCTACATCGTTTAATCATTACGGGGACGACGATGATGCGGCAGTCATGGCGTCGCTCGATCTGGCACGCGTCTGTGACGTGCTCCTGTTTGTCGTCGATGGAAATGCCAAGATGACCGACGATACGCCGTTGGAGATTCGTATTGGCGATGGTCACTCGGTTGGGACATCAAAAACGTCATCCACGCAAGACTACGACCACTTGATTTCGACGCGAGGTGATCGAGTGTTGACCGCCATCAAAGGTCAGGGACTGCCCACCATTTTGACCGTCTTGGCGCACACTGTCAAGGATGCTTTGGGCGAAGACGAATTTACCATGCAGAGCTTTAAAAGCTTGAGGCGAGCTGGTATCAAGAGGCATCTGGAGGTCAAAAAATATGTCAGCCGCTTTGCACTTACCGAGTTTGGTACCGGACAGGAAAAGGTTGTCGAGGTGGACCTGAGCGAGACGGCTGAGGATATGGCAATGGGTGTTGACGACGCTGATGATGTACAAGATGAAGCAAATATATCCTGCGCTGCATTGATCCGGACAGTGTGTCAGACGTCGGCGGGTGGCCCAAAGTTTGTGTCTGAAGTGCCACGGCCATACATAATTTCCGATACCTTTCGTTACGACGAAGGAGCAAAAGAGCTGTCTCTTTCAGGCTTTGTACGTGGCATGGTGCCACTAGACACTAGCGCGCTCTTCCACATCACAAACCTCGGTACATTTGCCTGCAAGTCCGTGTCAAGGAAAACCATGCCTTTGTCAAGGACGAACAAAAAGGCGATGGACATCGTTGACGCCGCTACTCCGAACGACATTATTGCTGATTCGAATCGCCGCGAGTCATTGGAAATGTTTGCGACACCTGACGCGCTGGAAGGAGAGCAAAATCTCGTAGGTTTCGACGAAGACTTGGATGCTGCCAACGCTCCGGACGGCGACGATAAGTTTGCTCGACCTGCTGGATGGTCGACGTATCAGAGTGCTTGGCTCGATGCCGTGGATGAAGACAATTTTGACGACGCCATTGATGCTGGCGAAATGGCCGACGCTCTCAATCAGCACAAAACATCTAGCAACATGTCCCTCGGAGGCGATGTAATGGATCTGGACGATGCAAACGATGTTGACGTTGCTGAAAAACGGGCTCTTCAGGAACAGAGACGCAAAGACATGAAGGATCATCTTGAATTTCCTGACGAAGTGGAGGTTGACGAGGACGTCAAGGCAAGCGAAAGATTTGCACGATACCGCTCGCTAACTTCCTTTCGGAAGAGCTTTTGGGACCCTAAGGAAAATTTGCCTGATAGCTACGCGACGATCTTTCATTTCTCCAACTTCCGGGCTACACAACGCGCAGTATTAAATGAGATGAGGGATGCCATCAAGGCTGCCGAGCAGGCAAATGGAAATTTTTGGGGCGCATCGCCAATTACGGAGTCATTGGATGCCATGTCGACGGAGAGTGGGGACGAGGACGACGACTTGCTCACTGGTTGTGTCCCAAGCGGTTCTTACATAACTCTCACTCTGTCAAACATTCCGATCGATCGAATAAAAAACCTTTCTTCATCAAGTTTGCTTTCGGCTGTCGCATTGCTTCCCCACGAGAACAAGGTATCAGTTATGCACATGGGTTTGAGCCAGACGCTGAGTTGTGATTCGACTGATGCTGATCCCATCAAGAGCAAAGACGTCCTTGTGTTTCGTTGCGGCTGGCGCACATGGAAGGCGCGACCAGTCTTTAGTCAAAACAACTTGAACTGCGACAAGCACAAGTATGAACGTTTTATGCCAACGCGTGGAGCTTTTTTCGCCGCGTCAGTCTTTGGGCCAGTGACATACACGCCATGTCCGGTCTTGGTTTTCCGTGAGGGTGAGAACGGAAGGCAGCTGGTAGCGATTGGTTCTATGATTGGTGCCGACGCGGATCGCATTGCCGTCAAGCGAATTGTGTTGACCGGCTTTCCCGTCCGGGTGCAAAAACGCTGGGCAACCGTCAAGTACATGTTTTACAATCCTGACGATGTGAAGTGGTTTAAACCAGCTGGTCTGTATACAAAACATGGACTGCAGGGCAACATTGAAGAGAGCGTCGGCGAGCATGGGACCATGAAATGCCTGTTTAATGCTCCCATCAAGCAGCATGACACGGTGTGTTTGCCGCTGTACAAACGTATCTTTCCAAAGTTTGTGCCAGTCGAGGGTCAAAAGTCCGATGACACTACAATCAACGGCAAGCAGAGTTTAGTTGTTTTATAGTGATAACATCTCGTTATAAAATTTGGTGCATCGCATATTATAATGTCTAAACAGTAGCGAGCCAATACGGCTCTTCGCCCGGTCCAAGGCTACCGTGATCAACAAATGCAAAATATTCGTCGGCCAAGCGGTCATTGTTCGTGAGCAGTAAGGATCCTAAACGAGCCACCACTAATCGGAGCGACTTGACAATTCGATCGCGCTCAGTCGAAGAATTTGCCTCTAATAAAAGCGACTGATCAAGCGTTTTGATGAAGAAAGCATGCTTGGCCTTGCAAAATGGAAACTGGGCCCGATCGACAGTCTCGCTTGTGGCCACCAAGACACGAGAGATATCCATCAAGTTGATGGAATGGAACATGTAGCTGGAAGCATGTTTCTCTGTAGTCGAGGATTTAAGTGTCTGCACAGTTTTCCAAAAGAATTTGGGTGCAATAATGGTGCTGCGCAGCTGCTGTCCGCGTTCTATCCAACAGTGGACACCATGCGGTCGCACTTGCTTGGCGGACGCTGTATTTTCATGTAATATGAGTGTCATTTGCTCATTCATCATCTCCTGAACCAAGCCTGCTATCTGATCATCGCGTCGAAGACTAACCCTCCGTCCAGAGCGGTGAGCATTTTCCTTGTCATCAGCCACACTGCCAAATCGTCGATCATGGCGCCGGCTTATAAAATCCTCGGGATCCGAGTCGTAAAACATCTCCTCCTTGTTGCTTTTGACAAACAATGGGGAGTCGTGTATCAATCCACATTGAAATGCTCGCTGAAAAAAGGGAATCTGCTTTTGCGGAGTCGCGGCTCGAGGGGTTGACTTGGATCGCGTTCGTCGATCTTGTCCTGTAAACGATCGAGAACGAACCGAATCAATGGTGCCAGACAATGACTCAGCTGAAGTCGAAAATGGACTTAGATCCTTTCGAAGCGAAGCTAGTCGTTGGTGCTTTGCATTCAGGTCGAAGGCGCGATTTCGTAGTACGCGCTGAATGTTCTTCTTCGCTGCCTTGGCATCCTGGTGTCGCGTCGACCCGTTATTGGAGCTGTCGTCGCAATAGAGACCCCACACCTGCCAGTAGCTTAGCCATGGATTGTCGCAGCTATTAATTGAAAGAATATCCGAAATCTTTTGCTGCATGTGCTCGACAGTCTCATCGTCAATGTCAGCATCCGAGCAAGGCGATGCTTTCGTGCAAGTAGACATGGGACTGTAGCTCGGACAGTCGCCAAGACCGCAAAAGGAAACCTTTCTTGGCGTAACGAGTGAAATATCATCAAGTGAAGGCGAGCTCTTGAGGGGCGAAGGTGTCATTTCCACGTCGAGAAGGCTCAGTCGACGAGGTGTAATCATGTGATAAGCAGAAGTTTTACCTCCTCGGTCACAAAGAACGACTTCAGCTCCATCTTCACTAATAGAAATGCTTGATCGAAGTATTGATTTTGGCGTGTGCTTGTTTTGAGAGGATAAGCTAGAGGCGGAGACTCCGGAAAAGCTTCCTGTCGAACTTGAACATGGTGTAACAATCGCAGCCATCCTGGTTGGCGTTACTGTTGCTTTGGTCGGCGTCCTTAATTTCATGCCTGTCATTGAGTATTCGGATGAGCTCTTCTTACTATAAAAGCAATGGAAGCAGCCGTCAAACCTGAGCGTGGCGCGTTGGTTCGTTAAAGAGTGCGGTTCAAACGCAGGCTTGAATCTGATCGGCTGCGACGGCGCAACGCAGGAACTCATTCCGAACAGCGAACACGACAGCCAATGCGCTCAGAGACGAGATAGAATTTTCCTTCACGCTGAGTGAGCAAGTCGTGCACGCTATTGATTAGAAGCACCTCCAAAGAGAGAGCTTTCTTGACAAAAGCCGACAGCAAAACTTGGAAGCTGCCCTCGATTTAATACGGAAACGGCTGTTGAGCGCGCAAGCCTCTCCATGGAAAAATAATTGCCTAAAATCCTAGCGGTACTTAACCGACATCTACGTGCTCCGTTCCAGCGAATTTCGGCACGGTCGAAGGTAAAAAAACAAATTCTCCGGGATTAAAGATAGTTAACATTCTTATTTCAGGTGCGCTATAAGATAAGATGACTGCCCTGGTGTCTCTGTGGACTGCTTTGGTGATAACTTGTCACCAGTCTCAGATGACATTCAAACACACCTACAGCAAGCCCTGTAGGTGCCCAAATTACACCAGCATGGGGCCAACATCATTATTCAGGCTGCGCTACAAGATGGTAGGCTTGCCTGGTGTCTCAGGGGATGGCAATGTATTTGGTGACAACTTGTCACCAGTCTCAGCCCGCAGATGCCATGACATTCAAACACACCTACAGCAAGCCCTGTAGGTGCCCAAATTACAACTGAATGGTGCCAACATCATTATTCAGACTGCGCTACAAGATGATAAGCTTGGCTAATGTCTCAGGGGTTGGCAATGTATTTGGTGACAACTTGTCACCAGTCTCAGCCCGCAGACGCCATGACATACAAACACACCTATAGCAAGCCCAGTAGGCACCCAAATTACACCTGAATGGTGCCAAGATCATTATTCAGGCTGCGCTACAAAATGGTAGTTTTGCCTGGTGTCTCGGGGGATGGCAATGTATTTGGTGACAACTTGTCACCAGTCTCAGCCTGCAGATGCCATGACATTCAGACACTCCTACAGCAAACCCGGTAGGTGGCAAAATTACAACAGCATGGTGCCAACATCATTATTTAGGCTGCGCTACAAGATGGTAAGCTTGGCTGATGTCTCAGGGGTTGGCAATGTATTTGGTGACAACTTGTCACCAGTCTCAGCCAACAGATGCCATAACATACAAACACACCTACAGCAAGCCCTGTAGGTGCCCAAAATACACCAGAATGGTGCCAACATCATTATATAGGCTGCGCTACAAGATGGAAGGCTTGGCTGGTGTTTCAGGGGATGGCAATGTATTTGGTGACAACTTGTCACCAGTCTCAGCCTGAGATGCCATGACATTCAGACACACCTACAGCAAGTCCTGTAGGTGCCCAAATTACAACAGAATGGTGCCAACATCATTATTCAGACTGCGCTACAAGATGGTAGGCTTGGCTGGTGTCTCAGGGGATGGCAATGTATTTGGTGACAACTTGTCACCAGTCTCAGCCCAAAGATGCCATGACATTCAAACACACCTACAGCAAGCCCTGTAGTTGCCCAAATTACAACAGAATGGTGCCAACATCAATATTCAGACTGCGCTACAAGATGGTAAGCTTGGCTGGTATCTCAGGGGATACCAATGTATTTGGTGACAACTTGTCACCAGTCTCAGCCCGCAGATGCCATGACATACAAACACACCTACAGCAAGCCCTGTAGGTGCCCAAAATACACCAGAATGATGCCAGCATCATTATTCAGGCTGCGCTACAAAATGGTAGGCTTGGCTGGTGTCTTGGGGGATGGCAATGTATTTGGTGACAACTTGTCACCAGTCTCAGGTCGCATATGCCATGACATTCAGACACACCTACAGCAGGCCCGGTAGGTGTCCAAATTACAACTGAATGGTGCCAACATCATTATTCTGACTGCGCTACAAGATGGTAAGCTTGGCTGGTGTCTCAGGGGATGGCAATGTATTTGGTGACAACTTGTCACCAGTCTCAGCCTGCAAATGCCATGACGTACAAACACACCTACAGCAAGCCCAGTAGGTGCCCAAATTACACCAGAATGGTGCCAACATCATTATTCAGGCTGCGCTACAAAATGGTAGGCTTGGCTGGTGTCTCGGGGGATGGTAATGTATTTGGTGACAACTTGTCACCAGTCTCAGCCTGCAGATGCCATGACATTCAGACACACCTACAGCAGGCCCGGTAGGTGCCCAAATTACAACAGCATGGTGCCAACATCATTATTCAGGCTGCGCTAAAAGATGGAAGGCTTGGCTGGTGTCTCAGGGGATGGCAATGTATTTGGTGACAACTTGTCACCAGTCTCAGCCCGCAGATGCCATGACATTCAGACACACCTACAGCAGGCCCGGTAGGTGCCCAAATTACACCAGAATGGTGCCAACATCATTATTCAGGCTGCGCTACAAGATGGTAGGCTTGCCTGGTGTCTCAGGGGATGGCAATGTATTTGGTGACAACTTGTCAACAGATTCAGCCTGCAGATGCCATGACATACAGACACACCTATAGCAGGCCCTGTAGGTGCCCAGATTACACCAGAATGGTGTCAACATCATTATTTAAACTGCGCTACAAGATGGTAAGCTTGGCTGGTGTCTCAGGGGATAGCAATGTATTTGGTGACAACTTGTCACCAGTCTCAGCCCGCAGATGCCATGACGTACAGACACACCTACAGCAAGCCCTGTAGGTGCCCAAAATACACCAAAAAGATGCCAACATCATTATTCAGGCTGCGCTACAAAATGGTAGGCTTGGTTGGTGTCTCGGGGGATGGTAATGTATTTGGTGACAACTTGTCACCAGTCTCAGCCCGCAGATGCCATGACATTCAGACACACCTACAGCAGGCCCGGTAGGTGCCCAAATTACACCAGAATGGTGCCAACATCATTATTTAGGCTGCGCTACAAGATGGTAGGCTTGGCTGGTGTCTCAGGGGATGGCAATGTATTTGGTGACAACTTGTCACCAGTTTCAGCCTGCAGATGCCATGACATTCAGACACACCTACAGCAGGTCCAGTAGTTGCCCAAATTACACCAGAATAGTGCCAACATCACTATTCAGGCTGCGCTACAAGATGGTAGGCTTGGCTGGTGTCTCAGGGGATGGCAATGTATTTGGTGACAACTTGTCATGAGTTTCAGCCTGCAGATGCCATGACATTCAGACACACCTACAGCAGGTCCAGTAGGTGCCCAAATTACACCGGAATGGTGACAACATCACTTCTCAGGCTGCGCTACAAGATGGTAGGCTTGCCTGGCTCCTCAGGGGATGGCAATGTATCTGGTGACAACTTGTCACCAGTCTCAGCCCGCAGATGCCATGACATTCAAACACACCTACAGCAGGTCAGGTAGGTGCCCAAAATTCACCAGAAAGGTGCCATTATCATGATTTAGGCTGCGCTACAAGATGGTAGGCTTTGCTGGTGTCTCAGGGGATGGCAATGTATTTGGTGACAACTTGTCACCAGTCATATGAAATATTCAACAGATCGTCGACCCATACACAGAGGTAGTCGTAGCTGCAGATGCCATGACATTCAAACACACCTACAGCAGGTCAGGTAGGTGCCCAAAATACACCAGAATGGTGCCAACATCATGATTTAGGCTGCACTACAAGATGGTAAGCTTGGCTGATGTCTCAGGGGTTGGCAAGGTATTTGCTGACAACTTGTCACCAGTCTCAGCCCGCAGATGCCATAACATACAAACACACCTACAGCAAGCCCAGTAGGTGCCCAAATTACACCAGAATAGTGCCAACATCATTTTTGAGGCTGCGCTACAAAATGGTAGGCTTGGCTGGTGTCTCAGGGGATGGCAATGTATTTGGTGACAACTTGTCACCAGTCTCAGCCCGCAGATGCCATGACATACAAACACACCTACAGCAAGCCCAGTAGGTGCCCAAATTACACCAGAATGGTGCCAACATCATTATTCAGGCTGTGCTACAAGATGGTAGGCATGGCTGGTGTCTCCGGGGATGGCAATGTATTTGGTGACAACTTGTCACCAGTCTCAGCATGCAGATGCCATGACATGCAGACACACCCACAGCAAGCCCGGTAGGTGCCCAAATTACACCAGAATGGTGCCAACATCACTATTCAGGCTGCGCTACAAAATGGTAGGCTTGGCTGGTGTCTCAGGGGATGGCAATGTATTTGGTGACAACTTGTCACCAGTCTCAGCCCACAGATGCCATGACATTAAAACACACCTACAGCAGGCCTGGTAGGTGCCAAAATTACAACAGCATGGTGCCAACATCATTATTCAGGCTGCGCTACAAGATGGTAGGCTTGGCAGGTGTCTCAGGGGATGGCAATGTATTTGGTGACAACTTGTCACCAGTCTCAGCCTGCAGATGCCATGACATTCAGAAACACCTACAGCAAGCCCTGTAGGTGCCCAAAATACACCAGAATGGTGCCAACATCATTATTCAGGCTGCGCTACAAGATGGAAGGCTTGGCTGGTGTTTCAGGGGATGGCAATGTATTTGGTGACATCTTGTCACCAGTCTCAGCCTGAGATGCCATGACATTCAGACACACCTACAGCAAGTCCTGTAGGTGCCCAAATTACAACAGAATGGTGCCAACATCATTATTCAGACTGCGCTGCAAGATGGTAGGCTTGGCTGGTGTCTCAGGGGATGGCAATGTATTTGGTGACAACTTGTCACCAGTCTCAGCCCGCAGATGCCATGACATTCAAACACACCTACAGCAAGCCCTGTAGTTGCCCAAATTACAACAGAATGGTGCCAACATCATTATTCAGACTGCGCTACAAGATGGTAGGCTTTGCTGGTATCTCAGGGGATGGCAATGTATTTGGTGACAACTTGTCACCAGTCTCAGCCCGCAGATGCCATGACATACAAACACACCTACAGCAAGCCCAGTAGGTGCCCAAATTACACCAGAATGGTTCCAAGATCGTTATTCAGGCTGCGCTACAAAATGGTAGGCTTGGCTGGTGTCTCGGGGGATGGCAATGTATTTGGTGACAACTTGTCACCAGTCTCAGCTAGCATATGCCATGACATTCAGACACACCTACAGCAGGCCCGGTCGGTGCCCAAAATACACCAGAATGGTGCCAACATCATTATTCAGGCTGCGCTACAAGATGGTAGGCTTGGCTGGTGTCTCAGGGGATGGCAATGTTTTTGGTGACAACTTGTCAGCAGTGTCAGCCCGCAGATGCCATGACATTTAGACACACCTACAGCAGGCCCTTTAGGTGCCCAAATTACACCAGAATAGTGCCAACATCATTATTCAGGCTGCGCTACAAGATGGTAGGCTTGGCTGGTGTCTCAGGGGATGGCAATGTATTTGGTGACAACTTGTCAACAGATTCAGCCTGCAGATGCCATGACATTCAGACAAACCTACAGCAGGTCGAGTAGGTGGCCAAATTACAACAGCATGGTGCCAACATTATTTTTGAGGCTGCACTACAAGATGGTAAGCTTGGCTAGTGTCTCAGGGGATGGCAATGTATTTGGTGACAACTTGTCACCACTCTCAGCCTGCAGATGCCATGACTTTCAAACACACCTACAGCAGGCCCTGTAGGTGCCCAAATTACACCAGAATAGTGCCAACATCCTTATTCATGCTGCGCTACAAGATGGTAGGCTTAGCTGGTGTCTCAGGGGATGGCAATGTATTTGGTGACAACTTGACACCAGTCGTAGCCTGCAGATGCCATGACATTCAAACACACCTACAGCAGGCCCGGTAGGTGCCCAAAATACACCAGAATGGTGCCAACATCATTATTTAGGCTGCGCTACAAGATGGTAAGCTTGGCTGGTGTCTCAGGGGATGGCAATGTATTTGGTGACAACTTGTCACCAGTCTCAGCCCGCAGATGCCATGACATTCAAACACACCTACAGCAGGCCCGGTAGGTGCCAAAATTACAACAGCATGGTGCCAACATCATTATTCAGGCTGCGCTACAAGATGGTAGGCTTGGCTGGTGTCTCAGGGGATGGAAATGTATTTGGTGACAACTTGTCACCACTCTCAGCCTGCAGATGCCATGACATTCAAATACACCTACAGCATGCCCTGTAGGTGCCCAAATTACACCAGAATAGTGCCAACATCCTTATTCATGCTGCGCTACAAGATGGAAGGCTTGGCTGGTGTCTCAGGGGATGGCAATGTATTTGGTGACAACTTGTCACCAGTCTCAGCCCGCAGATGCCATGACATTCAGACACACCTACAGCAGGCCCGGTAGGTGCCCAAATTACACCAGAATGGTGCCAACATCATTATTCAGGCTGCGCTACAAGATGGTAGTCTTGGCTAATGTCTCAGGGGATGGCAATGTATTTGGTGACAACTTGTCACCAGTCTCAGCCCGCAGATGCCATGACATTCAGACACACATACAGCAAGCCCTGTGGGTGCCCAAATTACACCAGAATGGTGCCAACATCCTTATTCAGGCTGCGCTACAAGATGGTAGGCTTGGCTGGTGTCTCAGGGGATGGCAATGTATTTGGTGACAACTTGTCACCAGTCTCAGCCCGCAGATGCCATGACATTCAGACACACCTATAGCAGGCCCTGTAGGTGCCCAGATTACACCAGAATAGTGTCAACATCATTATTCAGACTGCGCTACAAGATGGTAAGCTTGGCTGGTGTCTCAGGGGATAGCAATGTATTTGGTGACAACTTGTCACCAGTCTCAGCCCGCAGATGCCATGACATTCAGACACACCTACAGCAGGCCCTGTAGGTGCCCAAATTACACCAGAATCGTGCCAACATCCTTATTCATGCTGCGCTACAAGATGGAAGTCTTGGCTGGTGTCTCAGGGGATGGCAATGTATTTGGTGACAACTTGTCACCAGTCTCAGCCCGCTGATGCCATGACATTTAGACACACCTACAGCAGGCCCTTTAGGTGCCCAAATCACACCAGAATGGTGCCAAGATCATTATTCAGGCTGCGCTACAAGATGGTAAGCTTGGCTGGTGTCTCAGGGGATATCAATGTATTTGGTGACAACTTGTCACCAGTCTCAGCCCGCAGATGCCATGACATTCAGACGCACCTATAGCAGGCCCTGTAGGTGCCCAAATTACACCAGAATGGTGCCAACATCATTTTTTAGACTGCGCTACAAGATGGTAAGCTTGGCTGGTGTCTCAGGGGATAGCAATGTATTTGGTGACAACTTGTCACCAGTCTCAGCCCGCAGATGCCATGACATACAAACACACTTACAGCAAGCCCTGTAGGTGCCCAAAATACACCAGAATGGTGCTAACATCATTATTCAGGCTGCGCTACAAGATGGTAGGCTTGGCTGGTGTCTCAGGGGATGGCAATGTATTTGGTGACAACTTGTCACCATTCTCAGCCCGCAGATGCCATGACATTCAGACACACCTACAGCAGGCCCTTTAGGTGCCCAAATTACACCAGAATGGTGCCAACATCATTATTCAGGCTGCGCTACAAGATGGTAGGCTTGGCTGGTATCTCAGGGGATGGCAATGTATTTGGTGACAACTTGACACCAGTCGTAGCCTGCAGATGCCATGACATTCAGACACACCTACAGCAGGTCGAGTAGGTGCCCAAATTACAACAGAATGGTGCCAAAATTATTTTTGTGGCTGCACTACAAGATGGTAAGCTTGGCTGGTGTCTCAGGGGATGGCAATGTATTTGGTGACAACTTGTCGCCAGTCTCAGCCCGCAGATGCCATGACATTCAGACACACCTATAGCAGGCCCTGTAGGTGCCCAGATTACACCAGAATAGTGTCAACATCATTATTCAGACTGCGCTACAAGATGGTAGGCTTGGCTGGTGTCTCAGGGGATGGCAATGTATTTGGTGACAACTTGTCACCATTCTCAGCCCGCAGATGCCATGACATTTAGACACACCTACAGCAGGCCCTTTAGGTGCCCAAATTACACCAGAATAGTGCCAACATCATTATTCAGGCTGCGCTACAAGATGGTAGGCTTGGCTGGTATCTCAGGGGATGGCAATGTATTTGGTGACAACTTGACACCAGTCGTAGCCTGCAGATGCCATGACATTCAGACACACCTACAGCAGGTCGAGTAGGTGCCCAAATTACAACAGAATGGTGCCAAAATTATTTTTGTGGCTGCACTACAAGATGGTAAGCTTGGCTGGTGTCTCAGGGGATGGCAATGTATTTGGTGACAACTTGTCGCCAGTCTCAGCCCGCAGATGCCATGACATTCAGACACACCTATAGCAGGCCCTGTAGGTGCCCAGATTACACCAGAATAGTGTCAACATCATTATTCAGACTGCGCTACAAGATGGTAAGCTTGGCTGGTGTCTCAGGGGATAGCAATGTATTTGGTGACAACTTGTCACCAGTCTCAGCCCGCAGATGCCATGACGTACAGACACACCTACAGCAAGCCCTGTAGGTGCCCAAAATACACCAGAATGATGCTAGCATCATTATTCAGGCTGCGCTACAAAATGGTAGGCTTGGCTGGTGTCTCAGGGGATGGTAATGTATTTGGTGACAACTTGTCACCGGTTTCAGCCTGCAGATGCCATGACATTCAGACACACCTACAGCAGGTCCAGTAGGTGCCCAAATTACACCAGAATGGTGCCAACATCACTATTCAGGCTGCGCTACAAGATGGTAGGCTTGGCTGGTGTCTCAGGGGATGGCAATGTATTTGGTGACAACTTGTCACGAGTTTCAGCCTGCAGATGCCATGACATTCAGACACACCTACAGCAGGTCCAGTAGGTGCCCAAATTACACCAGAATGGTGCCAACATCACTACATAGGCTGCGCTACAAGATGGTAGGCTTGCCTGGTTCCTCAGGGGATGGCAATGTATCTGGTGACAACTTGTCACCAGTCTCAGCCCGCAGATGCCATGACATTCAAACACACCTACAGCAGGTCAGGTAGGTGCCCAAAATTCGCCAGAATGGTGCCAACATCATGATTTAGGCTGCGCTACAAGATGGTAGGCTTTGCTGGTGTCTCAGGGGATGGCAATGTATTTGGTGACAACTTGTCACCAGTCATAACCTGCAGATGCCATGACATTCAGACACGCCTACACCAGGCCCAGTAGGTGCCCAAATTACACCAGAATGGTGCCAACATCATTATTCAGGCTGCGCTACAAGATGGTAGGCTTGGCTGGTGTCTCAGGGGATGGCAATGTATTTGGTGACAACTTGTCACCAGTCTCAGCCCGCAGATGCCATGACATTCAGACACACCCATAGCAGGCCCGGTAGGTGTTCAAAATACACCAGAATGGTGCCAACATCATTATTTAGGCTGCACTACAAGATGGTAAGCTTGGCTGGTGTCTCAGGGGATGGCAATGTATTTGGTGACAACTTGTCACTAGTCTCAGCCCACAGATGCCTTGACACTTAATTGCCCATATAACATGCCATGTATAAACCCAAATCACACCTGAATGGTGCCACTCTCATTATTTGGTATGCGCTGCAAAATGGTATGCTTGACTGATGACCTAGTAGACTGCAATGTATTTGGTGATAACTTGTCACCAGTCTCAGCCCGCAGATGCAATGACATTCAAACACACCTACAGCAAGCCCGGTAGGTGCCCAAATTACACCAGAATGGTGCCAACATCATTATTCAGGCTGCGTTACAAGATGGTATGCCTGGTTGGTGTCTCAGTAGACTGCAATGTGATTGGTGACAAGTTGTCACCAGTCTCAGCCCGCAGATGCCTTGACACTTAATTGCCCATATAACATGCCATGTATAAACCCAAATCACACCTGAATGGTGCCACTCTCATTATTTGGTATGCGCTGCAAAATGGTATGCTTGACTGATGACCTAGTAGACTGCAATGTGACTGGTGAGAACTACTCACCAGTCTCAGCCCGCAGATGCCATGCCTTTCAAATGCCCATACCTTGAGCCATGTGTATGCCCAAATGAAGCCAGCATGGTGCTAACATCCTTTCTTAGATGATGCGCTACCAGATATGTTGAGTGACTGGTGTCTTGGTAGACTGCAATGGGATTGTTGATAACTTGTCACCAGTCTCAGCCAGCAGCTGCCAGCCATTTAAATGCCCATACATTGAGCCATGGCTATGCCCAAATCAAGCCAGACAGTTCTAGCCAATACAGTTCCTGTCACCTGGATGTCTCATTACTGCCAGACACAAATTTATTTAGATCTTGAAAAAGTTAACGTTGTGCCTAGCAAGTTGTATTAGTTACTTTCACCGCCAAATATGCCTTGAATACCATCAAAAATGGATCCACCATCCGGAGCTTTGGCATATGTTTCAAGATCTTCCTCCGTTGGTTGCTTAAGAAACTTCTTGTCCTTTATAAACCAGCATCTTTCATTCGCATTGCTTGAGGATTGTCGAGCAATGTGAAAGTTTTGCCGTCAGTGTTCATGATCAGTACTTGTCGGGAGAATGGTCCCGAAATCGCGCTCTATGATATGCAAGGAAATTGAATGGTGTTAGAATTTGTAGCTGACAACTTATACATGCTAAAACGAATGTTTGCATACGCGCGGCATGTGTCCTGACCTGTCCATTCTCAAAGGTTCTTCGTTGAATTTCAAGTTCATTCTTTTCGAAATTATCCTTGGTTTGTCTGCGCAGCTTTTCAATCAAGGCGCTTCCTTCAGCCGATAGTTCTGAATCGTCCGGCCCAGTCAATTCCTTCTTTATCAGCGTCACAGGGTCAGCAAAGTACTTTCTCGCCTTGTCATTGTCATTCTCGTCGGTTCGAACGACCGTCTCTAGACATGCGCCAAGTGGACCTCGCTTCTTGCAGATCTGCGTAAACGATAAACGCAATGAGGAACTAGTGAGCAAATCTGTAGCTACTCAACAGACTGCATGTTCATGCCTTTTTAACCCTTGAAAAGTGCGTCGTACCATGACATTTTCTCCAGTGTAGAGTGTCGGAGCCTCGACTTCGACGCCAATCTCTGACGCTACCCCTGGTTGCGAAACGATTGCGGAAGCGGCGACGAGTCCAGACACTATAACATTTCGGAAGAATTGATGTCTGCTAAGCGCGCTGTTGCCATGATCGCTAGATCTGGTTGATGCTGAATGAACGTGAAGTGATGGACTATTTCGAGGAACGTATGTTGTCGTAGAGAAGCAGTGCGCAACTGGTAGTAACGCCAAAATCCAAGTTTTAAATGTCCGGCTAGTCATTTTGATCTTGATACTGCAACAGGTGGGTGGAACGGAGCTGTCGGGATCGATGAATGTGGTGTATTGAAGCAAGGACTTCATCATGGTCATCATGGTCGAATCGCGGTCGGAAGATGTTCATGACGTCATTCACCGGTGCGACGCTCAAAGTACGTCACTCGTTCCGCGCTTTTTCAGGCGACACCCATGCATGCGAGGGAACATGAAATGAGCCGATCCGCAAGCTGTTCGTCCTGCCTTACTCTCTCGATTGCCGATACGGTTATTAGCATATTCACAGCACTCACGTTATTATTCGCGGCGAACACGAAGAGCCCTTTTTACTTGGCTTTTTTGGTGTAACTGCAAGACGTTTTAAGTGGCAGTTTGTCATCATCCGCTCAACAACAGATTACTGTCGACAATGCCTTCAACGACCATGATTCCCTACTACAGACAATGTCTCCATTGGGCTCTTTCAATATTCTTATTCTCGATACATTTACAACAAGTTGAATCGTTCCAAATCACAAAACTAAGCTCCCAAAGCTGCTTACGACGAAGCAGGATTATACCGGTTGTGTCTCGAGCAAGATATTTGCACTTATTTGATGCCAAGGCAATCGCCGTAAACGCAGATACCTCTTTCAGTCATCAAGACAAGAATGGAAAGGATATAGCAATCGACTCGCTGGTGCGTGTAGCTGCTCCTGGTCTCAAGGCTTTCCAAGTCAACAAGAATGGATTTGGAAGCTACAATGATCAAAAGGTATTTGTTCCAAACAGCGAAACGCCCTATCTATTGATACCCGAAGGTCTTCGTGGGCGAGTTATACGAGTGTACGACGAAAACTTGATTGGTGCCAACTTTCCCATTCTTGTCAAATTTGTTCCTGGAGAGGAATGCGCAGAGGATGGCTATGATGCGCCAGTGCCATTTACAATGCACTTTTTGCCTGAAGAAGTTGAATGTGTGTAGCTTAATGTAATAAAACTTTCCTCTTATATACCATAAAACTGTACTCTTAAATAGTATTGTCAGCGATAAAGGGCAAAGACTGTTGTGCGTGGCTTTCTGATATTCTGCTTGATTCTTCACTGTTATCGCTTGCCACTGCAACTCACAACATCATCGCTACTGTTCCACCTTCTTCTCCGTAATTGTAACATACTCCTCCATGTACTTTTTGCGAGACGGGTGATCCTCCTGAGGACGGTTAAAAGGTGTCCAAATGGGTTGACCCTGGAAGAGGCGCATGGCGTGTATCATGCGATCCGTGTCGCATGTGAAGCGATGATAAATGCCTTCGGGTAGAGTCATGAGATCACCCTTCTTGACGTGAATGCGAATCCACTGGTCGTCAAGGTTGCGAACGTCAAAGTATCCGCTTCCATTGAGGATGAAGCGAATTTCTTCTGCGTCGTGGACTGAAAGCGATTGTATCGTCATGAGTCGTGATGGAGGAACAGGAATACCACCTTTCGCAAGTACAATGCGCATCTAATACTTACTATGCTCCTCAAAAAAGCTCTTGATCTTGCTTTCAAACTCGGGTAAATGGTCAGGATGAATCGTAATAATATCCGCATAAGAGTACCCACGATCATCGCGCAGCTGCTTCAGCTTTGGGTCGACCGCGTCCTGAGTATCCCAAGGAACAGCCTTGGTGGGGTACTCATGCTTGTCCATATCATCCATCTTCCAGTAGAAAATACCGAGCTTCTTCATTTCACTCGCCGCGACATAGACATTGGGTTCAAGTCGATTCTCTGCGCAGGGATCGTCGACTGAATCAGGCATGAGCCAAGCTTCTGGCCACTCTTCGTCTGGCGCTTGTTCAATGGTCATTTTCGGCTTCTTTGATTCAGGCGAGGCTGAGGCTACTACTTCGGCTGTCATTGCTTTCAAGTTTGGGAGCCCAAGTTGCTCTTGTAAAGTAAACTGCCAGCTCGTTCGTTTGGCGCTTCGTGCCTTTGTGGCATCCAAATTGAGGTTCGCGACAATACCGCTGCGATTTCGTCTATGGTCTCGTTCTCTAACAGCAAAATACCAACCTAATATAAAAACAAACAAGTTGACATCAACTGCTTTCTATTTAAGATACTGATCAAACCATTGCTTGATGTTTATCCAGTGATCCGCTTCAGAGACAACTCCGCCAATGGCGTGATCGTCATCGTCATATGTCAGGAGCTTTGTAGGAACACCTTTAGAGCGTAGGGAGTGATACCATTCCATGCCTTGGGAAGGAGGCACGCGCAAGTCGCTCAAGCCAAGCGCAATCAGAGTGGGAGTCTTGACTGCTCCCACGTGCTTCACTGGACTACAATCATACATGGCAACCAGCTCTTCCTTCGTTGGTGGGCGGTATTCGTTCCAGTGGTAGGGTGTACCGAGTGTTTCGTAGTAACACCAATCCGGTATATCAGTGGAAGTTACCATGCTTTGAATAAAGTTGATACATGTGAGTGAATATAGATGTTGCGCCAGGTACAATATACTAAGGCAAGAACAACTAACCTGGCAATGTTCACGACAGGATTTCTCATGGCCGCCGCCTTGAAATAGTCCGGGTACTGAGATGTGGCATGCGCGGTAAGGAAACCGCCGTGACTTCCACCGCAAATGCCGATGCGCTCAGTGTCGACAATGCCGGATTCTTTCAGTTGATCCGTTGCCGCAATTATATCCTTCAAATCCATATCGCCACATCGCGAGGGCAGAGCTTCAACTGATGCCTGACCAAATCCGACAGAGCCCCGATAGTTCACAAGCAATAAAGCGTAGCCACCATATTCGCAGAGAAATGCGTTGGATGGCAAGTAAGCTGTCGACGATGCGCTGTGTGGACCGCCATGGGGAACCACAATGACGGGTGGATTTGGAAACTGATTTTTGTTCGGCATTAGCAATATACTTTGAACAGTAAGTTCTTGGTCAGTTCCAGGAAACACAGGAACATCCTCGAGCTTATGGACATCAAGAGTAAATCCCAGGTTGGGCAGTTTGTTGACAACCGAGAATCGAGAGGCGCTGCACGGAAGTACTTGAGGAAGCACAACTGCATGCGAGGCATCGATCGCTGACTCGGAGCGCAAGCTCGACTCAGGTACTCGGAAAAGGCAGTGAGGGCTATTTGACGCTGTAGACGCTATAAACGCCGATCCATCTGAAGCAATCGCGAGCAACGTGTTGCTGTCGAGTTCAGATCCCGCGTTTACAAGTATGATGCTCTTATCAGCTATTGATATTCGAACCAATTTTTGACATGATCCCCATTGCGTCGTCGCCAATAGCAAAAACGGAGATAGGAAACAAGTTTCTGGTAGTTCGACTGTAAATAGCCCAGGGAATGGCAACCCGGCAACTGTATCACCAGCGTCACTATCCGGTTTCCAAACCTGCGGAACGACTGAGTAGCAGCCTTCAATGATTGGCTCCCCATTCTTCCATATCATGGCATCCAGACCAAAGCAACCAAGGTGGGAGTCAAAGGGTCGTCGTGCCGACAGAAAGATGAGCGTATGCAACCCGTCGTCGTGAGTCGGAGAGAACCGTGGAGATCGAGCTACTCGAACGTCCGGCGATAGTACTTGATATGGTTCGTCAGTACAAGTTTGGTCGTCTACAGATTTTTGATAATTGGAACCAGATAGTCGCTGCAGGAGCCGACCCACGCGCGACCGACATAGTTGGCTCGGCCGCTGCATACAGTACGTCAGACCAAGACGCCGTGGCATTTGCTGACCTCCTCCGGCATCCCAAGCAACGTAGACAACAGAGTCTCCATCCGGCGACCAAATAGCTTGTCCTAGTGTATAGTCACCAAGAGTCGTGCTTCGATCGCCGTCCGTAGGTACGTTTTCAATTCGTCCAATCTGCCTTGTGACAGTGTGAACGACAAAGAGATCCAAGAGTGCGGATTGCTTGCTATACTTTTCGCCCCAGCTTTCAGTCTTGCCAAGTCCAATGGTATTTTCTCCTCCACGAACTGTATCAGCGGATTGCTTATTTTCATCGTTTGTTTCTTCCTCTGGGTCAGCAAAGAATGAGCAAGTCTTTGGTGCAACGCGTTCCGCCGCGTATACAATCGCCGTCTCGCTCGGGTTCCACACGGATCTTCCAAAGCCGCCGGCGGTGTCTGCAATAACATTGCCATGCAGTTTCTTGGGAAGTAATATACGCTGCTCCAAAAACTGTCCGCCGCAGGTCCAAATTTCTAAGTGTTGTAGCTGCGGATCAGAGTCATGTGTCACAAATACGGCGACCTTGTCTCCGGAGGGAGATGGCACTCGAATCTTGATGCGATCGTTTAGTTCCGTTGGGGGCAAGAAATGCTCCGCATTATTTGGAAGCGAATACAGATACTTGCGGCGCTTGTTGCTGTCAATGTCTCGAACGGATCGAACGAATGATAACGTTTGCGTCAAGGGAGAAAAATGTGCCTGCGAGATTTCAACGGCGGCCGAAACATAGTCATTGTAGGCGCTAGCGTCTGTAGCGGCAGTCGAACTCATGCTTAGTGAACTTCTTGTGCTTTGACTGATGATTGTTGTATGCACTAAGAGAGCAACTGCGATTGCTGGGAGAAACGCCATTGGCAACGCGAGTGAAACGGCGCGCGCCGATCACCATGGTCGCGCGCCAAAATCGTGTCGGTCCGCGACTGAAAGAAGGCTGACGTCATTTCGAAACCGTGGCGCGAACGAAAAAGATCGCAAGCGAAGATCCAAATCCGATGGATCACAAGCGATCCGCCAAACGGTCACAACCAACCGAAGATTGCTCTTTCTAATTGATCAACTTGTTTTATCGCTTTCATGTAAGTTATTGATCGATGTTCGGTGACTTGTTTGTATCATAGCTCTGGGAATTGAGCCGCTGATGCTCGTAAAAGATGCCGTAAATTCGCTTCATTTAAGGTTGGATTCTTCAACACCCGACTTACACGATCTTGCACCTTACCAGGTCCAACCCCAAGGTCTTTTTCGATATGTCTATTGGCGGCAAGCCTTCTGGACGCATTATCATGGAGCTCCGTGCCGATGTTGGTAAGTTTGTCGTGGTTTTACTGGGAGTTAAATCGTTGCTGGAATTTCACCGCCCTCGTTGCTCTCGCCAAGGTTTACTCTAACAATTCATTTTTCTCACGCTGTTGTTGCGCAGTCCCCAAGACGGCTGAGAACTTTCGTGCTCTCTGCACTGGAGAAAAGGGCTTTGGCTACAAGGGATCCAGCTTTCATCGCGTGATTCCAGGTTTCATGTGCCAGGTACGACACTCATTCGGCTTATTTGCAGTCTTAGGCTAGAAGGCATGCTCAAACTGTCCGATTCCCATTATTTATGCAGGGAGGAGATTTCACCAATCATAACGGTACCGGAGGCAAAAGTATTTACGGAAGCAAGTTTGAGGACGAGAACTTTAAGCTCAAGCACACTGGTCCTGGAATCCTTTCCATGGCCAATGCCGGACCAGGCACCAATGGCTCGCAGTTTTTCCTCTGCACGGCGGAAACCTCGTGGTTGGATGGCAAGCACGTTGTCTTTGGATCCGTGACGGAAGGCTTGGACGTTGTCAAGGCGATTGAAGGAGTTGGCTCTGGATCGGGCGCCACACGCTCCAAGGTTGTCATTGAAGACTGCGGTCAACTTTAAGGGTTGATGCTGAAGAACAGTTAGTAATGCTCTAGTTTAAACGAAGACTACTTTTAGCGGAAACGGTTAAGTAGCATTAAGGTAGTTCATGTCTCATAACTGCTTGTAGGTGACGGTTTGTAAAAGTTGGACTAATGGCCAAGTGCAAACTAATTCTCCACTGGGTCACATGGAATGGTAGAGCAATCAAGACATTCACAACAACTCAATCTGACCAAACTCATTGCAATTGTCAGGTGCATAGGTAAGTAAGCTGCTTGCTTGTGGCACAACGAGGAAACCCATCGGGCATTACCGATAAGACGTCGATGACGTACGCAAATCAATCGTCGTGACCATGGCGCATGTGTCACGCATCACGCAAACATCGGCTGCATGCACCACCTCCCACAAACCAATCAGCTCCTGCAAACATACGGTGTGATCGCACTTGCTTGCTAATGTTCTCTAGACTGATTCTCGCTGCTTTGCTTGGCAGTTCGAGAGCATTTTGCTTTTCGCATCAACATTGCCAATCGTCATATTCTACGACTCGACTGACGAGCAGTCGAAACAATTATGAGGAAGAATGGTCAGACTTTGACGGATTTATTGGCGGAGGAACTACTAATAATGACGACCCTATTGAAACTTGGACGGACTTTTCTGCTTTTCAGGACAAGATGAAGATGACGGACCTTTCGGCGTGTCAATCGCGACAATTCTCGCTTGGAAAGGATTTGATATTGACCGACTTTGTCGGCAGCATGGGCTTTGATGAAGTCACAGACTGGCAGTACTACTATCCAAATGAAGATGATCCTCAAGACCGAAAAGTGGTGCAGCCAAATCCCTTTGATTCGAATCAGCCGCGAAGGACGAGACAAAGCAGTGGGTCTGTGATTCGACTCTTTCGCGGAGAATTCGTCGGAGTGCCTGGCGGTATGCTGAGCGCTCAAGCAAAGGACAAGCGCGTTCTTGTCAAGGAATTTACCGGAGATTTGGCCTTGAAGCTAGTGGAAGCTGAGCTTCAGGCCGTTGGCAAGCTCCAGTCGACCTTGCTTGTTGATTCTGGAGACGATCGGGCCAAGAATGGTGACTGGTTACAGATTGCAGCATCAAGGACTATCAACGCAAGGGACGACAATATGAATTTACGCATGCTGTTGGAAAGGCTTGAAATGGCGCCGTACCTTGGGATACTTGGCGAAGTAAACCTGGCCGAGCTTGACGAGGTGCCCCCAAACGACTTCTACCAAGCACTTGGCGTTCCTCCACCGAAACCAAATGCGGTATGGGTCGTCTACGAGTATGCTGGATTGACCTCCATACAAGCTTACTCTCAACCTGCCGAGATTCGACGAGGAAAGATTCCCGTGAAGAAGGGTTTCTTTGGCAACGTTATTGCACCGCCACCAATACCTTCTTTTCAGGAACGGGCCAACTACGTCGTCAAGGGAATCATGAGACAAGCCATTTTAGCAGTCGCCCACGTGCATGAAAATGGATTGGTCCATCGAAGTCTCGGAAGAAGTAGCTTTTTCATTTCCACGCCAGCAATGGACAAGAGAGAAGCGTCATCCCCATTTGAAACCCGAGTGTCGCAGCTGAGAATCAAGCTGGCAGACTTTGGATTTGCTGGTCGACAGGAAGATTCATCTCTGGATGAAGAGTTCCGAGCTCGGGCACGTAGCGTGGGTCTGAACTTTCAAAAGGGAGAGAATAGTATTGCGTCGACAAATTTCGCTTTGGCGGAAGACATGCATGCACTTGGGTTTGTGTTTGCCGGCCTGCTTCTCTCGAGCCTTGCTGACGTTTCGTCAATAGATTCTCCTGTTCCGTCGACGGATGAAGATACGCTGCAGCGACTTATTGGTGATATCTTTGACAAGGATATAAAACAGTTTCGCGACTACGTGGAAGCTGATGAGTGTTGGACAAATCTCGTCCGACTGCTAGACGAGATTGACGGAGCTGGATGGTCCGTACTCGAGCGGCTGATTTTAGCACGAGAGACTGCTGCCAAGTACAAAGACACTGAGCAGATATTTACAGTCAGAGGCTTGCTATCAAATCCATTCTTCAATTAAAGTCGTGTACTACGAGTAATGTCGCTTTACGGTTCTGCAGACGGTGGTCGATCCAACGGAGTCGGCGGTTCCCACTTCAAAAATGCGGGATTGCACATGCGAAACTGCTTGCTAAGGTACAGAACGCATGATAAAATCAGAAACGGAAAGTGCAACACACGAAGCAAACCGTTCGGATTGACATTGTACAACGTACTCTTGCTTGATATATTCTTGAACAGTGTCTTGCTTGACATGGACAACGTGAAGTCCCTTCCATACCTTGATCATGTCAAGATACTGTAAAGTCGATATGATATCCTCTACTTTAATTCCCGTCTGATCTGAAATATCCGCAATTGTAATATTTTGCGTCATGTCATAGCTATCCAGCAGATGCATCAACACATAGGTCCAGTAGCTGCGATAGGAAAGCTTGCCAAGATCTGATAGCGGCTTTTCAGGACTACCAGTCTTGCCCTCGCGCTTTGTTATTTCATATGAAAGGGAAATGATGAATTTGCCGTATCCAGACTGCTGATACTGAGGCAATGTGAGGATGCATGCCAAATTGTAGCTCTCCGTCGAGTACTGTGACGATACAAAAGCAGTGTGTAAGCATCATGTTTTAAAGGAATTTGATCGAAGTTGTCATCATAACTCACCTTCTCCTTGGAAAAGTACCCGACAATGTGCGAGCCTTCATCGTCCACTCGCGTAACGATATAAAAGTAAAAGGGCGTAGTATCATAGTAAAGCGTCTTGTGGTCTAGAAACAGCTTGGCAATGAGGCATAGCTTTTGACAGTAAGCAGGATAAGCCTTGCCGTCCAATTCGTACACTGCAATGTCAGCTTCCCTGTAGATCTCCGTTCCAGGCGGTCGGCGACATTTGCACGTCTCCTTATGATGTAGATACGTCCGCGTCTTTCTCATGTACGAAAGGCAGTATTCGCAAACATAGAGCGTTCCAATGTTTGAATAATCCTCGGGAAAGGGTGAATAGTACCACGACTCGACTTCCCAGCCTCCCATGACAATCTTTTCAACATTCTTCACCTTGGTAGCTTCCTCGTGTTCCTTTTCTCCGGCTGGGTCGCCGTGAAAGTTCCCTCCGCCGACGTATACTGGCGTGTTATTGTCAGTGCCGCCGTTCATTGATTCGTCCGTCATGGTATGATGAATATCGAGCTCATCGCTAGCGTTACTCGTGCCATTGGCAAGCCTGGTTCGCACCAATCGATCATCCGCTGCTTCCAATGTTTCCGCTTGCAGAGTGTCTAGCTCGAATCGATCCAAGGTGATCCATTGATCGAGCCGACGATCGTGACCAACGTAGTGCACATAATACTCAATCTCGTCAGCCTTTAAACCATCGACGGCTCCAACTGGGAGGCGCTTGTTGGGATTGACGCGCTGCAAAGGACGCCGCTCGACTATGACAGCTTCCAAAGTCGATGGATCTTTCAATGGCGGTATACTTTCATCTGGAACAGCAGCAGCGGCAGCAACTGGAACAACAACAGCAGCGCCCTGCTCAGGTGTAACAGCCTCCAGCTCGGTCGTTTCAGTCGTCACTCTAGCTGGTAGAACAGTCGGCACATCATCGTCTGCTTGGGGAACGATCGTCTCCGCAGCTCGAATCAATTTGACGTAGCAGTGGTCGTTCAAGTTAGGAATAACATTTATTAACGTGTCCGCTGCGCTTTCTTCCTTTGTAGTCATCATATCCATGTGCTTCTTGCTTGAGAATGATGTTGTACCGGTAAAGTTGAAAAGTGGCCGCGATTATTCTATCGCGGCGCGGCGCGGCGCGGCAGTTTCTTGGCGCGCCAAACCCGAGTCGTAGCGGTTAGTCTTGTTTCGATCAGCTATGGTGCGTCTGCCCAGCTTGCGTATTGGAAGGGTCAGTGAGCCTTTTGTATATATTCATACGATTCACTACAAAGCTCTGCTCGTAGTCCTGTTTATTCTCTCAAGCTGGGTAATACATGTCACGTAGGTATATATACATCTCTAAATCTAAAAATAAAGTTTACCGCGTCGAGAACGAAACAGCCGTCGTCATTCAAGCGAGCAATAAAATATGTCGGGTCTATCATCGAGTGCTGCGCGCGGTCAGCACGGAAAGTCCTTCATACACGACGCTAAAGTGTAGGTTCAGGAAAGAGTTGTTTCCAGGCTTCAAGGCCAATGCTTTGGATTGTGCGATCCTTGTTTGCCGCCAATAAGCGCATCGCATCCTCGCGGTCCCGGTATTCACCCTCATCGGTTAATTGAGGGAACCGCTCAGCCATGAAGAAGCGTATGTAACTCCTCTTCGCGGCTGCTTCCGACTCTTCTTCCAAGCGGCGAAAAAAGGAAAGAGTTGCCTTGAGACGAACCAGCTCACAATACGTATTCCTTGTCCTCCAAACTTCAAAATCCAGACATTCTTCGTACGGAACCAAGGGACTTGGAGGAATGCGACGCATAATCGGTTGAAAATTTAGCGACTCGTCATGTCCTTCCGTCTCGACGCGGTCGTCGTTATCTAGTATGACTTCTCGTGGATCGCTCTCAAGCGATTCATAATTTCGCGCCGTTAATCGACACAATTTATCTTTCGTCTTGCTTTTCATTGGTTCAATGAGAAAGGCAAAATCAACAGAGCTGTGGATGCGACGACGAAACAACTCGGTCTTGCGCGCGACCACTTTTTCAACCATCGGAACTGAAAAACGATCAGTTGCAAAATGAACTGCGTCTTCACAGAAACCTGCTTGGACGCGCTTGAAAAATTTCCGCAGTAAAATAACCGACTTTTCCGATGCCAAGGTTGGCGGCGCCATCAACCAGTCACTACTGTCGTCACTGGTGTTAAATGTAACAGTAGTAAAGTCCGAGTACTCCTGCACTTGGTCAAACATTTCACCTCGCAATACAGCCATCATAATTGTGCCGCCATGACGGACAGTCAGTTTGTTGATAGGAAAACTCGACTCGCGGTCCGCGACTATTTTGTTTGGTTCTAAACACCTGCGCTTTCTTGTGCCGGGTTTGACACTTTCCAGCTCATCACTACGAAGTGGCTCTGAAGCGCAATAAACGTCGGACCTCTCAGGCATATCCGCACCGACGTGTTCCGAAGAAGAAACTGCTAGTCCGTCCTTTATTCGACTGCCGCCACTCCCCTCGGCGGCACTCATTTCACTCTTTCGTGTAACATCGCCTTTGACCGGTTCATTCTGCTTTGTAGCAGGTAGATTCAAGAGCTGGCAAAGTCTTTTCAGCGACAATTTGTTTTGAAATCCGAGAAGTTGAATTTCTTCGCGTGGGCAAATGTCTCGCGGCAATTGCTCCTCATGGTCGAGAGTCTGTTCGTCATCTGCCTCCGATTCAACAACGCTGTAGTCGCTGTCATCGTCACCGAGTTCCGGAATGTCACTGCCGCCGAGACAAAGCCAATGGGCATATGGAACGTCGGGTGGATGCTGCGCGTCGCCCGACGTGAGATCGGTGTCAACAGGTTCAGCTCCAGGATCCTCTGTAAGAGGTGTCTCGAAACTGTTTTGAGCGCCGATTTTCCGATGAAATGCAGTAGTCGAGTATGTGATTCCGTCACAACCAAGAACAGTCCCGTCGTCGATTCCGTGTTGGTGTTGTTCAACGTCACGGAAACTGCATCCGTCAGTTTCCCGAACTGCTCCTGTGTGTCCCTGGATGACATGCCAGTCTATACACTCGGGCCTGATCAGGAGGACTCGCTTGCTGGAAATAAACACATAATGTACGGTGACTGTGAGTCATGCCAGGAAAAGGATCAGCATAATAATTAATGCAATCAGACACTTACTTTCGCTCAAGAGTATACTCTGCAATCACTTCAGAATCTATCTGGGCACGAAAAAACTTATCAATGCTTCCGCCGAGTAGGCGAACTGTTGTTTCTATGTCGTCAACACTCATTCCCGTTCTCGCTGAAATATCTGGAAGAGGCATCCCTGTCCTGCAGCAACTGCTTGCCACCACATTCGCTACGATAAGTTTCCAATAACTTGTATATGCTTGCAATCCTAAAGGCGAGAGCGGCTTTTCTGGGCTGCCTCCTTCTTTCGTCTCTCGCTTCGTCAGCTCATAGGATAGTGAAATGAGAAATTTTCCGTAGCCCTTCTTTTGATGCTGGGGGAGCGTCATGATGCAGGCGACGTTATGTCCATCCGCAGAGTGCGTTTCTTTTGAAAAGAAACCGACAAAGGAAGCGCCGTGAACATCGAGTTCGGTCAAGACATAGAATTTAAAGCGTTTCACATCGTAACAAATGGTCTTGTTTTCCAGGAACAGCTTCGATAAGAGACACAGGCGTTGACAATAATCCTTTTCATTTTGACCAATGACTTCAAAAACCATTATGTTGTCCTCGAGGTAGATAAGATTTCCCGGAGGGCACCGACATCGGCACGTCCATTTGTGCCGCCGGTAGATTGAATCCGACTCCGAATGCGCAAGGCAGTACTCACAAATGTGCAAGGTATCGCACTCGTATTTCTGCGGAAATGAACTCTCGTACCAAGCTGGCGTCTCCCAACCTCCAATAACAACCTTATCAATCTTCTTTATTGGTATTCTCTCCACTTTATTATCACCTCTCCGTTTTGGGAGTGACATACGTCGAAGCTTTGTCAAGTCCAAGTCATCGAGAGTAACCCAGCGATCCAACTTACTATCAGTCCCCTTCAAGTGAATGTAGTATTCGATATCATTAGCAGAAAGTCCTTCGACATCTTTGCGCACCTTTGTGCGCAGTCGAGGTCGAAGGCCCCAGATAACAATAGGGATAGTGTCCGGAAGATCATTATCAGGTTGATGACAAATGTAAATCTTCTTCCAGTGGATGTGACATTCATCCATGATACCTAAAGGAGCATTCATCATAGGCGCAATGTTCGTTGAGCCTTCACCATGAAGTAATGCATTTTCTGGATTGCAGTTGGCCTCTCGCTGCGCTGCGCACTCGTCGACACCGCCAAGTTTGGACATTTTGGGAAACTCATCGGGTAGGCTTTTCGTGTTGGAGTCTAAGCATGTGTCTCTACTTTTGCATTCGTCCTTGGTCGAGTGCGGTCTTGCTACCGGTGGTTCCAAAGTTATAGAAATCATTTCAATTTGCTGCTCTGCTGCTTCTTCGTTGGGTAATGTCGGGAGCATCGTCGATGATGCAGTCGGAAGGGCTTCGTCCGCCGTCCTCCGAATCGAAACAAAGTCGGCTGCCACTCCACTCGAGGCACAATTATTTCCACTCGCCAACAAGTGCTTGCTCGCAACTTTGCGCTTTTTGTGCGAGCGACCACTTGGTCGACCGTCTAACTCAGAAACAATTGTCTTGGAACTGTCGGTTACCAGGCGCTTTTTCCGGCGTTCACGCTTCTTTCTGTTGGTCTGGTAAGCATTCGGTGACGCCTCACGCCCATGCGCTGCTGCTTCACCTGTTAATGCTTCACGACTGCCAAGAGGCGACTTCATTGTTGGTCCAGGGAATTCGCCCGTGTCGTTACTCGTGTCATCGAACTGTCTTTTCTCATTGAGACGCGGCGACGCTCTGGTCATCCTGCTGATAGCAGGCTTGTGAAGAATGACCTCGTCGGAAATAGGTAGTTCCTTCTCGAGTTCTTCCGGTGTCTCCTCGTTGCATGTTGGCACTTCGTTTGCGTCTCCAGTATTGCCGATAGTGTCGAACGCGCTTCGTCTACTATTGGTCAACCCCCACTGTAAACGTTGAGCTTTTCGTGAGGCATCCGCCTGAGACCTTGGCAAAAAGATCGGCCTGGCCGTGCCTTGCTTGGAGGCTATTTTTGTCAGTCCGGGGACACGCTTGTTAAGCGTTGATTTCTTTTTTATCTTGTTCAAACGCTCTTGTGCAACACGGCGCTCGCTGGCGAACCGGACGGATCTCATTGCTTCTTCGCCTGTCATTTTGTCATGTCGTGTGCTAAAACCCGTCTCGTCCAATTCTGGTTGCGCACCCGAAAGGATGATTGAAACCTCGTCGGAGGCTATTGCTTCGACTGCTCGAAAATCTTCCTCTTCAACCTCTGGCTGTTTGTTTGGCGCGATAGTTGAAGCGTCTGCGCCCTTCGAAACATATCTTGTCGACACATCATGACCAGTCAAAGCAGTGGCCTCGCCCTCATTCGGCGCACCCACCACACCGACGGTCGCCTTGTGAGCATTTGAATTCGAGACTTGATGAAAAGCCGGCACGTCATGTGGGTCAGTGTGATCGAGCGCGTGCACCGAGGTATTATTATGTTCTAATGTCTTCACACAGCTGATGTTCGTTGCTGGCTCCTGCTGAAGTACAACCCCAGACACACGACTTGATCGTCGCAGCCCTGACGAAACATCTAGCTTCTTTGCAGGCGTATCTTTCTCCGGCGAACGGCTGAAGTTCTTTGCGGATGCAGTGTCATCTTGTACGCCGCTCCGATCCGAAGCATATGGCTCCATCTCGATATCAGCCTGTGAAGACGGCCCGACTGATGAATCCACAGAAATTGTTGTAGATTTCTCCTTCCCACCTTGTCGTCCGGCTCGGTTACTTGTGTTTGCCAAAGAGATCGACTTCAATGATGAGTCACCATTATCTGCAGTGTCGACCGTAAAGCAAGGTGAACGAGGACGTTCAGTCTCACCTGCGTTAATGTAGATTTCCTTTTGCAAAACATCATGAGTTACTTCAGTGGAGGAATCTGGGCTCGTCATTGCGCTTTGTTTACCGGAAGCATGTGCTTCTGATATCTCAGGCCTGGATTGATACGCGGATCTGTTTAGTTGTCCAGCCGGCCTTTGCGATACAGTCTCCAACGAGGTCACACGAGCGTGATTCTTCGATTTAGGTACGTCATCAACTCGTCTACCGGCAATGTATGCTTCTTGAATGGCAGGGTTGGGGGTTGAAATGCTTTTCTTTGGTCGCCCACGCGGCCGTTTCGGAATAGTATCTGAAGCACGTGAACAAGATTGTTTCTTCGCAATAGCGTCATTATCGACCTTGATTTCGTAGTAGTCGCTATAATCCTCTTCTGGCGCGGAGCAGCTTGCATAATCTGGGTCGTTCGTGTTCATTGAGCAGTACCAGTTTGAATTAATGTCCAGAGGCTGAGTGAAAAACCGCCACTTCTCGCATTTATCGCATTGAACCATAAGAGGCCGATCATCGAATAAACTTGTGTCTATGTCGTCTTTCTGGAGTGATTGTCCCGAATAGTCAAAGCGGGGCGATTTGCGAGTAGAGAATTGTTTCGCTGGCACCTGCATGGCACTCTTGCGCTTCGACCGATGGGAGTTTGACACATTGTACTTTGATTTTATATTCGGATTTGTACTCGGGAGCGAGTCATTGCTGCGGTCCTTGTGCAAAACCAAAGTCGGTGCTTTATGTTGAGGCGCCAAAGTCAATTCCTCGTTTTGCGCAACCTGCTCAACGTTAGCGCCGGCTAATGCGTCGCTTTCTAAATTCCCATGGCTCCTCAACAGGCTGGTAAACTTGGTTGTAAATTGTTGGCTGTCTGTACTGAATTGTTGATTGTTTGTAGAATGCGTTTTCGGGGTTGGATTTGATAAGAAAACATCATCCGCCGGAGTAAAATCAAGTGTCTCAAGTTCTTGCAAAGACAGAAACCTCGCGTTTCGCTGCATCTCTTGAGACCCGAGGCATGCATTTGCGTATTGATCTTGATGCATCTGCTGATCTTGATCGATGTCTAATATGATTTCTTCGCCTGCCTGTATATCGCGTTGATGTAGTGCTTGTTTGTATACGGCTTCATTTGAAGCGGACGACTCGCGGCGCGCATGACGCCCATGCCGGTTCGTCGCCAATGCGTCAGTGGAAGCTCTTTTCTTCATTTTCGTCTCAAGCGAAACCATTTCACTTTCTTCTTGTCCCTTTCGTTCTCGACGTGCTCGCTGGCGAAGTTTGGCGGTTTGGTGTTGTCGCTCGAGACGACGAGCATGTTCGTCTGTAATTTCCTCCGTCATTGTTGTTTGTCCGCTTTTTCAACTTTGAAAATAAGTGTCCTGGTCAGCCAGATAGTTATCAATCAGAGACTGGGTCTTATCTATTGGTGCTGCATATAAATAGATGATAAGTTTTGGCTGCGCTGCAAAGCTCCTCATCAAGGGCTGCGCCATGGTGGCGACGGAATCGCAGATTGCAGATCCACGATGCGTCATTGCGGATCCAATTTGCGTCATCATGACGTCATTCTACTTGGCCGTCGCGCGCGCGAGGCGGCCTTCGCAAGTGTCACTCGTCGCAATGCTGTTCTTCGACCATGGTGGACGGCCGTCATCCTCACTTTGAACCCTGAATGAGCATCTACCAACCGCCATGTCACCGCCATGCTTGTCTGAATCCCTTGGCGGCAAAAAATTGTCAGATCTTTAATCGCTTTAGGATCTTGGTGGAATTTATTGTCGGCGCAATCGTCGGGGCAAAATGCTATCGCTATCATGCTATCCGTATCGAACACGGAACACACAGAACGCGAGACGACGAGACATAATTGCAGTCCATGACCAGCGGTGTAGATTCAATCCCCCGCAATGCTATCAGAATCAGCATCGTACTTCATATTATAATTGCAAAGCGGTGACTCAATCATCATGCGCGTCCTCTATAACTCTTCAACTACAGACTACAATTTGTGCTCTACAACGTAATTCGCGGATATCATTCTATGAGTAGACTTTAATAATTAGACTCATAATAATGGCTAAAATACTATCTTATATGCATGCAACATTAACATTTGAACGACGCTTTAATCAGCGCATCGTTGGGTCTGCTCAGGTGACATTCCAGCTCCGACGGGCAAGAAGCACATTTCGCCGTCTGGTGCTTGGGCAGAAACTCGAAGAATATTCGCGATTATGTCATCGGTTGCGACTGCGGCTGTCCTGGCTTCGGACGGCGGGTAGATTTGCCAAAACTTTTGTTTCTCGGTCTCCCAATTATTCAAAATCTCGTCGGCGCGTTCGCTTGATGTCAATTGGAAGTGACGCTCAATCATAGCTTTCAATTGCGCTTCCCCTTCAGTCGTTACAATTCTCTGCACTTTGACAATTTCTGGATTCACTTTCTTCATGAATGTTCCGTCGTGATCGTAAAAGTAGCCAAGACCACCCGTCATGCCAGCACCGACGTTGCGTCCAACACTTCCAAGCATCACTACAACGCCTCCTGTCATGTATTCGCAGCAATGGTCGCCAGCTCCTTCGGCAACTGCGAAGGCGCCACTATTACGAACTCCGAATCGTTCACCGGCGCGGCCTTGAGCATGAAAGTCGCCACCTGTCGCCCCATACAGGCAAGCATTACCTACAATGCTTGCGTCTGCAGCGAGAAAGCCTGCTTCATCCGGCGGAACGACCACGAGTTCTCCGCCGTGCATTCCCTTTCCAACATAATCATTCGCTTCTCCTGTGAGGCGGATTGTTGTGCCAGGCAAGGTGAATGCCCCGAAGGATTGGCCTGCACTTCCGTCAAATTGAACTGTGATCTTCCCCATGAAATCCGAATTGCCATGAGCTCGTGCAATCTCACCTGATAGCATAGCTCCAGTACTGCGGTCGGTGTTCTTGATAGGAAAAGCGACGATGATTTCACCTTGGTTGTCTGCAATCACTTTCTTTACGTCAGGATGATTCGCAACTTCTCGGTCAAGGTCAGAACTAAAGCCGTTGACGTGCACAATTTCCTCTTTTCGAACAAGCTCTCCATTTTCAAGCGCAGCCCGAAGGAAATTACGATTGTCGCTCACTTGTGGGACGCCAGAGAAGAAAGGGGTCAAATCGACGCCTCGGGTTTTGGCGACTCGTTTCGATTGAACTTCGCTTTGCTGTAATAGGTCCGCACGGCCGATCAGATCCTCAAATTTTGAATATCCAAGATGAGCCATGAGCTGTCGTACTTCTTCAGCAACAAGTGTGAAGAAATTAACGACGTGCTCGGGAGTGCCTGGGAATTTTTTACGCAGCTCCTCTTTCTGACTGGTCACTCCCACCGGGCAGGTATTTAGGTGACACACTCGCGCCATAATGCAGCCTTCTGAAATCATGGCAATCGTTCCAAAACCATATTCCTCCGCACCAAGCATAGCTCCAACGACCACGTCTCTGCCCGTACGGATTCCGCCGTCGACTCGAATTGTGACGCGATCGCGAAGGCCATTGTTGAGCAAGGCAGAGTGAGCTTCAGTCAGGCCCAGCTCCCATGGACAGCCAGCATGCTTGATAGACGAAAGCGGGGATGCCCCAGTACCACCATCATTGCCAGAAATTTGGATCACATCCGCGGATGCCTTCGCAACTCCACAAGCGACAGTACCAATGCCCACCGAAGAAACAAGTTTCACAGAAACTCCAGCTTTTTCGTTGATTGCATGAAGGTCGTGAATCAACTGGGCGAGATCTTCGATACTGTAGATGTCGTGGTGCGGCGGAGGAGAAATAAGGGTCACTCCCGGTTTGCTAGCCCGTAGACCTGCAATATACTCAGACACCTTGGGACCAGGAAGCTGACCACCTTCACCAGGCTTGGCACCCTGCGCCATTTTGATCTCGAGTTGCTTGGCTGTCACCAGGAATTGGGGAGTGACACCGAAACGTCCACTTGCTACTTGATGCACAAACGAATTGGCACTGTCACCATTCTTCAAACCCGCCAAATGTGGAAATGTCGCGCTGCGTCCCTTCTCATCGACGTCATTTATAGGAAGGCAACGAATGATGTCCTCTCCGCCTTCGCCAGAGTTAGACTTGCCTCCAATTCGATTGACTGCGATAGCGAGCGTCTCGTGGGCCTCCCGACTAAGAGCACCGAGCGACATGGCTCCTGTGCAGAAGCGAGTCATAATATCAGCAGCCGACTCAACCTCTTCGATCGGAATACTCTGTCGATCCGATTCAAAATCGAGCAAGTCGCGGATATTTGCCAAAGGAGCCGACTCGAGACTCTTCTTGAAGATCTCATAGTCGGCTGCACTTTTCGGATGGACGCCGTCATTCTCTAACTCATCCCGGTTGGTGGCAGCACTCACTGACTTGTCGAGACCTATTGCCTTGTGAAGAAGCTTTGCCATGTCGGACGAGTTTATATGATACTCTCCTAATGCTGGAACCGGCTTGTAAAACCCATTATTGATAAGCTTCATCTTTGCCTCAGCAGCTTCTGGACGCATCATAGCAATTTCATTTGCAATATCCTCCAACGTCATACCGCCGATGCGACTTGTCGTCCCTTTGAAACTTCTGTCAATGACTTCTTGGCTGAGTCCCAAGGCCTCAAAAATTTGCGCACCTTGATATGATGTCAAGAGGGAGATTCCCATTTTAGACAAAATTTTAAGCAGTCCATTCTCCACCGATGTGCGATAGTTTTCCTGCGCTTGAGCGACAGTGGCTTTCATCAGTTTCCCAGCTTGCATCTGTTTCTGCACCTTTTCGCTGCTGTGCCACTGTTTGACAGTTTCCAAAGCGAGATATGGGTGAACCGCGTTCGCGCCATAGCCAACTAAGCAAGCGAAATGATGAGTCGACCAAGCCCCTCCAGTTTGAATAACAATACCAGCGTCCATTCGAAGTCCCTCCTCAATTAGTCGGTGATGCACAGCGCCCACGGCCAACATTGGAGCGATATATGTCGTATCGTCCAGTTCAGCTTGATCCTTTGCCTTGTCGCTGAGTACAAGAACTTCAACCCCTCCACGAATTGTCTCCACTGCATCATCGCACAGTTTGTCCAAAGCCGCTTTTATCTCTGCTGGACCGCCCGCAAGAGAATAACGAGTTGATAGCGTTTCCTGCTTAAAGCCGCCATTCTCAGGATTGGCGTGCTCAAGTACACGGTCCATCTCTGTCTGAGTCAAAACTGGAGATTGCAGGTGGATGAGACGTGCACCCTTTTCAGAAACCTGGTAAATGCTTTCTTTCTTTCCCAGAGTTGTTCCAAGCGACATGACAACACCTTCGCGAAGAGGATCGATCGGCGGATTCGTAACTTGAGCAAATCTTTGTTTAAAGTAGTTAAATAAGGGATGATTTCGCTCAGATAGAACGGACATTGGCGCATCGTCACCCATAGAATAAGTCGTCTCTTTGGCAGACCCTGCCATATCTTGTATTTGCATGCCAATATCCTCCAAACTCCAGCCAAACGTCGCCTGGGCGAAAGTAGTCGTCTTGTCATCGTAAATTCTACTTTCATCTGGTTCCATTTTTACAACGTCCTTGCGTCCCTTTGCAATCCATTCACCATAAGGATGACCTGCGTCAAGAAGCGTGAGCAAGTCTAAAAGAAGCAGCCTATATGCAAATATTCATTCTCGATACTTACGTTTAGCAATCATGCTTTTGACAGCAATATTGTCCATGAATTCGCCGGTTTCCAAGTCGACATTAATCATTTCCCCGGGTCCTAAACGTCCCTTCTTTACAATATCCGCTTCGTTCAAATTCGGAATGACTCCAGTTTCACTCATCATGTACACAGTTCCGTCCTTTTCGATCGAATACCGGGCAGGTCGCAAACCGTTTCTATCCAGCGATGCACCAACCGTTTTTCCGTCAGAGTACAGAAGTAGGGCAGGTCCGTCCCATGCCTCCAAGAGACCGCTGTGAAATTTGTAAAAATCAACAATCTCTGGATTGTTATCAAGACTTGGGTTATTTTCGTACGCCATTGGCACCATGGCCATGAGTGCACATGGAGCGCGATGCCGAGACTTTGTCATGAGTTCAAAAACGCCATCCAAGTTTGCCGAGTCAGAGCGATCCAAATCAACGACAGGTTCCAAAAAGAGAGGAACATCCTGCGTGTCGAGCATGGTAATTATATTCTCTGTTCTCTCGTAATCGACGATGTCCATGCCGGAAACCTTGTTCTTAGCTGCCTCACGCGCCTTGACCCAGTTAACGTTACCAAGAAGTGTATTGATTTCTCCATTGTGACCAACAACGCGCATTGGTTGCGCCAAGGGCCATCGCGGATTAGTGTTTGTCGAAAATCGTCGATGGTAAATAACAAACTTGGAAGTGTAGTCTTCGTTAGTCAGGTCTTTGTAAAATGCCGGCAGTACTTCCGACTTGACCATGCCCTTGTATACAATGGTTCTGGAGCTAAAGGAAGCAAGGTAAACTTCATCATCATCCCAAACGAGCCCACGCTCACGTCGCACGACGCCAAATCGACGTCGCAACAAGTAAAGCGTACGTTCAAACCCATCACGCTCATTGTCATCATTCAAGCTCGCAGGAGCCTTGACGAAAAACTGCCAAATACTGGGCATTGCCTTGCGAGCGCTCTCTCCAAGCACGGACGGATTGACAGGAACTTCTCTCCATCCCAAGAATCCCAATTCATTCGTCTTGCAAACATCCTCAATCAATTCCATCGACGCCTTTCGTCGATCATCATCACGCGGCAAAAACACCATGCCTACCCCAGGTTGCATGCAACTGTCCGATACAAAATCCTTGAACAGTTTCCATGGAATTTGCGTCATGATTCCGGCACCATCGCCCGACTCGCCGTCGCCTCCGCAGGCGCCCCGGTGCTCCATGCAGCCCAAGGCTGACAAGCCTTGCTGCAGTACGCGATGCGTGGCCTGTTTGGTATTGGCAATGAACCCGACGCCGCAGGCGTCACGCTCCTTGACCAATGGCATGGGACCGTCAAACATGTTGGAGGGGGCGTCCGTGGGAAAGGCGAAACGTTGCGTGGTGGTTGCTGTTGAAGTAGTGCTCGGGCGCGAGCAATGTGATTGATCGGCATGCTGCCTAGAGTCGGGACGAGTCGCGACAGAGTATTGTAATAAACTCTTGGATGTCAGAGACTGCGGTGCAAAGGCCTCGACGCCAGCGGACACGAGCAGTAGGGAAAGAGCCGACTTCATAATGATGGTGATGGCCAATGAAAGTGCGTCAGGCGTGTCGAAAGAAGAAACAGTGAGATGAACAAAGTAGCTATCCCTACGAAATGCTCAAGTCCTCAGTTTGTTCTTCTTCTTCACTTTCAGCTGCGACTGGAAGCCAACAAGAATAGAAGCAAAAGTACTGGCGGAGAAAACGAGAGACGTGAGCTGCGTTTGTTCCGACGTTTCTTCCTTGCAAATGCACCTTCGCGCAGTCAGTCGAGTTCGAAGCACCAGAACCACGAAAATTGAGTACCGATGTGATATTCTTGTCACGGTACGACATTTTTGAAAATCCACGGAGGATTGCAATTTGCTCATGAGCGCTCATGAAACGAAGCTAGCGTGATATTGAAGCACAGTATCAATCACAACAGTCGCTGGAGAGTACATTCGGGAAGCTCTCGCCAGCACCATGGCATCCTTCGCCCTCGATTACTGCTACATTAAGCCCATACCATGTCGGACGCCAAGAGCATATTCCTCACCAACGAGAACTTGGCGTTTTCGTTGCCGTTGATTTCGGTGGTTTCCATTTACGTACGTTTCGAAGATGATTGTCCGTTGCATGCTCGACAAGCTTCTAAATCGTGGTTGGTCGACCAAAGTGATGTCCCTCATCTCACCATCATTCTTCTCTTTTTGTTTCCACAGCTCTACTTTAAGTTTATTCCCACGGGAATCGCCTTGTCGTTAATTGCAGGCGTCGCGCTGATTCTGTATCTGCGAAAGCAGGTCAAAGCCCGTACGTTTCAATCGGATGATATTGTTTACGATTCTCGTCGTATTGCTAGTGGTTGTCAAGTCTAACGAATCTGTATCTCACAACAAACATCCCAATTCATTTCAGAAAAAGACCACAAGCTTACGAACCTTGACGAGAATTCGATTCGCGAGCTGGTTGGCGAGGAGCACGCTGGCGACAAGTTGCTGTCCAAGGCCAAGAGGCAGCAACTCAAGCAGCAACGAAAGCAGGTCAAGGCCCGACTGGCCAAGGACGGCATTGTCGCCGACGACGACAATGATCAAGGAGAGGACGATGAGGATGATTTGGGTGTCTTTGCCAAGACGACAAAGGCCAAGAAGCGATAGATTGTTGGATTGTCGCGCGATGGAGAAGGCATATAAGGCTTATTCGATGGATAGCTAAAACATGTGCTGTGACATCTTTCACTTGAGTAAACCTATCTTACAACTCACCACATTCTACAATTCGAATGGGAATTTTCGGCTTGCTGCTATCAACTGGAGCTGCTTCCACCTTGCGAAGAGTCGTCATGCTATCCGCATCCAACACTTGACCAAAAACAACGTGCTTGCCATCCAGCCACTCGGCCTTGGCAGTTGTGACAAAGAACTGACATCCATTTTGGTTTGGTTGCCCAGCATTGGCCATGGACAACCGGCCTGGTTGATCATGCTTGTGTAAAAAGTTTTCGTCGGCAAACGTTGTTGTTCCGTAGATGCACATTTGCCCGGATCCATCACCATTGACAATGTCTCCCCCCTATACAAGAGCGAAAGGTTAGTTAAGCCATTCGGAAAGTCTGCCCATAGTCGCTCTGACGCTGCATCAGCTACTGTCCATGCTCTCTTTGCATATTGCATACTCGCCTCTCGTCATCATGTTAAACTTACCTGTATCATGAACCCAGCAATAATGCGATGAAATGCTGTATCCTTGTAGCCTACGGGTTGCTCATTCTGACGATATTCTCCAGTGCAAAGTTGGCGAAAGTTTTCGCAGGTTCGTGGGCACTGACATAAGGAATAAGGAATGATAGCATGCAATATGTGAGTGCAGGAGCGAGCAACGGTGACGTGCGGCATGACGGCCTTTTTGAACGTCGCTTTGCAGCTTGTCAACCAGATCAATACTCTACCAGTATTGACCTTAACAATCACACTGTATTTACGTACATCCTTGACAAAGAGCTCCAGTTTGATGCGACCGAGCGGAACAGCTTGATCCGCATTCGGTCCCATGGCTAAATCGAAAAAGACGACGACGTTTCCTCGCTCAATGGCGTCCATGACGGCCGGATCGGGACCTGATGGAATGTTGCTCATTTTGTTAATGGATCGCTGTGTCGTTGTATGATAGCAAATGCGATAGAAGTACAATACAATGCAAGTTCGACGGTATGACGGCAATGGTCAAAGCGTGACAGTTGTCTCTTCGTTACTGCGGAGTACCGGAACGACGTCTCTTGACAGCCAATGCACGCAAAACACACTTGCTCGTGATCCTCACGACCACAACGCCTCTCAACTACCGCAAGAACAATCTTTCAATCGCTTCTTGCACATGTACAAGATCCGCAACGAACGTTGATATAATCTAATATCGTTTCCGGTCTTGTTTCAACGATTCTCGCAGCGTGAAAAAGTTGCCATCAACACTGCCACTCTCGACGAGGGTTCTGAATGAGGCCCCTTTCTCATCGAGTCCAGCGTCAATTTGGACCTTTTTCATTCTATCTTATTTGCATCTCCTGGTGCTTTAACGGAATTCAGGCCTTTTCCAGTATGCTCCGAACGAGGCGGCTTGTTACGAATGCTACTGCTCGACGAGCAGTTGACGATTTGCTGCAAACCTCGCGTAGGCGCCTAGCACTAAATCACCTCATACGACCATGGCAAAGCCAAGGATCTTTCTACCCAACAGCAATAAAATTAGAAAACAATCATCGACTCTTCTCGACTGCGGCTCCGCAAGAAGTAGCAATCGCGCCCGCATACATTGACATTGAACTCGATCCGATTGCAAATGAACTTGACTACGACCATCTTGATGGCGCCTTGCCTCCGCAGAACCACGATACAATAAATGAATCAGTGGAGCAACGCTTGCAGCGCCTCCAAATACGGAGTCAAACGAAACCCGGCGGAAATTGGAAACCTTCTCATCCTGTCGACTGGGCCAAGCACTTTGGCACTCGATCCGCGCACGATTCCGAACGTCTCAAGTCCCTCGTCCAACTGCCATCAGACCACCCAAACTACCATGACGTTTCCAACTTTTCCGCCCCCGACGGCGTGACCATGGTGCGTACGCGCGAGCACGCCAAACGAGTGGTGGCTCGACTCATGGACGCTGCCACGGATGGCAGCGTCATGCACGCCTGCGACACGGAGGTCATGGACATTGATTTAAAGTCAGTCGGACCAGTGGGTAATGGTTATGTAACATGTTTGAGTGTTTACTCGGGTCCCGACTTTGACTATGGAGATGGGCCAGGCAAAATTTTATGGATTGACAATTTGGATGACGCTTGTGGAGTCTTGCAAGAGTTTAAGGAATGGCTGGAGGACGATCGACACTACAAGGTTTGGCACAATTACGGATTTGATCGACATGTACTTTGGAATGAAGGCATTCTAGTAAAGGGCTTGGGAGGTGATACAATGCACATGGCGCGACTCGAGAACACAGCCCGGGCAAAGCCACTGTCGGACGGCGGCGGTGGAAAGGGATATTCCTTGGAGGTGCTTACGGACGAGTTGGTCGGCAAACGGAAACGACCCATGAAGGAGGTGTTTGGAGTGCCGCGAACGCGAAAGGATGGATCGCCTGGGTCTTTGGTGGACATTCCGGCAGTAGAGGAACTGCAGCGCAATCCACAATTTCGGCAGCAGTGGATCGAATACAGTTGCTTTGACGCGCAAGGCACGTGGCTGATTCGCGACGCTTTGGAAGAGAAACTGAGACAACTGCCCTGGATTGTTCACGAACAGAAAAAGTACACTCTCTACGAGTATTACATGATGCACATGCGACCATTCGCCGAGGTTTTGACGGATATGGAGCGTCGCGGCATTCGCGTCGACGCCAAGGATTACTTGGCATCTGTAGAGATGCAAGCTCGCCAAGATCGAGCTCGACATTTTCAAAAGTTTCGGGAGTGGGCAGCGACAAAGATTGGACCAAATGCGCTGGCGCTGAATGTTGCTAGCTCGGTGCAACTGCAAACGCTGCTATTTGGCGGAGCAGTGAATGAAAAGACAAAAGAGATTGTCGAAGCGGTAAGAACTTTTAAAGTACCTCGTGAGGAGATACCGGAGGATGCACTGATTGCTTTGGCGAAGCGAGACGAGGAAGAACTTGCTGCGAGCGACCCGGCGGACGCGAAGGACCACCTTGAAGACATGAAGGCCGTGCAGTTGAAAGCTTTGTGCAAAGAGTACGGGCTTAAAGTGTCTGGCAAAAAAGCTGATCTTCAGGATCGTATCAGGCAACACCTCTTGTCTCTCACCGAGCCACAGCCTGCCGATGGAATCGAAGACCTTTCCGAAACTGACTTGCGTGACGCGCTCATTGCACGCGGAATTTCCTGCGAGGGCACCAAAGCGGAGCTATTGGAGCGATATCGCGAAGATATTGACTACACGGAGAAAATGGTGAAACTGCAGGCCGCCGATGGCCGCGACGATTACGCCGTTGTCAGTCAGATGCTGGAGCAGACGGCCTTACAAGGTGGAACCATGGCTGACCATTTAAGCCACATGCAGCAAAAAGCTACTGAGCCCTCCAAGTTTGTGGATGTAACTATAAGTGGCCTTGGCCTGGCTCCAGAAAAGTACACAACGGGCGGAGCTCCGAGTGTCACGGCCGATGTCATTGCTCGCTTGGCTGGTGATCCCTTTTCTGATCCACCGAAATATGGTACCGCCTATGCCAAATTTGGAAAGGAAGGCTGCGAGGCTTTTGCAAGTCTTGCAGCAATTGGCTCGATTGATACTATGATTGCCAATTTTCTGACCAGCCTTCAGGAGCTTGCAGATTCGGAGAGTCGAGTGCATTGCTCACTCAATTTAAATACCGAAACTGGCCGCTTGTCGTCGCGACGACCAAATCTGCAGAACCAACCGGCACTTGAGAAAGACAAGTACAAGATTCGGAAGGCCTTTCAATCATCGCCGGGAAACAATCTCATTGTTGCAGATTACGGTCAGCTCGAATTGCGAATTCTTGCCAGCATTACACATTGTCAATCGATGATTGATGCATTTGATTCCGGGGGCGACTTTCACTCGAGAACCGCCATTGACATGTTCCCATACGTGAAGAATGCAGTGGATCAAGGTGATTGCCTCTTGGAATGGGACTACAGCCAGGGCTCGCCACCGAAACCTTTGCTGAAGGACGAGTACGCTTCGGAGCGTCGAAAAGCCAAGACGCTCAACTTTTCAATTGCCTACGGCAAGACTGCACACGGATTGAGCGCTGACTGGGGTGTATCGGTACAGGAAGCCGAAGAAATGCTGAAAGCTTGGTATGCTGCACGGCCCGAGGTGCAGAAGTGGCAGGCCAATACGAAACAGATTGCACGCGACTATGGCATTACGCGGACCCTGCACGGAAGGTATCGCCACCTTCCTGATGCCAGGACGAAGAACCGCAAGTTTTTAGGTCACGCCGAACGAGCGAGCATCAATACGCCAATTCAAGGTGGCGCCGCAGACATTGCCATGATGGCCATGATCAAGATTAATGAGAGCGAAAAGCTCAGACAGCTTGGGTGGATTTTGCTGCTGCAAATTCACGATGAGGTGATTTTAGAAGGTCCAGAAGAAACGGCTGAAGAAGCTTTTGAGGAGGTGTTGAAGTGCATGCAGCAGCCTTGGGTTTTTGGCCTTGATCCCATGGCAGTGCCGCTGCTTGTGGATGGCTCATGCGAGCACAAGACTTGGTACGATGCTAAGTGATGAAGCATTGTTTAAGACGGGCTGGATATCACTAGACCAAGCATTCGGCTCAGGTACCACTATGCAACTCTGGGAGAACGACAAGAAGGCTTTGATGCAGTACCTGTTAGTAATAAACTGCAGACTGTATCGGTACATAGCATTGGTATACATACGCAGCTACACTTTGCATACAACATAGCTAGTAGGAACTCGTGACTCAACTTCCTTGACTGTGAAGCCGGCGAATCTTCCAATCGGCGAGATCTTGTTTTGCTTTGACCGAGCGTACACAAAGTCAGCCTGCAACTCTCCATCATATCTCCCTGAAAGAGATATCTACAATAGAGAAAATGAAATAAGAGCATGGACGAGTGCAGCGTTAAGGAACACGGCTTTGAAGCTGCCGTCACTTGCATCCTCACGTACGGAGGCAACCGCACCGATACGGCAATCAACTACACGATTTTGCTTATTAATCTCGCGGCTTGTTACTTCATTGTTGCTAAGGAAAGGAACCATGCTCAAAGTATCTGTGCTATCAAGAGTTTTGCATTGGTTGTTTGCTTCCAGATTCTTCTCTGTCTTCTTGTTGGCTGCTCCGGAATTTCCATCATTTGGTGCGCCTGCGCTGGATGGATGATTCGAAGGATGAAACTTCATGGACAAAGCAACGAATATACTGCCTTGGCTGCAGCTAGTGATACTGTGGATGCTACAGCTCGAACTCATCGATGCGACACGCAATGGCTGATTCTGGCGAGTCAACGAATAACTCTGGGCATTGATGCACTCGCTGTCATGTATTATTTTTGTACAACTGAGCTCATTACAACCATTGCGCATGTCTGTGCCGTGATTCTCGGCATGATGCTCTATAGTCCTAATCCACAGTCTTGAGAAGAGCCGATCCCGTTGTTGCCTGATGTTGCCGATACACACAATGGTGCCTTTGCAAACTGAGAGTTGGCGAGTAACACAGCACATCTGCAGTAAACACCACCTTGCTTGCTGACGGGGCGCTGCTGGATTGCTCGGCCAATATTGCGGTCGATACTCTGGAGCCGACGCTTATGTCCTTAAACCACGGCGGTGCAGAAAAGGAAACGTTATGGGCAGGATTCTGCATCAGTGCCCGGTGCCCGAGGCTGCCCTCTGACAATCTCGGCATTCTACACTACAAGTACTGACAATGATCTTTGGTGTCAAGGTATTGTTGAGCTGGTTCTCCCGATAGCTTACTATGGGAAGTATAAGCACAGTCATTGCGGTGTTTAACGAGTGACCCAGGGTCTCCGCTTTTTGCTTCTATACGTATGTGCCTTATATTACAGTATCCCTATTTATATACAAATTACTCAGGCTTTTAATGCTCAACATGTAAATGTTCTTAAGCGATATTCGATACGCAGTCCTCTTTCCTAGAGCAACGGTTGCTTGCTATCCAAAGAATGTCATGGTCAAAGTCGCTAGAACCATGAATATTCCCATTCGTACAAATGTACTAGACATGGTCTCTGACAGTGCTTGCGTCGGCTCAATTTCCAATTCCTCCTTGTACCAATCCAAGTTTGGTCGCAGAATGAAAAAGTCAACCATGACATAGGCAATCGCAATGTACGGCAGCTTTTCCACAATCTGCAAAAAGTTGACACTCCAGTCCACCATGACGGCATATGCTTCCGGTGAGTTTTCCGCTGGAACCATGGCGCTGTGCTCCGGCAGCCAACCGTGATTTGCTTGAAAGCCTGGCATGACAGATTCCGAAATCATTGCCTTGGCGTCAAGCAGTTTGTAGCCACTCTTGCTGATCGCAGTTTGTAGTGCCACTGGTACATCCTGCGGCGCCACTGATGTTTTGCTAATTCCCATGTCTAGCAGTGACTTGGCGGAAGGAGCAATGGATTTTCCAGCTTGCAGCAAGGGATCTGGTGGACCGAACAATGGATTGGAATGGCCCTGCGCGGGCATCAAGTTTGTAGTCGAGTACATGGTATTGAGTAAGGCTTCTGCATATTGCTCATAATTCAGTTGTTGCTGTGTTTGCGACGTAGCATCAGCCATTGTAGCAGGATCAATCACTGCGTTCATCGGCCATGGCGACGACATTCGACGAAGTGTCAAACTTTGCTGTCGTCGCGACACTGAAAATGAATGCAACTTGCCGAGAAAGCTGCAACATAATAAGCAAGAGAGACGTATCGACAGCTTATTTCTTTTCCGTGAGATCATGCTTGCCGTGTTATTGTACTGTCGCGTAAAATTAAGATCGATTGCAGGTTAATTGGGGATTCTTTGGTGTGTCGCGTGTCCGCGTGTCGCTTGTCGGCAAGCAGATTGAGCGATCGAGGGAGCTAATGTCGGGACTGCTTTGTGATCAGACGTAAGCAATTCAACTTTTCCTTTACTGTAAGCGCTAGTCGACAAGCAAAAAGTAGTTCTGTTTGATAATGTCAAGAAGCAAGGTGAAGTCAAGTTGTTGATGTGCATGTCGAATGTCGAACGAGCGGCCCTCCATCTCGCGTCCGATTTTCCATCACGAGTACCGGTATGATTTTCTGCCACGTGTCATCATGACTCATTGCCTGAACCTTTACCCTTATCTCATCCCATTTCAACTCGTCCCACGCTTGCGAACCGCGCAAAAGATCCAACACGATCCTCATCATCCACGCTCTTGCAACTAATCGAGAACCCTTTTGCAAACCATGGCGACTCCTCAAAACGTGCTGGACGCGCTCAACAAGCTTGAAGCAAGCGACAAGGGTAAGCGAAATAGAGTAGGAGGGTACAAATAGGAGATGCTTGACGACGAAGCCATTGTGCAACACGAAGCGGTTGTCAATCATTAGATTCACGTCACGAATGCTGGAGACACTTCGCTTCACTCACAGCTTCTTGTTCTTGCCTCTGCAGAAACTGTGTTAAACTACATTACCAAGTTGCAAAAGGAGATGAGTGGCGACAGCGAAGATTCACCAATGCATGAGCACGAGACGGCCATGAAGGAGGAGGCCTTTCCACCCACGCATAATGACACTGATCTTTCCAGCGACGACCCAGACAAGACCATGACCAAGAAGCAGGAAGCTGTGGAAGCTTGCGAAGCTGGAGACATGCAAAAGGCTGTCGAATGCTACACGGAAGCCATCTTGAGCTCTCCGACGAACCCATCTGCCTTGCTTTACGCGAACCGCGCCACGTTGCTGTTGAAGCTGGACCGACCACTGGCGGCGGAACGCGACTGCAACTTGGCACTCGCCGTTAATCCAGACTCGGCCAAGGCCCTTCGCGTGCGAGGAAAAGTCTACAAGGCCTTGCAAAAGTGGGAGCTGGCGCTCAAGGACTTGTCAGCGGCACAGACAATTGACTTTGACGAAGGAACGGTGGAAGATTTAAAGGTTTGCTCGGACAAGCACTTGGAGCATGAAAAGGCTGTTGCGGAGGAGCGTAACCAAAAGGAAGAGGCGCTTCGTAAGAAGGCGCGTGACATTAAGGAAGCTCAGGAGCGTGCTCGACAGGAAGCGGAGGAGGAAGCTGGTGCAGGAATGGGTGGCGCACCAAACATGGGCGGTATGCCCGGAATGGGAGGCATGCCAGGATTGGGAGGTGCTGGCATGGGCGGTATGGAAGGCTTAATGGGAGGACTCATGCAGGATCCAGATATTGTGGCTGGCTTGCAGAATCCGAAAGTTATGGCGGCGTTTTCGTCCATGATGAGTGGTGGCATGCCGGACGCTGCAAAGATGCAAGAGCTCCTGAAGGACCCCGAGGTCGGCCCAGTCATGCAAAAAATCATGTCCAAGTTTGGAGGCGGCGGCATGGGAGGAATGGGCGGCATGGGTGGCCAAGCACCGTCAGGTGGGGGCACCGGTGACGACGATGATGACATGGAAGGTATTCCCGATTTGGAAGAGAATTATTGAATGCGTCTGACTCTTATACAGTAATTGTTGCAATAAAACAAATGTTTATGAAGATATGTAATGTACACTGGTCCTACGTTCTGTTGACGCTAATTCATCTCCCTCGCTGTCTGAGTGGACGGGGGTTCATACTCGGAGTCACTGGTGCTTGGCAACCAGCTTGATCTCGACACATCCCGCTCTCCTTCTTCCAAAATTATCCCACCCCTTGTCAGCCATTTGCAATAGCCACCCCAAATGACAGTGTTAAGCGGAATGGCAGCTGCTGGGATCACAAGGTCGACGATGATCGAATATATTATCCACATGGTGACTGCATCATTGCCTTGACAGGCATTGTTTCATGATGTAGAAAGTGCAATGCAGTCAGTGCTAGCCCATCTAGTCTCCAAGTTCTGCGACAGGGACTGCAGAATTTGTGCCCCTACGCTTGTCCACAGTTGTTGGCTGCCTTAACCCACTCCAACAGCCAGAGAGGTGTAAACTGATAGCTGGCAGTTGACAAGCTTTTTTTATGATGTAGAAAGTGTAATGCAGTCATTGCTAGCCCATCTAGTCTCCAAGTTCTGCAACAGGGACTGCCAGAATTTTGTGCCCCCTGGCTTTTCCACAGTAGCTGGCTGCCATAACCCACTCCAACAGCCAGAGAGGTGTAAACTGATAGCTGGCAGTTGACAAGCTTTTTTTATGATGTAGAAAGTGTAATGCAGTCATTGCTAGCCCATCTAGTCTCCATGTTCTGCATCAGGGACTGCCAGAATTTTGTGTCCCCAGGCTTGTCCACAGTAGCTTGCTGCTATAACCCACTCCAACAGACAGAGGTGTGTAAACTGATAGCTGGCAGTTGACAGGCAATGCTTCATGATGTAGAAAGTGCAATGCAGTCATTGCTAGCCCATCTACTAGCCTCCAAGTTCTGTGACAGGGACTGCCAGAATTTCGTGCCCCTACCATCCCTTTGGGAATTGTCTTGAAAGTTTGAAAGGACCAATGAGGCGTGCACCTCGCTCACGCTGTAGATGGCATTTCAATAATCTTTTTAGCTAGCGGGAAGCATTTCAAGCCGGGTGATCCGTCATCACAAATCAGCCAGTGCGCCTCAATGATTTAAATTGTTGCTTGCATTCTCCCCATTCACGAACCTTTATTCCAGTGACTACAATGGACTAGGAGCGATCAACCTCTTCGTCCAGCGTAAAGCAAATAAACAAACTCAATTGCTAGAATAGTGCGTGCTACTCGCTACTCTACATACTCGTGCTCTTCTTCTCTGTTCTCACTGGTTCACAGTCGAGGTTCACGCCTCGATCATCAGCGAATTCATTCATGTATGTGAGGATTTGGTCACATGAGTGACTCAATCCAACACAGGATTCAAATGCATACAAATACAGGTAGCTAACCGTCTTGTCATAAGACGCAGGTCAACTCAACTCAATAATATTGTGTCATTTGATGTGGTGGAACCACTTGGAGGAACCTACTTGCTATATTCACGCATAACCACTGGATGACTGGCTTCCAAATTGGAACATCTCAACCTTTGACTTTGTCAAACATCTTATCCTGATTGCCATGGCATGCTCAGAATCATGCTAGCAAGGTTGGATCATCACACAAATCCCAACTGAAACTTTGCTGTGTTTGGCACATGAAACACCCTCCTTGTTTCAGTCTCAGTCACACCCCAGCCACTGCCAGAATAGCTGCTGTTTTCAAAGTTCCAAGCCTTGGACCTTGTGAAGCACCTTATGCGGATTGCAGTAGCAGGTTCAGATTCGTGCTGGCCAGGTTGCATCACTATACAAATTCCATCTGAAACTTTGATGTGGTGGAACCACTTGGAGAAACCTACTTGCTATATTCATGCTTGACCACTGGCTGACTGGCTTCCAAATTGGAACATCTCAACCTTTGACTTTGTCAAACATCTTATCCTGATTGCCATGGCATGCTCAGAATCATGCTAGCAAGGTTGGATCATCACATAAATCCCAACTGAAACTTTGCTGTGTTTGGCACATGGAGCACCCTCCTTGTTTCAGTCTCAGTCACACCACAGCCACTGCCAGAATAGCTGCTGTTTTCAAAGTTCCAAGCCTTCAACCTTGTGAAACGCCTTCTGTGGATTGCAGTAGCAGGTTCAGATTCTTGCTGGCCAGGTTGCATCATTATACAAATCCCATCTGAAACTTTGATGTGGTGGAACCACTTGGAGGAACCTACTTGCTACCGTCACTTTGAAAAGTCTTTGCAACAAATCTTGTGCGGAGGTGTTCTCAATGGCTATATTTTGCAGCAATATTCTAAATAGCCTATAACATTCTTCAATACTCTGCGGGTGTTATAGAGGTTGTCCCGTTTGAATTGACTAGATGGTCCCGCCAAACACCTCGTCGCAAGCTGAGGATCGATGAGTCGTCAAAAAGACTGGCTCGCGCGCATGGTACTTAACCCACGTGGCTTACGTGGAGCTTGTTTTCGCCTTGCGGGACCCCCACCAGACATAGGCAACCATTTCACTGCTTGAAACTACTCATTGATACATAAGTAATTGATGAATGAACATGTCCTTGGGCAATAGAGCTATATTGAATAGGTCGTGACACGACTTTTCAAAGTGACGGTATATTCACGCTTGACCACTGGCTGACTGGCTTCCAAATTGGAACATCTCAACATTTGACTTTGTCAAACATCTTATCCTGATTGCCATGGCATGCTCAGAATCATGCTAGCAAGGTTGGATCATCACATAAATCCCAACTGAAACTTTGCTGTGTTTGGCACATGGAACACCCTCCTTGTTTCAGTCTCAGTCACACCACAGCCACTGCCAGAATAGCTGCTGTTTTCAAAGTTCCAAGCCGTCAACCTTGTGAAACACCTTCTGCGGATTGCAGTAGCAGGTTCAGAATCTTGCTTGCCAGGTTGCATCACTATACAAATCCCATCTGAAACTTTGATGTGGTGGAACCACTTGGAGGAACCTACTTGCTATATTCACGCTTGATCACTGGCTGACTGGCTTTCAAATTGGAACATCTCAACATTTGACTTTGTCAAACATCTTATCCTGATTGCCATGGCATGCTCAGAATCATGCTAGCAAGGTTGGATCATCACATAAATCCCAACTGAAACTTTGCTGTGTTTGTCACATGGAGCACCCTCCTTGTTTCAGTCTCAGTCACACCACAGCCACTGCCAGAATAGCTGCTGTTTTCAAAGTTCCAAGCCATCAACCTTGTGAAACACCTTCTGCGGATTGCAGTAGCAGGTTCAGAATCTTGCTTGCCAGGTTGCATCACTATACAAATTCCATCTGCGGTGTTTGGCACATGGAACACCCTCCTTGTTTCAGTCTCAGTCACACCACAGCCACTGCCAGAATAGCTGCTGTTTTCAAAGTTCCAAGCCTTGGACCTTGTCAAGCACCTTCTGCAGATTGCAGTAGCAGGTTCAGGTTCTTGCTGGCCAGGTTGCAACACTATACAAATCCCATCTGAAACTTTGATGTGGTGGAACCACTTGGAGGAACCTACTTGCTATATTCACGCTTGACCACTGGCTGACTGGCTTCCAAATTGGAACATCTCAACATTTGACTTTGTCAAACATCTTATACTGATTGCCATGGCATGCTCAGAATCATGCTAGCAAGGTTGGATCATCACATAAATCTCAACTGAAACTTTGCTGTGTTTGGCACATGGAGCACCCTCCTTGTTTCAGTCTCAGTCACACCACAGCCACTGCCAGAATAGCTGCTGTTTTCAAAGTTTCAAGCCGTCAACCTTGTGAAACACCTTCTGCAGATTGCAGTAGCAGGTTCAGAATCTTGCTTGCCAGGTTGCATCACTATACAAATCCCATCTGAAACTTTGATGTGGTGGAACCACTTGGAGAAACCTACTTGCTATATTCATGCTTGACCACTGGCTGACTGGCTTCCAAATTGGATCATCTCAACATTTGACTTTGTCAGACATCTTATCCTGATTGCCATGGCATGCTCAGAATCATGCTAGCAAGGTTGGATCATCACATAAATCCCAACTGAAACTTTGCTGTGTTTGGCACATGGAGCACCCTCCTTGTTTCAGTCTCAGTCACACCACAGCCACTGCCAGAATAGCTGCTGTTTTCAAAGTTCCAAGCCATCAACCTTGTGAAGCACCTTCTGGGGATTGCAGTAGCAGGTTCAGATTCTTGCTGGCCAGGTTGCATCACTATACAAATCCCATCTGAAACTTTGATGTGGTGGAACCACTTGTAGGAACCTACTTGCTATATTCACGCTTGACCACTGGCTGACTGGCTTCCAAATTGAAACATCTCAACCTTTGACTTTGTCAAACATCTTATCCTGATTGCCATGGCATGCTCAGAATCATGCTAGCAAGGTTGGATCATCACATAAATCTCAACTGAAACTTTGCTGTGTTGGGCACATGGAACACCCTACTTGATTCAGTTGCATTCACACTACAGCCACTGCCAGAATAGTTGCTGTTTTCAAAGTTCCAAGCCTTCAACCTTGTGAAGCACCTTCTGCAGATTGCAGTAGCAGGTTCAGATTCTTGCTGGCCAGGTTGCATCACTATACAAATCCCATCTGAATTTTTGATGTGGTGGAACCACTTGGAGAAACCTACTTGCTATATTCACGCATAACCACCGACTGACTGGCTTCAAAAGTTGGAACATCTCAACCTTTGACTTTGTCAAACATCTTATCCTGATTGCCATGGCATGCTCAGAATCATGCTAGCAAGGTTGGATCATCACACAAATCCCATCTGAAACTTTGCAGTGTTTTGCACATGGAACACCCTACTTGTTTCAGTCTCAGTCACACCACAGCCACTGCCAGAATAGCTGCTGTTTTCAAAGTTCCAAGCCGTCAACCTTGTGAAACACCTTCTGCGGATTGCAGTAGCAGGTTCAGAATCTTGCTTGCCAGGTTGCATCATTATACAAATCCCATCTGAAACCTTGATGTGGTGGAACCACTTGGAGAAACCTACTTGCTATATTCACGCATAACCACTGGCTGACTGGCTTCCAAATTGGAACATCTCAACATTTGACTTTGTCAAACATCTTATCCTGATTGCCATGGCATGCTCAGAATCATGCTAGCAAGGTTGGATCATCACATAAATCCCAACTGAAACTTTGCTGTGTTTGGCACATGGAACACCCTACTTGTTTCAGTCTCAGTCACACCCCAGCCACTGCCAGAATAGCTGCTGTTTTCAAAGTTCCAAGCCTTCAACCTTGTCAAGCACCTTCTGCGGATTGCAGTAGCAGGTTCAGGTTCATGCTGGCGAGGTTGCATCATTATACAAATCCCATCTGAATTTTTGATGTGGTGGAACCACTTGGAGAAACCTACTTGCTATATTCACGCATAACCACCGACTGACTGGCTTCAAAATTGGAACATCTCAACCTTTGACTTTGTCAAACATCTTATCCTGATTGCCATGGCTTGCTCAGAATCATGCTAGCAAGGTTGGATCATCACATAAATCCCAACTGAAACTTTGCTGTGTTTGGCACATGGAACACCCTTTGCAGGATGCGAACGAAAACAGCGAAAATCGGGCAAGTCACACCGAATATCCGATAGGGTGACACAGCGGCACTCGCGGCTCACCACAGCCTCACGATCGCGTGATGCGTGGCAGCGACGGCTTCGAAGCGATTCAACGAGTATATTGCTGAAACTAGTGCGATATAGAGTAGAAACAAGCAGACTTACTAAGCTTGAAGAGTTAAGAAAGCGATTTATTCGTCTCTCGTATTGTAGCAACTGCAAGCTTGGATTGGCCATCCAAGGACAGCTACAAGCGAAAGGTGCAACGATTTGATTTACAAGTTACAAGATTAACAGTCTTGAGACTCATTGCCTCGGCATAGAGACTTTATCGACGAAGAGTACTATTGATTTACGAAGTAACGTGGACGCACGTTGGTTCTTGGCCCGGAAAGTTCCGCAGGTGATAGCAAGAACATTGTCACGACGACAACGATGGCGGAAACTCGCGCGCAGAAAGACGCGGCGTTTGCGCATGTTTACGAAGAGAACGTAGGCGTTTTCCAAGATCCTCAGTTCAAGGAGTTATTCGACGAACTCGGAGTAGAATCGCTTACGCAATTGATTGAGATGGAGTACGACGATTTCGCGACGAAGTGGAACGTCACGACGACGACAACGACGACGACTGACGATGGCGACAATGTCACGCAGGAAACGAGCGAACACTCGCTAACGAAGATGAAACAACGCACGATCACGAACGCGATCGAATGGTATTTGGCGCAAGAGTCGCCGGACATCAAGACATGGTCGCAACTGACCACCGAAACGCTGGCGACGTTCGTCACAGCACGAGCGAAGGAACGAGTCCAAGCGCGCAACATTGCGAGCGTGGGCAGCGGAAGCGGAGCGAAACCTCCAGCGAAGGAAAGCGAAACGGAATCCAAGAAGGACGAATCCAAGGACTCCACGCTAACGAACGAAGGCGACGAGTCGAAGCCCGACTCGGCCGACAAGGTGCCACCGACGAGCGTGGACGTGGACACGAAGCAGTCACCGACATCCGTACTGGACCTCGGTGACGACGAAGACGACGAGAAGTATTCAGACCAATTTACGAAGTCTATCAAGTTCTCGGCGAAGGATTGTAAAGAAATGAAGCTGGATTCCTCGTGGAAACAGTGGATTTCCGAGTTGAAAGTCATCGCTACATTGCACGACTTCCACGAAGTCTTTGACGACGATTATGACCCGAAGGAAAAGGGACCAAAGGAACAGAAGGCGTATGCAAAGAAGAATGTGTTTGTGTACAGGATCTTTCTCACGCACTGTCGAACTCCGTCTGCATCACTCGCAGTACAGCAGTTCAAGAAGACGATGGATGGACGCGAAGTCTACCAACGATTGCGAACGCGATACGAAGAGGGCGCTACTGCTCACATCGAGAAGGAACGCGCGCGAACGGAACTGCAGGGAATGCGGCTGACCGAGAAGTGGTCAAGGCCGACGATCGAATTTCTCGCACTGTTCTACAAGAAAGTCATCTGGCTGCTCGAAATGGACGCAGAAGCTCTGACAGGTTTACAACGATACGACATGCTACGCGACGCTTTCTCTGAGCACACTGGATTCAGCGCATCACTAGCAGGTTTTGACGGAATGATTGCCATCAAGAAACACATGGGGCAACACGACTCGGAAGACAATTTCGCGCAGTTGTACGCGCACTTAGAAGAGTGCTGCATCAAGTATGACAAGAAACATCCATCGACGACGAAGACTAAGCGCACAATCAATCAAGCGCAGTCTAGTGGAACGAAAGGAGGCGGCGGCGGCAATGGCGGCGCGACTCCAAGCGGCTTATCGGCGGAACGATTTGCAGCGATCATGAAGAAACCTCACGCGAGCGTGAAGGATGAAGTCTGGTTGGAGATGAAGTTCGATCAGCGAAAGCAGTTGAAGGACAAGCGTGCGACGGCGCCCAAGACACCCGAAAACGGATGGCGACCGCGCAACCAACGAGGCACGGCTACGACGCAGACGCAAGTCAACGCGGCGCATCAAGAGCGTCACGCGACGGAATCTGTAGCGAACGATCACGCAAGCGTTCCTGGCACGATTAATATTCAGCCAGGCAATAGTGGAATGTCAGTCCAAACGGCTGCACGATCGGTTCTGCAAGCGAACAATGCGAGTACTACAACTCAGCAAGTGACAGGATCGTTGACGACTGATAACACCGGACGAGGTACATTCAGCTTCAACATGCATCGTCGTATGCGCGTCAATCGCGCACACTACGAGCGGATCAACGAAGGCGCGCTCATCGACAGCGGCGCGAACGGAGGCTTATGCGGAGGAGACATGCTCGTCGTTTCGGAAACGAACGCCGAGGTGGATGTGACTGGTATTGACGATCATATTGTCCCAGCTCTCAAGATTGGCACTGCAGCTGGACTGGCAAAGACCCTTAGTGGCGAAACCATTCTGCTTTTGTGTCACCAGTATGCTTTAAAGCGAGACGGACCGACGATTCATTGCCCGAATCAATTGCGCGCAATGGGACATCGCGTCGACGATATTCCGACCATGTTTGGCGGAACGCAACGAATTACGACGAACATTGGAGGCTACGTTTTGCCATTGGCAATTCGCGATGGCCTGGTGTACTTGGACGTGACGAAACCCACGTTCGATGATTTGGATAAGTATCCGACTGTCATCATGACGTCGGACGTGCCGTGGGACCCGACTGTTTACGATGTCGAGCACGCGCACGACGATTTCGACGAACGAGATCACGATTATGGATCTTTCGACGAACGATTCGATGATGACGGTATCACGCACCGCAATCGTCACACGCCGACACGCACTGGCGACGAACTTGACGTACTGATCAATCGGTGCGTGCGACACGCTCAGTTTTCACGCGTTAATTTGCGGAAGCTAAGAAGCAAGGAACCGGACTATAATGCTCTTCGGCCGTACCTCGGATGGGTCCCGACTGAGCGAGTTCAACAGACTTTACGTCACACGGAAGCATGGTATCATCTCAGCGAACATCCGCGATTACCATTTCGACACCTCACGAAATCACGATTTCCGGCCGCGAACGTTCAGCGGTTGCGCGAACTATTCGCCACGGACACGATACACTCTGACACGCCAGCTTTGGATGATGGAATTCTAGGGCATGGGGGAGCTACTAAGATGCAGCTCTTTGTTGGACGAGAAAGTTTTTACACGCGCGGCTACCCGATGAAGTCGGAGAGCGAAATGTCAAACGCGTTAGAGGATTTTATCCGCGAAGTGGGCGCTCCTAACGGACTGCTCAGCGACAATGCCAAGTCGGAGACTGGCAAGGCTGTGAGGGATCTCTGTCGGATGTACAATATTCCTCAAGTGACCACAGAACCGGGTCATCCAGAACAAAATCCATGCGAACGTCACACGTCGCACATTAAGCCAATGATGGAGAACCTCCAACGAGATTCGGGTTCGCCAGGCCATTGCTGGGTTTTGCTGATTAAATTCGTAATCATGATTCTGAACGTCCTCGCGACGAAATCGCTGGGATGGCGCACTCCAACGGAAGTTGCGTTCGGAAATTTGCCGGATATTTCGCCTTTGTTACATTTCAAGTGGTGGGAACCGGTCACGTTTGAGGCGCAGGGGAGTTTTCCCTCGGCGGTACGATCTGGCAACGGCCGATTCGTGGGCATCGCAGAGAATAGCGGTCCGCACATGACTTTTCTCGTTCTGACGGACGATACGCTTCAGGCGATTCCGCGCTCCAACGTGGTCTCGCGCAGCTACTTGTTACCACGAGAGTTGCCTTCCTTCCCTGAGTCTGGAGGGGAGATTTCTGAAGAAGCTACACGCGCAAGCGAACGAAATTTTGAAACTCCAGATCTCGCGACAGGACGCTACCATAGCACGAATGCGACAGAAAGTAGTCACGACAACTACGAAGGAAACGACGACGAAACGATTCCGATGGCGAACCACGCCAACGTACCAGCGAAGTTCTTCAGAAGGGCTGAGCAAGAATCAGGGAATAAATGCCCTCTGTTCTCTCCAAGCAAACTCATCGGACGCACGTTCGTAAGGGAACACGAAAACGGTCAGAAAATGCGAGCGACTGTATGCGAATATATCGAAGTACGCGATAACGAGCTACTCGAAACGACGAAAGGTTTCTTGATCCAGATGGGAGAAGAGCCAGCGAAAGACTTAATAAGTTACAACGAACTGTCGGATTTAATCGAACGACAGATGGACGAAGATATACGAAACGATCCGGCGACTCAGTGGGTATTCACGAAGGTAATCGGACACGAGCTTAATTTGAAACCGAACGATCCGACATACAAAGGAAGTTCAAGTAACGTTCTCGTCGAGTGGACTGACGGAACAACGACGTGGGAGCCTCTCGCGATCATGAAGAAGGACGATCCGATAACGATCGCAGAGTATGGACTCAAGCACGGCTTACTCGACAAGCCAGGATGGAAGCAGCTGGAACATTACACTCGGAAGCGAAAGAAGTTTCGACAGATGGTGACAGCAGCGAAACGAAAATCGAAAGCAAACGGCGTACGCTACAAATTCGGCGTAAGGTTGCCGCGCAATTATAAAGATGCGAAAGCTCTCGACGAGATCAACGGCAACACGCTGTGGACGGACGCGATTCGAACGGAATTAAATCAGATAAATGATTACGACACGTTCGCAGATCAAGGAGTCGGTAAGGTTATGCCGGCGCCGTGGAAACGAATAAACGTGCACATGATATTCGATGTCAAGCACGATTTGCGACGGAAAGCACGACTCGTCGCAGGAGGACATATGACAGAGCCGCCGAAGGATTCAGTTTACTCGGGCGTTGTGTCATTGCGAAGTCTACGAATGGTAGCGATGTTAGCGGAACTCAACGGTCTGGAACTGTGGGCAGCTGACGTCGGCAACGCATACTTGGAAGCGAAAACGAAAGAGAAGGTTTATATCGTGGCAGGTCCGGAGTTCGGGGAGCTCGAGGGTCACACGCTCACGATCGTGAAGGCATTATACGGTCTTCGCACGTCAGGCGCACGCTGGCACGAGCACTTTGCAGACACGCTCCGCGACATTGGCTTCACGCCGTGTATCGCAGAACCGGACGTGTGGATGCGCGATAAAGGCACGCACTACGAATACGTTTGTGTGTATGTCGACGATTTAGCGATAGCGATGAAGAATCCGAAGGAACTAACGGATCTTTTAATTGAGAACTACAACTACAAGTTGAAGGGCGTCGGTCCATTGGCATATCATTTGGGCGCAGACGTTTGGCGAGACGACGACGGCGTACTCTGCTTCGGAGCGAAGAAGTACGTCACAAGACTACTAGCGAACTACAAAGAAATGTTCGGCGAGGAACCGCGACCGCAGACAAGTCCACTACGCGACGGCGATCATCCGGAACTCGACGAAACGAAAGAACTTGACGACGACGGAATTGCGAAGTATCAATCGATCATTGGTGCGTTGCAATGGGCAGTAAGTTTATGTCGATTCGACATTCACTGTGCTGTCATGACTATGGGGAGATTCCGAGCTGCGCCACGAGCGGGGCACTTGGAACGGTTGAAGCATATTTGCGGATACTTACGAAGATACCCGGATGGAGCGATTCGATTCAACGTTTCGATTCCAACGGACGAGCGATACGCGACAGTTGACAAGATGGATTGGGATTACAGTGTGTACGGCAAGATCTGCGAAGAGCTTCCGTGGAACATGCCCACGCCGCGCGGCAAGGCGGTGCGAATGTCAACGTTCGAAGATGCGAACCTGTACCACGATTACACGACGGGACGGGCAGCGATGGGCATGCTACACATGTTGAATGGAACAGTCGTCGATTGGTTTTCGAAACGCCAAGCGACGGTCGAGACGGCGACGTACGGCTCGGAGTTTGTAGCAGCGAGAGTGAGCACGGAGCAGATCATGGATCTTCGCTTCACGCTACGCATGTTGGGAGTTCCGCTCGACGGACCTTCATGGATGTTTGGAGACAACAAGTCGGTAACGCAAAGCAGCAACCTACCGCACTCTAGTCTGACGAAGCGACACAATGCACTGGCATTTCACCGTGTACGCGAAGCGATTGCGGCGGGAATTATTAATTTCAACCACATCATGGGAACGACAAACCCGGCGGATGTACTTACCAAGTTTCTTCCACGGGCTACGGCAAGCAAGCACTTAAAGAACCTGCTCTTCAAGGAATCTAACTATTAGGTATGACTTGAGGGGAGTTGCAGGATGCGAACGAAAACAGCGAAAATCGGGCAAGTCACACCGAATGTCCGATAGGGTGACACAGCGGCACTCGCGGCTCACCACAGCCTCACGATCGCGTGATGCGTGGCAGCGACGGCTTCGAAGCGATTCAACAAGCATATTGCTGAAACTAGTGCGATATAGAGTAGAAACAAGCAGACTTACTAAGCTTGAAGAGTTAAGAAAGCGATTTATTCGTCTCTCGTATTGTAGCAACTGCAAGCTTGGATTGGCCATCCAAGGACAGCTACAAGCGAAAGGTGCAACGATTTGATTTACAAGTTACAATAGCAGGTATGCAACAGAAAGTAGTATCACTATGCCGTTAAAAGTAGCGCACCTCGGAATCGAACCAAGGATAACCGGCTATATCACCTCTAAACACGCTGCTACTTTTCCGTCTGCTAGTGTACTATATGCTGCATACAAGGCACCATGCACTATGACAAGTAAAGGTATCGCTCTGGTTGCTGTTTTTCGTGTGCAACCTGCTACTCCCCTAGCTTTGCGCGTCATAGTGCTAACTCGTCTTCCGTTTCAGCTGGCATTTTCGTCTCGCGGGGGAATGTCACTTTTCAGTTTTTCCTGCGGCGTTTCGGGCTCGGCGCATCTTTGTGCACTCCCCAGGGTCCGCGACTCCCCATCGTTCGTTCGTGACAAACCCGTGCAACCAGTGAATTTTTGCTTTTTCTTCGCTTGATTCGATCGCAACTCGAACCAGCAGCCTCAGTCCAGATCTCTCGATAGGGACGCTACCATAGCAGGTATGCAACAGAAAGTAGTATCACTATGCCGTTAAAAGTAGCGCACCTCGGAATCGAACCAAGGATAACCGGCTATATCACCTCTAAACACGCTGCTACTTTTCCGTCTGCTAGTGTACTATATGCTGCATACAAGGCACCATGCACTATGACAAGTAAAGGTATCGCTCTGGTTGCTGTTTTTCGTGTGCAACCTGCTACGAGTACGAGACGTTTCAAGATCTTGGTCCGAGTTCCATCACAGCACCACCAACTGGTTACCAAAAGATCCGAGTCCATTTTGTGTACGATGTCAAGCATGATTTGCGATACAAGGCACGTCTTGTTGCAGGCGGCCACTTGACGAAGGACAACGACGATGCCTACTCCAGTGTTATCTCATTGAAGGCAATGCGTCTAGCTCTCGTCATTGGAGAAGCAAACGGCAAGAAGTGCATGGTCGGTGACATTGGGAATGCTTATCTCGAAGCGTTCACTAAGGAGAAGGTATACTTCGTTGGAGGCCCCGAGTTCGGTGAGCGCGAAGGACACATCCTGGTCATCGCCAAGGCTTTGTACGGATTGCGAACGAGCGGAGCACGATTTCACGAACGCTTAGCCGACGCCCTACTTGCGGAAGGATGGAAGCCGTCCTATTGCGATTCCGATCTGTGGATCAAGGACGCCGGCGACAGCTACGACTACCTCTGTGTGTGGGTCGACGATCTGTTGAATATTTCAGACGATCCAGCAGCGTTCTTCAAGATGCTAGAGGAGAAGTACAAGTTTACGCTCAAAGGTGTTGGACATCCCGAGTATCATCTCGGCGGTGACTTTGGACGAGACCCTGACGGAACTCTTTACTGGTCGGCCAAGACCTACGTTGCGAAACTCTTGGCGCAGTACGAGCGTTTGTTTGAAGGTCCTCCGAAGAAGTACTCATCACCGATCGACAAAGACGACCATCCAGAACTTGACCAAAGCGAGCTACTGAACGACCAAGAGAAGAAGATTTACCAGTCTCTAGTCGGAGCACTTCAGTGGGCGATTACTTTGGGACGATTTGACATTGCCGTTGCAGTTGTGAGTCTGTCGCGATTCCGTGTGGAGCCGCGCAAGGGACACCTGCAGCGGGTGAAGCGAGTCTGTGGATATTTGCGAGAGTTACCGGACGCAGCAATCCGTTTCCGTACGAAGTGGCCAGCCAACGAGGAGCACTTCGGCACCATGGAGGAACAAGATTGGGAGCGCAGCGTTTACGGGAAGGACGGAGTTGATGAGATGTTGGACGTCTACCCACCGCCAAAGGGTGTGACCGTGCGAACATCAACTTTCGAGGATGCGTGTCTCATGCATTGCATGGTGACAGGCAAGTCATTGGAAGGAGTTTTGTCATTTGTCAACCAGACGCCTGTCGACTGGCATTGCAAACTCCAGGCTACAGTCGAGACTGCGACCTTCGGATCGGAATTCGGCGTAGCAAAGAGCGGAACGGATATCAGCATTTCTCTACGCGCGTCGCTCATGGCTATGGGCGTACCATTGGAGAAGTCTGCCTGGATGTACGGAGAAAACCAAGCAGTGATTACGCAATCTACAATCCCGAGTTTGACGTTGTCCAAGCGACACAATGCGTTGGCCTACCATTGTGTTCGTTGGGCAGTTGCTGCGGGGATTATCAAGTTTGTAAAGATTGACGGAAAGGAGAACATTGCGGACGTACTGACGAAGTACCTGCCGTACTGTGATGCGATGCCATTGCTCAAGCCAGTATTGTTTTGGCGCGGCGATACATCGTATGCGATTGTGAAGGACAAGAATGCGGCTACGACGAGCAGCGAACCCGAGGGGAGTGACGAGTCGCAGAGCGGCGAAGTCAAGAGCCCGAACCCTAATTAGCTTGTGTCGAGTCCGCAGCTGTCGTATGTGACATGTGAATGAAGAAAGTGCGCAACCGCCGTGTGGATGCGTTGTATGAATGGAACGACCAGTTACGACTGATGTAATGTGATTGAAAGAAACGGATTGATCAGATGATCTTCCGAGTGGTCGATGTAGCGATGTAGCGATAAGCTCACAATATATAGAACTACTAGTTTGCGACGAGAGTGCAGTCGTATTCGTGTAGTGGCGAGCGCAAGACTATTCGACGAGCCATCTCCATCAAGAGCTGTACAGACCGTGGCCAAGGACCCTGTATCGGAGCTTTTTGGAGGTAAGACGTTGACTGCGAAATCGTCAACGGTGTTAAATACCTCGCTTTCCGCAAGTCCTTACTCAAACAACAACCACTCTCAATGCAGTCGAGCCTTATATGATCCTTTTATACGCACTCATGCCAAGTTTTTGGATTGACGACACCACAAGGAATCTGCTCTTTCTCTCTCAAACTCTCGATTCTTTCACTCTCTCTTTCGCACAGCTCTCTCAGGTCAAGACAAGCTAGCAAGACTGTTAATCTGACACGATAATATTAGACGAACTTTTACTCCAGCAATTACAATGGACTAGGAGTGATCAACCTCTTCGTCCAGCGTACAGCAAACAAACAAACTCAATTGCTAGAATATTGCATGTTACTCGCTACTCTACTCGTGCTCTTCTTCTCTGTTCTCACTGGGTTCACGGTTGAGGTTCACACCTCAATCGTCAGCGAATTCATTCATGTATGTGAGGATTCGGTCACATAAGTGACTCAATCCAACACAGGATTCATGTCAAATGCATACAAAAACAGGTAGCTAACCGTCTTGTCATAAGACGCAGGTCAACTCAACTCAATAATATTGTGTCACTTACCAGGTCCTTCTTGGTTGCCGCTCATGTTTAGTCAAGATGAATGAATCGCTTTCGAGAAGATGGGCCAACACCACTTTGTAGATGGATCAATTTTGTGGAGGTGCGATGCGTGAGCAACTGAAGGGACGGACTCGTGCCAAGAAATTTTGCCTTCTGTTGAATTCTCTTGATTTGCAAATCACAACAGTTTGTAGCTATGTAAATCAGTCGTGTCTGTCAGTTGGCTTTGGACTTTTAATTTTTTTGATCAGTTTGGATTGTGCACTTGCATTCATATAAAAAAGCATGAGTGCGAGTTATATTTCAATCTTGTCTACCAGTACCAGTCAATACCTTGATGTGCATTTGTATTACATAAGTCAACACGAGCTCACTTGCTACAAACAGCATTGATGCATTCCCACTGGCGGCTTTGTAAGGAAGCGTCAGTCTTGGATTAATGGTCGAAGCATGCTCCACTTGCATGTCTGCACGCGTGCGTGTGTCAACATATCTGTTGTTTACCTCCAACGGTAGGCACTTCATGGCAATCCAAGCCCAAGGGGTTGTCACAGGCCAACGCCAAACTGCAGGCCACCAAGCCTGGAGAGTGTGTCTCAATTGACCAACTGGTGTCTTAAATGCCATCCTCATAGCCCAGCTCAGAGGAACCCCCACCAAGTGGCGCTACCAGTGCTCTACAGTATTTGTGGACCAATTCAGCCACTTCTCCTACGTCCACCTCCAGAAAGCCTTTTCAGCAGAAGAGACACTGGAGGCCAAGGCCGCGTTTGAAGTGCATGCTAGTTCAGTGGGAGTGAAAGTCCAACATTATAGGCCGACAATGGCTTCTTTGCTGACAGTCAATGGCAGCCACCTGCGCAAGGAGCGGCCAGGTACTCACCCTCTGCAGGGTCCACGCCCACTTCCAGAACGGCATCACTGAGCAACACATAAGGGAGCTGCAGGATCAAGCCTGCACCATGATGATACACACCACCAGAAGGTGGCCCTCCGCCTACAATGCAAACCTTTGGCTGTACGCCCTGCGAATGGCTAATGAGTCCAAAGATATCACCCTTGCCCCAAGGCTACAGGTTCATTGCACTGCCCTCCCACATCACACTGGCAAGACAAGTGTCATTTCTTCACAACCAACAAGGGAGAGTCACCCCCAGAGGCACTACATCCGGACAACAAAAGCCTGCTCAGTCGGGCCTCCCAAGTTTCCTTCCCCAAGGCAAACAACCTCCCACCCAAGGCAGATGTTGCCAATCCCAAGGCTATACAACCGTGCCAGCGGATTCAGCTCTGCTGGACACTCCACCCACCGGTGCAACCCCACTGACTGCTCCACCAACTGAAGATCCTGCCAATAATTCAACAAGGGTGGCAGCTAGCCCACCTCTGCAGCACTCCCAACACCAGCGCAAGCTGACCAAGGAAGGTTGACAGTATTGATCACAACTCAGAGGAGGCCGTAACGTCACAGAGATGATCCAGGCCATGCGGACGGAGCTGCTCAAACTTCATCCAAATCCATCTTACTACAAATATCTAGCCAAAGCCATGCGCATGAACTGCAGGACGCGCAAGGGAGCCTGGTGGCCTATGAGGCGCTTGCCATGCCTCAAGAGTACCATTCCCCTCAGGATCCACCAAAGACACCACCATGTACTGGCATCAAACCATGCAATCCAAGGACCAAGTACAGTTCCTACAGGCCGCTCAGGGCCGGTCTTATCGAGTGCCAAAAGTGCCAAAATTTGGCACTCATGACGTCATGTAAAACGTGTTATTGCGACTTATTTAGCTGCCGGTCTTATCGGGTGCCAAACTTTGGCACTTTTGGCAACCATTGCGACGTCATCATTAGCCAATCAAAATGATGCAGTTTTCGTCGCGTCGCATTGGTAATCTTCTTCGCGCATCGTCTCGCGGCTATATAAAAAGCCATTTGCTATCGTAAGCTTGGCCAGTGATCCCGAATAATGAACAAATATAATGAAAGAAGTGTATTACACTATAACTCTAAGAGGTGCGTACGACCATTGCCTCCATTTGGACGACGCAGATGCAGTTTATCGTACACTCTCTCAACAAGTTTGTCACGTTGCATGGACCATTGCGCTCTTACTCTAGTGAGAGGCTCTAGATTATGAAGCTCCTCTCGCTCAACCTCTGCTGCTGTCATTCGCTGATCATGGAGTTCTTGGGTGAACTGTAGATCTGAGCCTGTGAAGGTTGATGGGGCGTATCCTTAGTCAAGACGCTCATTAATGCAAAAATTGTGGAGACGTGCTATATTGATAGTGACCTTGAAGAACTGTGTTACATTTGTTGTTTCTGCTTTGGCTGGTACTTTGATCTTCAGCAGCCAACCATCGATTGCACCGACGCATCCATCAATAGCACCGTAGTGGCTCAGTCCCTCAAATCCTTCCGCTGCAGCGACACATTCTTCTCGCGTCTTGGGAAAGGAAGGCGCAAGATGAGGGCATGCAGTAATAGCTTCAATGGTACGCCACAAAATGCGGTAGAATGATGGTTTGGAGATTCCACAAGTGAGCATAATATCAGAGTATGATCCACCAGCAAGCCATCGAATGGTGCAGTAGAGGCAAATCTCGGGTTGAATTACACCTCCTCGCAATGCGGCCATGCGTTCATCTGCAATAAGATCATCTCTGACAAAGGATAGTAGCTTGTCAAATGATTGTTTTGTCATCCGTAGGTGGGTTCGGAAGAACGACGTGCTTCCATAAATGTCAAGGAATTGTTGCCAAACCATTCGCGGCGCAAACAGTGCGGGACCACGATCAATGGTTGTTTCACATTGAAACTGGAGAACTGCCATTAATAATGTCTGCCAATCATCATCATTATCATCCGCTGTAACTAATGCAAGTAAGTTGTTTACATTGGAAGGAGGAGTCGCCATTCTAGTTGTTTGTTGTTCGTGACGAGACGAGACGAAGATGAGCAATTTCGGCCAGTCACGGTGAGACGGTCAGTCTCGGTGAGACTTTTCGATGAGTCACAAAAGTGCCAAATTGTCATTTGGCACTTTTAGTCACGAGTAGTTGCCAAAGTGTAATTTGGCAACTCGACGACCATTTAACGGCTATTTAACGATATTTTGCCAAATTACGTCACACTTTGGCACTCGATAAGACCGACCCTCAAAGGAGATAGACGACCAGGCCAGCAACGGCATATGGGAGAAAGTTTCTCACACTCAAGTGCCCAAGGGAGTGGCTCCGCTGCCTGCAGTGTGGGCCATGGAGAGGAAAAGATAAATTGCCATGGGAGACATCTACAAGTGGGGCTTGCCTCAACCTACCGGTAGATGGCTCCAAGCAAATCAAGGGACTACAACCAGACCTACCGGTATGCTCCAGTTGCCTCGTGGGCCACCATCCGGCTATTCATTGCCAAAGCGCTGCAACTAAAGGGGCACACTCATCAGATAGACTTCGTCCAAGCATATAACCAGGCCGAAGCATAAAGATCCCCAAAGGTTTCGCTTACCCCGGTGCCAGTCCAGGCAAGTACCCTGCACATCAAGAAGAAAATTTACGGAGGCTGCGACTCTGGATGAACATGGAACAAGCATCTTGTGGCTAAACTTAAGAGTGTGGGCTTCAGTCAGAGCAAGGACAAGTGTCTATTCTTCCGAGGGTCATCACTGTACATGCTCTACTGTGACAATAGCATCCTTTGTGGTCCCAACAAAGGTGAGACACCAGCATCAACCTCACAGTAGAAGGCACACTGGGAGATTTTTTGGCGTCAAGATCAAGCAGAAGGGATAAGCGATCCACCTCACCCAACAGCCTTAAATTGAGCAAGTTCTGAAGATTGTGGCCCTCGACCTACCTTACGTCGCAATCAAGAAGACCCCAGAATGCACCTCAAAGATCCTTATGCGGCACACAGGCTCAGAGCCATTCGACAACAGCTTTGACTATCGGTTAATGCTTGGCAAGCTCAACCACCTGGAACGCTGCTCACGCCCCAATATAGCTCAGGCAGTTCACCAGTGCGCGCGATTCTCCAGCAACCCCAAACAAGAGCACGGCAAGGCAATCAAGTGGATCTGCAGGTACCTAGCAGGATCCCGCGACAAAGGCATGATATACAGACCTACCGACGACTCTTTCGAGTGCTATGTCGACGCCAACTGGATAGGTGACTAGGACCCGGCCGAGGCGCCTACTGACACCGACACAGCCAGGTCGCGAACGGGTCATCATATACTACGCCGGCTGCCCGCTGGTGTGGGCGAGCAAGATGCAGACTCAGATAGCTCTATCCACCACGGAGTCGGAGTACATTGCACTCAGCATCGCGCTCCGGGAAGTCATCCCATTGATGGAACTAACCAAGGAGCTCAAGGCTGCAGGATTCAAGTTCGAGACGACCACCCCCACCTTGCACTGCAAAGTGTTTGAGGACAACAGCGCATGCCTCGAGATCAGCAACGTTCACAAAATGCGCCCCCGCACCAAGCACATCCTTGTGCAATACCACCATTTCCGCCAATACGTCAACTCCGGCGAGATCAGCATCCTGCCCATCGACACAAGTCCCATTGGAAACACTAACCAAGCACCGTCTCACATTGCAAGGTTGGTAAGGCGACAGCACAAAAAGGGAGTGTTGGATATCCATGCGACATCATTAGGCTAGGCGCAATTCGTTTCCGTCACCACCAACCTGCCTCGCAAACAGGTGCACCATGGCGATCCATCACATCACCTGATTCACCCGTCTATTTGTTCATCAACTCTCAATGATGGTTACAACATCAAAGCACCCTAATTACCCACAATACCAAACGGCTTCTGGATGGCAAAAGGCAGCAAGCCAGCTCCTCGGCGAGGACTCGCCAGCAAAGGTGCGAACATCCAATATAACAGTAAATATAAACAATCTCAATTGCACCTACAGTTACGCTTCTAGTAGCCACTGAACCTTCAGTTGCCTATCAACTGAATTAATAGAAAAACTAAGATTTCCTTCCATCTCATATTGATAATTAACCAAAAGTAACTAAACAGTTGCGGTCTACCAAATCTTTTCCACAAACTGCAGATGTTCTTTCACCTCATCCAGCAGTAAGGGTAACAAGACATTTATGATGGACCAAACCTAATAAGATGTACAAAACAGGCGAAACTGCTCATAGCAAGGAGGAAAACATTAAAAGGAACTGCTTAAAAATTGATAGGAATGGAAGACGTTTGGATGTTAGCGGGTCTATTTTTTCAGGCAGAGAGTTGCAATCGGCCGGTAAGTCAGGTTATGTTGAATAATAGAAAAAAATTTATTATAGTCCAAATCTGATATTCTTTGTCATCATCGAAATCAGTTACGAGCGGGCATTACAAAGTTGGTCAATGTCAGAAAGGGTTGATAGAAAGGGAAAGAAGAAGGATGGATGTTAGCATTCTACAATTGAAAAATAGGTCTTTTTGTCAGCTGCTATATAAAACGGATGCTGCGGGAAAGCGCTGTGTTATTGAATGAACACTTACTCTTATTACTATCTTGCGTCATCATGTCAATCAAGGCAGCAAAGCAGCAAGCTGTTTGATGAGTTGAATTGATAAATAGGTAAATAATTTGACTTCCCCCCTGTCCCCGCAGATCCAGTGATTAGAGGGTAAAGCTTTAAACACTATCTAATGAAGTAGTGGAGCCTCGATATCTGTTATTGACATTGTGCATGCGATGCTTTCGTTATGCACCGTGTAGTTATACTGGTATGTAAATTTTTCTCGTTGATTTCAATTGCCTAGGGTGGCTTTCATCCATGCACCGGAATGACTGCCACCAGTTTGCAGATATCCAGCCCATTTAAGCAGTTAGTTAAATGGAGTGACGAGTAAGTGCTAACAGGCATTTAACACGCCCGACCTATGCCCAGTTTCGCTTCAAAGAATGAGAATTCAGGTCAGAAGAAAACTGGGTGGGATTGGAGCGGGGAGTCAAGGAGTGCGGGAAAGAAAGTTGGGAATTGGTGCATGGCGGGTAGGGTTTTAACGTGACGGGAACGGATCATGGTGTCGGATTGCCAGCGATGCGGTCGAAGTCTACGTTGGAGGATAGAAGAGCTTCGGTGCCGCTCTGTCGGTAGGCTGAATGCCCAGGGCGATAGCGGAAGGCGGCAGTGATGTGCCCAGAGCAAAGAAGTACGGAATGGCCAGCGGCATGGGTGAAGCATTCGGGTGGGCGCGTAGGTGGAGAGCTGCTGGCGTAGGATGGCATGTGAGGCAGAGGAGGCGGTCGCCCGTGAGACCATGGGTGAAGACCTCACCGCGGTTCCATTCTTTTGGTTGGTTGAATCTTGTGAAACATGCCAGATTGGCAGCGGGGGCAATGGTAACGATTCAGCGACCACCAAAACAGCTCATCTGTCGGAGAGGCCAGTGTTTTTGCCGGGGCAGGAGGAAGAATAGGCAAAAATGTGGACATGTCAGCAATGATAATCTGCGGGAGAAGTCAAGGGGAATAATTTATCTCTCATGGGCGCAGTGTACCGGGGGAATGTGTGTGGTGTCCCGAACATGCATGCACTACTCCAAAGCACCATCCACTTTATCTCCACGACAACACTCCCGCTGTTGCTTGGCAGCGCAAGGGCCACTAGCCACACCCAGCCGCACACCTAGAGCAAAGATCGCTACGTCCCATCCATGATTACATACATTCCCGGTCCAGTGAATGATTTGGCTGTGGCATTTGACTGACTCTGAATTACCTACTTTAATACAGCCTTTACCCTGGCAACTGTACCCACCTGACCCAAGCTGCTCGAGCATGATCATCGCACTGTCAAAGATTAAACCTCAGCTATAAGCTATGTCTGGTTGTCGCAGCGGAATGACTATCACTAACGCTACTCAATGAATCCGTTTGTGGGTGCCGTTTAGCCTGCTACAATGATTCTGCTCAGCGGTTATTAGGCTGTATTCACTGCAGACTAACCGTTACTAGTAAGTTTGTCCGTTTCCGGCCAATTATGCAGCAGTTGCAACACTGGTTGGTGGCCGATAGGTAGGGCCACTGGATACTTGCCGGTTGGTCTCCACGTTCCTGCTTCTGAATCAACTGGGAGTAATCCTAGACTTATAGCTGAAGGCTTAATATAGGCTTGCTGTTACGGATAACAATAGTGTTGAAGGGCCGCAAGGTACTACAGCAGACACTCAAAGCAGACTAGTTCAATATCGTTGAATTGATACATTAATGAGCTCATTGCGGTAAGCGCCAGGAGACTCTTGCTAATCGAGTGGCTGAGAGCAAAGCGATGGAATGGATGGTGGACAGAAAAGGATATTAATGAGTCATGGCGAGTGCGTATTCATAACAAATAGGTCTAAGGCATGCTTTTAGATAAGGAGTACAAAGAAAGTTGAGCTCACTCTGAGCTCCGGCATGGCGCAGTCCATCAGTCTTGTGGTGCAGCCTGTGGTGTTCATCGACTGATGCGGCAAAGCCCTCATAACCAGGGGCACAGCATGTGTCGCCTTTTCGATGGACACAGCGAAGCCCTCATAACCAAGGGCTTATCACGTGTTGCCTTTCCACTGACGTGGCAAAGCCCTCATAACCAAGGGCATAAAACGTGTTGCCTTTCAACTGGCGCAAGCGGTAAAGTCCCCGCAGCCAATTCTTTGGAGGTAGCTAAATACATGTACTGCCAGACATGTTCCAACATCCTCCCCGGCTTCAAGCGTCGTGAAGCCAGGAAAGGAACAGGCCTGGGAATGGACTCCATGCTGACGAACGAGATAATGTTGTGCGACAGGGTCGTCGTGAGCTATGAGAGTCTTATTTGAGCGCGGTAGGTGGGCCAAAATGGCCCATGGTGCGACGGGCGTGACGGGCATAGAGAACCCAGCCAAGTGCTTTCGTCAATTGATTGGTGGGTTGATGACGCTGGGCAAATTAGCATGTTTGACAATACGCCGCGCTCGCCACTCTGGAATGGCAAAGTATTGCACCTCATTGTGGCAAGAGCGCACAGTAGGCTGATTGCTGTTGACCATGATGTAGTGCGTACGGCCAGTATTTTGGTTCATGGGCGGCGCCAATTACGGAGGTCTGTACTCCAGCGGCAATGGACTGGTGAGGCCGCTCGATGGGGCCATTCTGTTGAGACAAATCAGATGCAGTGGTTTCAACAGCATAGCCAGCAGTGGTGAACAGTTCCACGAGCGTCGTGCATCAGCCCAGCTCGCCACCAAGGTCAAAGCGGACGTAGCGATCACATCCGTCTCCTGGGTTGTGAGCAGCAAGAAACTCGTTGAGATACGCAATGGGTGGTGCTTTGGTGCAAAACGTGGTCTTCAATCAAGCAGTAGCAGGTCTCGCCGTTTACGCTGGTAAGATTGTGGACCCGGTTGGAGTTCGATGACTTCTGAACCATGAAGCCGAAATCAATTGAAAGGCCTTGAAAGGGAACGGTCACACGGCAAAAGTCGTCATGACCGCGGGCGGCACGAGTCAGCTTAGCCTGTTGGCAGGTGGGGCATGTATCGAGTCCATCCTTGAGAGGTATCTTGGAGATGCCCTGGACGTGCTGCCAGAGCTGGGACATGCAGCAACAACCAGGAGTGCCATATGATGTTCGTCCCCCAATTTTGAATCATCAACTGCCATCTGCTCTGACTCGCCCATCTGCTTTAATGGAAACGAGCAAGCACAGCAATGCAATAAACTTAAAAAAGCAGGATGAGCTATTCCCACAGCCTGAGCTGCAGCATCAAGGATAGCAAGCATCGTATCATTTCAATCTACTGCGATTGGTGCTGCTGGAGAGAGGAGCACAGCCAACAGCAATGGGGACAATGAGAATCGTGACAACTCCAAAAAGTAGGAACAACAGCAAGCATCTGTATCGTTTCAATCTACTGCAATCGGAGCTGTCGCAGAGAGGAGCATAGCCAACAGCAACGGGGACAATAAGAATCATGACAGTCAATGCGGCAAGCTGATTTATAATTGGTTCAAGATCATTGAGCAAATTGGCAAGGGTTCGTACAGTCAAGTTGTTTGGGCTCAGGATGTGGAAATCCAGCGGGATGTGGCCATCAAACTGTCCAAGTTCAAGAACGAGAATGTCACGGAAGTATATATTGCTTTGTTGAAAGAGTTTTCCAAGAAGGATCACCTTGGTATGAGAGTGACTGCTTTCACGTGCTTTGTAGAAAGTGTTTGTGCTTGTGACATTTGTTTTCTGATCTCACGCCGCTGTCATTGTCGTGTCTACAGTTCAACTCTTGGTCCACTTCATGCACCGGGATAATCAATGTCTTGTGTTTGAAATGCTGTCCCAAAGTTTACACTAAGTGCTCCAATTAAAACGAGCGGTCCATTGGAAAAAGGTTGGCAGTTCGTTGGGTTTTTCGCTAAGCCTGGTCAAACAATTTGCGAAGCAATTGCTTGGCGCTCTTGCCTTTTTTGCTCATGGAAATAATATTCATTGCAACCTGAAGCCAGAGAAAATCATGTTGTGGGATCCACAGGAGAGCTTTAAAATCAAGTTGCTTGATTTTGGAATGGTCATGTGTTCATCCGACAAGCATCTGGAGTCTACGTTCAATTGCGTCACTATTGGGCAACAGAAGTGTTGCTAAATATGGCACCTTATAGTGGTGCAATCGACATGTGGAGTCTTGGGTGCACGCTAGCCAAGCTGCATACAGGAGGCCCACTTTTTCCGGGAAAAAGTACAGCTCTCCACTCGACTCTCACGACCACCCTGAACTCAACCAGACGTCCCTTTTAGGGGAGTCGGATTTTAAGATCTACCAATCGTTTGTCGGAGCCCTTCAGTGGGCGATCACCCTTGGCCGGTTCGACATCTGCAGTGCCACCGCCTGCCTGTCACGCTTCCGCGGACAGCCTCGTATTGGACACCTCGACCGAGTCAAGCGTGTATGCGGCTACCTTCGCAAGTTTCCCGAGGCAGCCATCCGCTTTCGCACCCAGTGGCCGCAGAACAAAATCATCTTCGGTGACTCACCAACCTATGACTGGCAACAAACCGTCTACGACAACCCCAAGGAAGAGGTCCTTTCACTCTGGCCAAAACCAAAGGGCAAGACAGTTCGCCTTACTACCCTCAAAGATGCCAACCTGATGCATTGCAAAGTCACCGGCAAAGCATGCACTGGAATCCTTCACTTCATTCAGCAGACTCCGTTCAAGTGGTTTGCCAAACTTCAAGATACCGTCGAACACGCGACCTTTGGCTCTGAACTCATGAGCGGACGCGTGGCAACCGACCATATCCTAGGCATACGCGCGTCACTCATGGCAATGGGTGTTCCCATCGAGTCCTCTTCATGGTTACTCGGTGATAACCAATCAGTCATCACGCAGTGTACAGTGCCTACATCCACACTCACCAAGCGCCACAATGCCCTCGCATATCACCGTATCCGGTGGTGTGTAGCAGCCAGAATTATCAAGTTCGTCAAGATTGCTGGCAAGGAAAACGCTTCCGACGCGCTTACCAAATACCTACCCTACATCGACGCATGGCCCCTACTCAAACCATTACTGTTCTGGCGTGGCGAAACCTTGGATCCTGGAGAACTCGAATTCTACCTTATGGACCCGTCACTGCCTCAAGGGGAGCCGACTCCAGGGGAGCTCATTGAGCTTACACCTGTCCTGGCACACCTACAAGGGGAGTGTCACAATGACGATCTAGTCCAGCGGTGCCGCTTGACCGAACGTCGCCGGGGGCGCACGAGCATAGTACTCGAACCTCCGTTGCGGTACCAGAAAAGACATCTACTCACAACTACGTCATTGAAATATTGCATGTGTGCCAGCCGCAGGCACGATTAAACAAGATTAGTATTCACTATCGTGAATGGTCTTGAAAGAGCCATCTGATCAATCGCTCTTTCTCGACCGATCGTAAATCAACTCACTTTCTAGAGAACTGCTTAATCAACTAGCGTTTTGTAGGATAAGACCCCTGTAGGATAAACCAAGGTAAAGAACTGATCATCCCGCTCACTTGGAAACCGACTACAGAGGGTGAGGAATCGTTGCAGCCGTACGAACTGGAACTGCATCGTGTCAAGCTGGCTCAATCTTGATTTCATGTACCGCAGTGACCAGATGAGCTATTGGGTTAATTATATGGGGCTTATGCGCATGATATCACAAACTTATCCACCTATGTTCATGAGTTGCTTGTGAAGCCAGCCAGCATATGCTGGATCACTTTTTCAGCTGTATCATCATAAATATGCTTGTATGGACGCAAAACGTCACTTGATGTGGACTTTTCGAAACCTTGCGGTGGCATTTCCTTTTGTCACTGATACAGGGTGTGCGTTTTTTGACTTTGCGCTCAAAATATTGCATATGGGCCCCCGGACGGAGTATAGCGAGATTCATGCAAATGCTTTCGAGTTATGTTCTAACAGCTACCCCCCAGCAATGGATTACAAGAAGCGTTTCCTTCTGGATGGGGGCTTTATAATCAGTCTTGTCGTTTTTCTTGCTGGTACCAATGTACGTTGCATCTACAATCATGTGGCTCAAAATGAATACTTCCTCACTCTCTCTCTCTTCCATTTTACAGGTGGTTGCTGCTAAAGCTGCTTTGGAGGCAGTGACCAATATCCTATCAGATGTTTGCGATGTTAGCAATTGGTTCAACCATGGTGGAATTAGCTGCGTCAGGAAGTGGGTCCGGAACGCAGACGACGATGTGTGATTTCACGCGTGTAACGCTCTTCTTAATATTGCCTCCAAAGGATCGAAGGTGCATCCACAAGCATTGGTCAATTCCACTGATAAACCTAAGAATTTGTTCATTGAGAGGCTCAAGGCAGGGGATGCCGCGGACGATGCAGGTAAACTTATACACATGTACTCAAGGTCTTTAAAAGGATTCTACCAAGTCCACCGGATGCCTCAAGTATTCTCGGCTGAACGCCAAGCAAAGGTAATAGCTGCTGTCATTGCTGTTAGGAATCAAGACCCCACAGTCATGTAGTGGGTGACTGAACTTCAGCAGTCATTTCATTGGTAGTGTACTTTAAATATAAACTCGTTTACTTACTGAGCAATAGTTAACTATTTATCGGAGCCGTCGAGCCTCCACCATCTTATTGCGTTGCGGCACTGATGAGCAAAGCCGGTGGCTGTATCATGCATAATGAGCCAATTATGGCCTTGCTTATGAGTGAGGGATGCTAAAGTCCAAATGCAAGGGTCCGTCGCGCCATTCATTTCGAGACCTCGAGTCATAAACATCTTGTAGACCATTGCATTAGTGGTTCAAATTTTTTAAACAACGTGCGACAGGCGCCAACGTTCGTGTGTGCATAATATTTCTTCTCCTTCTCATCAAGCACAATTCTCTCGATGCCACATTCACCTCAACTCTATCATGCAGCTCCCACAAGGCGTCAAGTTTCTGAGGGAAGTGTCTTCGACCAAAAATCATCTCTCGCCACGCAAAGAAAACCATTGGCGGCACCGCATTCTTTGCGCGTTTGCTTGACGATGGTGGTGGTGTAACTGCAACCTTCTCTGCCTCAATTAATTGCTGCTGTTTATAAATTGATGCAACCTGCCTTTCGCATCTCATGCAAATGCTTTTGCAAGGCTTTTGAAGCTCTGCTGGAACAGCCATGAGCCAATGCTCGAGGCAATCTCCTTCAATGGTTTGAAGCAAGCAGACTTACTAAGCTTGAAGAGTTAAGAAAGCAAATTATTTGTCTCTCGTATTGTAGCAACTTCAAGCTTGGATTGGCCATCCAAGGACAGCTACAAGCAAAAGGTGCACAATTTGATTTACAAGTTACAAGCCTTGTAGAACTTTCCAAAATAAGGGGGCTGGATCCCTTCCATGTGAGAAGGTGGGAGATCATGGCCCAGCGCTTGCGCGCCTGCATGACATTCCTGTGCACTGCCGGCCAGTCGCTGTCAAAATAGTTCAATGGGCGGCCCAAGTACACAAATGTTTATCCTGGAGGAGGGCTCCACTGCGCTACCGCGTTGTGAGCTCTGCGACATGTTTGTTCCATATTCTGCTCTGAAGACCAGCCACCAAACCTGCTGTCCGGAAACAGCAGTGGCACGCAGCAGAGGATACCAGGCGACTCACCAACCCACATCACATCTAATTCACACCTTCTAGTAAAGTGACTTTCACCCAGCTACAGTATTTGTACCTTAGAGACTATTGTATGCATATAAAGCAGTAAGACGAGAGCAGCAAAAGGAATGTTTAACCAATGAGGTGAGTGCGGTCAAAGTCCACGTTGGTGCAGAGTTAGAGTTTGGGTGCCGCCCTGTTGGTGCCCAGGGTGGGGCACAGTTACATTACAGTGTTGTGGAGGGCGACAGTGTATTCCGGAGCAATGAGTGTACAATGCCGGTAGAAAGATGGTGGCCAGAGGCATGGTAGGAGCAGCAGGGTGAAGGTGTAGGTGGAGCAGGCGGCGTAAGATGGCCAATTGGGGCAGAGGAGGGGGTCGCCCGTGAGACCCTGGGTGACAACTTCACCGCGGTTCCATTCTTTTTGGTTGGTTGAATCCTGTGAAACATGCCAGATCAGCAGCGAAGGCAGTGGTAAGGTCCCAGCGACAACCACTCACAAAAAGCAGAATGGCACCAAGTCAATGGTGAGGCCCAGCAGTGTACTTGCTGGGGCAAACCAAGGAAGAATTAAGCAATGGTGGTCACATCATCGATGGCTTGCAGGACCAGTGTACTGGCAGGGAATGTGTGCTGTCCCAGACATGCATGCACTACTTAGATCGGCAGGGGCTTGACGCGATTCGGTTTTGGATTGGTGCGGCCAAAGTATTTTGATCAGGCAATGGAGCCGAATGTCGATTTTGCCCATGGTGTTGAAGCGGATGTCACGGGTCCCTAGGAGGGTGAAGGCCTGGCCAATGACATGAAGGTTGTCACTCACGGTGCTAGCCCGGATGGGTCGACAGCGGGGAGTGATGTCTCCTGATCGGTAGTGCTGTGCAAAGAGTAGTAGGGTTGGATTGGGACAACATAATGGGGCACTGTGGGAGTCAATCCATAGCGCGGGTGCAGAAGGAGGTCCAACAGTGGCTAGGCGGTGTCGGCAGATTGGGCCAAGGGGGATGTAAATTTCTCCTCCTTGGATTGGGCAGTGGAAGAACAATGCCATGTCGGACGCCATACGCATTGCAACAAGGGGTGATTGCAGAGCTTCTTGCGGGTCACAGGTGGCAGAGTGTCCAAGGCTTTTTATAGGCTTACTGTTTGGCATAACAATAGGTCTGTGGCATAATTTTAGATTCAAGCTGAATGACTCATTGGATACTTCACCGCGTTCACTGTGCGGATCAATTCACTGCTCCAATGCAATCCTTTATGGGGAAATCAACCCAATTTGTAACAATGGGGTCGAACTGTGCAAGGGGTGGTACAGTCAGCTATGCGCAAGCAAGTGAATGGCCCACCACTCCTAACCTATTTGGTGCAGTAAGGGCAAATTGGGGCCTCCATGGATGTGACAGTGGATTGGCAGGCCGCCTTCAAAACATGCAAAATGTTGCCTCTGGGACACCAATAGCATTCGACAAAAATTATAATTTCCAAGTTTGTGGCCATCTGGCACCGCACCAAATAGTGGAACCATAGTCAATAGGACACCTGCCCATGGTGCCTTCAAACTCCCCACACTGATCCGGTCACAGAATCTGTTGACCACCTTTACAATAGTTCCAGTAATATCCTCTGGAATGAGCACATGAAGAAATAGAACAGTAAACTCCTCCACCTTGAAACCATGGACCCCATTCACCTTGCAATTGTGGAGGGACCCAAAGCCACACAGCTCCACTGCTACATTCCATGCCAGCAATTGAGGCTTTGATGGATGCCCAGAATCGCCTTGGGTGGCATCTCAGCACTCCAACTTTGCCGGGCTGCGACAAACTCATGCAGCCTGGAAACCCCCTTACCCATCAATGCAAGACAAGTAAATTGGTTGGTGCTTTAACCTCTATGGCAACGGCGTTCAGGTGGTGCCCATGCACTTGCGTGCTTACAAAGTTTGTGGTGTCCTTTTCTGGGCTCTTGATTGATTGGAGGGACTCAAAGCATGGCACTTTCATACAGCTCCACTGGTACATTCCATGCCAGCAATCGAGGCTTTGATGGATGCCCAGAATTGCCTTGGGTGGCATCTTGGCACTCCAACTTTGCCGGGCTGCAACTACTCATGCAGCCTGGATACCCCCGTACCCATCAATGCAAGACAAGTATATTGGTCAGTGCTTTGACCTCTATGGCAACGGCGTTCAGGTGGTGCTCATGCACTTGCTTGATTACAAAGTTTGCAGTGTCTTTTTCTGAGCTCTTGATTGATCTGGTAGATCTGGATGAATGATGACTTTCAATAAATCTTGTTATGTCACTTTATTTCCGCTATTTGTACTTGAACTTCATTACTGGATCTTAACAAAGGTGTAGTGAAGTGACAGCTGTTTCTCAAGACCAGTATGGACCCTCCTCATGAGCAAATTTTGTGCAGCAGCAGTATAGACCATGATAAACACAAGCAAATGTTTAAATTTGCTTGACAAGTTGATTATTGCTTTAATGTTACTACTCCTGTAATGTTTAAATTTGCTTGACAAGTTGATTATTGCTTTAATGTTACTACTCCTGTAAGTATGAACCAAACTTCTGACCCCACACAGAGTTGACACCAGAAGAAGCTCCAGCACCAAGGGGAACAAAGTCGTCATCCGCCAAGTTGAAAGTCTTCCCAGGCTTAGAGGCAGATGCTGATGCACCGTTCTCGAAAACATTTCCGGACGACTTGGCATTTTTCTCCATTACCTTACGCATCTCCTTAGCTGTAGGAACACTGCCACGAGGCTGCGCGGAGTACCACTCCTTCTTAGCGCGAAGTTCCTTAACAGCGCTAGAAACTTGGTCGATTGACGTAGGCGGATCAAGATTCAATAGGCCAAACTGCTCGAATGTGTCTACCGAGAGCGTGAATGGGCCCGACACATTGTCCTGCTTCTTGTCTCGCACTCGCTTCTTCTTTGACTTTCCTTTTCCAAAGTAGTCGTCTTCTTCTTTCTTGTTCACCGGTCTTAATCCCGCGAAAGGATCGTCGTTGACAGGTGTTACAGCGTCCGACTTGTTTTCGTTCAAGACAACCTCGTCGGCAGATGGCGCAAGGTAGGTCTTCTCCAGAAAGTCAGCCAGGAATGCACAAAGCGCCTGCTCTTCCTCGTAGGGAATTTTCTTGGCTTCTTCCTCTTCTAGCTTGGCTAGTTCCGCAGCATGCTGTTCTTCCCGTACCTTTTTCTCCGCTTCGTACTGTGCCTTTTTCTGCGCGCGGACGGCGCGCTGGTAATTGTACCAGACATTATTCAGCTCTCGAATTTCATCACGAAGGGAATCTCTTTTCTTTAAAGTCTCACCAATTGTGATTTTAATGCCATCGCGTTTTTTGAAAAGCTCATTGAGAGACTCTCGCTTCTTAGTGTCGGCATCTGAAATCTCCTTGATAACTGCCATGACAGCATCGATTTTACTTGAGACTTCGTCAATTTCCTTGTCCTTGGCGGCCATGCGCTGTTGAATGGCTTTACGTTGCTCCTTGACGCTCTCCATGGCTTGATCTTTCGACTTGAGATCCGTCACAAAGCGTTTGGATCCCTGCAATGCTTCCATTTCCTTGATTAATCTCTTCTCGTCGTTCAAAGACATGGTAGTGGTTTCCTGCTGACGTTTAAGTTTGGCCACAGCTGCATCAATTTCTTCAACTGTTCCAAATTTCATGTTGGATTTCGCGTCCTTCTTTTCCTTCACCAGCTTGTCGGTGCTCTCCTTGGCGCTGTCGAGCAGTGCTCTCATTGCCTTCTTCTCCGTGATGAGCTCGTTTCTCTGCGACTTGAGCTGATTAAGCTCAGTTCGAGCGACTTGCAGACGAGCTTTAGCTTCCGGATTGTCCATGGCAAGATCGACCTTATCCTGAATGGCCTGACGATCCGTTTTCAGATTCTCGATTGTCTCGGTCAGCTCCACGATCATCGCATCATACTTTGATTTATCGGGCTTTTCGACCTAAACAGGTTATTGATCAAGCAAAAATGTAAGGACAAACAAAATAAAAGTCTTTAAATCATACAATGATAAACTTACCCGAGGAATCGGCTTGCTCAAATCATACAGCTCCTCGATTGGCGTTTCATCGCGCTCGCGAGGCTTGCGATTTTTCCCTCCAGCCGAAGCTTCGACTGCGACGGCTTCGTCAGTCATCACTCGTGTACAAAGATGAGACCGGTGATGGGAGATAACTCTTGTTGACTCAGTCAAGGACAAGTGAGAGGTTAGCAATGCACAACTGCAGGCACTGATTGACCTCCGACTGGCAAGGCGCGAGCGAATGTGTGGTTTGTGTGTGCTCGCGCTCCATGATGATCGACGGCACTGGCAGAGGCGTGTAGTTCGAAATGCTGTCGCACGCTGAGAGTATGTGTAAACCGATGCGACGTTATCCCATCGGTGACTGTATTGCATTGCCGTGTACCGTAATACTACCGTATACCTCGCCCTCATTGCTATGCGCTGTCAGTATATACATATAGACAACGGAGCTCAATAAGCGTAGGAGTCATATAAGCTGAGGGACTAGCGTCTATCCGACTGTCTATCAAGATTGTACGTCGCCTTGTAGACTGACCGGTGCCCATCGCATGCGTGCGCAGCATAGTAGCGCAATGTCAGCCAATCGCAAGCATCAATCTATATTTTTAATTATTGTTAAGCTCTCATATGCTTTGAATGGCTGCTGTCGCATCCGTTACTGTCCAGGACTATCGACTTGACTGCAGAAGCCAGTGCTCTGCTTACAGGATGCATTGGAAGACCCATCACCTGAGAAAAACAAACCCGCAAGATTGGATCAGATTTCATAAAGACACAACACTTGCTATACTGCACCATACAGGTTAAACTTACAGTAAAAAAGTCGCCTTCGATGCGACTGACCAATTGACCACCAACTCCTTGAATTCCGTACGAACCAGCTTTGTCCATAGGTTCTCTTGTATCAATGTACGCATTAATGTCATCGTCGCTCAATTCAGCAAAAATCACTTCAGCTGTATCAACAAAGGAAGCCTGCAGTGTTGCTTCTCTTTCAAGCGACGACTCATCCGATGCTTGCACTTTGAACAAAGCGACGCTAGTATGCACCTTGTGCTGTCGGCCCGACAAAGAGCGTAGCATACACCTTGCAGCGGCAATGTCCTTCGGTTTCTCCAAAATATGGTTATCAAGTTCGACAATAGTGTCACTGCCCAAAACAAGGATCGTCTGACCATCGCATCGCCCATCGTCATTACTGTTGCTCGTTAGCTTACTGTTAGTCTCGGATATGAGCTTTTCTGCCAATGCGCGCGCCTTTTCCTCGGCCAATATTCGCGTATACTGAATCGGCGAAAGTTGACTGTTGTCTGCTATAAGTGATTGCTGCAGAGCCGTCTCGTCTAGAGGCGAAGGTATGGCTTCAAACCGACCTTGCAAGCCCATCATGTCGAGAATCTCTCGCCTTCGAGGACTCTGACTAGCGAGTATCAGGCGAACATTACCTAAGTTTTCAGTTTCGTGCAATTTATCGACATGTCGAAAGTATTTTTGAAGAGAAATGATTAATGATGCATCCGGTAGGTTGGGCGTAGCAGCATGTTCGGCATCAGCTGAGGCTGATCTCAATGCTGGTAATGACATTAGAATAGTTGTGGGTCGAAAGCGGTGTAATGTTGGTTTCACAAACGACTTGGCTACTGTTAATTGCCCCATCAATAGTATTGAGCGCACAGCGACGTGAAGCAGCATGATCCCACATCTATCGTCGAGAGGCCAAGAAAAGTGTTGCTCGTCGAAATCTTCGAGTCGTTCTGGTAATCAGCTTAGCTACCGCTGCCTTACAGGCTTCGTAATGCTGTCAACAAACATAATAGAAAACATGAAGTGTTAACATATCTCTGCCAAATATGGAGTGCGCTTTTCCGAGGTGTTAGCTTTACTCAAGAGCAATGTGGGTATATATGGAATGATGCCATACCGGCTCCGATTTGACGCATTTGGAGTCTTTTTAACGTCCAGTCTAATGTCACTCTCTCTGTCAAAGCGTATCTTGCTGGAGCTTAAAACAGTGCAAGCAAATTGTTGTCTTTTTTGAGCTGCAATTCCAGGACTCAGCTTCTCATCGGCATCCGCTTATTGCGCACCTATCATATTACTCCTGCTCAAATGGACGGCCGTGATGCGAGATATGAAAATTACGGCGCATTAAATCTGATCGTTGTGGAAGAAATCCTTCTTGACGGATATTACGCGTCCATGCCGCAGGGAATGGCCAATCAGGAAAAACGTCATCTCGGCATCGCCTACTTTCCTCTATGGTCCAGCCGTCATAGTAGACAGGACCGTTGACGATTGCCCGGATCAGCGGCCGGCTCATCAAACCTTGCTCACAACACTCAACAACATAAATGCGAATGAACTCTCCTCGCCTCCGATCATGTTGCTCTTGCGACATGACCACAAGGCCAGTTTGTATGAGCCGCGCGTAATGGAGACAGTCCACCGCGTGATGCGATTCTTTCAGCTGTTCAAACATTTCAGTGGCTAGTTCGAGTGCGCGAAAATGTTTAGCGCACTTCCGAGTTGCGCTTAAAAACATCGAATACCAGTCAACTGAGGATAGCACGTTCCTTTGATCTCCCTTGTCTTGCTGTGCGACATATCGCATGAGCGTTGCAGCAGCCTCGAGCCCTTGATGACTGCCATTATTGGCGACGGCAAGCCATGCCTTGATAACAGCCGCATATGACTCCGTATTTGGCGATAAATTTATGAATCCTCCGTACTCTCCCAGACGCGTCAATTCTGTTAAACATTTTTCTGCTTCAGTAGGTTCGCCGAGCGCGGCCCACACTTGCATTACAAGATTATACGAGTGTGTAGTTGGCTGCAAGGCGTCATAGCCTTCAAACTCATAATCACCCCATTGCTTCTGCAACCACCAAGTTACGCGGCTGCCCCGACCTGGTTTGTCAGAATTCTTCCAAGCCCGCATTACCATTTGAAAGCTACTGCTATCGGGCGAAGCAATTATTTCGCCTTGGTCTCGTGCGCGAATCATGAATTGTAATACCTTTTCCGCCTCAAATGGAGCCTCCGGATGCATGGGCGACGAGATATTCGCCCAGGCTGAGATAAGAACATTGTAAATGTGCGTACTTGGCTCAAGTTTGGTAACTTTGTTGACTCGCATGTAAGCAATTATTTCTTTCAGTAGTTTGATATCGTCCATGCCATTCTGCGCTGGATCGTTCCAAAGATGCTTCTTGTGAATGTTCTGCTGGACCGTCTGTCTAGCGCGTACCGCGATCGCGTCCATGACCATGGTGTAGGACTTTAGATCAGGTTTGACCCTCTCATCCATCGTCTCTTGGTATTGTTCCAACAAGCGCAAAACTTCCATGGATTTGTCGGCAATAGAAGGATCGAATCGCATGCGAGTAAATGCCCGAATCACATAGTTGAAAGAATCCGTATTGGGCGACTTACGAGATTGGTCGACTCCACGACGCTTCGCATCAGCAATCATTTCCAATAAAGTGTGTTCGGCTTTCAGTGCATGCTGTCGAACAAGCCACCTGCCTTTGGTTCCATCTTTGAGTGCTCGTCCTTTGGAACAGAGATCCAAAAAAGCATTGTAGCAGGCAGTATCCGGTTGCGTCAGAGAACTTTCCTCGTTATAGTTTTGCAGCCATCTTTCCGCCCGAGTCAAGGCAATGGCAGGATCTTCCGTGAGAGCAGCGGCCCAAGCTTCAATCACGCGTTGGTAACATTCCGATGACACAGTTAGCCTGCCTTGGTCGTCGTCATTGCCATGCAGGCGTCGATGTTCCATTAGGCGTAACAGCCATCGCTCGGCACGCAAGGCTGCATCGGGCAAGTCAGATACCGCCAAAGCTCGAAGCACAATCAGAAAGGCTTCAGTATCTAGTTCAATAGTCTTAGTCTTTAGCAAGCTCTTGAGCCAAGCTTCCTTGTCTAGAGCATCTTGTTTGTACATGAAATTGGGATGATGCCATTCTTTCGGCAGATGAAGTCCTCGTGGCAAGAAGGAGGAAGCGCTGCTGCTAAGACGACAGCTTGAGTACTTGCGCTTCAGGAAAGATAACATTTGTTGTTCGTGTTGCTGAAATATGGGCTTGTTTATAGCGAAATATGAGAGTCCAACTCGAAGAGCGACAAGGCCGTAGTTGCAGATCGCGACGCCATGCCGATCGGCCACCATCAGCCGGCGCACGAAAGCACTGCAGATTGCAACATTCATGGCGCTAAGTCCATTATAAGTCTTGCCCTGCCAAAGTTGACATAACTGTTGTCATGATGCTGTGCGCAAGGGGAAGAAGTGAAAGAAAGACTCGCGTCGTCGGTTCAGGCAAGCAATTGTCGCACCGTGAATGAGGTTTTCCATGTGTACGACGTCGACGTAGTTCACTGGTAGTCGTACGTTGCCTAAACGACAATGCCAAAAGAACATACCCAAACGATGAATAAACATGGTAATGCTATTGGCTAATTCCAATTTAACGTGTCTGCTGTCTGTAACAAAAAAGCCCCACCGCTGCAGTAAGCGTCATTTTAATCCGTTCCCATGAAGGACGTAATTTCAGAGTAAAGCACCAACACAAGGGCAGCTCCAATGGTACGAAGAGCATTGGCACCAGCTCCCTTGAACAAGGCCGAAGTGCCTTCATCCTTCATAATCTTCTTGAAGCAGTCCGCAGTTCCGCTGTAATGCCATTCCGCCCTGGGCTTCTCCGACTGCATCTGCAAACGACGACGGACCGTGTCAAAGGGGTACGACGCGTAACCAGCGGCAATGGCTGAAATCTGGGCGCAGCCAAACTTGCTCGCGGCGCGGAACAAGTTATTCTCCGACTTTTGGTAGGGATTGTATCCCGACAAGGTGTCAAAGAGACCAAAGTAGGCTCCACGGTATGGAATGATACCGACAATGGACACACCGATACCATTGTAGAGTCCTTTAACTCCGCTGCTCTTGACAGTCTTGGTCAAGCAGTCAATGAGACCGTTGAATTGCTGCTTGCCGGTACCGACGTCACTCGCAAGACGGGTACGAGCATAGTCGAGCGGGTAGACAATCATGAGGGAACCAGCTCCGGCAATACCCCCAGATGCCATGTTGATCATAAAGAACTTTCCAAACTCGGTATTCTTGTCAACCTTGGGGAACATGGCCTTGAGTGTATCCTTAAAGGCAAAGTTGAAGGCCTGCGTCGGAAAGTAACGAATGATATTGGTCATGTTTCCGCGCCAAAAGGCCTTGATTCCTTGTTCCGAAGAAACACGGGTAAAGCAGTCGACAATGCCAGTGTAACGCTTGACTTCTCCGCTGATAATTTTGGGATTGGCATCTTGGGTCTGAATGAGGAGCTTGACGCGCTCAATGGGCGCAGTCGTTGTCTTGGCAACGGCACCCGAGACACCGCCGGCCAAGAAATTGATGATAAAGTCAGTACTGTTGGACATCTTGGTAAAGGTGATCTGTTTTATAAGTATTGACAATTAAAGTGAGCGCGTGAGAATAGTTTATCGCAAAGAGTCATCGCTCGAGCAATTCAGCGATGAATCTCGCCCTGAACAACGCAGGGCAGGGTCCAAAGGCCATGCACGACAATAAAGCAAGCGAAAATGCTCCTTCGCTCATATTGTCAATAGAAGATGGATAGCCAAAAGACTTCAACGTCGTTCAAGTGCCGATGAAATAGGAAGAACAAATGGACCGGCCTTGCTTGCCGCCGAATCCTTTCTTCGCCAATGCACCGGCCAAAAACAAAGCTCATTTGCCCATGCTAACACTCACAAGACACTCTCTGCTATAACAATAGTATCAAAGACCAAAGACTGCTGCAATGCTATAATGACTCGTCGAATTCCTTACCTGCTTACGTTTCCGGACGAGAAAGTGCTGTGACGAGCAATAACGAGGCGCACGGCCAAGGACGAACGAGGCGAAAGACCTTGGCGGTCGCTGGCCCGTCGAGTGGCCCTCGTTGCGCCAACGATGCGGCACTCACGTTCCTTCGTTCGTGACTCGGGGTTGCAACGGGTGGTGGTTGCGTCAACTATCAAGCTCATATCCGAATGACGCGTCACCGTAACCGGTGGATAACCGACCGATCGACAGGCTCGCCGATTGTGTCCGTTGGAGAGGCTTCCTCGCGATCGAGATTTCACAGGCGACGACGACCATGGCCGTCGCAACCATCTGCATCGTCTAAATTCCAAAAATACCCGCTACTTTACACAATACTGTCAATCTACATTCTCCATTTAATACTACATATCACTAATCAACTATGGCCGCCAAGCAAGGACTAACGGCTCATTTATCGCAAGCAAGCGAAGACGCCAAGCGCGCCGTCTTGTCACGAACGACTCTCACCACAAGCACTTGGTTTTCCAACCTCAATACAGTCTGCACCATTAAATCAGCGCCTCCAAAGACTCCAGATGTTTTACAAATGCTCGCATCAAAATCGGGATGGCTGTACAAGCGCAACGAGCAGCATGTTTGGCAGGCGCGATGGTGCTGCGTGGTGCCACACACGTTTCTGTACTATTTTGATGCAACACCCTTGACGGCGAATGGAAATACAGCGAACCATGGAAATGCAACGAGTAACAATAATCAAATTGGAGACGATGCAGCAGCAGTAGCAGCAACTGTCCATCCGCCGACGCCCGCCCAGCAGGAGGAGTGGAACCGCGCCGTTCAAAATGGGTACGGCAAGCATCGCAAGCAACCTGAGAAGCGGAGCAACTTTTACCTCTTTTCAGGAACTGGCGCGGGAAGCGATAAAGATTGCAAGGAGATGAGCGCTTGCGCCAATGAAAGCACGAATGACGCGACGACTGCGACACACCCCGAGCTCTCCAACGACCATGACGACGATCACCCACCAACGTCTTTATATCCCACTTCCATGCTCGCCGGTCCCGACGCTTCCAAATTCTCTTCTCTACAACCCGCTGGTATCATTGACCTGGAATGCTACTCGCGCGTCCAGCGCAGCAGCACCAATCCACTCGTGCTGGAACTAGGTGGAGACGATCAAGTGAATCCTGATTTACGACAATTCTATTTTACCGCGGCACATGTCGATGACGCGGATGACTGGAGCGACGCCTTGCTGAATCAGCGACATTCGGCCCTCGTGGATGAGTGCGACGCCTACAAGCAAGTGTGCGACGGCTTTGCCCAGCAATTGCAGCAGCTGCACATTGATTTGGATCATTCGACGCGCGCCACGGAGGAGTCGCAGGAGGAACTGTATCGGGTGCGGAGTCAGTTGGAACTGGATCGACGTAACTGCTGGAACATGGTGGAGGAAGTTTTGGAAGCGACGGCTACCGCGACGGTTAATGGTAGTTGTGACGACTTTCGAACCAATTTGGATCGGGCGAGACGACAAGATCTCGGCGTAGCAACGGCTGTTCAGCTATTGCGAGACTATACTCAAAGTGTCATCAAAAGGAATATGGAGCTTGAGGAGCGCAACGCGCAACTCGAGGCGCAGCTGCAACAAACTGGCCAGTCTGATCAACAAAAGGTGTCAGTTGTACAGGAACAAATGCTAGCGGCGCAGGCACAGCATGATATTGACAAGCAGTCGTGGGAATCGCAGCTGGATATCATGACAGCAAAGCATGGCCAGTTACAAAAAGAACTGCAGGATGTTCAAAAAGAGCTGAGTAGCACGCGCATGGAAATGACAATGTATCAGACGCAGCAAAAGAACAAAACGACGGAGCTGCTCGAGCACAAGAGAATTTTGAAAAAGGAAGTGATTGATTTGCGTACCAAGCTCGATGATGCGTTGGCGGAAGTCACGTCGCTCAAGCACGAACAAACGAGCGCGTCGAATGTCGCGCAGCAGGAGCGCGAAAAGAACAAGCTTCTTGAACGTTACGTTGAAAAGATTGAATCGCAAGTCAAGGTCCAGCATAGCATGATGGAAATCATGTCACATTCGGCAGCATGTAGCGTGTATGGGGGGGACCGGAGTGTCGATTTAAACGCGGGTGGTGGTAGTGTGCGGGGAAGTCTTCCTCCGCTTGACTTTAAGCGCAATATTGGTTCTGTCCACGGTGGCAAGGAGCAGAGAGTAATCGATAGCGCAAAATCAAACCCCGTTATGAATGATGAGGATGAAGGCGACGATGAGGACGAAGAGGATGATGATGGCGACGGTGACGTCAATGAGATGATGATGCCAGTTATATCACCACGAGGACGAAGATTGTTTGCTGCCGTTGAAGACGACGCTAAAAGCCACATGTCGGAACTTACCGAAGACAGGACTCAACGGCACTTTGATAGTTTTCGGGAATCATTCTCTCCATATCAAGATGCTAGTCCCCGCCCTTATTTAAAACAACAACCAGTCAGCGCATCACCACATGTGCGGCCGCCGCCGTATGTGATTGGAGGTAGCCCCCCAACTGGCAGAGAGTCTCGGCGGCCAAATAATGATCCTGCTCGAAATAATAGGTTGTCCACCAATAGCCTACCGCCATCTTCTGCATCGTCGCGAAGACTTCGAATTCCGAAGGCGGGAAATCATGATAATGACGCCACGTCCGTTACGTCGGAACAGCGCCTGTCGGTTGCTCAGAAAGCCCGACTGGAAGCCGACGAGAGATCTACCACTGTGCCCGTAAGAGTAGACGAGGCCGCCGAAGCAAGTCTGAAAAAGAAGAAAAAGTTGTTTGGCTTTGTTGGTGGCGGCAGCAAAAGCAGCGACCAGTCTCAAAAGGACAATGCCTCAGTAGAATCGGGACTTTGGAGGCACGTCGAAGAAGCCATTCTTGGTCCGCGGCCAGAAGACATGCTTTCGGATTCTGGTTCGGTCTCTGAGGAGCAATCAATTGATTCACCTAGGTCGCCGCGAGAGCCACAGTCCGACTCCAAGCAGTCCAAAGCAATGTCCTGTAGAACAAACGATACGGATTCGCAGTCTTCAGCAGTAAGCTTTTTGAAGTCACTGGTAGTTTAGCACCCTGCCTATGTTTTCACATCGCTTACACTCTTATCATGTTCGTTGCCACAGAGGCTGTCGATTCAGGAACGGGCGCAGTTGCAACGGGCGCGGCAGAAGGAGTTTTTACGAAATCAAGGCTTGGAACCTAATCAGCCCCGTGCGGAGCGGGCTTCTTGAATTGCGTAGCTGAAGCAATTTGCTTTCTTAATTCGTCTTTCTCTTCTCATGCGTTGTCGCATAATGGAACAAAAAATTTGAACATGATGAAGAAACGTAACTACGTAATGAGCGCTTGTCAAGGGTTGCGATCCGACGCATGTCAGCGGTCGTAGCGCAATGTGCATAAGTCATTATGGTCAATGAACGAAAGTACAAGAAGAAAGAGGTAGCAATACTTGTACAGATATTTTTAATAGCTACTATATAATAGTGGCCGGTCCTCCAACGGCCATCCACCGTGGCCTTTAAATAACAAAATCTCCTCCAAGTCCAATGCTCGGCTTGAGTCGCAAGCGATTGTTAATATTCTCGGGCGAGTAGCATAGGTCAAGCTTCAGAGGAAAGCCTTTGACATTCTTTCGCACCCCGAATCCAACGCTCGACTTCATAGTAAAAGGAGAAGAGTTCTCCTTGCATGCATACAGCCAGTCTCCAAAGAAAACGATGCTTGCGTCTTGTTGTATTGGCAAAGGTATTGGTACCGGAATTCGCAATTCCATTGTTCCTTGCACTGCCGAACTAACCTCATCATTGGTGGTTGAGCCTCGAATGCTGCTGGCTATCCCTTGCGCTTTTGCAACATGTCGAGGCAGGTGACGTGTAGATGCAATGACGGAATGCCGCAAGGCTAGCAGTAAGGGTCGAGCCTCGGAGCCAATGCCATTGACAAGCCTCGAATTCGTCAAGGGAAAGGTTTGTCGTGTTGTTGCAGTCGCTGAAAAGTATGGGAGAAAGGACTTTCCAGACAAAAGCGAGCGCGAGTACTCATTATCGCCTTCGAGGGGATTCACAAGCCGGGTGCCTGTAGTAATAGCAGTTTCAACATTCATTCTTGCATTCATCGGCAAATCTTTCACAAATGGTCCAACGCTAATGGTGGTGCTGCCAATGTTTTCGTATCGACCAGCCTTCGTGACGGTTTGCTCCATGGATAAACTACTTGTACTTTTGCGAAATACCTTATCATGCAATCGAAACGTTGCCCCTTTGCGATTCAATGTCGGATCATAGTCAGTAGTACGCATAATGGTACCGTTGTTTTCCTGTCCGTCGCCAATGTATTCGCTAAACAAGTCGCAGTCGTAGCCACCGGCACGACCAAATCTAGCGTCGCTAAAGCTCAAGCGCGCCGACGGTTCCGCATCCTTGGTGCCGCGCTTTACACTCAAACCAAGTCGTTCTCCACCGCCCAATACATTGACATGTTCAAAGTCCAATGCACCCTCCCAAGAGCCTGAATACATGGATCGGCCGACACCGTACTCCAAATGTCGCGCTGGTGCTTCCGTCGCCAGAATTTGCAGCTGGATTGTTCCATCCGGCAACTGTGTTGGTGTCGCGTGCAACACTTTGGTAAAAATGCCACTTGCCAGTACTCGATTCCACCGACCAGCGTCCCACTGAAACGGTTGCTTCGGCACAAGCCCCAACGCCGAAGCGATGCGCAAGGGATTGGTACGTCCACTGGAAGGAACAAGAGTCATGTTGAGCTGATCTTTGGATATGGAGTCGTTTCCAAAACCAAAGCTCTTTCGCTGCTCATGATGATTCTTGTACTGCCGCAGCGTCATGACTGCTCCCGACTTGTTATCCACCACCATTTCCTTGCAAAACTGTATATGCACCGGACTCGGATGCGCGCACTGCGGCTCATTCACGGCAATCTCCGCCGTGGCCGTGTCCGTGTTCAGCGTAGCGCCCGTGACGCCGTGCAGCACAAAGCCGTTGCGGTGATACCAGGCTTTGAGTGCGTGCGCAAACTGCTGCACGCGATCCGTCTGCAGTGGCTGGCCCAGCAAGCCGGAGCGCTTGGCGGCGATGCGGACCACTTCGCGCGGCAAGACTGTCTCATTGTTGGAGATTGTGACGCGTTGAATGGGAAGTGTTTGTAGTTGTTTCATGAGTGCAACCTGTTGCTTTTGTTGCTTGCTTTGAAAGATGGACTTGGCGGGGCTTGATATCATGCGAAATGGTTTGGTAATGGCGGATTGAATTGAGTGAACTGCTCGCGACCAATAGCTAGCTGTAGAAGCTAGCGTTGCCTGCGTTCCCTTGACGACGTTGTCGGCATTGTGCAAGGACGAGGACGACGATGCTCCTCCGCGGAATCGACGTGACGATCGTTCGTCGGTTGCAGTATCATCCGTGTCATTTCTTCTAGACGGCAGTAGCTTCAAATTCGATGGAAATGAATGCTCGTAACTACCAAAGTCAGCCTTGCGGTGAAACAGGTTGGTTGGAGGTGGCGGCTTGTTCCCATGATTATTACCGTTTCCTCCCGACGACCGGTGTGAATGCAGTCTTCGGCCTGACGGCGACTGCGGCGGCAGAAAAGCATCGGCAGTCCAAAGCAAGAGAGCAACTCCAGCTAGTTTTGCAATCATTGCTGCAGTTGCTTGTTTGCTTTGATGCTATGAAACTGGAAGTCTGTAGAAGGGAGTGGCAGTGCAGTCAAGGACGATGGACGTCGGAAGATCTTCGTCGTTTGATCACGTGTCATTAATGTCGTGTTGAGGTCGCACCGGAAGTAAGAAGCGCCAGCCCGTCGCACGCGTCTTGGAAACGGATGCCATTCACAATTTCAATCGTACGAACGCACCAATTTGACACAGCCCGTTTCCGGAGCGGCCAGTCACAAATCGGCAGGGGCACTTTCCGCGAGAACCCTTTCATCTCACGCTTCATACACTGAGGCTTGAAAATTGGTACACGCATCATGACTCTTCCCAAAATAGGAACTGGGCGTAATAATGTCATCCTTTTACTGTGTGCACTCTGCATGACGCTTCTGTATTGCATGGGAACATTCAGCAGTGCGAACGGTGACTTTCTGAAAACGATTGCGCAAAAGGACGTTCGATTGACTGCCGCCAAGGCTCTGCAAATGCCTCCTCAAAACTTTCGCATCATCAAAGGCGCGGACCAGCTAGTGACATCTTCTTCAACGGTGGTCACTGGCTACTTCTACACGGCATCCAAACATTCAACTGACGAGTACACAAAGTGGATGACGAACATGCTCAGCACGCTAGATCCAGTCGTGGTCTTTACGGAGACTGTTTTGGTTGACAAGGTTTTATTGCTTCGACAACACGCACTCAATGCCACTGTCATTATTGAAACAACGTTGCAGGATCTGCCCATTTCAAAAATTCGTTCCGATCGCTTCAACTCCTCGCAACTGTTTTGGCAAAACGAGCTTGACGTTGACCCGGAAAAGCACATACACAAATCCTATCAGCTTTTTTGGATATGGCTTTCAAAGTCGTGGTGGGTCAATACAGCAATCCAGTACAACTTTTTCAGTTCCAACTTTTACATGTACACAGACATTGGATGTTACAGAGATGGTCACTACAATGGTGAACGGATTGTTCAGCACGAGGATGTTGTACCAGAAGGAGCAACTTTGTGGGCCGCGCATCAAACGGTACGGCAGCCACCAACGCGGTTGTGGCATGAGAAGCTTGGTGCAGATCAATTTTTCTACCACTCGGGCTCACAAGGCGCTGGCACATCAGCGGCTTGGAAAAACTATCATCGGGTCTTTAGTGAGACGATAGATGCATTCATTGAGCGCGGGTGGTTCATTGGTGAAGATCAAATGCTGCTACAAAGTGCGTGCCAATTGGAACCAATGCTGTGTGCATATGCGCCAGGGAATCAAATCGATGATATCAACTACTTTGCTGTGCGACATGTGTTACACTATGGAACTGATGTGGAGCTGATAAGGCTAAATGCTACTGCTGGGTAATTGTAACGCAATGGTGGAGCTACAGAAGTATGGTTAGCTTCGCGAGCTTTAGATGCCATGGCTGTTTTGTATGCCTCTATATTGCCATGCAGCACATTGTTGCGCGTGTGACTCTTTCTTGCTTTGGAAATATGACTTTAAACATTCCGTAGCAACTTTAGCAGAACTATTGGTATTGCGTTAGGATACTGAAAGTACATAGGTTTTCCAAAGCTGGGACAGTTAGCCCAGTTAGGTCCTTCTCCAATTTATAAAGGCAGATGTGCCGCGTGCAGTAAAGTGTCCTGGCTTTGCTATACTCTAATTATTGTCACACTACTGTCCATCATTGCCACTGCCTTTATGGCGCTGGCAGAGACGACCTGAAAGCAAGTGATACAATTGTTCGATTACTGTTTTCACATCGCTTTTCTCTACCACCGGCACAAAGTAGTATTATGGTTGTGTAGTTGTATCACGGTACATAATCTAAAACATTTTCATTTAACTCTAATGCACGCAAGTATGCCCGAGTGGTCTAAGGGGGTGCACTTAAGATGCACTATTCGTCAGAATGCGAGGGTTCAAACCCCTCTGCTTGCATTTTATTTTTTGCTTGCCGGAAGCATTGTCTATTTTATACAACATGCTGCAATTGTAGACGTAGCGGTAAATTGCATCTCTCAACGATGCAATGCTATAAAAGCCGTTCCTTCTCTGCTCCACGTAAACGTCACAAAGCCGCACCGTTGACCGGTCGGATGCTTTCAAAGCGTTCGCTGGTTTACATGTAAATTCATTCGCTTCCAACTCAACATGTTGCAGAGTTTCACAGTCCTTGCTATCAGCGAGCACTGTTTCGAAGGAAATGGCGACCAGTAAAGAGTTACGACCCTACCAGGCTCGCATTGTCGAAAATGTTGGACAGTCCAACGCTATTCTCAAAATGCCAACTGGCAGTGGCAAAACCATTGTCGCTGCCGAACTCATTCGACGCTCGCTGGAGAGCTATCCATCCTACAGAATCCTATTTCTTGTGCCAACCTGTGAGCTCGTATCCCAGCAAAGCAATGTCATTCGAAATTGGGTTAGCACTGCCGTTGTTGCGGGATTCACAGGTGGCATGGCTGACCCAGAAGTTTCCGATTTTCACGTGCTAGTCGCCACGCCTGCTGCGTACTTGTCGCTCAAGGTCCGCAAGGAGTATCCATGGGGCTGGTATCGATTAGTGGTGTTTGACGAAGTCCATCATGTGCTGAAGGAGCATCCGTACCGAACGATTGCTCTCGCTCTCAAAGACCACTGCTGCAGTGAAAAGAATGCCCCAGTGCAAATTTTGGGATTGTCGGCAAGCTTGACTTATCAAATTGCCGACGAGGCTATTCAAAAGACTTTGGAGCGACTGTGTTACGAACTCGACATTGTCAAGATGGAGTCACCGACGCCGCAAGAGTTGAAAGATGGTGGGTACGTTGCTCAAGAACGTGGAGACAATGTTGAACTCGACGTGTCGAGCGACGTGCCCGATGGAGTGCTTCCGCAGCGACTGCGCCAGCCCCACAATATGCTGGAGTTGTTTCGAAAGCGGATTAAGATGAATGAAACTACGCCGCTTGCAGCCTTGGTGTGGCAAGTTGTCGTCGCTCTCGAAAGATTTTGCGAATCCGCTTATTCACAGTTTACCTCGCCGCTTCAAACTTCGTCGAGGGTTGGCGAGTGGGAAGAATATGCGCATGGCCTTGCAATATCTGACTCTGCGTTAGCTGCTGATCACTCGCTATTTTTTCAAAGGCTTGAGGTATGGTATGTTGCTCTCCGCGTCTTGGTGACAACGTGGGAGGAAGACGAGCAGGTGGTCCTGCAATGGCTGCAAATGAACGACGCTCTCACTGAGTCGACGTATGACAGCGATGATTTGCTGGAATTAATCGCTAATCTTCGACAACGTGCCAGCAACCAGTACATTTACTTTAAGTGGAACAGACTGAAACATCACTTGGAGGAAAAGAAAAGGCGGTTTGGAGATCATGTTCGTTGCATTGTTTTTGTTCAGCAGCGCATCACGTCGTATGTATTGGCAAAGATGATAAATGACCACCATTTCGCCCTAGGACTTTGTGCGGGCTTCGTGTCGTCACGAGGAAGCAAGATCACCCCGAGCATCAAGGTGTCAAAATCCATGGTTGCCGAAAGCATACAAAAATTTCGCGATGGCCAGTTAAACGTCCTCGTCGCTACATCAGTCGTTGAGGAAGGCATAGACATTCCTGAAGCCAATGTTGTGATTCTTTATGATTCCATGAAGGATTCCGTGGAGCTGTGTCAGCGGTTTGGCCGAGCGAGGGCGCATCAGTCGTCTATCGTTATCTTAGACGAACGCAATGACCGCCCGGTAGTGCTTTTAGAAAGCGTCCGCAATATCCAGGACACGCTTGTTAACGAGTTTGATCCTGTTACTATCGGTATTAATGTCGCTGAAGAGCGCCTAAGGCAAAAGGGTCGCGAGCAAGGTGGGTATCGGAGTGTTCTATGCCATGAAAAATGTGTTAAAACGCCTATTCTCGCGCTGAACGAATACAAAGTGAAGACAAAGGCGTACCTAACGGAACAGTGGAGTAATTGCGATTGTCACTTTCGGTGCAATATGGAGTATAAAAGCATCCTTAGGACCTTGAATGCCACTGGTGAGGGTGCAACTAAGCAGGGAGCGAAGATTCTCTGCGCCGACAACCTTCTCCGCGAGCTAAAGCGAGTGACAGCAGGCATGGCACAATCAGGTCTTAACTAAACGAGTAGGATCTGAAGGCTTTGTTAATGCTCAGTGTTTATATGAATGCGTTCGTAGTACGCCGTAGCTCCGCTTCCCATGCTCATCCTATGTGCACTCACACATGTGGCGATGTTCCCCTTGCGTATCTTATGTGAACCCAATGAATCAAACTCTCTGGGCTTCTTCATAGCCCGACATCTCATCTGCTTTAATGTTCTCCAATTGCTTTGTCTTGCTAAGTCCAACCTTTCCCGAAATGTCCCCGCTCAAAAGAGAATCCTGTCGCTCGCCGCTGCTCGTGACGCGTAAGACTGTAATTGCCGACACATGTACATTTTCCTCCAAGGTAGCAGACAAGTCCAACTGCTTGCCTGTGTAATCAATGCTCCAAAAGAGAATCTCTCCATGTTCGTGTCCTGTCACCACAGATATCCCATTCTCCATCCACTCTGGGCAATTTGTTGAGACAGCACAGGTGGGCAGGCTCGCCTTGTGGTTAACTAGTCTTGCAATCAAATTTCCATTAATGTCGAAAATAGTGACCAGCGAACCGACAAGCGTTACCACGTTGCCGTTGCTGTTGTTTATTGAAATGGATATGACCGGATCTTTTGCTTCGCTTATCTCCAGCCTTCGCACGAAAGTGTACGTTCTTAAGTCCCATAAAAGACAAGAGCCTTCCCCGCAACCGCTTGCAATCATTCCAAACTCCGTAGAAATATCAATGCAGGTGATGTGTGATCCTTCATGTCCGCAAAGCGTGCATTTTACGCTTAGCCGGTTATCCGCATATCGCCAAACTTTTAGCGTTGAGTCAAGACCGCCCGTGACGAGCCAATCGCCGTTCAAGGACGCCTTCGCTGCAGTAATTGGAGTTCGATGTAGCGCATCATGAAAGCTGATCGATTTACTTGGTTCATTAGAACGCGCCGACGTAATACATGAATGGATGCTGACGCCGTTATTGATACCACCAAAGCGCACATAGCGCTTCGATGGCAACATTAATGCACACATCCGACCAACACCAACCAACTGCAACTTGTTAATGAGACAAATATCTCCCACTGCTGTCTCAGACTGCCCATAGAGTCCCAGTCTGCACGTATCTGTGGATACACACTCAACCGAAACGCGATTGGGAGCCCCGACGATGCAAAAAGGTGGTGTCAGCGAGGCGAGGAACAGTAGCGTGCCCATGTCCATGACTCTGCCTCTGGACGAGTATCCTGGGATTCTTTGAGGAAAAGGGCGCCGCTCAAGGCGACTTGGTGTTTGGCCAAAATTTTGTATTTGTGCAATAGTAGATGCTTTCTGAACTGGATCCTCCATTGATTCGAGGTCTACTTGTCCTTCATATGTCACATGGACAAAAACGTTCATTGACTTTACAGCCTCGCTGCCTCGTTGCTTATACCCAAAAATTAAATCTGCCCAGTGATGTAAATTGCGGCTGACATACTCGCTCTCAAGTGCTTGCCGATTTATTCGAACAAATAGTTGAGGGTCTCCTTTCGCCCATTTAGGTAGAGAAACATCGTGGACTGTTTTGCCTCGTTGCGTTTCTCCAAAGTCAAAATGATTGGTGTTCGTCAGGAAATCGGGAAGGTAAAAGAACTCAGGGATTAGTTCGCGAACGTCCTGCAGATTGTCTGTACTCGCGCTCTTCCAGCTGCGACCGACATCGTGGAACAGACGATCTGCGAGATCGAAACGTCCACCTTGGAGTGATAAAGCCAACCGAGAGAAAGGTTCGAGACGCATCAGATAATACAACACATAAGCCGCGCATGAGTAGTGAGTACCGTAGTGGAACGGGGGCGGATCGTCGTCAGTAAAGCAGGTTGATGCCAACGCATCATACCGCTCGCGAAATTGTTGGGCGCGTTGTTCACCTATACCTCCCATCGGCTTGGAAAGGTCCCGGTATGTCGCTGGATCGTCTAAGTCAATCTCATCGCTGTCATAGTCAGCGATCACCCAAGGAAAAACAGGATATTGGGTCAGGTCATTAAAGGTCCTTCCAGCAAATGAATTAAGATGCATGATGAATTCAAAATTTGTCATCTTCCGATTCACCCACTGCGATACAACTTTGGCTTTTAAGTTATTCATGAATTTTGTGTAGCTTATGAAGTTGCCGTAACTCGAACTGAAGATGCTCTTTGGAAGCTTGGATTGGAGGACTTTAGTGAGAACCTCTTCTCGTTCGTCATTATTGCTAAAGGCGACAAGTGTGCTTTTGCGATGGACATCGTGGAATTCAAGGGCTGTGTGTTGCAGCTGATAGCGTCGCCGATATACGGAATATAGCTCGGAAAATGAAATTCTTTGACTTCGATGTTGGTAAAGTACGTCGTGTGGAGATTGCGCAGAGCTGCTTTTTAAGCGGTGGCCTTGCTTTGTGTTTTTGGAGAGCATTCGTTCCTCGTTCAAAGCTGCGATTTCAACTAATGACTTTTCTTCGCTCACTTTGAAGTTCTTTGGGCGCAAATTGATGTTAAAACTAGACTGCTCGCGATCTACTCGAGTGATCTTTCCATCCATACCGAAGCCGCCAACCTGCTCGAATCCGTCAATAATGTAGAGAGCATCTTGACACCAGAGGAGAAGGGCTTTTGTAACTTCAAGGCCCGTGCAGCGCCTGACGTTGTACGATTTCTCAGGCCAGTCTCCAGGCTGCAAAAGACCAGTTATCAATCCATAACTCGACGAATCTTCATGATCATTGTCGGCCTTATCAGTTGAATGGTTAACCGCTACGTCCTCTGCTGTAATGACGGTATCTCTCGCTTCTTCTTGAATCGCCTGAGCGAAATTCAGAGCATTTGCGTCGACGGCCGCACTCACAACGCCATCATAATCCAGCTCCTCTTCTTCAATGCTTAATGCTCGCTTTATGTTAAGATCTTTTAACAGCTCGGCTGTAGCCTCAGTCTCAGCGTTTACAAAGAAAGTGGGATCTAACGCATCAGTAACAGACCCCTGGACATTAGTGCATTGTTCGCTGCCATCCAAGTTGTAGATCCCATGAAACTCGTAATTGGGAAGTAATCGTCTTCGCTGCTGCTCGCTGCCCTCTGACAAATCCAATTTCCAACGGTTAACATTCTCAACCTCCAAACTGACATTTAAATGACTCACTGGCTTCCCGTTTCTCGCCTTCAAGGAAGCCAACCAAGCACTAGAACTCATTGCCGCCGTCTTGTTTTGTGGCCCACCTTCCCAAATGGATCCGGAACCCTTTAGTTGGCGAAGAAGAGTTTTCCACTTCGTTGCGCCGTAAGCCAGATCGTCAAAGCCTTGCCTCTTCCACCTGGCATGACTGTCTGTTGTCCGCTCAGCAGATCGACGAGCCAGCTCGCCCCGTTCAATTCCTCCAAGTATCGAATTGTCAGAAGTATGTGTGGTGAGCTTTAAGAGCATAAGCTTTTGTTTGTTTTCGATCGCTTCGTCATGAGGGGTGGCTATTTTCGAGAACTCGGGAAACATTCGAGCGACTCTTTCGTCGACGGCCTTAAACACAAGATCAACCTGAGACTGGTTGCGTTCAAACCACTCAAAAAACGATGAGTACTTTTTCTTAACTGACGACGCAGTAGCGCCGGATTTATTTGAGACGGAAGCTGCTTCGTGCGCTGTAAGCAATGCTCGAAAACCTCCTCTGTTTACCACATCAATTGTTTCAACTTGGTTCCCAGTTTTGATCTCTGCGACGAGAAGCTCCGACATCACGGACAATCGATGTTGCAAAAGAGCGACAAGAATTGAGACGGCTGGTCCCCTTATGTCCTCTCGAGCATTATTTAAAGATCGTTGCAAGACAATAATGAGCGGCGCAACAAAAACAACTTGCGAGTTGGTGTTGTCACTGATGTCCGGATAAGAAGCGCTTTGATCCAGCGTACATCGTACAAAGCTGGCAGACAACCAAGTCGGAAAAAGGCGAGATTGATGTGGTGGTCTTGCAACAGTGCTGGTGGATGGGACACGCCTTCTAGCCTTCCGCTCTCGAGGTTGGACAAGTAGCAAAGCATCAATGTTCGCTTCGATAAGAGCAAGTACAACAGCTTGAAAGTCTTCATCGCCCGGATCATGATAGCTCATTGGCAGGGTCATCTTTAGGGCCGCAACACACATTAGTCCGGCTATATGCGCAGCATCAGTAGTGAGAAGCGTGTGCTCAGCGTTATCCAGCGAGGCACTAGCCTGGACCCCAGAATCTATTAATGTCTCAAGAATCGACAAAGCAATTTTCACTGATTCCAGAGAAGCTTCCGCTGTAAAGTAAGCATTCGTTTGCTGGTTAAGTAAAACTGAACACAGACCCACGCAGTTCCCCATGAAGACAGCGTCGCCGTACTCCAACACTTCTTGGATAACAGATTGACACTGCTCAATGAGTATCAAATGCAATGCTTCAACCTGCTGAGCAGATGCATGTATCGGAAAAGATTGAAACATGGTATGTAATACAAGCGCTGCTGATGGTGCTGAAACCATAGCATCTAGAATAACCATGCGAAGTAGTCGCACCATGCCAAGGCTACCATCGTCGACCTCATTGGCGGTTCCCACAAATCTTTCTGTTGGGGGTATGTCCTTGGGAGTCGCGGAAAGCATAACGCGCCGTCGAGGTCGAGTCGACATCCGCTCGTTGTATATCAAGCATAAAGCTTGCGACAAAGGTTCCAAAAAATTGCGAGTGGTGCAAAATTGCTGGAAGGCCGGGGAGACTTCGTGTCTGTGTGCAATTAAATAGATGACGGCAGCGTTCGTTTCTCGAGCAGTTGCACAGGCTACAGCATTATTGGACATGTATTTTATGTTTCTTCCAATGCATTCCGCTAAAAGACCAAAAATCTCACTAGACGGATCATCCGACACTTGCTCCGTTCTGTATTCACTCGATTCACTGTCGAAAACTTCGCAAAGCTGCTCAGGATCAAGACGAGCAAAGAATGGAAGGTGAAGGATGGGGACATTTAGAAGCTCGCTCAGTAACGTCAGCGTGATGCCAGGGCAAGTGGCGAACTTTGGGACACTTAGAACAAATGGTGAAAACCCACCAGCAGTCCAGAAGATCGATTCAAAAGCTGAGGAACCTTGTAACATTAATATCATCAACCGCAGTGTCGCTGATGCCGTAGCTTCTTCATGGCAACCTTCAAGCACTGTTGCGAACCAGACTGGCGTAAGAAAGCCCGAAAATGCGGAGAGGAAAGCTTGAGCTTGCTGGTGCTTAGGGTGTGTTTGATTTGTCGCTGACTTGCCGCGCGTTATAAGTGTTGACAAGTAAGGTTGGTTCGGACTCGCTACACCACCAGAGTGGTATCGCACAGGGTTCTGAGGAACGCTCTTCTCGCCGGAATGCTTCGGTTGCGGCGCTGGCGGCGCGTTAGCAACAATTTCGTTAACTCCATCAACTATGAGCTCTTCCAGCAATCGCACTAAATATAAACGTGCCGTGGGACCAGGACGCATCCGTTCTTCCGCTGTTATTGATCCGCTTATATCTACGACACCCTGTTTAAGGGCAATATCATGCACTTTCGTCGATGAGCCAGAGATTGCCAGCGTAAAAATAATGCCATCTGCTACCGCTTCGAGATCACCGGGCGTCAACATGAATGTAAGAACTCTCCGTAACAATTTCTTGCAATCAAGTAGAAAACTGTTTCCAGGGTCACCGCCCACAGTAACGTCCGAAACTAGCGGTGATTCTGAGTACCACCCTTGCTTCACTTGTTTTATCCCCTCAATATCACCAGCGCTCGCGCACCGTTGGAGTGCAACTTCAGAAGCGCTGTACAGCTCTGCGCCTTCGATCATGAGATGCAGTGCCCAACGTATGATCCCGACTAAGTGTAGCCGGCGAGCATTGAAAGATTTGTGCAAGGCTTTCTGACTAACAAGAACATTTAATGCAGATAGTAGTCGGAGCGGTATGCTAGGACCGCATCTTTGAAGGTCCCAAACCTGATGGTTTAGCAAAAGGTGCTTCATCGCATCGACATCTGACAGCACCCATGACGTCTCAGCGTCATCGTCAAACTGCACATCCACCGACAAGGGAGCGACCGTGTCAAAATCGAGCGAGGGCGCGAATCCTGTAACGGCAAAAGCAAGACATTCGTCAAGACAACTTATGTCCGCAAGGCCTCTTTCTTTTATTAGTACAGCCAGGATACGGTAGCCACCCCCAATTTGCATTGACTCCAGGTTGGGCGGATGCCTGTTTGTGCCTTGTCGGATTAATCGCAATGCATACGCGAGGGACCGAGGCGATGATGCAGCATCCACCAAAGGAGTAAGCAAGTCCGGGCCACCAGCTTGGAAGAGGCAGTCTGAAAACCCAACGCTTGTCACTAAACTATCCTTGCCGTATACAATCGCATCGGTCGCAACATTGTCATTGGAGAAATTCAGACGAGCCAAATTCACAAGCCTTTCGAAATGCAGAGTTCTTTTGCTTGGAAGAACATCATTACGCAACCTGCTGTTGGCCGCAAGCGCTTGATAGGCGAATACAACGCAGTCTGGAGGGATTACGCAAAGCAAACCCACTGCTGATAAATCATCTCTATCCGACTCTTGCGGCCCAGTCGTGCTCAACCCTGCGCCCTCAAGTTTTTGGATGTTGCGTCGTTTAAGCGCACTGGCTATACTCCCTGGTTCGCCGGTCTCAGCGAGCAGGGAAAACGTTAAAGTGCCGGTGGCAGCCAATGACATTCTTTGCGGTCGATCCCCCCATAAAATACTGGGAAAGTTAGGACCGCACGCATGTACTGCCGCTGCATCGAGATCGAGCAAGACCATCGATAAAAGTATACATGGTCCAAGCTCCCATGGCGAAATTCGTCCACGAACTATTCCAGAGGCAGCTAAAGTAGGATTAGGTGCACCGATGATGACAGAAGCATTGAGTGGCAAGGTTACAGAATCAATCCGCACTTCTGCTTCCAACGCTCGTCCGTTAATGAATAAAGAGAAGCTGGATTTTCGCGACATCATTGTCCGCTTTGACGGCAAATAAGTAAGGAGCACATGGTGCCAAACGTCTGTCGTCAGTGGAGACACAGGAAAACAGGTAGGTTCGCCCCTGTATGATGCCGATGACACCACGGTGAATCGTTTATTTGACAAATCATACCAGACGGATAAATAAGACCGTTCTTGGTTAGCAGATAAGGGGTTCGTGGGTGCACAAACGTCAAAAATGTAGAGATTGCCTGTGCCATCAAACTCGTCGGATGAGCGCAGTCGAAGCCATGTGGAAAACGAAAACCCAGATCCGAGGAGCGGGGCCCACACCTTGTCAGTAGTGTCCTCAGTAGGCGATGCTGATTGCTGCAGTGCCTTAGCGTCTAGAGATGTGATTTCAACAAAAGCCAGTCGAGACTCCTGTGCAACACGACGTAGCCTGTCGTCTACATCGACATCATGCAAGAGGACACCGATGCTGTTAATCGAATCGCCTCCCACCCGAACAAGCGGAAACGCATTCGAAAATTCAGCAATTTCAGAAGCAAAACGCAATCTCTCGCAAAAAGCGTCATCTTGAAGACGATCGATTGTCGGTAGAGGAGATGACGCTATCCCATTCGTACACATACTTTTTCCCACCGAGGAGCTTATTACGGGCAGTATAATGCGGTCTTCAGACTGTTGATTCATCAAAAGAGGCCCAAGCACGGAACGAAGAAGACCAACAAAGTCTCTGTATGACATATTGAAGGAGGCGAGTCGACGTAGAAAAGATAGCAGGAGCGGCTGGAGTGATTGGCCAGTAAACAACAGAGGAGCAAACTCATCCGGACTGGTCAAACTACATGCGAGCCCGCATGTTGCCAACGAGCGCAAATTCGAGCTAGTGGCTTCATCGCCACATGCGCGTAGTATCGGTTCCAGTGTTTGAAGCGCCTCTGCACTTTTATTATCAGCTTCCGACAAAAAGAGAGTCATACGAAGGAGCAAGCGAATAGCGTCTGGGTTTCTGATCGATGCTGGCTCATCGACAGCGTCAACTTTCAGCTCAGCATCAATATGTCGCAAGCAAAGATCCATGACTTTTGAGGACGATTCTGTTTCCATAACAGCAGTTCCAAAAATTGCGGCAGCTAGGTCCGAATAAAAGCTGCATTGTCGTACAAAGCTTCGATTTAGTGCCCCAGGTGACGCGAAGGAAGACTGTGACGAAACTGGATCCACAAATATATTGCAAGGCAGAATCACAGGACATGCATCAATCGATGATGCACCATCTTTATTCTTCATCCCAAATGCTGCATCCAGTGTACCGAAGACAGCTTTTAAACACTTCAGAACTTCTTTTTGGTGATAATCAGATTGCATCGCCATACCCTCCATACATAATACGACCGACAAAATTGTTTCAAAGCCCTCACACGTACGGAACGCCTCTCGAGCCGACTGTGTCGACTCTAAACTTGAACGCACAATCAAAAGAACCACAGTTAGTCGCTCCAAAGCAATGTTTTGGCCATCCGTGTCAAATTTTGAGGATGCCAGCGGCTCTCCAAGTTCACGTAGAAGAGTAAACACAAACCGAAGTTCACGCTCATGCATGTCAAGAGATACAGAGGAGGACATAAAAACTTCGTAAGCACTCGCAATGGAGCCCACCGCGTCGTTACCTAGTTCATTTATTGCATACCGCAGCAGCCTGTGTATTGTCAACGCGCCCAATTCCCTTGCGGCGACAGCTTGCTGCGACACCAAAAGTCTTACAAGGTTGCTTACAATACTGAACATAGAGTCAAATTCGGTTTTAGAAAGAGGCATTCCATTGCTGCCATGCGTTAAAGTATGCGCTTCCAGCAGTTCAACAAATTTAGGCAAGTTGATGACGAGAAAGCTTTCAGTCATGAGCGGCGCAACGCGCTGATCGAATTGCAAAAGCTTTTCCAAAGTATTGCCCATCAGAGTCAAATCTTGCAGTAACATGACCTCATTAGTAGAGTTAATTGTCGTCGACAACGATTTCTTGCTCAAAAGAGCCTGACACAGAGCGAAAAACACTTCAACGTACGCAGTCAGTGGTGTCGTCTCGTTTTTAATTTCAATCGCTGTCAGAACAAACTCAAGTGTCTTTAATATCGACATCTTCGTTTCTTCATTCGCGACACACGGTAGCGCCAGTACAGAGTACGATAGGACATGTTGTCGACCCTCTAAAATTTCGTAGTTCCGAGGGTGATCCGAAAATATCTGGAGTATTGCACTTAAAAGTGCGGACATTGCGTCGTACGCGTACTCGTCCTGTCCGACAATAATTTCCGACGCTGCCGATCGCATATTCATCGCAACTTCAATCGATATAGCGGCCAGGTCCGATAAAGGTTCCATGTCAGCGATTGGATACGGCAACGTATCATTTTGCCTCCGCTTACATTCACGGAGCAATGGATTTGACCCAACAAGAAGTTCCTCTAGAATCTCAAATATTTGCGTATTGCTGGCAACCTTTTCAGCATTGTCAATCGTTGCTCCACCGGGACAGCATGCCAAGGCAGGAAGCAACTCGACGAGCTTTGCACCATGCGGGTTTGTTCCATGCTTGATCGCAAACCGAAGCACATCATAGCCACCAGCTTCCTCGAAATCATTGACAAGATCCACCGTCAAGAACCGACATGATGCCACGAGCAGTTTCACAATCGTCTCCAACGCAATGTACCAAAGGCCATGTTTCTCCGCGTCAGCCCCAGTGAGTCCTTTGGATGCAGCAGATGCAATAGCCGCTGGCCCTTCAATTTCCGTCGGAGCAATGCCACACAGTTCCTTGACATCATCCGTCATGTGCATGATCATTCTTCGATCATGAATGAACCACACCAACTGTCGCGACAAGCATCCATCCGCCACGGCAATAATCACTTCGGACGCAGCCTTGGCAACGTGCACGCCCGACTCTGGATACGACGCCCCCGACAGTGCCAACAGTCCAAACAGATGCGGCCGCAGTTGCTCACCAACCGTCACGTTGACGCAAAGGCAACATAGCAGTTTCGAGACTTTGGTGGTTGCTGTCACGGCAATGGGAGTGATGATTGTAGTTGTTTGTGACGTTGCAGCTTGCTCGGAGGCGTGCTGCAGCTCCACGACGCGCAGCAGGCGCATGCAATGCACCAAGTTTGGCGGCAGTTCATTCTCCACGCAGCGAGCGACGAAATGTTCGTAAGTTGAATGTTTCAAGAGAATGTCAATGTCAGATGCAGGAAGATTGTCCGGATTATCATCATCATCTTCTGTCGTCGTTGCACATGTTGCTCCCAAAAGTGTCAACAGTTCCGCCTTCCAAGCAATCGAATTTCCTTCCTTACTCTTTGCCGCCAAAACAATCTTTTGGACGCCGTCACCAAGGTTACGCGCCGCCGTTCCTACTTCCTTGTCTAGTCGATTCTTGTCACGCAAGGAAAGGAAATTGTTGCTCGTGCCGTGCCTCTGGCTGGAGTTACTGTTGCTGCCAGCGCTGTACAAAAAGTGGTTGGTGTGAATGTAAGTCGATTGATTCATGCACATGTACTAGAATAGGCATTCAGCCACAATTATATCTTTACTTACTGGCCATCTCCCCACGCACGAAACGTGTCTGTATCCGAAACCTCTCGAGGAGTGCTTGCATCATCCTTTTCGGCCGTCGCCGAAGCATTATTCTTGTTCCCAAAGAGTCTCCACATTTCTTGTACATTGACAGTGAAGAATATAGATATCACTTATACAATTATTAACCAGTAATTGCAAATGTCTCGGTTTTGTCAAGCTCGAACGAAAGAGCAGGCTTGATGTGAAACAGAAAATCATCGGCCGGTTCACCATCATGGTGAATCACCCCGACGCGCGCGAGAAAGCAGACCCAGCACCTAATGAGAAACGCTGCGACGTTCGCCCCATGGAAGCAGCATTGGATCGGAGGCAGCAAAAGACGGCACTTGTTACAAGCAGAGCCTCTTGTGTGATTTATTATTGAAAGCATTTACGCTCTCGCCAACTTGCTCATCCATTACGAGACTGTGTAACATCATGACGACTAGCGTTTCAGAACTGCAGCAGGAGATCAAGCGAGCGCTCGCTGGCGCTGGTCTCTCCAAAATCCGCCCTGAAATCATGAGCCAGTGTACGTTGTATGAATGAATGAAAACATTGAATCGTTTACATGCGTTAACTCAATCATTATTTTGTTTCTACATTAGGCGTCGCTTTGGCAAGTGCCATTGCTGTTACTCCGGAGCGAATGGCTGAATGTTGGGAAGCCTTTAGCATGAACCGAAACGTCAAGGAGCTCAACGAAAGTTCCTTCAAATCCTATCGCGAGCAGCTCATCAAGGACTGCGATGACACCGTGTTACGCAAGGTGACGGACGTTGGAGCTGTCATGGCACGTCCGTCACTAAAGAACAAGGCTGATTCGCTTCCAGCCGTCACTCCTCCGGCCAAGCGCCTCCACCAGCGCAGCAGCACTAATAATGAAAGCAACAAGACGAATAGCAACCAGCAGCTTCCATCATCATTCTCTGCAGAAAAAAACCGTCGCATTTCTCTCAGCCCTGGACGTCCGCTTCCATCCGCAAGCGTTACGCCAAGTAACAGCAGCTACTCGTACGCCCAGCGCCAAGGCTCGGGCGACATTGTCTTTTCCTATCAGCCCGAGTCGTTGGCGAGCAATGGACTGGTCATGAATACAACAACGGATCGTCGCACGACCCCAAAGTGTTTGGTGCAGTACCAACATTTTGAGACCAATGTTCAAAAGCCGTTTCGTCACTTTTTCACGTCCATGGACGACCGCGCCAAGGCCTTGGACCAGCACTTGGTCCATTTGGGAATGGAAATATGCGAGCGATTTGGCTTGGGGCAGGAGAGTGTAGACGAGTCGAATGAAGAGACGTCGACTGCCATTGCTGGTTTGGAGGCGGTTGGTATTCCGCGTCAAGTCAAGGTGACAAACATTGGACGAATTTGTAACGCGGTAAGTGGACCAGTTTGACGTTGGACTTTTGTCACGAAAGATGTTAGCTCAAAGATTGCTGAATACCTTTTCCAATGGTAGGCTCACGAGGGAAAGCTCAATGAGACCTCCATCCTTTTGGAAGGATCTCGCGATGCATCTGGTGGTTCTAGAATTGAACTAGATCTTTCATTGCTGAAGGAGCGCCAGGAAAGTTACTCTCTCTTTCCTGGTCAGATTGTTGCCGTGGAAGGCATGAATACGTCGGGTCGTAAAATGGTGGCAGAACGCATTTGTGAAGGTGCTGCGCATGAGCCACTCAAGTCGTCGGTCAAGGAGTTGATGCGATTTCATCATGACGATGCGTATCAAGGTGGCGCTCCGCTAACTATTGTAGCTGCTTGCGGGCCTTTCACCACCGCTGACAATCTTGATTTTGCTCCGTTGCAAGATTTGATGAGCAATGTTGTGCGAGAGCGTCCGGATGTCGTCATTCTAACTGGTCCATTCGTCGATCTTGATAATGAACTCATACGATCGGGCCAGACGACATTGCAGTTTCAAGACGGGGAAGAAATTCTTGTGCCTTATGAGACATTTTTTGCCGTCAAGGTAGCAGGCATATTGGAGGAGATTTTTGAAAGCGAAGTTGACCTGCAGACTCAGTTTGTTCTTGTTCCCAGCCTCGAAGATGCGACGACTGACTGGGTATATCCTCAAGCACCCTTCGCAGACCGCGTCAAGGGAGGTAAACTTTTGAAAATGTCTGGAGCTGAAGACATTGACGTTGGGTCATTAGGATTACACAGAATTGATTCGGCTGGTAATGGTGCTGCCAAAGGAAGCAGTCGAGTGCATTGTGTGTCAAATCCGTGCACCCTCCAAATTAATGAGGTTGTCATTGGCGTGACATCAACCGATGTCTTATTCCACTTGAGCAAAGAAGAAACGGGTAACGTTGGAGGAAAACTGCGATTGCCTCGGATTGCGCAGCACATGCTCCAGCAACGCAGCTACTATCCTCTCTTTCCTGGCTCTGAATTCGCCAATAACTTGGATCTGAAGCACATGGTGCAATGGTCTATGCCTTGTCAGCCAGATTTGCTGATCGTTCCATCGAGGCTCAACAAGCTTGCGGAACCTATCCTCGGAAGCACACTTGTTGTCAATCCTGGCCGCATTACGGTCGGCAGCGCCGGTGGAGCCTATGCAATTATGCAGATTCAGCCAATGAAGCGAGAGACCTTGGAAGAAGCTGGGAGTGACAATGTCGAGTTGGCTCACAACGCTACTCAGCGCACTGTAGTTGAGATCAGGAAAATTTAAAGTAACTACAAAGTCATGGCCATAATACTAATTATAGCAGAAACTTATGTCAATAATAGATACATACACCTATACGATTATCGTTCAGTAGCTTTCAATTCATCCAGAAAACTAGTACTATTGTGAACTGTACTTCCCGCCAAAATGACCTTGATGCGTCCCTTCATCGTTGCATTCCACTCGGCCACCTTGGTCGCTTCCTCATACGTGACACCTCCCACCATGAAGACTATCACGTCCTGCGGAACGACATTGGTCAAGTCAAGAGGTTGCTGCTGCTGTTGCTGTAGGTTCTGACTAACACCAGCTGTATTTCCGACCAGCGGATGAGTCTTGGCCGTCAGCTTGCCCTTGGCAATGGCTTGCAGCGTATCCATCAGCACCGGTACATGCTGTGTGTATACATTATCTACTCCCTGAACACTTGTCATGAGACTCTTCATCTTGCTCATAATCACATGTTGCTGATCTCCATACAGACCAGGTCCTCGCGACTGCGCGCCCGCGTATCGCAGCAGCGTGGGAAGCAACTGCACCAAGTCGGACGGCACCTTGGCCTTGCTCATGGACGACTGCACCATGTGCATGTTACCCGATTGCTCGTAGCGCAACGCAAACAAGAGACTCAACCGTAGCTTGTCGGGTAGCTTGATTTGTGGACTCGCCAGCTTTTCCAACAATTCTCGCCAGTGCGATTGGTAGTCATCGGAACACGCCAGCTCCTGCTCCAGCTGCGAAACGTCCATGAGACTGCAAACCTGCACAAGTCTGGCAAGTTCTCCCATTATGGCCACATGCTTGCTCACAACGTGTGACTGTGACTTGAGTTCCGGAAAGCGATCCATAAAGGCCTGCATGTCGGCGAGCGTTGTCAAATTATTGACTCCACTGGACGTTTGCTGCTGATACTCTTGCAAGAGTCGTTGAATCTCCTCGCCAAGTTCTCCAAAATTCTTGTGGCGATTGTTGGCAAAGAATGCATCTTGTGAAGCATTTAATACAACCTCCTCTAAATCTGGTGGAATGTTTGGAGCTCCCTTGAGAACGACGCGATGGTTGTTGAGTCCGAGTAGCTCGTGAACCATTGCCTGATAGGTCCATTGACTCAGTAGCGGCGTCACTGGGTCATCGCGACGATCGAGTATCAGCAACAACATATTATTGCTATTACCATGAGTTCGACTACCAGTATTCATGGACCGCGTATGAAACAAGTCATCATCGGCCGTTTGCATAATTTCCCAAAGGTCCTTGGCTATTTCCTCCGCGCAGGCCGACTGTTTCGCGAATCGAATGGAAATAGACTGCTGTTTCTTCCGCAAGGCCAGTATCATGGACTGCAGTCCCTGCAAATGCAAGTCATACTCGGAAGCATATTTGGGCGCCCAGCTAGTGCCGGCGGCCACGGTCATGGCCATGCTGCTGCGGCAGTGCAGCGTGAGCAAGTCGGGGGCGAGTGGCACAAAGTCGGCGTAGAATTCTTGAATTTGGGTGATTCGCTCGTGCACATCTTGCTCGGCTAACTTCCGCAGCAATGGTTTGGTGATGATAGTTGAAAGGAACACGTGGTATTCCGAGTAGCGAGGCTGGGCGAGTTCGCGATATAAATGTGGTAGCGAGGTTGGTCGACAAAAGACAATTGCCTTTAAATGACTATTGTTGCCGCTACTCGAATGACTTGTCGTTGTATTATCCATGCGCTCGACTAGATAGACGTGCTGATTGAGAATATCCGTTTGACTGTAGACGGCGGAAACAACCTGGGTCGTCATGGCGTCCAACAGCAGCACCTTCATGGTGGTTCCTGCACATTTCCCATCGGCATGGACTATGCGATCAAGATACGTCTTGATGGCTGCGACACCGTCGAAGGGTGTCTCGCGATGAGACATGTTGCGTTTACCGGTAGTCAAGATAGCTGTTCAAGGAGTGAAAAAGCCTGGCAGCGGCGCTGCTACTTTTTACTTTTCGTCATGGTCGAACGCACCGCGTCGTTAGTCTCGCTACGACAATTTTATATCTGTCATACCGTGACTCAATGAACGCACACAGGATCTCGAAGCGATCCAGCTACGCGTTCGCCAATGTCAATGCCTGCGATGCTGCGATGCAGGAAGATTTTTAACTTGCTAAGTCAAAGCCAATGAACTCTGCAAATGGATATATTCATGTCAAGGATTTAAATTCCGGTAGAGTTTAGACCGCTGGAACTGGCGGTAAACGTGGAAGACAGTACAAATTCATAGTAATAAGCCAATGAAACACCTGTTAACTAAGCTAATATTACAATAGCACAATGCCCACTTTGTTGGGAGCCATTTCCGGGCACGACCAGTTGTAAATGTAGTACTGCAAGTTTCCGTCACCAACGCCAAACTTTAGTTGCTCCAAAAACTTGGCATTGTCCATGAGGTCGAGCGCATTGAACACATCCGCGTCGCACTCATTCTTGGCCAGTATCAAGGCATCCTTCATCAAATCCGCCAACGGCACTGAGGTGGCAACGTTGTAGAACGAGTACGCCGCACGAAGCGTATCGTCGTGGTTTAGAATCGTGCTCGGCAAGTGGTAAAACGATATAAAATCCGTAATCTTACCATCTGTTTCAACAACGTAGCTGTTGATGACGCCCTCTCGCGGCAACATCCAGTGCGCAATTTCCTCGCGCGAAAACAGCAGCTTGAGCGAAAACTTGGTCAAGTAGTCATTGAGCAACGCGTGCACACCATCCACGTCACGTTCCTCCATGGCCCTTAGATTGCTCGTCGCACACTCGAGCGGCAATTTATAGAGTTTCTGCAACCTTGCCAGCGTCATGCGATGCCCCAGTCGACTGAATCCAATCGACACTAGTTTCTTTGGATTCAAGCTCCGGTGGTGGTAGCGCGCACTCGACACGGGCGACGGCAGTTTCACGCCCGCCGTGTAAATGGCCTGAAACATGCTTCGCAAGTTGACGCGGCGCGTCAGTTCCTTGATGAGCACGGGCGCCAGTCGCTTGCTGCGGAGTTTCTTGTGGACGCACAAAAAATTCACCTCCACCACTTGCACCGGATCTTGCTCGTAGGCTTGCAGTTTGGCCGGAATGCCGCTAATGAACGCGACCAGTTTCTGCGTCTTTGTCGATCTCACGCCAAACAGTAACTCGTGGTGGTAGTGCGGCGGCGTGAGCGCCCAGAGCAAAAACTCGGGACTGTAGTCGAAGCGAAAGAGGGCGTCGTCATCCTCCACGTAATTGTTGGACAGAAGCGTGTATAGTTCGTGGCGTTGGTCGGAGTCGTTGACGTTGACACTGGACCATTCGAAACCGGATGGCATCTTGTAGGGGTCTTGTCGGACTTCTGCAACGGGTTTGTTGGGTTGAATAGGGCCTTCCGCGAGCTCGCTGCGCTCGCCGTCGTGAGGCATTGGCTGTAGATAGTGGAAAGAGAAAAGAATTAAATAAACGATTTTGAGCAAGCGTTCCTCATAACAACATATTGATTGCAACAGCCCCACTTTCACATTGTGCATACCTGCGTGTCCCAAAAGGCATGCGACGTTGGCTCATTCTTTGCCTCAACTGAGTTCTGCTGCGGCGTGGTTCGTTGCAGATTCTGCTTCTTCATCATGTCGATAATGGCCGCTTCCGTTGGTGACAGTTTCTTCTCGTCATTGTTGTTGTTACTGCCAGATGACATGATAATGATACTGCGCCGCAATTATAATGAGTCAAGAAATTAAAAAGTGAAGGAGTGAATGGCAAGCGTCGCATTCAAATAATGGCCTCTGCCATGGTCCATCGAGCGGTGGTGGAGAAGTCCAATGTCGTACCGTTACTCAATTCCATTGGTTGGACATGCAAGGCATGTCTCGCAAGGATTCCGAAAACAGCACCTCATTGCAAACAACTTCTACCAGCAATTGTCACTCTTCAAAAGCAAAGTAAGAACCGTCAATATTCTCTTTCAGACTCATGCTTGGATGCACAAATAGTCATTATTGTAACCCGTTAGCAGCGCACGAGAGGAAAACATGAAATCCAATAAGCAGCAGCAACACCGAGGCGACGAGCAGCCGCAGCAACCCGACGCTGCACCACCTTCTTCCACCAAGCATCACCATCGCTCGCCGCAGCAAAAATCATCCTGGACGCCATCGTTGAAAAAGGTATTGCTGCGTGGGCACGAGCGCTGCCAATCGTCCGGTAGCGCCACCAACACTACCGCTGGACTGAGCGTTTCGCCGGCGTCCTCGATTGTTTCGGCGCATGCAGCGACAGGCTTGCGACAATCATCGCTTTCAGGAAGTCTTGCAGCGTCACCGCAACATGGTCATTATACTAACTCGTCCAGTCAGCAGCACCAGCAATCATATTCACTCGGCAAGCTTGCCGAGCATGACAACGACGACCATGTTCCGCCGCCACCCATTGACGCGACGCCACCCTCACCCAAGACACCGCCCAAGCTGTGGGAGCGACAGTATCGCAACTTTTTGCAGTCGTCGAAACCACCAAAACGAAGTGTGCAGCGCAGCGCGAGTCGCGACGAACTGGACGAGTCGTCGTCAATGAATAATGGAGTTACAAGTGGTGCTCGCTCACTGCTGTTGCAGCAGCAGCACCGCTCCTCCTCGTTCCATCATCATCATGACACACCTCCCGTCGAGGAAGCGTCCGTCCGCGGCGGACAGTTCTTCGCCAGCGTCTTTAAGTCGCATTCGCATCATAAACGAACCTCCAAAAGCAAGAGCCACAACGAGCTGGATGGCACCATGCGGCGGGGGTCGGAGAAGGGCTTGGCGCAAATGCAATTGCAGCAGCCGCCGCCACTGGCATTGTCCATGCAGCATCATCATCATGTTTCAAATGTTGATGAAGACAAGGCTAATTATTCCAACTTGTCAGCGTCATCACTGCCCAACTTTCAAATGATTGCCAATAGGCAACAACAGCTATTGCTGCCACGGCGGCAACAAAGCGCGGGATCGGCGACGACTGCTGGAGCAAGCTTGCTACTAAACACGTTGCACTCGCCCAGCGAGGCGACGTTGGCTTTAAATAGTTTCAATGCCAGGGACGAAACATCTACCAACAATAACAACGACGCCACGGCGGCATCCGCCATGAAGCGAGCATTCACCGAGTTTCACAACGTCACTGGGCGAGACGCGGCGTCGGCCTTTTTGGGCGACGACCCCAGTCACCGCGACGGAATGCGAGGCGGATCGTTCGTTGTCAACAACAGCAATCATCATGGCAACGTGAGTCACCTGCAGTCAGCCTTGGCGTCAACGTGCCTTTCGTCGTCCCATGGACGAGTCATACTGCCGCCAAAATCCTTGAACGCAATATATGGTCCGCGATCAGTTCCACTGGCAACGGACGGCTGCGGCAGCAACGTTGCTGGTACCAGTGTGGACTACGCCACGCAGCAACAGCAGCAACAACGAATATACTCTGGCAATCATACGTTGCGGAGAATCCTCAAGCCACTGGTTCCAGTCGAATCGTGGCAGTCGGGTCGACGCTACGTGATTGCGCCATCCGTGTGGGCGGCTTGCCCCATGGGAGTCATGGCGGCGTTGACGCGCAATTCGGTCGTACGTTCCGCCCGAGACGTTACGAGCGCTCCGTTTGGCACGATACTGCTGGGGCAGTGTTTGCTCCGGAGCATGAGCACTGACGGTGCCGCGAAAAACGTGTTACTGGATGATGAGCCATGGACGCCAGCACTGCTCGTGTTGCGGCAAAATTACCTGCTCGAGTATGGCACGAGCGATCCTCTGGGCGGAATGCCTCGCGGGTATGCTCATTTGCAGCACGCAACTTGTTGTGACAATACTGACACTGGGGATACAGAGACAAGAAGGATATTGGAACTAGATTTTTATGGCAGCCCCTGCGCAAAGTCAGATCGTCGCCGTCTACTTATCCGGCCCGGCGAGCCAGCCGACTTCCAGCACTGGATTCAATGTTTAAATGCTGCGGGATCGCTGCAAGTATCAGACTTGTATGAATATGATGCAGACAACCCACTGGGTACTGGCAGCTACGCATCTGTCTTCGCTGCGCGGAGGAAGTGCTCCGGATCATCTGAGGCATGTGCGGTGAAGGTGTTTGACAAAACCCTGTTTTGGCGCTGTGTCATCAAAGGGCGAGAACGAGCGGATACAATCGTCCGCGAAGTTTCCGTTCAAGCGACCCTTACGGCTAGATGCAGCGATGTGCAATCCTTTTTGAGGATACGTGGGGTTTTTGAAACTACGGATCATGTGGTGATTGAGTCGGAGCTTTTGGACGGGATGGACTTATTTCGTTATATTTCCTCACGGCCTCGCTTGTCGGAAACAGAAGCAGCTTTCGTCATCTACAATATCTTAATCTGTCTTCAAGCCATGAATCGCATCGGTTTATCTCATCGCGATATAAAGCCGGCCAACATCCTTGTCTGTCATGAAGAAAATCGGCCACTGACTGTCAAGGTGGCTGACTTTGGCCTGGCAACGTTCGTCGGCGTCGATGGGAAAGTAAGCGGACGTTGTGGTACGCCTGGCTTTGCAGCACCGGTAAGCGACTACAATAAGCGGATATATCAACAAAGGAGAAGTTAACGCGCGCTGACATTTCTTACTACAACAGGAAATCTTTAATACCGGTGTTCACGGTACCTACACCAAGAAGGTCGATGTGTTCAGCGCTGGTGTGACTCTGTATGTAATGCTTTGCGGTTATGAACCATTTTACGGAGAAACGGATAGCGAACTTATACGGGCGAATAGGGAGGCGCATATCGAGTTTCCTCCGGAAGAGTGGAAGTGCATTTCTTCACCGGCGCGCGAGCTTGTGATCAAAATGATGCACGCCGACCCAAGCAAGCGAATGTCAATCGAGCAAGCAATCACTCATCCATGGATTATAGAGAATGTTCACGAGCAAGGAGATGTACCCGCCTTGGCGGAGGTGACGGAAATGCCTTCCTATGATGCTTGCATTATTTCATAGTCTGTGGTATGAGGTGCCTGACTCTGTTAAAATTGTCTGGGAATTAATTTGCTAGTTAACGTAAAGTCAAGAAAGCGACCATGAAGATATGCAGCTAAAAGTAGATATTATGCATGAGTGACCCGATGTCCTGACATTTTGCTCGTATTTTCAGGTTTTAAAATCACCCAATCGTCGAGATTGACCCCTTCTTCGGCGGGACCCATACAAAGCGTGCATCCTAGCGCACGATTGGTGGCATCGGAAAGAGATGGCAGACGCAGAATTTCGTAGTTCACCTCGCCCATCAGTCTGTGAGTTGCTTCCATTTCAGCAGTGCTCTCACCTAGTTCGTCTTGCATGTCCTCGAACGTGTGAAGTAGTTCAAGGGCTGGCGAAAATTGTTCCAGACGGACATGACAGATTATTTTCTTCCGAAGTATGTCAATTTTCTCCTCCGTTGGCATATCAGCTGTACTCATCGGGGCCCAGATCTCATCGAATGCCGCCAGGGCCTTGTCGTACTTGTTCAACATTGCATAAGCATACCCAAGATTGTCGAGTGAGCTCTGAACCAGTTTGTTGCCAGGGCCCAGAATAGATCGTTGTATCTTAAGAGAATCGGACAGAATCTTTATTGCTTGATCGAAATGATCGAGCTCAATCTCTACGTACCCCTTGTTGCACATGGTTGATGCCATTGTTAATATGCCAGGGCTGGAACTATCAACTCCACAGACGAAGGTGACGAAATTTTTGAACACTGCCGTTTGCAAAACAATGGCCTCTTCAAAGGCTTCTTTCGCTTCTGGAAATGATCCTCGCTCAAAGTTGACGCATCCAATGTTGTTTAGTACCTTGGCAATCTTCAAGTTGCACTCCTCGCGGTCATCGTCGCCGTATGTATCTTCTCGTTCTTCTCGACGAAGCTTCAGCGCCCGCTGAAACACTTTCAAGGAGTCGTCATGCTCTTCCATGGAGAGTAAAATAATACCAAGCTCAACCAAAGAGTCCTGAGCAAAAGAGATACGTGGGAAATTTGATCAGTTGACGTGAAATATGTATCAATGCATAAAAAATAAAGTTACACAAACACGCGCCAACTACGAAGCCCTACTTACCGCCACTTTTGGATGAGAACGGCCAAGTGATCTTGACCGAATCTTGATCGCTTCTTCAATGGCGTCCATGGCGTCATCAAGGCTTCCTGCTCGTAAATTGGCAATTGCCACGTTGTGAAGGGCAGCACCGACTCGATCGTGTCGTTCGCCATAGCGCCCTAAAATATCGGAGAGGATGGATTCAAACTGTGATAGCGCTGCCTTGTATGATCCATTCTGTATATGACGACAAAGAAATTATAGAATATGTATTAGTCCTTCCTTGTCTCTTTTCGACAGCTATTAGCAGCTAGTTTTCATTTCATTGGCTTACCGACATGGCCTTGCATGCTTTCGAGTGCTTGTATCGCAGTTGTCGCTCAAATCGTTCACAGTCCTCACTGTTATCATCTAAGCTTTCTATATTATCAATATCTTCAGCATCAGTAGAGTTGCTCAGGTCGCTGAGATGGTGCGATTGTTCTTCCTCGTCCGCATCAACGACTTTCTTCCAGCTTTTGACACCCTTTGCATTCTTTGGTGCTGCATCTTTCGTCGGTCCTTGCGCGGACGAGGTGGATTTCGGTGACTTGGTGCGGTTGAAGACCTTCATGGTTCCTTTGGTGTAGTCGACGGATGCAGCAAGGCATTGTAAGTGGCGGCGATGGACATGTCGAACAAACAATCCTCAATTCCGTATACATATCGTGCACCCGCCAAACAGCGACGATTAATTAGCGATTGGCAAGCGTAGTTAGATGACACGGTTCATAGCGGCACTGAAAAGTGTCGTCGGGCTGACTATTGGCGCGACGCGCGTTTCGATTCACGGGACTATGGTCGTTGGAGTACTCATGTCGGAAGCTCTCGCCGAAAGCCGCGCTCGAGTCGTTCGGTCCAACAACCTCATCAGTGCAAGGCAAACGATCACGCTGCCATTGCACAATTGTCACGAGCATAAACGGCGGACGTTCATTATTGCCAAAAATCAGAAAACTGACAGCCATACCATGAAGTATGTCAAAGCCTATTGTTGTTGTGGCGTCGAGTGTCTGGTACACTGGTACACAATCTGCTTCTAACCCACACATTTTGTTCTCCATCGTGTCGATCCGCAGGCTTCGCAATCCGTTTCGAATGTGCTCGGCAACACGCAAGGAAGGGAAAAAGTCGGCTCGCGAAGTCCGACAGGAGAAGATTGACAACTACTACCATGCCACTCACCCGGCTGACAAGCCGGAGAAGGCGATTTCATTGGCCGATGAAAAGAAGGAGAGCAGCGTGGAGGAAGGAAAGTTTGCCGACAAGGGAACATCAACGTCGTTCCTAGACGAGAAGAAGGATAACGAACTGAACAAGCTTGCTCGAGTATCGGAAGCGACGGAAGACGACATTGATAGCGCCAAGGCGGAAGCGTCCAAGTCGTCGCTTCGTCGTGAGGTTGACAGTGACCATGAATCGGAGAAGGAAGAGCAGGAAGTGGTCTATGATGGAGCCGCTGGCCTAGAGAAATCGCCGAGCATGACGGAGCCAATGCCACTCTGCGGCGCTTGTGGATGCCTCTAATTGTTGGCGCCTCGTGTTGTAATATTTACACGCATCAGCGTGACTTTGAAACACCCCTGACGAATTTGCGGGTGCCGAATACTTATAGTAGTCTTAGAAATTATGAATCTCTTAACTATCATTGTCCATTGTACTACCGGTACTATAGGCGTCGAAAATCTAATAGCCTTCATTCAGCCACTGACGCTGACGCGGACGGCTGTCACATTCTGCTTCATCGTGCTTTAAGAGCCTTACAGAGCGAGTGAAAAATTGCGCTACAGAGCGATTAAGCAATGGTTGCCCAGTGTCCAGTGTCTCGCAAAATCCAGTTCATACCTACACCAGTGCCAAGGCGATTGACGCTGCATTTTCGCATATAGTTTTGCTTTTGCTTAAACTCAAACGTCAATTCATCAGCAGCGTCCGCAGTAACATCCATCGACCGCGCAATTTGCTTGTCGGGTAGCAAGTAAGGCGGAATAGCAATCGCAATCAGCTGATAGGTAAACACGTAAACCAGCAGTGACAATTGTCGCTGCATTTTCGCGTACAGTTTCACTTTTGCACAAAATCACGCGTCGGTTTCATCAGCAGCATCCGTAGTGACATCCATCGTACTCTCCATTTCCTTGTCGGCTATCAAGTGAGGTGGAATGCCGTCGTAGGGCAGAAAGAATCTCGTCGTGGTGCTCGTCTCACCCGTTTGCTCGTTGCGTATCGATAGCGTCTGCTGCATGAACGCTCCATCTTCTGCCAACTGCCGTTGATCCAAGACAGTCGCCAAACCATTGAGCGTATCAAGGGAGGACTTGATGAGGAAATCTTTCAGACCATTGGATGTCGCAACTTGTTTCTTGACGCGCTCACCTGGCTTCAACAGCTCCACCAGTTCTTCACCAAGTCGCAGCTGTACGCAGAGATTATTGTTGACGCGACTAAATTTGTGTAGCGTCAGCTGCTTGTCGTCCAGTTCGATGGTTTGAATGGTATCTTGCTCCTGCTCGCCCTTTTCGTGGGCAAGGATCGCTAGCTCATCCAAATGCATCACTGCGAGGTAGTCCTTCATCGAGTAGGGCTTGGTTTTGTCCAAGATCCAAGAGCCGTTCAGTGATTCACGAGTAGCCGTTGCTGTTGGGGCCGACATGTTTGAAAAGTATGTTTGGTACACTAAAGTAGAGAAGGTTTGAAAGTTGAAAGGGTGTTGCATATGCACAGGATCCGTCTCAAAGCTGCAGCGACCTGCATCGTGGTACGACAAGAAAGCTGATCATATCGGTACTCCTTACCGCTCTTACTAAATTCGTCATGCCCACGCAAACGAGCACCGGCGACCTCATCGACTTCCTTTGCTCCAACTGAAGGTACGCTCCTGCTTGTCTCTTTTGGATTGAATATATCAATTGTTTTGTTATCGTTGAAATTTAATAAAGAGCCGTACGCAAGCTCGATAGATTATGTCCACCTTGCATGATTTCGACGACGCCAGGCAATTCTCTCATACAGCAACAACACCTTTCCTTTCACACTTGCAGAATACAGAATCATGGCGGAATCACGCAAACCAAACAAGCTTTACGCGACGCACCCCAAGGGATACGGAAAGGGCTCTCGCCAATGCCGCGTCACCGGCCGCATGGGAGGTAACGGATTGGTCCGAAAGTGGGGAATCAACATGAAGCGTCAAACCTTTCGCGAACGAGCATTGGACATGGGCTTTGAAAAGTACAGCTAGACGAGAAATATTGTATTAATCTAGAACACAAAATTTACTGACTAAGACATTGAGCTTTCGATCGTTCGTCGCTACTACGTGCACATTGTGATCGTGACTTGTGACTGTTCCCAAGTACTCGCGCGCAACTTCGAAAGGGAAGACTTTGATGTGAGCGCAACCATCGTTCCATTACCCTCGGAATTGTTTATTATTCGTAGATACAGAGTTTGCCGAAACGAGATGGATTGCGTATCGCGTTCAAGAACGACTCTTCCGGGATACGTATTATTGCAGACTCTGTATTTTCAGCATGCTCCGAGTAGCGGACACCGTGGTTTATGACTATCATTATCCCATCTCAGACTTCACCCATGTTCGTCCTCGTGAAAACTTGATTGCAAAATGGAACCGCACCGCATACGACTACGTTAAATGCTAGCACTTCGAACGGAGGCTTACGCCTCGAAAGTGAACCAACACGACAATCTTTTGTCATTACCTCTGCATTCTTTAAAATGCCATACGAACGAACCAGCTCTTGCCGTTTGTCTCGTCTCGTTTATTCAGTGATTGGGTATGACCGCTAAGCCTTCGGGGTACAGGACCGCATTGAGAAGTTGGTACGCTTTGCTAAAGCTCACCCATTCACAACGAAATTGCACTGCTTCATCATTTCAAAAGTCATTGGACAATGAGTGGTGCAACCTTGTAGCAATATACCGCACGGTAGCAATATGATAGCCATCTCCCGCCGCCGTCATTGTGAGAAACGCAACCATGGTCAATCGCTAGTGTTGCATAGTTCGGTCATTTTTCGTTTTCTATTTAGACACGAAGCACGCCGGCAGGGCGTCAAAACGTCATGGTCATTCCGTCAATTTTTGAATGGCCGAAAGGCGCGGCGGCCGCTGCTGGCAGTTTCGAGCCTGCGACCACCCCTGCAACAGCAAGCAACAACTCCAACAGCTCTTGTTCAAACAGCGACTTGACAGTGCTACACGCAGTATTTATATAAAGACCGTAAAGTAGTTAAACATGGGTTGCGGCGCGTCAGCAGAAGCCGCTCCTTACGAGGCACCGGCTTCACCCACAGCAGCAGCGCCTTTGAAAAAGGTTGAACCAAGCCCTCAGGAGCTAGCCAAATCTACGGGTATTGATCGTGAACTCGATCGCGCACGTCAACAGGAAGAGTTAAAGGTCAAATTGCTGCTACTCGGTGCTGGGGAATCGGGTAAATCAACCATTTTCAAGCAAATGCGCATCCTGCATGGGTCACCCCGCACGGACGACGATCAGAAAATGTACGGAGTCATTGTAAGATCCAACGTTATCACAGCCATGCGCAAAATTTGTGCTCATTTGCGGACGCTCGGTTTGGAGGAGCAATTGGCGAATGATCCGACTCCAAATGGCGCGGAAATGTCGCCCAAGGAGGCGTACGATCTCATCATGTCGCACATTTTGGAAAGCAATGGAGATACTGCAAGTTTACCAAAGCCGCCGGCGGGTGACTGGGTTGGAGAGAGTGCGCGGGCTGGATTGAGTGCAAATAATGATGCCAAATTATTTTTGGCACTCTGGAAGCCGATGAAAATATTGTGGGAGGTATGTGCAAGAGTTACAAGACTCACGACAGAGAATGTGACGAGACTATGTCAAGCTAACTATTTTGCCTAACTTTCGAATACTTCGTGAATTCTGCAGTCCAAAACCATGAAGGAAGTTTGGTCGAAGCGATCAGCCGTCAATGTGATTGATGGCCACAAGGACTACTTGAATGATCTTACTCGCATCGCTAGCCCTCAGTACAAGCCTTCGACGCAGGACGTTTTACTTGCTCGCGTCAAGACAACTCAAGTTGTCATGGAGCGATACCGCATTGATGGAATTGAATTTGAAATGTATGATGTTGGTGGCCAGCGTTCCGAGAGACGAAAATGGATCGACTGCTTTGAAAATGTCGATGCCGTCATCTTTGTGGCAGCACTCTCCGAGTTTGACCAAACTCTCGCCGAGGCGAAGCGGACAAACCGCATGGTGGAAGCCTTGGACTTGTTTCGATCCGTTTGCAACAATCGAGCGTTTGCAAACACGTCCATTATGCTATTTTTGAACAAAAAGGATGTGTTTGCCGAAAAAATCATGTACAGCGACATTGCGGCGCAAAAGGCATTCGCTGACTACGCTGGACCACCCAAAGACTTCAACGCCGGTGTTCTGTACTTCATACAAAAGTTTAAAGACTGTCTGATCGACGACGACTTCAATGACTCGTTTATCCACGTGACATGTGCGACGGATACGAACAACATGGAGTTTGTCCTTGATTCAACGAGAACAATCATCATGACTGACAATCTCCGACGATCTGGCTTTTTGGGGTCTGGATAGAATGGAAAGATGATGGAATAAGAGCTTTGCTTTACAGTGTCTGTCTTTTTTTTAAATGTAACAACCGTACTTAGCTTGACTGCGCGCATCGAAATGTGCTATTGCGTACGCGACCATTTTTTGTACTTTGCACCACACTTGATTTGTTTTCAATCTCTGCTGTTGCGCTTACGTAGCTCATGCCATCGTCGCCCCGAGTCCAGGAGTTGCTGGATCTACACTACTTTGATTTCCACTCATTCGTTGGCGAGACTACCAACCGACGCTCCGATATAACTAATACAAGCAGACGGAAAGACTAACTACCAACGCTCCGACACAATCAATACAAGCATGTTATACAGGCACAAGCGACGTACATATCCGTTGATTGAAAGACTGTAGCTTAAAAAATACTGATTATGTTAATGGCCTCCCATAATTGATGTCGAGTCTATCTGTCCCAGTCGTTCATTCTGGCAAGCAAACGCACTATTTGTGCCTTCATCTTTTCTATTATTACACAAGACCTGGAAGAATCTTGTAAGGCACATGCTCGCAATATTGATCCCAGTATTTTCCGTACTTGGTTCGGCATCTGTCATCGTCGCGCCATGCTCGATCTGTGAGCAAGATCGTCAAGTAAATGACGTAAAAGTAAGGCCCCAGCACGGCAGAAACGCCTTCCTTGGGCATTCCAGCCGACACACTCCAGAAGAACGAGGCCAGAATTTCTGGCACGTAATGGAAGTGACGAGAAATCATCCACCATCCATCCAGCAGTAGGAGCGAATCCTTCATTTGCCCGTCAGCCGTCATGTACTTGGCGACAATCTTTCGCGGCTCGCGTCCCCAAATTAAACACTTTCCCTGAGTTTGTCGAAAGACATATCGCTGACGGTCCGAGTCGTAGTTAATGGCGACGCAGGCAAAGCCAGCGAGAAAGATGAGCGCTGCACCCAAAACCGACCATTCCGGTCCATTCGTCGTCAAGTAGAAGGCCTGGCTCGTATACACCGCTGGTACCCATACCAAGCAACCCCAGCATATGTAGTAGCTATACAAGAATCATAGGAGAGAGCAAGAGGCAACTCAGCAAGATGGTCTTGCACGCGGAGGCAATACTCATTCCTCATACGTACCCGGCCCGATCATGCTGAATATCCATGCTGCACATGTATCCCATCTCCCAAAAGAAGAACTTGGCTATGTAAACCAATTGAATAGCTACAGAGGCGGCAAGTCCCGGACTTAATCGCCCATGCGGATCAAGCTCCATGTTTTTAAAACAAAACGAGCAAATGGCCACGGCCCAAAACATCATACCCATGCGGCAATTTGTGAACAACTTCACGTCCCAACCGAGTATGCGAGGATATAATTCCATGCCCTGTGATGGATACGAAGTAATTGCATTAGCTTTTGCTTTGTTACCTTACTTCGCATGAATTACGCACACAGACAAAATTCCATCTCATTTTACGACTTTTTCGATCTTAAACTTACCCAGTAAAAGTCCTGAATAAGACTTCCATTTGATCCAGAGTCTGGTCCACTTGGAGAAACATTTCCTTTTACATAGAGCATGGCGCAGAAGCAGAGTGCAAAGACATTCATGGTCGAGATGACATTTCCAAAGTAGTCATACAGCAACGCCGGCTGCAACACATCAAAGTAGGCACCGACCAGTAAAAGTAGCATGGTAATGATGAAACATGCCATCCCATTAGCCTTGTACACGGGCCTGACGCCATTCGGAGTGATTGTACCGACAAACTCGCGGCCTGGAACCATCTTCATTAACGCAAGCTGCAGCAAGGCAAATGCACCGACGGCCTTCCAAACTCCAGGCAGCCATGGACTCGGCCAGATGCTATAAAGTGTTTTCAAGAGTCCAGTGGAAAACAAGTCGCGGCCAAACGCAAGGAAATCTCCCTGTCGCTGTGAAACGACATGGTAAAACACAATGCTAAACGGAGGCGTGACGAGCATGAGAAAGAGCGGACCGAGGACGTCACGCTGTGGGATCAAGCCCTTCCCGGATGACCAGGTTGATGCAGTCGACATGTCAGCAGCTTTGTGATGTGTCAAGACAAGGTAATGCTACAGACTGATACTGTACAAGTAGGATCAATACGGTTGTGTGGAACCTTTGGCGGTGCGGCTGCTGATTCACCGCACACGCCATGGTCGGCCCGGCGCGAAAGATGAGCCAACCAATGCAGTCTCGCTTCGGTTTTAAATGGTAACGGTGCGACAGGGATCTCGTGTCAAAGAACTTCGATGAGCCTCTCACATCTCACATCTCACGCTCGTCGGCAATCGGCCTCTCGTTTACTGTTAACATTCGCCTGCAAGAGAAGGACAGCTTGAAACATGTCAGCGACTACATCAGGTAGTTCCACCAACAATGCAACTTTGATTCCTGCAGTTCTCACAGCTGCACCGCCTCCGTGGCATTCAATTCTGATTTTATGCAGCATGATAACCCTCTTTCTCTGGCGATTGCCATCAATTCAATCAATCGATCAAGACGCCACCATTGCAACTTTTACCAACATTATATTCCCTAGCTTTTTGTCGCTGAGGCAACTAGCTTACATTCGACTTGCGATTGCTGCAAGCATTTGGGCCTTGTCAATCCAAACGATTCTGGGACCGGGATGGGCGCAAGAGACAACCTATCGAGCAGGCAGTAAGCTTGTCAAGGCGCCCAACCAGTTGCGGGGAATCAAAACCATGTATCCATTCACTTCCGTCGCTTGGAACTTGCTTGGAGCTTCGTTTACGTTGTCTGGTTATATTGCGCTGCAGGCAGCCATTCAAATGGAATCCTCGTCCAACGAAATGAAGGATCTATCGGGCTTGTCTCTATCTCCATGGCTCCTGCGAAGTGCACTTATTCTGTGGGAGATTGCAGCACCTTTTACCCTTTTGGTAGCCACGGTTATTCGATATGCTATATGGCCGGCGGTGCTAAAGGTCAAGGATAGCACGGCCAACCTCAAGACCTTTCGCAACATCATGATGCACAACCTCAACGTACTCTTTGCCATGCTGGAAATTGCGCTAATGGGCGGCGTCCGTGTTCGTTTGGAGGACATTGCCTTTGCACCACTCGTTGGGTGCATGTATGTATTGTTCAGCTGGTTCATGGTCAACAAGTGGAACGAATCCACCAAGGGGCCGCAGTATATATACTATTTCTTTGATACAACCTTGGGTAAGGCGGCAAGTATTGCTTTGGTAATGCTGCTGGTTGTCCTTATGGCTTTTTACGCCTTGTTTGTCTCGGTGGAATATATTATGCAATCTATGAATGGGAACGTTGTCGCTCATTTGGGTTTTGTCGTGGCTGTCTGCAGTTTGTCGATGAGGTTTTACGACTAATAATACAGGGACAAACTTCGTTGAATATGTGATGAAGGCGGTTAAGCGACGCAAATGTAAATATAACTATCGAGCTATGATGTGTCTATAACTTTTCTAATCACGGCGTAGCTAATAACTAATAAAACTAATAAAACAAATTGAATTGCTTGCATCTGCACGACGTCCAATGCACTACACCTTGCTACTTTTTCTTCCGAAAATCTTCGACTTCCGCCCGGCAGCAGCGTCTTCATTCGGAGTATCAACACCAGCATTACTTGTAGTCCCTTTGGTCCGATTTGACTTGTCACTGGCGAACCATCCAAGTTTATCCTTGTTGTCCTTGTGCTTCCTCCGCCGAAGCATGAGTCGCTTTCTCATGGCCCGCAATCGCGAGAGCCGCGACCGCCTTAGGTAAATGAGTGTCGACAGAGCGACAAGTAATACACCAAGGACAATGAGGAGAATAGCAATTGCTCGAATCGTTCGGCTCTGTTTGGTGCTATACGTGCGAGCTACCGCTCGCTCTTCCGCGGCGGCATATTGCTTGAGCTTGGAAAAGGGATCGGGACATAGTCCAGGATACTCGCGGATGCTACAAGACCGGCTATTGTAGAGTACGTTCAGCGGACTGTTATCCTTGTTTTGCTTGTAGCTGCTTGATGAGTATATTGGAACGCACTGTGCTTGATGCATTTCGGAGTTGAAGGTGCTTAAGCTATCACTGGTTTTTTGCGAAGCAGTATGGTCACAGTAAGATCCTTTGAATGTCTTGATAGCAAATTTCTTTCCATTGCAGGCAAGTCCATAGCTTGTTTGACCCGAGTTGTATTTAGTATTATGATTGACGCTTCCGTAATTGTCGCCGAGGTCACGATTGTTGCCACCGTTTTCGTAACACGTCGATGAGATACCGCCAGGCAAGTCTTCCTCCCCATCATCATCGTTCGTGTAACGACTATTGCTTGAAAAGCTTATTTTACCCGAATTAACAACACTTTGTGTAAACGCTTCGACACCTGACGTCGTAAAGAAAGAATTGACAAAGTTCTCCGGAGAACATCCAGTGTCTTTCTGTCCCTTAAGAACGCCGTATAAACTGTAAGCTGCATTTGCTCGAAAGCACTCGGTCGAGCCCATGTACCAGTATGCATCATCTGTCTCGACACCGCATGTATCTCCTTCTCCTTCATGATCATACGTGCTCCAGCTGGAAAAGATGGTGCGTTTGTGCGAGACGTGAAATCGTGAGGTGTGCGGACGCATATGACATGAGACACATCGTAGATCCGATATTCGCTATCCGAACACTTACACGCAGTTATGATAGCTGACGTAGAGTTTGTCAAAATTTGCCAAAGACTGGAGAACGTTGGAACTCTCGGCGTAGTACTGTTTGTTTCGAACATTCGGATTGATGCGGTTGGCCGCGTAATAATTCGAGTCTCGATAAGCTTCATTCGAAGAAGCGCAAGCAAAATGCACGCATACTAGAAGCGTTAGTATCATGTACCACAAAATCATATCGATAACGCGGGACCAGAGTGGATTATAGAACATGGTGCCCCGACGAGCCGATCCGTGGTAAATTTGAAAAAGTGAAACGGATGATGCAAGGCCGGCTTGTATCGGGATGGCACGCGCCATTGCTATTTAGACGAATTTATTCGCTAAACTGGATTGAACCGTTATGTGAGCCAGCCGACAATTCAACGGCAGCGGCGACAAACTTCGAAAAATAAATAATGACTGCCAACAAACGCCGATGTGATGCGTAAAGTGGCTAACAAACACTGGAGAATAATAAGCGACGACGTTTGGCGCACAATCTGCTAAACTATATGTACCTGCATTCGAACAAGAACAAAGAAAATGAAACTTACTGGGCCAAAGCTCGTCAGCAGTTCAGAAAAAGCTCATTTGCCACCATGTATATCATGTCCAGTCCCATGTCGCGGATTGTGGAACGAAACGAAGATTGTTTCTTGAGATACCTTAAACGAAATAGCCTTTGCATTGAGTAATACCCCACGAATATGAACGAGTAGAGCACATTTAACTCCGTCGTCAGTGGCTATGTCGAGCTGGACACCATTTCAATGTCAAAGTCAAAGGTGCCGAGTGTACGGTAGAGTTGCCTTGCCGAGTTTGTCAGCTGCAAAGTCAGCAGAACCGATACCTGTTTCTCTTTGAGCGCCTCATGTCTTTCAAGTTAATTCTGAAAGTGTCATCATAAACCTATACGCTAAACCGCTTCAAAGCTACAAAACGAACATCATCAAGGCCTAGCCCTTGCAGGAGAAATGCTAGCCTTTTGGAATCAAAGTGACTGTGAAATTGGTCAAGAAGTTAATGATTTTAACGGAATTCTTGAAATGCACTGTACAAGAATGGGATTGGTCAAGATACATTTCACGTGATTCTCGTACCCGGTTTAGTGTCAAGATGACGGACGAGGACGAAGGTGTCGTGTTTAATTACCAAACTTCTTCCTCGATAAGCCGCAGGACTTCCATCGACTTATCATCGTTCGATCCAAATTTTCGAGCGAAAATGAGTCCTCTCGCTTTGGCGTCTTTTAAATATTCCATGGTTCCGTTCCCATGAAAGTGTAAGCTTCGACGATTGCCGTCGCTATCCTCCTTCAAGGTTTCATCCTCCATACGGTAACACACAGACTCCATGGTACTGAGAAAAGCGTTCCTCATTGTTCCTCGACAAATGTAGCTTTTTCCACCCCAGACTTGAAAGATGGCAGCCTGCTCCCTCGCCTCAGCCCCATGCCCAATCATATCGAGAGCAGTAATCCAATTGTGCTCCTCCGAGCAACAGAAGTTGGAATACTTATTCATGACGAAAAGCTGCTTCACTTCGACAGACTCCAGTAGTTTTTGTATGACACTGTAATGGTAAATTGCTTGATTACCTGAATTCGACTTGTACTTCAAGCTGGCCCGAATGTTGGGAGGAATTTCTATATTTTCAAACGGCTGCGGGGGTAGCCGCACATGAAGCTTGGCGGGCGTGTATATAAGCCGCTTTTGCTTCAGTATAAAGTCCAGGCCCCATGTATCATGTTTCCCTTCCCGCAAGGCGGCGCCGAGCCACACGGTGCGATTCGTTCGCTGCTGCTCCTGATGCAAGGCTTGACCAACATCCCGCACCAGCGGATAAAAGGACTCACCCATTGTCACGTGGTAGTCATAGACAAGTCGCAAGTCTTGCACGAGCCAGCGCATGATTCGCAGATTTACCATACTCACCGTGTCTGTGGTATAGACAATGGAACCAAACTGCAGGACGACAACGTTGGCGTAGCGATCGGCAATGTGTTTGGCTTGCTCCACCAACTCGTGGGATGCGCTTCGCTCCATGTGCAGCACGACATAGTGCCACGGCTTTATCATTGCAGCCAACAATCGTTCCATATGTTTTAGGTCGTTGTGAATAATAACGCTAAAGGCAATTCTCACCGACCCAGACGGAACTAAAGCATTCACTCGCTGCAACTTGGTCGCCGCCGCCTCATGGTCAAGCAACGGAGCATACTGGTAGAGCTCGTAGTCGCAAAGGTTGTGAACCTGCGCGTACAGCTCCAGCAGCTCCAAATCAAACTCTTGTCGCAGCAATTCCGCGTCCACCTTGGGTTGCGTCATCAAGGCTGACATTGACGAGTTCAACAGCGGCTTGGCCCAGGAGCTAAAGTTTGCGTAGGCAGCCGACAGGGGATCTCTGTACTCTTCCACTCGACAATAATACAATTCAGCAATGTCGGAGATGCTCGTATTGTCATCCGGCGGCAGCGTCGGCATCAGTAGCGTCGGCGGCAAAGCATCGTTCAATGCAGGCAGCGGCAGGTCGGTGCGGGGCGAGTGCGTCAAACTGAAAAGGTTTCGCCAAGCGTCATTGTACAATAAACAACTGATGTTTCCTGCCGCCGTGCTACTGCTTTTGCTGCTCGCCCATGGCTCGTTCGTAATGCCAGACTGAAAAGCCTGCCGTTTCGAAAACGTAGCATTATTCCATAAAATGAAGAAAACCAACAAGAGACAAACAAGAAATCGAGCGTATCGATAAAGTAATCCCGCGGTAGCTTGTTGTTTCTTCATTCGATCAAATATGATGTAAAATGATAACAGGCAGTTACTTGTTGGATGCAAACATCATCGCGCATTTTTGTTGATCGTAGAGGACGAGTGCGTCGGCGGTGAAAATGTTCAAGTTGAAAGTGAGTTTCGTTCGAAAAGGGCAATGTTGCAATCGTGTGATATATTTTTAGCTGTTTCAGCACGAGCCATTCATGCTCAGCGATGGTGAAAAGCAACTTTTTTGGTTCATGTAAATCCAACCAAATATTCAAGTGCTGCAACGAAATCAATCTCTACAGCCAACTTGTGGGATCAAATTCTATAGCAAAGTTGCCAGCTGCCCTTCTGTGGGATAGTACAAACCTTGACTCATGCCTTCACTACTAGTAGGCCGCGTGTCAAGTCTACTATTCGGCGTAGTGGCTCTCTCGGCCGGACTGCTGTGTGTCACACAGCTTGCTAGGACTAGACAGCCTGCTGAGATTGGCAACATTAAACTCAAGCTGCGATTCGACTGGACAAATATCAAGCCCCTCACTCCGTTTGCGCGAGCCATACACGTACAGCAAAGCACCTACTCGATCCCGCTGGCGGACTTTCATTTTCGGAATGTGTTTGGAATGGGATCCGATTTTCACCTATGGACGCAAGCCATGTGCAACGCCATGAGCCAAGGCTATCGCGTACGCTCCGCCATGCTCTGGACGTATCATGCCACGAAACAATGCGCTGGTATGAATGCAAATGCGACGGAACAGGTGACTGAGGCGTCATCCATGACTTGCTACTTTCCACAGTCCGAGCTGTTGCGCCCAGAAGATGCTGATCCATCTTTTCCTGTCAATGGCCGTCATAGACTTGATAGAAGAGGAAACGTTGACTATCAATGCGGGCCGATATTAGAAAAATACAACCAGACTGTCAGTGACTTGCGAGCGGCGGGAATTGAATACTTGTTTGGCAAAGTTTCGCGGTTTGTTCAGGAAGTGGGAACTCGACAACTGAATGCGGTCTTTGGGCATATCGACAGCGTGCCAAGTAACCTAATCACTGTACATTTAAGATGGGGTGACAAGGGGGCTGAAATGAGTTTGGTGCCCGTGGAGGCGTACATTGAAGCCATTGAGAGTATTCTTGCCAATCGGGCAGAAAATACGAAACGCCATGACAGGTCAGTCAATATATTTCTAGCCACCGAGAACCCAGCAGCAGTGGAGGCGTTTATGAAAGCGGGTTGCATAAATTATAATCAAGATAATTGCGACCAATAAGCTCTAGCTATATATTCTTTGACATTTTCGATTAGCTAACATGGAAGGAAATGCAAGTCCGCGATACCCATCTTAGACACCTTCGATTCTGTCTTCAACCTCCGCGTACAACTCTTGGAGACGTTCGATATTTTCTTCGCTCGTGTCCCAGTAACCGCGACCGTTTGCTTCAAGGAATGTAGTTACCATGTCGCGGAAAGCGTTGGGGTTGGTGTCCAACAGCCGCTTCTGCATTTCAGGATCGTTGATAAAAGTATCATTCGCATCCTCAAATACGAAGTTGTCGACTTCTCCAGCAGTCGCCGACCATCCCATGGTATTGCGCAGACGCTTTTGAATCTCGCGGACACCTTCGTAACCCGTCGAAAGCATACCTTCGTAAAACTTGGGATTCAAAAGCTTAGTGCGAGCGTCAAGACGGACAGTCTCAGCCAAGGTACGAACTTGAGCGTTGGCGGTGGTCGTATCGGCCATGAGTGACATTGGTTTCTTCTTATCATCGCGCAGACTTTGTACCACCTTAGTTGGGTCAGAGTCATAGTAATGGGAGACGTCGGTGATGGAGATTTCCGACGAGTCGAGGTTTTGGAAGGTGACATCGACTCGCTTGAGTGCCGCCTTGAAAAGATCCGCTTGTTGCTCCATCATTCCTGGCTTGTCAGCATTAAACGCGAAACCCTTTCGCGTTAAGAACTGGTCTTGGAGCTGCGTCTCATCTTCCCATCCTCCATTCTCAATAGCTAAACCAACGTTGGCACTGTACGACCCGGCGGAGTTGGAGAAGACACGGCAGGCAGCATCACGAAGACTGATGCCCAACTCCTCGGCCTGCTCCAAGGCATGCTTGCGAACGAAGTTCTGATCGATTGGCTCGTCAGCTTCAGCAGCCATCTTGATTCCTCGATCCATTAAGTTCATCTGGTTGATGAACAAATCGCGGAAGACTCCCGAGCACGATACAACAACGTCGACACGCGGACGACCAAGCTCTTCAAGCGGAATAAGCTCCACCTTGTTAACGCGGCCCAGCGAGTCAGCGACGGGTCGGACACCAACAAGAGCAAGGACTTGGGCAAGCGACTCTCCGTACGTCTTGATGTTGTCTGTACCCCACAAGGTGAAGGCAATGCTCTCGGGATAGTCGCCTCCCTCACTCTTGAGCTTCTCGAGCAACTTACGCACTACATCTTCTGACACTTGAACAGCTGCCGCCGTTGGAATTGAAGACGGATCTAGAGCATGCATGTTGCGTCCAGTCGGAAGCACCTCGGGATTACGAATTGGATCGCCACCAGGAGCAGGCATCAAGAATTCGCCATTGAGTAGCTCCATGATCCCGCCAAGTTCGTTATTGGCAACGACCTGACGAAGGCAAAACTCGAGATACTTGATAAGTGGCTCCAGACGCTCTTCGGAGACACTTGGAAAGCCAGCCGCAATGATCGCGTTGGTCCATGGCTTCTTGCTACCCATCATTTTGCTGAACATTCCACCAAGCTCATCCGCGAAGGACTTGACCTCCTTGACACGGCCATCCGGGCCAGTTGACTGCTGAACAAGCGCTCGAACCGCTGCTCTGGCGGCTTCAGTAATCTTGGTGTTAAGCTCAACGTCCTCAAGAACACCCTGATTGTTGCCACGATAGATCTCATTAATTTCACGCCCAATGGAGGCTGCAATGACTCGTGGAAGGCTTTCAATACCGTCTTCAGGACGATCAAGCTGCGCAATGTTGACAAGTGTGGCAATTGCCTCCTCGGCCGTAGGAGGAACACCAACAGTGTGAAGTCCGCAAGGAAGCAGTCGGCTCTCAATCTGCATGATCTGAGCGTAAATGGCACCGACAATCTCGTCACGTCTCTCAATAGTATCATTGATGGCATCATATGTCTCAACAGCCGGAAGGTCAACATCCTTATCCAAGTTGCAAGTATAGGACGTTGAAACAATCGAGTTGACAATGGCAGCGCCACGGCCTTCGTTCTCCCTTAATCCTTGATACGACGAGATGAGTTCCTTCAACTCCTTCAAGCCTTTGTAAAGACCAGCATTTTCGGCAGGAGGAGTTAGGTACGAGACAGTTGCAGAGTACGAGCGACGCTTTGCAATCGTTGCTTCCGAAGGATTGTTTGCCGCGTACAAGTACGCCGAAGGCAGCGAGTTGATGAGTCTGTCAGGGTAGCACGTTCCTGACATACCGACTTGCTTTCCTGGCATGAACTCGAGACTTCCGTGCGTTCCGAAGTGCAAAACTGCATCTGCCTTGAAAATCTTCTCGAGGTAAGTGTAATAGGCGGCGAAACCGTGATGCGGACTAGCAGACTTAGCAAAGAGCAGGCGCATCGGATCGCCTTCGTATCCAAACGACGGCTGCACTCCAATGAACACATTTCCAAACTGCTTGCCGTAGACGACCAAGTTTTGGCCGTCCGAATTGAGGTTGCCTGGCGCCTTGCCCCAATTCTCCTCGAGATCCGTCGCATACGGAGTCAACTCATAATATTCGTCAGTGCTCATGCGGTACGCAACATTCAGTTCTGGCGATGAAATGCGAGCCTCTGGATCGTTCAAAACAGCCTCCATAATGGCTTCCTTCTCCATGGGTGCGTCGCCAATTTCGTATCCTTCCGTCTTGAGCTGCTTCAATACTGCCTTGATCGAGTCGAAAACATCCAAGTAAGCAGCAGTTCCTACGTTACCCTTGTCTGGTGGAAACGAAAAGATTGTAATGGCAATCTTCTTGTCCTGGTTGGGCTTGTTGCGAAGGTTTGCCCACTTGAGCGATCGATCCGCCAGCAAGTTAACCCGGTCTGCCAGCGGAACGCTTCGGCCAGTCGCACCCTCACGTCCGGCGTAAATGATAGGCTCAATGGCTCCATCAATCTCCGGTAGCGAAACTTGCAAGGCAACTTGGATTGGATGCAGACCAAGCTCGGACGATTGCCACTCTTCAAACGACTGGAATACAAGCGGAACAGCGCACATGTACGGACGGTTCAGCTTCTTGAGAACCTTGGCCGCCTTCTTGTGATCCTGTGACGCTGGCCCACCCACCAAGGCAAAGCCAGTCAAGTTGATGACTGTATCTACAATGGGCTTGCCTGAAGCGTCGTAAAAGTAGTCCTCAATTGGTCCCGAAAAGTCCAAACCTCCAGAGTAAATGGCCACAACACGCGATCCCCGACTCTCCAGCTCGGAAATGAGCGAAACGTAGTGCGTATCGTCCTTGGTGTTAATGTGCGACTTTTGTAGAATGATACCAATGGTTGGGGCCGTCTTTGGGTCAATGCCAGCGTCCGGACAAAATTCGGAGTTATACCACTTGAAGTACTGCTCGTTGGTTTCAAAGACGATCGATGGGGCGACTGGGTGCCAAATGGCCTTGTCGGGCAGCAAGACTGGTTCAGCGGCAATCTTCTTCGTCTTGCCCACCATGTTCGCCTTGATAGGTGCAATGTAGTCCTGTCCGACCATGGTGAGGAGCGATTCCAAGTTCTCGGGCGAACCTCCAAGCCAGTACTGAAAGGACATCATAAAGGTGCGAGCGTCGGCCGCCTTGTCGCTCGGTAGAAACTTGAGCACTTTGGGCAAGGTGCGCAACAGCTTGAGCATGCCTTCCTCGAACGAGCTTCCGTCCTCCTGTTTCTTCTTCTTCATAAAGTCGGAGATGACACTCTTGCTTTGTCCAAGATTCTTCATGGTGAAGCTTCCAACCTTGTTGAGTCGCATGACTTCCGGCATGGAAGGAAACACCAAGACAGCGTCAAGATTGTCACGCGCCGGCTGCACGACTTCAACTACCTTTTCGGCCAGTTCCTGCACGAAAATGAGCGATCCAATGAACACGTTCGCTTCGGCAACATCTTGCTTGAACTGCGCAAACGCATCATCGTTGCGAAGTTCCTCCAACAAGTATCCGACGCATTCGACAGCCATGTCATCGTTGCCAACGTTGATGCGCTTGACGGCGGCCGTCATGCTCGATTGGTACTGACTCTCCAGGACAACGTAGACAACCTTCATCACGGGGCGGTTGCGCGGGTTCTCCGGAACGACACGGCGACTCTCGGCGTTGGAAGCTGTGAAACCGCCGCCCATGGGCGACGAGGTAATGGGATCCGTCACGACCATGCTGAGTGATGATGAAGTTGCAGAAGCATGTTGCTGCAGTGCGCCGCCGAGAAAGGCTGTTGTCTTGGTGCTCGCGCTGATTTGTTTCGATGGCTGCCATCTGTAAAGTCGAAGCGGAAAGATTATGAATAGCAATCAAATGTTAGTCAACCATGATGTTTATTAAGGACGTAAAGTCAGAACATTGAGAGGAAAGACTTGCTCCAAGCATCCTTCTTGGATCGCGTCGTCGATTTTCCTCGTCGACCGCGCCCCGTAGAACCTACGTAGAACGCTGGTACAAAAACTTCAACTTGCACGGATCGGCATGGTTCGTCGAATGACGAAGTGCAAAATGAGCAACGAAACTTACGCATTGGACACCGACAGTGCAAGCAGAGCGCTCACAGCGACCTTGTAGTAGACCATGGTCACCAGTAGCTGATGAGTAAAGCAGTTGCAGCTAGAGATGCAAAGATACAGGCTTCTCCAGCGACAAGTGTGAGATGAGACGGAATGCAAGTCGAAGAATCGGGAGACGCTTTTTCTCTGCGTCACGCGTTGCAGCAACGCCGGCCGGCGGATTGACGTGTCGTTTCGCCGGCCGATCCACGAGTCGCACTGGTATACGAACCAAGGAAATTTCGTGCGTAGCTAAAAACTACATTACTCGAGTACAAAATATGTTAGCAGTAGCAAAATAAAGCTTCGGGATGTTCGAAATTTTTCGATGTTGAGGTGACTGACCTTTTTTTCAATCTTACGGGCTTAATGTGTTACGCTCCTTGGCACGAATTTGCTCAACTATGCTGTCACAGGTGTTACAGTCAAATCGATGTTTCTCGAGACGCAGTGTTGTTTTTGCTTGCAGCTGGAGGCTCACAGCGTATACCATAAAGTTGTTGTTGACTGATGCGCTCTCAGCGCCAGCGGCAACAAGCTCATGTATTGTTTTCAGTACAATTGCGTCCAGATCAATCATGTGAACATGATCCAGCCGACTTCCAACTTGCTGCGGTATCTGAAGGACGGACGTTCAGTAACTTTCGTCGCGTTCATCGCTTGCCAGTAAAAAGACAATGCTGTTTACTAGTGACGACGTATTTTGCAAGGAACATTCCATATAAGCTCACAGCACCGGCAAGGATGTATCGCACTCATTCTCCATATCCGTCCGACGGACGTGGAAGAGCCCGAATGAGGCATCTGATTCGTTCACTTGTGCCTCTGCTAAAAATTTTGTCCACACTTGATCTGTTATACGTTTTACCGTGATTGACATACTGCCGTCGGCGTAGTGGCAATCACCTGGCCATGCAACCTGACCAGGCAATGGCTGCCGAGCATTTGACTCATTGTATGCGCTCAAACGTGTATACACGTGTGCAACAACTCTCTCCATCCATCCGTAAATTCTAATGGTTTCAATGCCCCAATTGAACCCTTGGTGTTGTGCGGCCGTATCGTTATGTTGCTGCTGATAGACAAAATGCTCCATTTCCAACACTTCCACGTCAACAGAATTCAGTTGATTGCGCGCTCCACCAAGTTTGAAGAGAGAAACGTTTTTTGCGTGAGTCCCTCCTTTGTCAAACATTGATGGATCACCGAAATAGGTATGAAGTGCCGGCGATTCATCATCAAGAAACCAAAAGGCAAAAAACTCATCTTAAGCCCATTGACACATTCATTGCAGGGAACCCTTGATTGTGATACGGGTTGAGCAACTGATAAGGAGGTGGAGCATACAATGTCGCGCAAAGCCAGCCAGCAAGGTTGGTCATTGTTTCAAACACAATTTTTCGGTCGCTCAGGCCAGCAGCACTGGCGCCGCGTGTCGGTCTTATGTAAAGTTTGTTGATGCGCCCCTTGGGACAGTGGTCAGTGTAGCAATGCTGTACATTCGACGCAATGCCTCCGTCTTTCTTAACGAGTCGCTCCGTTGTATTCATCTGGAAAAATCGCTTACGAAACCCAGCCATTTCTGCCAAAAACAGCAAGAATAGTACGATGCAGCAGTTCCACATGAGTGTTGCCCGAGCAAGAGTCATCCTTGTTCGTAGTGCCTTGCGGCTTGTCGGGCGTAGCTATGATCTTTGAAAGAGCCGACAAGCAAACAGAATGTGTGACTAGTACGATTGTCAACTTGTGTAAAAATGGCTTTTGGCAAATTTGCAGCGGAATTCTGCTCCGTTTTCAAAATGGCAGGCAGGCATTTCAATCACAGTCCCATCCAGAAGACTGCGCCGTCGCATCGGTACACGATAGGGTTAAAGTTACTGTGGCGCGGGCGGCGCGACGCCGTTTTCTTCTTCTCGCACTTGCGCGTCCAGCAAATTCGTTCACAGAAAGCACACGGCGATGAGCTTCTCTGCCATTCGACAGGCAATGCTAGTAGGCAGAGTAGCTCTGCGAACAAGAGTAGTCGCTCCATCCATAAGAGCTACCGCATGGTCAAGCCGCGCTTGCCTTTCGACGGCTCGTGCAGCATCGTCTCCGGCGCACATGAGTGACACTAGCAGCGAGGAATCTCCGACCAAAGGTCGCCAGCAAAACCAGAATGGAGAGGAAGACGTACAACACAACGATAGTAATCGACGAAAGCTGTCGGAGGTGCTAGTATCCGAAATTCTCCGCGCCAAGCATTCGCATCGCTGGATCAACCCAGTGATTTCACGCGACGCAACCGTCAAGGACGCCATTACGACCGTGATTGAGGGTGGTCTATCGGCCATGATGGTGCTTGACTCTGATACGAAGCGAGTCACGGGCTTGCTGACGTCTCGCGACATTTTGCGCATCATGGCGGCGGCTATCAAGGACGGTGGAAGTGACACTGACATTTTGAATAAACCGATTGGCGACTCCATGACACCCATTTCGCAAGTAGTATTTGGACGGCCAGATGAGACGGTAGGAATGCTGCGGGCTATTATGAGCAAACTGGGAATTAAATGCATTGTACGTATTGGGAGGTGCATGTGTGTGTGTGGTGTAAATGGTTGGTGCGCACGAGAAACTGACAACTGACTGTGACATCATACTGACGTACCTCTCTATTCTCTCTTATTAGCCAATTTTGAGCAAAGATGGCCGAGTGGAAGGCGTCTTGACTGCTCGCGATATCAACGATTTTGCAGTGTCCGCGACGGAGAAGGGTGGCAAAAAGCAGTACCTCAAGGACATTTCGCAGCGTGTGGGTCTCAGCACCAACACGAGCATGGCGGAGCCGCCAATCTATGTGAGAGCAACAATCGCCATGGATCAGCAACCTCTGTTTGTGACCATTGGAAAAGCCGAGCTGCCGCATCCATTTAAAACGGCGAATGGATCTGAACGGGGTAAGTTTGATGAGACGTTGTGCAGGCGTGTTCACCCGTAAGCAAATGGAATTCGATATGCGATATATCTCACTTGTTCAATCCTGCCTGCAGACAATCGTCTTATATCATACAGCACTGATCCAGAGCTTTCAGAGGACGCTAGTTTTGTGGCCAACGTAACTCTTCCAGTATCTAAAGGTGGTGCTTCGCAGCCATTTACGTTCCTGGGAGTCGCGGATGGTGTAGGCTCATGGCGAGAATACAACGTTGATCCAAGGGAATTTAGCCATTCTCTCATGGATGAATGTCGTATAATATTAGCGGAAGCTGCGGAAGGATACAGCAACGGACACGATGCGCTACAACAAGTGATTCCCCCGGCGTTACTCATGGCGCAAGCCTACGAGCGAGTCAAGGCTCGCAACATTATTGGCTCGTGCACAGCATGTATAGCGCTCTTCGACAGCGTGCGGCATCAGTTTCATTTTTCCAATTTGGGAGACTCGGGCTTGATACTACTGCGGCACATTGACTCTGACGTTGCAGGCTCGCTCAAGAGAATTCGAAACACACCACGACCGGAGCGTCAGTCAGATTTGCAAATATCCTTTGTCAGTCAGCAGCAACTAAGATCATTCAATCATCCGTATCAGTTGGGATGGACGGGCGAGGATTTGCCTCCACATGAATCGAGCTCTTTCAAGTTGGCAAAGGAATCGTGCAATACGTCACTGCACGTGCGGCGAGGCGATATTATCATCATGGCGACGGATGGACTTTTTGATAACGTGGAGTTGGATGAGATTCGTGCCATTGTACTGGAATGGGAGGAACGAAACGGCTTTGTCCGCCAGGGCGACACGGCCGCGCGCGAACACCGATGGGCCATGGGCAACTCGCTCGCCACCTTTTCATCCGAGACAGTGTTTGAACTTGCGGATCGACTGTGCGTGCGCGCCCGGGAGAATTCATTGCTGCGAGACGTTGATTCTCCGTTTGCTGTAAGTGAAATATTGAAGAATGATGGCTTTTGTAGCTTTTGATACATGATCTGACATTTCTTACGCTTGCTACCAGATTCTTGCCAAGGAAAACGATGTCATGTGGTCCGGTGGCATGCCAGACGACTGCACCGTATTAGCGCTGCATGTGGTTGGTCGAAACCCTGAGGATGTCATGGGTCAAACCAACCAGTAACAACTAGTAGCGTGCCTTAACAATATTTTGATTCACATACAGCAGTCACAAAGTGATGATATATTATATATAAGTCTAAAGATACTCGTAACTCGCAAATTCCTTCCTCCTCCACACAAAGACTTGACTGTCAGGTCGTTCCTTGTTTTTGCTGACGCGCAAACCCTCGTCCAGGTAGCTCGTCTGCATTGTCACAGTGGACGATCCCGGCATGACTCGCTCCAGTGTTGCTCCACTCGGAAAGGCCGGAGCGTTCTCGTCCACCAGCGGACCGAGCGGACCAAGTAGTGTGTTTAGTAAGGAGCTACGCTCCGGTTTGGTCGTTTCAATGTTTAGCACGAGGTCATTCTCTGCGTCCACGCGCGTAATAGACGCGCGCGTCGTCATGATGGATGTCGCCAGTCCACCAAGCGTCGACACTTTCACGCGTGACACCAATCGACCTGTTTTTGCAATCGGATCATACGATATCGTTTGATAAGCTGGTCCAATGTCTTTCAATGGAATGCCATCCGTAACGGCAAAGACTTGATCGCATGTATCTGGAAACGCCTTTTGGAACGCCCAAAAGAAGGGAGACGACCGCGTGGCGTCGTCGCTCGCGTATACCAGTTCCCAATCTCCCGACAAGAGTTCCATTTCAATGGGAGCTTGACTGGTAGTTGCTTCCAATTGGCGAATCAGGGACGCAATGGTTGCTTTCGGAAGCGGTTGCTCCTGGCATGCTCGCAGCAAGTTGGTCTTGAGCTGCGTGACGTTTGGCGCAGGTGACTCGAGTACAGCGGCCGAAGCATCAGATACCGCCTGATTCTCGCCATTGGTTGAAACGTGAAGTACAGTTATTCCGAAAGGCTGTTGCTGTCTATTTACTGCACTTGGTAGACTGTTCGGTCGAATCTTCGTCCTCGTAGAAAACGTGAATGAATGAGCGGTTGAAAACAGCGCTAGAGCCAGAAGACACGTCAATCTTGCACAGTTTCTACTCATGGTGGGCCAATTTATGGTAAAGTGTGCTTTGTCGTACAAGTAGCCTCATCGTTATCGTCATCAAGCGCTGCCATGCTTTCATCCATCATCGTCGCGATCCGTTTCCCTGCTGCTGACGCAATCGTTGCTCTCCTTCGATCGCTGCATTACCGCTACGACAAATGGTTAGCCGGAGTTCCCACGTGGAGCAGCACTCGTTGCTGACGCATGTGACGTCGCGGCCGCCGCGCCTCGTCCACCATCGCGTTTTCTTCCATCCAAACGCAACTCCAAACAACAAAAGCGACTGGCTCAGCTGATGATTGTTTGCAGACGACAGTCTTGACCCCCGAAGCGTCTACAGCAACGTAAATCACCATCTTGTTGTTAAAGATCAAACGAATCAACAAGAAGGCTCCAATTTTAGCTACAGCAGCATTCGTTCGTTGCCAAACAAAATGATGTTCCAACGATCGCTCTTGACATGGCTGCTTCTAGCAGCAGCTTGCCAAGCCTTTGTGCCATCCAAATCGAGTCAAAATCTAAACACGCACAGAATTACGCAGCAATCTCATTCATTCACATCATCAACAACATCATCATCATACTCGACATCATCAACCCGTTTGTTCATGTCGACGCGGACGGGCGGCCGCGACTTTTACAAAATTTTGGGCGTGGCAAAGGGAGCATCCACCCAAGAAATCAAGCGTGCCTATCGCCAAAAAGCCAAGGAGTTTCACCCCGACAGCAACCCCGGCTCCGACACGACGGAGCAGTTCCAGGAAATCAATCGCGCCTACGAAGTGTTGAACAATCCGGATTTGAAGAAAAAGTATGACATGTTTGGAGAGCAAGGATTGGGAACGTCCGCTGCCAGTGACGCCACATCGGGGAGTCCGTTTGGTGGAGGAGCTGGCTTTGGGCAGGAGGTGGATTTGGGTGACATTTTCGATTCGTTCTTTGGCGGCGGTGGCGGCATGGGCGGAGGCGGTCGACGAAGCGCGCGCACGCGGGGACCAGTCGTTGGTGACGACTTGCGGTTCGACTTGGAGCTTGACTTTAAGACGGCAGTCTTTGGCGGAGAAGAAAAGGTGCGCATTCGCCACCAGGAGACGTGTGGAACGTGCACCGGTAACGGTGTCAAGCCGGGGAGCAAGGTGTCGACGTGCAGCTCCTGCGGCGGGTCGGGTGTGACGGTGCAAATCACGCGCACACCGCTCGGAAGCTTTCAGACGCAGCAAACCTGCCCAACGTGCCGTGGTACCGGACAGCGGATCGAGGAGTATTGCGGCACTTGCGGTGGCCAAGGCGTCACGCAAAAGACCAAGCAGATCAAGGTGACCATTCCTCCAGGTGTTGAGAACGGCAACAAGCTGCGCGTCCGAGGTGAAGGTGACGCTGGCCCCAACGGCGGACCTCCAGGCGATTTGTACATTTTCCTCAAGGTGAAGGAGGACGCCAAGTTTCGTCGCGATGGACCAGAAATATACTCCGACGTGTCGATCTCATACGTGGATGCTATACTGGGAGCTTCCATCAAGACTCCCGTGGTGGATGGAGAAGTTACCATCAAGGTACCTCCCGGTACGCAGCCGGGTCAAGTGATGCGACTCAAGGGCAATGGTGCACCGAAGCTCGGTAACCCAGACGTTCGAGGCGACCACTACGTCACAATGAACATTGAGATACCCAAGAGTATGTCTGTAGAGGAAGAGGAGTTGATCAAGAAACTAAAAGAGTTACGCGAGAAGAAGCAACAAAAGAAAAAAGGAGGAATATTTGGGTAGAACTTGAGACGTTAAAAATGATGGAGCATGGACATGATCTCACCATTATTATTCGAGGCGGTCTGCCGCATTTATTTCATCATACTGGTTGGTATCTGTTGTTTACATTGCTAATTGTTCCCTAAGAGTTTGCTAGGCTTGTCATCCGATCATCCGTGCCAGTTCCCGTTGCAGGAGCATACATGCGAATTACCGGTATGACATGTATGTGTCGCGCTCCGACAATCGAGCGGCGGTCGGACGGCGCAGCGCTGCGCCTGCAGCGCACCTTTGGAAGACAACCAACCATCCGCAAAAGCGTCCCCGACGCTGAAATTAATTGGAGAGGAGACCATACTGCAGACTTGAAGCAAGACTCGCCGCGAAAATTGAAAGAGTACTTAAAATTCGGGACAAATTTGCTGCCTCGCATCAGTCAGCTCTAGATTTTTTTGATCACCTTGCTGCACGACAAAGCAAATTTCTAAATCATGAGCCGCCAACCTGATAACGACGACGCAACGACTGCAGCTCGCGCATTGACGCCTTCCGAAACGAATGCATTGCAGCTGCAGTTGGAACCAATTTTCAAACGAATCATGTCGTCAGACGACGACGAGGACGACGATCAGACCGATTTGCTGTCCTACACGACCACCATGGTTTCCAACGGCAAGACTATTTCTTACATTCTAGACGAATTGGAAGGAATCATGATGGACATGGATGCTTTGGATAAGGAAGCGATTGCAAGCATTATATTGAAAGCCATCAAAGGCACGAACGCTAGTGTCAGTGTTGATGCTGGGACGAGCGCGGCTGCCAACGTCGAGTCTACAACTGCTGCAGCAGCTCCAGACTCCAACGACGTGGAATCGACTGCTCCACCCGCTGCGACGCAAACAGTTTCATCAGGAAATGCGCTCACAATGTCGGGCGCGCTGGGAGCCTCGAGGGAACGAAAGCCAGTATCGAAAACTGGTCAGGCCAGCAAGCCGAAGGAACAGCCAGCGGCACGAAAAACATCCAACAATCGCATTTCCGCTGCCAAGGGTCCTACTAATAATGCAGGTCGAGGCGGCCGTGGAGGCGGCAGAGGACGGCGCCATGACATGGATAGTCGCAGTGGACGTGGTGGTGACCGAAAGGAAGGACGCGGCGTTGGTCGTCGGGATAATGCAAACAATCGCCAAAGCGTCGACAGCGCCAACGCGAGAGAGCAGGACAGAGGCGGCCGAGGACGCGAATCTGGCCGAGATGACGGACGCGGCAGAGGCGGCGGGCGCGGTGATTTCCGCATGGATGATAGAAGTGGTGGACGCGGACGAAACATGCTTCGAGATGGAGGACAAAGAGACGATCGTCAACGAAACAACCAACGAGCTGAAGATAATGGGCGTGGCATGCCATTTATGAGAGGGAGTGGTCGTGGCGAAAACCGTATTGACGATCAAAACTTGGGTCGTCAAGGGCAAGCTTCAACTTCGTCGACGCAACGTGGTCCAGGCGGACGAGGGGATGATCGGTTAATTACCGGAAGAAACGTGTCTGGAGATCGCCGTGACGATGGAGGCAGATTTTTCGACAACCGAGGGCCAAATCATCGTCAACAAGCAGGCTTCCAAGATGGCAGAGGTCGTGGCCGTGCGGGTGCGGGCCGAAGCACCTTTAATTCGGAGGGTCGAGGAAACAACCAGGATCGTCGGCGCGGCCGCGAAGAAGGTCAAGAAAGGAGCACATTACATGGCGAGGGAGCGGAGAAAGACGCTCGGCACGGCTTTGACAGTAAACGTATGCGAGTTGAGAATGGCGGTCAATACGTTCAGCAACCGTTCGAAATTGATGTCACTAAGGCGGCCGATCACCACGACTTCACCCAAGCAGGAACTTTTCCCGGTGGCCGAGGAGGAAGAGGTTTTGGTCGGGGCAATGTCGCGGCCGTACTCAAGTCGTACACCTGGACAAAGGGTGGTGGTACTTCCAAAGTTGAAGGAGCGATAGAGTCGGCGATGGATGATGCCGTTGCAGTCCATCCGTCTCCGCTGGTACAAGCTAATGCTCAAGGTAGAGGTCGGGGCAGAGGTAGGGGTCATGCTGGCGGTAGATTCGGCCATGTACAGGAAATCCTGGCTTCGAAAACTTGGGTGCGCAAGAAAGAAACGGATGCTTCTCAAGTCAAAGCAGATGATAGTACCCTTGGAGGCTAGGCTGACGTTGATTCTACCCCTCCGTGCCCCGCGATTATGTTTCATTAGGCGCAACTGTGAGTGGATGTCAATTACGGTATTGGCCTACATAGGTACTTGTACGACAGGAAATCCTAACTTCGAAGACTTGAGTGCGCAAGAAAGATGCGGATGCTTCTCAAGTCAAAGTAAATGATAGTAACCTTGGAGGCTAGGCTGACGTTGATTCTACCCTCCATGCCCCGCGATTATGTTTCATTAGGCGCAACTGTGAGTGGATAGCGATTACGGTATAGGCCTACAATAGGTGCTTGTACGACGTGCCATATGTGCAGTTCGCCGCAGGTAGCTATGATATGGCGTTGGAGCACCTTTTTGTACCGGTACGACATTTATTGCGATGAAACGATGTGCGAATGAAAATTCTTTGGAAATATTATGGGGTCGTGCGTTCCCCAAATTTCCAGATTGACTTGTTATCATACCACGACGCTCATTCACTGTCAACTTTAAAGCGAATACGAAAACTATGACTACCAGCAATAATTCAATAAAAAAGCGGCACAAAAGGCATGATATTGCAAAGTTTCTAATCATGTTGACTGCAGTTGCAACAGCGGCAATGCTAAATTCGACTTATATTTCAACGGAACACACAATTGAACGTTTAAAAGGTGATGCACAAGTCGACTTGTCTAGCATGACCTATACGTTCGGAGACGTGAGTAATAAGGTCTCATTCATTCCTGACAATGATGATGGCAAAAATAGTATCATGCGCAATGTCAGCGAACATATGGAACAACTCGCGAGCTCTCTTACCGACACGACGATAGACATAGAACCCTCGAAAGCCGATGCACAAATTAGCAAGTCTAGCATGAACTCCACGTTCGAAGGCATCGAAAAGAATATCTCGCGAAGTGTCTTTTACAATATATTCATTCCTGACACTGATGATGGCAAGAATAATACCCTACGCATCGTCAGGGAGCAGATAGAACAAGTCGCCAGCTCGTTTGCCACCGCAACAATGGAGCAGCCCATGCCTATCATAATTTATACAATGGGAGCTGCAGATGTTATAACATCCGAAAGTTTGGCATCGATTTGCCCCGCGCGTCTGAAGTGCCATCACATGCAGCACTACCAGCAAGGAAACGAGGCCATTACCCTTAACGCACTCCGACAATATTGCATTGAACGACCTACGGCAACTGTAACCTATCTTCATAGCAAAGGGTCCTTCCACCCCCGACCCGAGAATGAGGTATGGCGACGCATTTTGACCGATGCCGCTTTGAGCGAACGCTGTTATTCTAACATAGGAGAAAAGGGTTGCAACCTTTGCGGCGACAAATTTTTAACGCTTCCGACCTACTTTATTCCAGGTAACATTTTTACAGTCAGCTGTGACTATGCATCGCAGCTGACATCCTTGGACACTTATGATTCAGCAATCATGCAAGTGGTCAAACGATTTTTCATTTTGCGGCTTCGCAAACAAATGTCGGTAAATTTGTATAGTCCGGATGCTGGCCGGCACTCGTTCGAGGCTGTGTTCGGATTGGGAAGATATGGAGCGGAAAATTGGATAGGCTCGCATCCAGACATACGTCCATGTGATTGCGTTAACACACGGTCGCCCTTGGCAATCACGAAAGGTCAGGTAAAGATGGGCGACTTGGAGCTGGTCAAGGGACGCCGAAGGCGACATTACGCAAAGATCATGAGAGTTCCCGCTGCCCGCATTCGAGACTTTCATGTGTTTGGTGGCATGCTCATGAAGTGGTACGCCCTTTATGGACGCGCGCCAGGACCATCATCATGGGTATGGTTGCATCATCCAGATGGGCCTTTTTGGCTCGACAAAGTGACAGACTTAGGCGAGAATGCAATTGACAACGCTACGAGCCCGTTATTGCCGTTGGAGACACGTTTTCCGTCCAGTGGCGAATCATTAGCTTCAAGGAAGCTGTACGAGAACCACGGTAAAAGTCCTGAGGCATCTTTCATTTTCATGGATGCATATATATCCCCCAGTGTCGACAGTGTGGGAGTTCAACAAGAGATAGAATCTCTGAAGCAACAAATTGCAATCGTAGAAAGCTCGGCGCAGTCTTCGGGGCGGAACGCTACCATCTTTTACAATACAATGGGAAACATGATATTGAAGGAATTTTCCTTGTGTGGCGCTTATAGCGGTCACCAGTGTATTCCACTCGCGCACTATGATACGCGCTACGAGGGAGAGACAATGCGCCAATTATTCAACTTCTGTCAAGTAAATCCTAACAAAAGCGTCTCTTACATACATAACCGAGTCCCAGAAGGTCAACACGGATTGAGTTTGGACATACAACGCCGCACGATGCGCCACTTAACTTTGGGTGTGACTTCAACATATTTTCTTTCCAATTCACTTTCAGCCCAAGACTGCGACGTTTACGGTCTTAAATTTAATTACATGCCTCATTACGCACTTTATGGGGACATGTTTTTCGCCAAATGCGGATACATCAATCAACTACTCCCGCCCGAGAATTTTACCGTGCGCATGGAGTCATTTGCTGCCGAAGTGCTGATGCAAATTGTAGAGAAGAAGTTGAACGTCGGAGTCCTGGAAGCCTCGGCCCAGAATCTAAGTGTAGGAAGACATGTCATGGCCCGCTGGGTCGTCAGTCACCCCTCCTGCGTCCCATGCGACCTAACCAACCAGACAAGTCACTTTTGGGAGTCAGAGGACCGCTCAAGGAATGATTTTTCCGTGCAAGTGCCCGGCCCGCACGATCGTGGATCTTCTTGGGACTATAACATATCGACAGAGGCATTACTAATGGAGAATCCTCAACTTCGATTACGCGAAGTACTTTTCCATCCGGTCCATATTTCGCACTGGCAAACAATTTATAATGCAACACCAGGCAATTCATCAGCTTTCCAAACCTGGTTTCCCGATGCCGAAAGTGGTTCAGTTGTATAGAAGACAATGGAAATCGTACATGTTCTAACGACACATCAGTTAGGATATTTACGACGAATGAAATCCGGTATGAACCGTGAAAATAAGCAAGCTTTTGAGGAGATGTCCGTTCACACCCCAACACGAAACGGCACCGGCTATCAATGCGGCAGGCGACATAGTAGGTCATATTCGCCAACGACTTCCAACATGCCTGCCAACAGTGCAGACGTTGTATCTTAAGACTATACCTTGTATCTAAATTTACAACTCTAATCCATGAGCCAAAAGGGGCAGCAATATCGTCAAAATTTCGTGCGCCGCCTTGGGGTTACCCGGCAAATTGGCAACAAAGGTGGTGCCCCGAAGGCCAGCCGTCCCACGCGATAGGCTGGCTAGCGGCTGCTGGCGACTACATTCCATCGACACAAAACCCATCAGACCGGATGCTTCTTGGTAAAGTATTTTGCGTGTTGCTTCGGGCGTGACATCGCGCGCGCTCAAGCCTGTACCACCCGTTGTCAATATCAAATGTGGCGTCGCCGAAGCGTCCTCGCCGTCGCACCAATCCATGAGCCGTGACTGAATTGCTTCCATGTCATCAGGCACAATGGCTTTTCGTGTTGATACACGAGCATTGCCTAACAGCTCCTTGACGCTTTCTTCCACTGCCGGCCCAGAAAGATCACCATTTTCGTACTCGTTATGAAAGGCGCGATCGCTAACGGTGAGAATGCTGACGCGAATCTGTGCATGCTTCCATTTGTAACAATCAGCAGATATGGACGGTGGCGCATACGGCGGAATTGATCGATTGATACTTCTTGCGTTGTCATCATGGCTGACGGAAATGCGATGGCCCTGCGACGGAGTCGGGAACGTTTCGCAACAAACATTTGAGGAAAGCGCTATATTCTTCTCGCTGCTGCCATGTCCCTCATTAGAAACTGCACTTGATTCAGCTGCAGCCTCAGCTTGAGCGGACGTAGGAGCTTCTGCATTTACGCGCGTCGGCAACAATTCTTCATTGTGTTTCGCCCAGAGCGAACGACTAGATTGATATCGCTCCAACTGCTCGTCGGTTGCCTTTTGCTGATGCTGCTTCTTCCAATCTCCATACTGCATACCATAGACAATTTGAGCCGCTTGGTCGTATCCAAACTGATTCAACTGATCGGCGTAAGGATGTTTGGCGTGAATGGAATCGTCGCTAACGAGCGATGCTTCCGACGCTGCGTCGTCAACCAGTTTTCTCGCTTCCAAAACCATCCACTAAGAGAATAATGAGAAGAATTAGTTGAACGAATAACGCAAAGAGTTGTATATCAATTCCCAATGATTCGCAGCACTGCGATCTGTGAACCGTCGACAATCGTCACCAAGCGCGCGACTTCAGCATCTCGAGACTCGCTCTCAGTCGACAAACAGAGCCAGACACCTAGCGTACCTTGGCGAGGCAATTTCGACAAAAGCCCGAAAGCGTCATGAGGTCCATGTTGGAAACCTGATCACTCCGCTCCTGCAAGTGTTGGCAGAGAGACTCAAAAGCTCCGGCTTGTAGCTGCCGAACAAGAGATGCGGGGAGACCGATTCCATTTTCATTTTTATAGGAGTCCATTGTAGCTGATGATGTTCTATAGAGTTGATGGGTGTTTGTAGGTGGTAACAGCAATACAGTAACAAACGAACGCGAGTCGAGCGAACTGTGCGCCTCGGCGGATGCAAGATCTCAGCCAGTACCGGTGCGAGATTTCGAGATACCGGTACGACCTACGACATTTTCGAAATGAAAGTTCCTCCACGACGAGAACCACAAGATGGCACATATCCACGGCAGCGCTGTCAATTGCAAAGTTCATCCAACCAAAACAATGAGCGACTCAATCGATCCCCAAGAATGGAAGGAGTAAGTTAGTAAGGAATGCATGCCCTTTGATGGTTCATTGCAACTCGTCCTCTCAAATCACTTTTTTCGCATTCTTCCAGACTCGGTAACAAGGCATTTGCCGCCAAGCAGTACAACGATGCCATCCAGCACTACACCAAGGCTATCTTGTACGACAAGTCCAATCACGTATATTACTCCAATCGTAGTGCTTGTCACGCTGGACTCAAGCAGTGGGCGGAAGCCGCGCGAGATGCCAAGGAATGCATTCGCCTTGATCCATCCTTTGTCAAGGGATACTATCGGCTTGCGCTGGCACTCAAGGAGCTTGCGGATTATGAAACGGCAACTCATGCGCTGCGACAAGGATTGGCGGCAGCAAAAAATGACGCCAGCAGCATGGAACCGTTGCAGAAGCTGTTGAGGCAAGTGGAGCAGCTGCAGCGATCGTTGAATGCTGAGAAAGAGGAGAACGATACTGCAACCTTGCCGCAGCGTCACAGCGCTGGCAGTTCGACGTTATCCGCAGCGGCAGCCAAGCTTGACGAAGCCTCGTCGCGCGAGCTCTACGATTTGGAGGTGCAAGCGACGCAATCAAGCCGCGACTTGTCAGTCGTCGAAAACCAACTGCTTCGTCTGGAGCGTGACAAGCGACTCGCCCAAGTCACAAAGGAGGAAATTAGTCAATTACCAGCTGAAACAGCCTGCTTTCGAAGTGTGGGTAAGATCTTTTTGAAGTCGTCGCAGGACCGAGTGACGGAATACTTGGATGAAAAGGTTTCAACGACTACCAAGCAGCAGCATGATTTGACGCAAAAGAAGGACTACTTGGAACGACGATTAAAGTCGCAGCAGCAGAACATGAAGGACATCTTGTCGCCGGCGTAGATACGAGTGTCCACAATGCGGACTGACTATCACATGTGCAGTGTAAACCTGCGCATGCAACCAATAGAAGTCATGCTTCCTAGATTAGTCATTTACCTGTATTTTTGTAGCATGCAATGCGGGACCATATAACTGCTTTAACAGTGTTTGTAGATATCAGCCATAGGGATATCCAAGAGGAGAGGAGGGATCCCGAATTAAGTTATCAATCGAGACGCGGTCAGACAGGAGTGACTGTGCGACACGGTGCAACAACCATCCGTCCTTCCATTTTCTCATTCTGCGCGACCATGACGATGAGTCTCCTCGTTCCAACCAATAGCATCAAGAAGCGGTCGCAGCCGACAGACTTAAATGAGTCCATACATAGAAATGAGCCGCAAGGCAAAAAGAGCAAGAAACGATTGCAGCAGGAAGCTCGGGAACTGGCTGAGGAGGAACGGCTCGAGGCTTTGCTGTTTGGCGGCGGCGGAAAAACAACGTCTTTGCTTTCAAGTGATGCTGCAACAGCGCCAAAGCAGACTCGAGTCACAGAGGAACCTGCAGCTCTATTTGAGATTGATCGAGCTGGTAACGAAATTTTAGATGTTACGGTAGATGACAACGTCGTCAACCAAGGACAAACGAACAATGAAACGACTGATGGGCGCGCCTGGGTTGATGTAGATGATGACTTGGTAGTCGATTTGATGCAAACTAGCCGGCTGAGAAAGTTGCGAACGTCGCGCGAGGAAGCAGCTGCTTCGGCGTTGCCCGTGGTAGAGTTTGAGTCGCGTCTGCGAAAGCGCTACGAGGAAACGGCGCAACTTGCTGCTCACACCGACTGGGCCCGTATTGACGTTGACAAAACTGATGCGGCATTTACCGACGACAAGGACGAGACTCTTGCTTTGTCAACATCGGCTCCATTCCTCTTGCATGCATCGGCAAAGTCGTCAAGCTTGCCGGCCAACGTTATTGGCATGGTGCGTTGCAGCGACGCTAATGAAACGGATCCATGTCGATCGGTTGTACAGAGCGTACACTTTCATCCAACCTCCAATCCAGAGCAGCCCCTGATGCTTACTGCTGGTCTTGACAAGATGTTGCGTTTCTTTCAAGTTGGAGCTGATCATAGCGAAAAGGTCCACGGTATACAATGTAAGTGATGGTTGAACAGTTCACTGCTATAACGTATCGCGTTTATATACTCCGCCATACTGATTCCATGCTCACTCCCTTGCTTCACTTTCAGTTCCGAAACTGCCAATCTACTCGGCATCCTTTTTGGGCTCTTCGGGTAATGTTATTGTCAGCGGCCGTCGATCTTTCTTCTACATTTACGATGCTGTCGCTGGCAAGGTAGATTTGGTACCACGCATCCTTGGTCGACAAGAGAAAAGCCTGGAAAAGTTTAGCGTATCGCCTGATGGCTCCGTAATTGCATTTTATGGGAATGATGGTTATATCATCCTTGTCGACGCTCGCACCAAGGAATGGATTGCCGATTTGAAAATGAATGGAAGTGTTCGAGCAGTAACGTTTAGCGCAAACGGTGACTACTTATATGGAAGTGGGAGCGACGGTCAAGTTTATCAGTGGGAAACTGCCAGTCGACGTTGCATCGATCGATTTAACAATGAGGACGGTACCATTACAAGCTCTATGGCCTGTTCGTCACAGCACTTGGCTGTCGGCGCGGAGAGTGGAGTCGTCAACGTATATCAATCACAGAAACAGCAAGAAGAACCGCAACAAGAGCTACAGTCAAGTCGACGCAGCATTTTGAGCAACCGACAGCCAGTCAAGTCAATTATGAATCTGCATACATCATCGGACTTGGTGCGATTTAACGGCGACGGTCAAATTCTGGCCATTTCATCGCGGCGGGAACGCCAAGCGTTGAAGCTTGTGCACGTTCCGTCCCGAACCGTCTTTTCCAATTGGCCAACGACAAAGACTCCCTTGAACTATGTTTGGTCGCTCGACTTTTCGCCGCAAAGCAGGTTCATGGCGGTTGGTAACGACAAGGGAAAATGCCTTCTATACCGACTATCTCATTATAACAAGGACTAATATGCATCCTGATACGTACGAAATTGCGCCATTTTTGTTCAACGCAAGTAAGAGAGGCTCAGGTTACAATTTGTACTCCCAGCGAAAGCATAAATAAAATAGAAGAGTGACATTTCTGTCCATCTTGCAATTGCTGACTTTCAGATGTATTCCAGTAGCCCTTCTGCTCATTCATGGCAATCGATACGACGTGTTTTGACTGTTAACACGATGCGCTTTGGCTCTTAGCTTGAGGAGACTAAGGAATATCTATCAAACTACTTGTCGGGGATCGGGGACACACTTCCTTATTTCTTATGAGGGCAGGGCCGCTGGCACTCAAATCGATGCATTCCCAGAAAGATTTATAATGGAATAAGAGTGGTTAAATTTGATTTATATCATTGCTTACAATTTACTCATCACCTTCTCCAATATTACGTGTGTAAATTTGCTGTGCTCGGGAAAGAAGAACGGGGCGAATCTTTCCCTCCTCTGCCAAGTCGCGAAGCGCTCGTCTCGCAAGACCTCCCGAAACCTTGAGCTTCTCGACAACGGCTGAGACAGTGATAAGCTTCATCTTTGGGACTTCGGCATGTAGGCGATCGAATTGCTCCTTGGTCATGAGCACCTTGTTGTCAACCTTGTCGCGGCTCTTTCCCTTGGACCACTTCTTCTTCTTGCCCTTGCCTCCCGCCATGGCGGCAGCCATCTTTTGCTCCTTACTCTTCTGCTGAACTTTCGGCGGCTGTCATTGCAAATCGGATTGCGAAATATTAGAGGAAAGGGTTGTGATGAGCAATTGATGGAAGGTCATTGAAGCATGCTGCGATGCCTTGCAAAACCTTAAATCTCGTTCCAATTATTATCGTAAAGCCGCTATACCAATCTATTGACATACCATGATGAATTACTTTGTCGCAAACTACTATACTAAAGACGGACAACCAAACGCGGATCGTCGCAGTGCTTGCATGATTGCTCTCATGGTCGCCGCAACGTTCAAGTAACGCGGTAAGCAGTACCGGTAAGATCTCGCTCCGACGCATTTCAATTACTCCGTTAAGCACGGCCGCCGATCACAAAGCTGTGATTCAGAAGACCACGTAAACCAATGCTGCGTGGAGCTTCAACCATGTGGCGTGGCACGATGGGCGGGACAATATCGACCCAAAGTGTCTCGCCAGATGTTGTGAGTCAGTACCGCATTTTGGTATGGCCCGCGAAGGAACAGCTTTCATAGGCTTGTGGCGCGGCGCAAAGTGTCATGGAATCCTCGGATGTGGCGCAAGCATTGGTGCAGCAGGCATGGCAATGGCGTCATGGAAGCGCATGTTTAACGCCACGGCAGCATTGACAGAATGCACGAGTGCTTTGCTGACTTGACCGATGGACTCATCCGTGTCATTGATAGAATGTCTCAAGTGTGAGGGACTGTTTGGCTCGTCTGCCGCGCTCGACCGATGTAGTGCACAATGGCCCGTGCCAGCTACTTATCGTAGGACGAATGGTCAGTCTCAGCCAGTTAAAAGACAGGAAAGGAAAGAAATCTTGTCAGGCTGTTCAACTTAGACATTCATAAGCATGTCAGGCTTAAAAACGGAAGCATGTATGACTGCACAGAAGCTAATTCTGCGCTGGCTCATAGTTATTGGAGGGGCACGGAGTCAAAAAGACTGCGCAGCCATTTTGTCGATCGGCGGAAACACCTGCACGGACGGCTGCGCGCTCGATCCAAGTTTCTCGCACCGTGCACACAAATTTTTGGCCGATCATTGATTCAACACGAAAAACAATTCCTCGTCCGCTCCATTGCCATGAACTATCTCCAATCTCCCTTTCCGCAAGGACATCTTCTCTACAATGGCTACACAGTCTTGGATCCGAAGAATTACGTCGTCCCGGGGCAACTTCCGCTCTTCAGTTTGGCCTTCTACAATGGATCACACATGCAGCAACATCAAGGATCGGAACAGTTTCAAGATTGCCATCCCCTCCAGCCAGTTTCGTCTACTTTTGACGAGTTCAAAGACATGACTCTCAAAGATATCCTCGACTTTTCGGAAGACTTGTTGCTGGAGAATGAGGAACCGGCTGACGAAGACGATCCTCTCATGACGACGCCCATCCTCGAGACTCCTTTCTTTGCACCGCCACCAATCCTTTCCAGCGCCATTTCGAGGGATATCGTCCATCCCATTTCGCCATCCAACAGCATCACTGCTGACGAGCTGGAGGAGCACACCAAGAAACGTCGCCGCGGAAGCAACGAATCCGCCAGCACTCCTCGCTTTCGAGAGTATCAAGCCGGACAATGGACGAGCATGTTTGAAGCTCTCCTCGCCTACAAGGAGCAGCATGGCGATGTATTGGTTCCCTACACCTACAAGGAGAACCGTGCACTGGCGCGCTGGGTCAAACGACAGAGGTACCAGCGTCGGTTGTTTCTGCAGGGCCAGCCGTCCACCATGACGGCGGATCGCGCCGCAGCGCTCGACGCCATTGGATTCTGCTGGGACTTTCAGTCGTCCAACTGGCTGGATCGACTGGAGGAGCTCAAGGACTTCAAGCGCGAGACGGGGCACTGCAACGTTCCATCCCTCTATCCCGAGAACCCGACTCTAGCGACGTGGGTGAAATGCCAACGAAGGCAGCACACGCTTCGATTGCAGGGCAAGCCGCACAACATTACGCCGCAGCGCATCGCGGAACTTGATCGGCTCGGCTTCACCTGGGAGATTCGATGCGCCAAGAAGCAACGAGTTTAAAGTATGATGAAGGACAACACAAGACACAGCAACTACTACTGTTTGACGCGCCTAGTTGCTTTGGCGAAAGGTTGGAGGAAGCGGTTTGACGCGCACCACCAACTCTCAAGCCAGGCCAGGCCCGCACACTTCACTTGCCCCTATAGCACACTGACTTAATTCATCTAATCATTCTAAACACTCTCTCATTGCTTTAGTCTAGTTAAAACACAATTAGTCTCGCTGTAGAGGCTCGAGCTACGCAGCCTCCCGCGGCGCTACGTGGAGCGCGCGGAGAAACGCGCACCGCGACGGCGCGCCTCGATGCGCCGATATGTTGGCACGATTGAACATGACACGATGAATGGATAGCGAATGAATGGAGTATTCAGGAAATGTTTGGCGCGTCTATTTTGTCACTCTGCATAGGGAATGTCGGGCCATTCTCGTGAAAGCATTTCGTTCATTCACACTTGATGTGCCATAATCATTGTTTTATCTTCGTGTCTATGCACAACGCCGGAGTCAATATGTATCTTTATGCACGAAGCGAGTGTCGATATCTACGCATGGCGCTGAAGACTGCACTGCAGCTTCAAAAGCCTTTCTGTTTTTGTCAACTCCAATCAGTGCCTTGCTTTAACAAAGCTCGAATGAATCGTGAGAAGTTTGACATTTACTTCGCTGCGGCAAGCATTTCGGTTGTCTTGCAAAAAGTCGATTGTATAACGGTTTAAGCTTTCTTTTCAAGCATACAGAAGAGTAAAAGTTTCTGCTATCTCTTTCGGTAATATCGGTAGTTATCGTAAACTCAGCGTTTGAAACATGACAAGCATTGTAGTCAGGTTTCAACCCCCAGCTGTCATCACGAGAGATTGCATAATCTGCACAAACGCACTTGGTTAAGCCCAGTGTCTAGTGTGCTGTTCGGGTGATGGTTTATAGTGAACTCGACCGCGTTATAGAAGAGGTTCGAAGCTTCGTCGTGAGACGTCGCTTCTTGTCGGGCAACTTTCACCTTCCGCCCGTCAAGCGAAAGGATGATCGAGACGAGAATTAGCGTCGTTTCGCGACTCCCGTGACATCAACTCATGACACTTGTTTCGACAGCGTTCATTCGGAATGACTCAAATGCGAACTGTGTGTCATCGACGCCATTGTGTTGAGTAACCTTTCACGCACGACTCATCAATCACGTCAAACTGCAAATTGTGTCAGGAGTCGAGTGAAGTGTTCGGGTGAAATGTCAATGTGCAAGTTCCGATCCGGAAGGTTGCATGTCATTGGCGCGTCATGGCGAGGCCGGCGCGGCGTTCCGTTCTGTAGACTTGCGTAGCGCCAGTACTCGACGTCATGGATTTCGCGCGAACATTCTGTTCGTCACCTGCTTGGCGAGTCTTGACTCACTTCTTCTTATATCGATCGCCAGCTGTCTCCTCGCTTCATCGAACGACACGATCAAGTTACACATTAAGAGGTACGCTAATGCTTATGTTGCCGTATTGCAAGGCGTTGTTTGCTTTCTTGTGGGGACTGGACCTTGTGGCTTTTGGTCTTGGTTGTTGTTTCGTGATTCCCGATGGAGTGATGGATGATGTAATGCTCTGCGTCGAATTCTGCGGAAAAGCGACGCCACGGCAGCATGGAGACACCAAGTCTTCTCATTAGAACATGTTGTTGTTGATTGTCCAAACTCCTCGCAAAAACTCAGCTCTCTACTTTTCTCTTTCCTCGTGCATCCCCAGTCTCATTGATTCTCCCCCGCACTGGACCTCATTCATTCCACACCTCATCACTCGAAAACCACGAAACGACAATGACACCTCAACGTCTTCCTACCATTACTCTGGCCATACTTACTCTACTAACGGTGGTTGAAAGCTTCCAGTTCCACCCTCTTCAAGACCCAAACGTCATGAAGCCCTTTTCCGTTAAGGATGATGTCAAGAAGGTGATTGATGAGGTTTCGAAGGGAAGCGACACTCCACTGGCGAGCAAAACGCTTACGGACATTCATAAAGTCACTACTACCATCGTCAAGCCTTTGGACTCGCGACATGCGATGGATCGTAAGAAATGGGGAGTTGACAAGGACTACTCAAACGAATACTGGCTCGACAAGCGAATCCATACGTTGGGCAATGTTGGTTTTGGAGGTGCGTTTCACGCGGCGGTGGCACCTTTGAGCACAAAGTTGATTGACTTGGCGGCGTATGACGGCAAAGACATTCGTCAAGAAGTAAGTTTAAATGAGTGAGCGACTACTGCATGTGTGAAGTAGCGCAGCGAGTCATGTGTCATGTAAGCATGGATTTTAAACTAACACTTTTTAACTTTAATAACTACTCAGGTTGCTGAGGAGTTGCGCAAACGAGTTAGCAAGACGAATGCACGCATCCTTGACCTCTGCTGCGGAGTCGGAATCTCGACGCGGTCGCTTAAGAAAGCCTTTCCTCACGCCGAGACTGTCATTGGCATTGATTCGTCGCCAGAAATGGTTTCGATGGCAAGCTTTCTCTCCAAGCATTTGGATTACTTCCAGCCTTTGTATGAAAAGTGGACTGGTCTGAGTCCGAATGCTGCGAGGGCCATGCCGACACTGGTCAAGGCAGCCTCAAAGTCTATCAGCGTACCTCTCGATGCAGCTCGCGCCTATTTTATGCAAGGCAATGCCGAAGATACGCAGCTTCAAACCAAGTCATTTGATATTGTTACTATCATGTACGCTTTCCATGAAGCTCCCGAGGCTGGACGTCAACGTATGCTTCAAGAAGCCCGTCGTCTCTTGGCTCCAGGAGGTACGTTGGCGATTGTCGATATATCGCACGACTATGTTCCGTCGGAGAGCATGTTGGCGGGCGAGCCGTACATTTTAGAGTACCAGCAGAACATTCACAGTCAGCTGCAACGCCTCCGAGGCTTTTGCCACCAGTCGCCGTCGTACAAGACGCTTGTTCCAGGACGTGCTGGAGTTTGGCTCTTGAAGCGATCGACGAGTGCCTTTGCGTAACCACCTCACGTGGCCTTGTTCTTTTGACGCGGATGGAATATAGAGAGACGGCATACGTACATATCATCATCGCTGCCACCCCGTTAAATGCTTCCTGTTCTCACGAAGGACCACCTTTGGAACATTTTGGTCCCAGTGTCACACTGACGACACATCCATTATATTTGTACCCGCACCCTTTGATGAATACAATAGAGAAAAAGCTCATTTTTTGTATAAAACCGATGTAGAGAGTAGGCGCAATTGTAGAACAACTAGCAAGCTTTCGTCGCACCATACCCATGCTCAAGTGTTCGAATGATGTCGATGAATTTCGTTCCTACGACTGTGCTCTAGCAGCGAGCTCTTCAACTCCCCTGTCAATGTCCTTCCAGCTGACCGGAAACTCTCGGTTGAAAAAGGCACCATGCAAAACCGAATACTTGTGCATCGCATCGCGAGATTTTTGAAGCACATAGTAATATGAAGTTGGCAAGACACCCTTTTCGTGACCAGGCGACTTGTCCTTAATGGCGTGATAGGCGCGCATGCGATTTATAAACCCAGTAAAGCTATGAGAGATACATCGCGTAGAAACATGAGATACAGAGATAGGGTGAGTGGCATGCGTTGTCGCCGACAGTAGCATTGGGCACACAACATAAACTTACGTCGAATGCCAGCATCCAAAAAACTTGACGCCGCGAGACGCAACGAGCTGATCTATCATGCCGTAATAATTGGTATTAACGCCCTCTATGGCATCTTTGAAGTCACTCATGAACTTGAGATCGTAATGCTGCTTGAGTGGATCAAAGAATGATTTGTCGCGCTCATCAGTGGCCACATACACAATGGATCCATCCGGCAAGACATCCTTGATGTTTTCGTATATTTCTTCCGCACTGATGCGTGTTTGCTTAAACTGAAAGTCTCCTCGTCGAATGTGGAAAGTGTCAAATTCGCCATTTTGATTGCCAGGTTTGCTTCTAGCGTATTCTCGCATTGCCGCAACAATGCGAGCAGCTGCACACTGAATTTCGTCCGCGTATCTAACGTGGTCGCGCATGAATCGCTTCATCCAAAGGTCCTCCCTCCAATCTTCGAAGAAAAGAAATGCGTAAAAATGGACTGCATATCGTAAGGTAAATGCGAGGTGAGCGAACATGGCAGAGATAATAAAAGGCAGCTACAGCAGTCACCTTACCCAGCATGCGAACGCGGAGTTTGTGACTACACATGAAGTGCAGGACTGGAGCCTTCTGCATCTCCTCATCGTAAACACACAACTCTTTCCGGCCCGAAAGATTCTCCTTCATTCTCTCCATAGGTGCCGCATCAACCGGAACAGGATTGTCCACAAACTCTTGCTGTGGTTGCCCGTCCGCTGCAATTTGTTGCTGCATGGTCATGAGCTCCTCCACATCCGCCGACCCGCCCTTTGCCGGAAAAGCTGCCAAGCATTTGTGAGGCGCCCACAACGGAGTAATTGTAACGTTGCGCAACCACACCTTGAGTATTGTAAAGTCCTGTCCATCCCAGTCGGTGCGATTATTGTCCGGTGGAAACTCGACTTCGCCCGTATACTTGTTCCGCAGCGTCCCCTTCATGGCTGTCTCTTCCAAAAAGTCCTTCATGGATATAATGTCCAAACCAGCATGCTCACGAGAAACTTCCTCCAATGGGAAAAAGTCGGCAAAGGTAAATTCAGTCTTGTGCTTGTCTCGGTCCTTGGCCAGCAAATACATGCGCTGGGCTGGAGGCTGAGTGGAGCGGACATGGCTGAGCCAAAGGCAAGAGGCAAAGGACAAGCACGCACGCGCACAACATGCAGACGGAAAATTCCCTTTCAACGTACCAACACCAGTGTTCGTCCTGTAGCAACCGCTAATCCCAAGACTGTTTCCATGGCCATTCTGTGGCGAGAGTAGAGGGGCGCACCGATCAGAAACAAGGGCAGCAAAGTCTATTCACATACTTTGAGCTCACTACTCTTTCAGCATTTCAACTTGCTTCAAACTCGCATCTGCAAGTCAAGAATATTGCATTTCATTTGCCGTACATCGTCTTGTATTATCAAAACGTACCGAATATTGTTCCACCCGCCTCCATCCGGCTCAAACGTCATGTACTGCCGTGGTCCCTGCTGGATGCGAAAGGGACTCACGAAGCGTTGATCCGACGCAACGTCACGCCAGTAGACCATTTCGGAAGCGTCCGACGGACCTCCATGAGCAACGCAGTTTAGGCCAGCGAGCGTTGATTGCGGCTGCTGCTGCTGCTGCTGCTGCTGCAACTGTACTTTGTTCGCCGTTTCAGAAACCACCATGCCATTTTGTATGATCTTGTCGTTATCCGATTGCTTTTCATTCATTCTTTCAGTCTTCATATATGGTCCATGGCCAGACAGTGCCAACGCATCCGGAACGGAGTGAATCATGTAAAAGCTGCTCGCGGCGCAAAGGACGCACCCAATTCCAATGGCGAAGAGCATGAAATGCACAATCGTCCACGATGGTTTCACTGCGGCAGTGTTTGACTGCTGCTGCTGCTGCTGCTTTAATGTCTTCAACTTGCTGGGTGAAATATCCAAAGCAACACTGCTGGATGCAGGCATAGAATGGTGCTGCTGCGGTGCGTCGTGGGCCGACGATGAGGATGGATGCGCTGGACGGGCCATGACGACAAAAAAATTACCAAATCGATATTCAGCTAGCAAAGCTTCGTTCGTTGCTATCGAGGCTGAAAAGGAGAAGCAAGTGCAGCAACGAAGTTGCACAATATATTCAAGTGAATGATGATGAATGCATTGGCGCACCGCCGCAACATTGCACACGACTGGTTTTAGTCACGAACATGATATCATCTCAGAACTGCTGCGACATTTCGCATCCGATTTCAGAATCGTTCCGTTTCTACCATGAACTGTGTGCGCACCTCTATCATCGAGATTGCATAATGGCATGAATGATACATACCAATATAGCTACACAAACACTAACATCGTAGAGCATGCATCATGATTCGGAATCTTCCGGCAAGAAGAAAAACTCCAAGTTATCCAAACGGCGCAACCGACGAAAACACCAGTCGCAGTGCTACCTTTACCAGCAATACTTTCATCGACTGACCGCCACCAAGGCTGCCGTCTACTTGATTGTCGTCGTTTATGTTTTATCAGTATGTGTATTGGTCGTTCTTGAACTATTTATGCCGGTGGAGACGGATGCGCTACTGGCAGTGAATGCTACGAATTCAAATACGACAGCATCATCATTGAAACATCAACTTTTAGTACGAGACTACACCCACATTCACCATCGACCACTCTGGCTCCTCTTGTTGACACGAGAGGAGTGTTCCTTCGGTCGCCGCTTGCTCGCCAGCGTCTTGCTCGGCAGCATCATGAGTTTGGTCAGCTTGGGATCTTGTCTGTTTAGCATCAACAGTGTGTTTGCGTTTCGCAGCGGTCCCATGGACTGGGACGCGAGTCGCGTGAGTGCGGCCGTTCCGAGTGGTGTCGGCTTTTTAGGGGCTGGCTTGATCTTCAAGGAGGCGCAGCAGGATTCCGCCACGGGTGAAACGAACCACGTGGTGCATGGCTTGACGACGGCGTCGTCGCTGTGGGTATCGGCGGCGGTAGGCATGGCGTGCGCCGGACAGTTGTACTTTGCGGCATGCTTTTCGGTGGCAATCATGATGGTGCTGCTGCGGTTTGGGCCTCGACAAAGTGATCCAAGCGATGGCGAGATTGATGAAGAAGAAGACAATGATGAAAACGACGATTACGAATTCGAACGACCAAGATATTCGTCGACTGACTCGTATAACAATAACATACTGCCAGGTGGCGAAGAATCGTCGTCGTTGATTGCCGAAGTGCATACGCCGTTGCGGCGACAACCAAGCGCTGCGAATAGCGTACGGTCAATACGCAGTTCACACCGCAAGTCCCGGGCGTCATTAGGAGGCATTGTATAACATATAATTGTAGCTAGCAAATTCTTCAGGTAATATTATAAAAGCGTCTTGTTACTTGCTACGACAACTCGCCGACGAGTACTCGATGGTCGGCAGATCCCGATGCCACAACATTCGGCAACTGTGGATGGAACGCCACCGCGTTGACGCAACCCTTGTGCCCCGGCAGCACGTACAGCTCCTTGTCAGTGTCGCTCACTGTCGTTGTCAAGTCCGCCGCATCCCATATATGCACCAACTTGTCGGCCGACCCGCAACTCACCAAGTTCCCATCGCAGGACCACGCGCATTTCAACAAGCCGCGGTCCGACGAGTGCTTGTGTCCTTGATACGTTTGCACCAACCGGCGATTTGTGTTGGCGACAAAGGGGCGCACGTCCCAAACACGCAGCGTGGCATCCATGTTGTTGCTCAGCAAGTGCGTGCCGCGCGGATGGAGCGCCAATCCGCTAATCGTGTCGGCGTGGCCCGTGAGTGCGTACACTGGTTTCGTGATCGTTTGGTCGGATAGCATGGTCAAGTCCCAGCAAACAATCAAATTGTCCAAGCCGCCCGTGTAAACGTGTGATTCGGAGAGTGCCACGGCGGTGAGTGGAATGGTGGCAGCAGTATCGGCTGCACCAGACGACAACGGCGCCACCAGACTCGCCACTGGTTTCCTTTGACGCGCGTCCCACAGCTTGCACGTTCCGTCGTCGCTGCAGGATGCCAAGAGTGGGTGGGAGCTAGTGTCGGCCGATGGCGACGACGAAACGGCATTGACAACCTTGTCGTGCTTGTAGCTGCGGATTGTCTTTGTTGCCAGAACGTCGTGCAGCTGCACTGTCCTGTCGGCGCCGCACGTGACCAGTAGTTGATCGCTGCCGCTGCCGCGTTGGTTCATCCAGCAGCAATCCAAAATGGCATTCTTGTGGGCACTCGTCAAGGCGTGAGTGTTAACGTAGAAGGAACCGTGACAAGAGGCGAGCGACGAAGGAGCAATGGAGCGCTGCGAACAATACTCATTCAGTAGATACTCTTGGTAAGTGGACGAGTTCATCATGTTGGCGTTGTCATCATGCTCGTTGTCGTCGTCTGCTGCCAAATAGTTCATGCTCACGTTGCGCGAAATGACGCTCCAAACGAAGCATGCCCGATCCGTCGTGGAGGTCGACGCCAGCATTGTTCCCGATGCATTGTAGGCCAGTGACGTGACGGCACCAACGTGACCGGAAAGCTGAATGGTGCTGCTGCTACTGTTCGATGGTGCAGCAGCGTTTGCGTCGTTCGTTGCAGCAGCTACCGTCATGGCGGTCGTCGACGTGCCAATCATTCGCGGTCGTTTTTGCGGAGGCAGCATCTCACTGTCATCGAATGAAACCATTATTTAGGCCAAGCGAGTGTAGTGACTTGATTTACTTCGCAATGAAACGATGCAATACCATTAAGGCGCTTCGATGATGTTGACGGAAAACGCAGATGCGAAACGTTTGATGGACGTCATTCAGTCGTGCTACGACACCAAAAGTTGGTAAAACAGCTTCGCACGACCGAAGTAGTCGTATCGGTACTCGTAAGCGGTCATTTTCGAATTTCGAAAATGTCCATTCCGATGTGGATGCTTTCGCCCTCCAAGCTTGAATTGACAGTGAACCATGGAAAGGCTCATTACCGATGCAAAAGCGACGAGACCGTCTCATCATTGCTGCATCTAACTGTGCACTGTGTCTCGACGGCGTCTTTTGTTATACGTCTCGTGGTCATGGCAGCTAGCGATGAGGCAATAACAATTTCGCCAATCGGCTTGCCCATTGCCGATTCATCACCTCCTCCAGCAACCTCACGAAGCAAGCGAAGGCGCATTGCCATCGCCGCTTCGGCGTACCTATTCTATGTCAGCGTGAGGCTGTTCAAATCAACGTACGTGCTGACTGCGTCAAGTGACGAAATGTTTCAAATCGCCAACAGTATGGGTTTTTCCATGGAGCAACTTTGGAATGGGACATCTTTCGGAAATACCAAAATTGATCCGACGCCGCCAAAATCCATATTTTCCATCTTTTACAACATTTACATTCCATCCGCAAGCGACAATTTTAGCATTCCACTCGATGCCGCGTTGGTGAAGGAAATTGTCCAAGAGCAGATTGGTCTCATTGCAGATTCTGATGCTGCCCGAACGTTTGACCAGATACGTTTGAACTACATTACGGTCGGCTGCCCGAACGTGATCAACGCGACCTTTGTGACAGACCTTTGCAACTCGCATCAAGGTCGATTGAAGTGCCATCATGTACGACACGAAAATATCGGCAACGAAGAACTGACGCTCCAAATGCTTTGGGAACATTGTCGACGCGACGGTACGCCACCCGACGAACGGGTTGCCTATATTCATTCCAAAGGTACCTTTCACAGCAAAACGTGGAACGGACTCACGCAGGGCTCCTGGCGACGGCATGGAACGCGCACGGTGGTCCGCAAGGAGTGCTTCGACCCGCCGAATCCACTGTGCAACATGTGTTCCATGATGTCAACCTTGTGGCGTGAGTATAATAACCTGCTGTTGCTTTGAGTGCAGTTCCTGTTGCGCGGCTTGTCTCACAACAATTTTGTAACTCATTCCTTAGCATACGTTTCCGGCCCTGGGAACTTCTTTACTGCGAAATGTGACTACGTCAAGAAGTTATATCCTCCGAATGAATTTCAAGAGGCCATGGCCAAGGTAAGTCCTCAAGTCCAATAGAATCACAGAATCAATTTAGCCTACATTCTCAAATGCAAACGTCAATCGCAATGCATGCAGATTAACGCGACTAGACAAATGCTTACGGATGTGGTGCACAAGTTCGAACTCAACCTATTGCCAGTCAAGGATAGCAATCTCGGGGTGGATCGGTACGCTAACGAACATTGGGTTGGCAGCAATCCTGAAGTACAGCCCTGTGACATGTCGGACACTTACGATATGAGCTTTTGGCAAAAGACGGACCAACCCGATGAGGCTTTCAAGTGGGAAATGCAACCAAGGAGTTCAACGCCAAGTATCCTCAAGCATTTAAGAACGCGAGACAAGACGACTCGACTCAAGGATTATTTCTTGTTGGGCGGTTACCTCTACAAGTGGTACACCTTGTACGGGCGAGGGCCGCCTTCGGACTCTTGGGTATGGGAGTGGTTTCCATTTGGCGCCGAGTGGAAAGAAGCTGTTGAAAATTACGGTGCGCATGCGATGGATGTTTTGCTCGCCATTGAGGCCAATCGAACTAGAGTTGCTTGACAGCGATGGATCAATACAGTACCGATTAGGAAGCGCGCATACATTAACGTAGCGCGCGCGTACATTGATCCAATTGGAGCATGGCGGTTGCCCTCGGGCGAGACTTTGCGAGCGACAATAGGATAAGTGGAGCGACATGACTACCTAAACAGTGACTGCACGTTATGAGGCAACAATGATATTTAAACAGAACGGAAGCGGTGCCAAGTACCTGTGCATCATGCTGAATACCATGTTCGGCTATCATCTACGCGTGCCAACTTCTTGGCGATCATAACGTCGAGATTACAATACTATTCAAAAATTTCCACCCCATCAACCTTTGAAGGTGTCTCATTGTAAGCTGTACATACTCGGACAGTCTATTATGCAAGCTATATCCAATGTACTCTTTTTTGTTGATGTTGCAGTTGTTGAGTCGGTACAGGTTTGTATCTAAACGTGGCAAAGTCCTTGTTGTCTGGGAGATTGTCGTAGCCCCATGTTATGGCAGGATTGTCGCTCAGGTCACACGGCGCGCTGGCTGGATGCGAGTAGATCCAATGCTCGGCAGCGTCTCGACCAATGGCGTAGCAATATGGCTTGTGGATGGACAGTTTTGGGTGGGAGATTGTCACTTGCTGCATCTTAGCTTCGAACAATCGTGGGTCTATCAAGCGGCGGATGTAGCTACATCTCGCGAGCCACATTTTACCAATGTATGCGGATGAGGGATGGGTGACATGGGAGAAGAGCATACATCGCAAGAGGTGGGGATTGCTAGACATTCGCGTGTCAGCTGACAGCGCACCTGCCGACGAAAAGGTGCACAATCTGTCAATATCAGGCCGGGGACGAAAAGAACCCTTCAAATGCAAATATACTGCTTTAGAAGTAGGTTGTATGGTGCAATAGTACTACAAAGAATAAAGCGTTTCCATTTCTATTCCTTCGTCGTGGTGTTGTACTGTCGTTGGGTTGAAAATATGTAGCGGGTAGCCAATGGAGTGCACAAACATCTGATGTTACGTCCGTAGCATAGATACTGCAACTGCGAACCTCATGTACCTAAACATTAAGATGAAAGCTTTGCATACTGTTGAGAATCGGCGCAATTGGTCATCGACACCTGAGCAGTGTATGCACGACTGAAGCGAACACATTCGCGGGGCGGGGAGGTGGTAGGATCAATGGTTTTACAATGTCTGCAACGACTTTTGCGCGCTACGCGCGCACAAACATTGCCAAACAGCAGACGCAGTATGCTAAATTAACTGGCTCGGGTAGATGATGTCGCAGAACCACCGGTCATTTATGGGTCATTGGAGTAGACTGCACGAACGCCAAGAAGTACGGCATGTCGCACCAAGTTACACCCATTAATGTCGTGAAGCATGTCCGGATATATCCTACCACAATTAATGTTGCGTAGACTCGACTACGGGAGACACTGCTGGATGGCAGCTTCGGGCATCCTGCCTACGCAACTTCATACGCAAGACCTTGATAGGTGCCAAGCGTGTCGCCGAGTACAGTTCCGACAGGACAGCTCTTGTATAATATGGCAGCAAAACGTTTTAAGAGCCTAACATTCATCCGATGAAACACCACTGACTGCTCTGATATAAGATCCATGCCGTATTTCCAGCCATGGCCATAGTCTTCCGCCCAAGTCTTGTAGCAGCGCTTTATGAATTCATTCCCATTTTCGTTTTGACCCGCGACCCACGCGGGGCTCAAGTCAAAGAACCGTTGCTGATGAGTCTCATTGTTAGCAGAGTCAATAATTTTAATGCCAGCATTGTTTAAACATTTGCCCACAAACCGATCCTCCACTGCTATCATGGACGTTCCGTGGCATTGAGCTAGCTGCTCTATAAATATTCTTATCGCTTGGCGGTTTAGTATATACCCAGGACCACCGACAGCAAAATCGAAAAATTTGTTGGCAGTGGCGAACTGACGTACAACGAGGCCGCTGTAAATTGGTTTCTGCTCGCGCCCATGCTTGCTTTCCAGCTCAGCAATGTAATACCGCATATTCTCAACTATTGCGACCAAGTCGTTACCAGCCACGTAAAAATAATCGAAAGAATTGTCGTCATCTTCGTCCATATAATTGTCATATATGTAGCCCAGGATAGAGCGCGTTTTCTGCCACATGTTGTTGTACATTTCTGGTCCAAAATGTGGTAGGTCGATAGCTCCAAATCCTGGCTCATTGGGGTCGTCCACCGTTTTGGTCGACGCCGCAAAGTAGCCATCGCAGCGCCATCCCCATGTTTCGGCGAGCGTTTGGGTCTTTCGATGATCTCCCGCGTACGTATAAATAGCACAGAGAATTCGTGCGGGTGGTAAAGTGCCATTGGAGGGCGGCGGTGGCAAAGGAGGAAAGGCCCGAGTATGGTTCGGGCTGAGACCGTTGATTTGTATCCGGTTTGTAGCGATGTCCCAGCCTGTCCCTTCCTCAACTCCTTGACCAGGAGGAGCGTCGCACACATAGGTGAACTCATTCGTTCCGTCAATGTGGCTGACTTGTTTAATTGGAATGTACGTCAACGGGGAACTGTGGTTGCGACTGTGATGTTTCTCAAATTCCTCGAGAAAGTGGCGTCGAACTCGGGTAACATCGGCAACGTACCCAAGAATGCCGCCACTCGTTCTTGCACCTGCGCGCGGATGCAGGTCGGGGTTCGGTTCGTCCACGTAGTAGGTAACATTCTTTGGTATTGCGTCGCCGAGCGCCGAGCCCGTAGAGCACGTTCGATAAACAATGGCCGCCAGGCGGCGCAGCAAAGTTGGATGCGTCAACCCGCCCAGAGCAATGGATATTTGAGAAATGGTTGCCAGAGCTAAGCTTCGTTCGTTCCAGGCATCGGCAATCGTTTGCTGGTTGTTAGTCTGGCTAGAGAATATCTTTGGTGACACATGCTCGAAACGTTGTCGTCCCAATGTGTCAGTCGATTCGACGATGCGTACGAGGTCCGGATCGCGATAATTTGCCACGCGATAGCCCGTGTTAAATCATTCACCGTGGTGGTGCACGCGATAAATTCACGCGCGCCTCGTCATTTTTTTCGACCATGGCGCATCATTGCCGTCGCTCTACTAGTATTCTTGTAAATGCCTCCACTACTATACATGAATTGCAGTCTCATCAATGTAGCAATTACTGTCATTGATCATGTAGGCAAAGGTTCCGCAAACGAGGAAGGAATCAGCCTTGATGGAGCGAGGAGAGCAAGCCAGTCTTGTACGGCGTACGGCTGCGTCTCCCTTGCGAGGTTGACGCTTCAATGAAGGCCATGCAGCAATATACAAAGCATCGGCGCAAAGGACCCTCTTTATTCTGTATAATCAGTGTGTGCGAGACTCGGCAAATTGTTGAATAAGCTGCAAGCAACGACGTTGACTCTCATTTTTTTGGCTACTTCCTCGCCTTGAACTCATCGGCCTTGCACCAGCGCGTAAATTAATCAGACTGCAATGACGGAGTAATAGATTGGCTGAAGGCAGATTGATATTGCAAGGCGCTTCAGTTGATTTCCCATGGTGTGTCAACGATTCGGCGGCAGCAACCCTTGCGGCATGCTCATGCTGTCGTTGTCGACGAGCTGGAACACTTCAAGTATCCATGAAACGGAGGATCAGACGCTATATATTGATGGATCTATGACAGCAGACTACAAAGGTCTGTTACGCGGGTAGCTGTACTCCATTTAGAGCGTGTAATGGACTGGAATCCTCGTTTGAGTGAAGGATGCACGCGCATTTACACGGTCGCTCGCGAGGAACAAAAGGCTCATTTTCAGTAGTGTACACTATTATCTAGCAGTCCATTATCATTAATAACATCATATTATAGCTTGTAAGTGGTTGTTACATTGTAACTATGCTTCTATTAGGTGTTAGTGGACGTTTTGGTGGGTGGCCGTCAATTTAACACGGGCTATCGCGTGGCAAATTATCGCGATCCGGACCTCGTATGCCAAGTGCTTTCAAGCATGACTCGGTCGGTCGCAGATCGGATGCGCACACGGACGGCTCAGTCACTGAACCCACTATTTTTCGCAGCGCCGCTTGGTTCAAAACGTAGCCAAATTGCCCGGGTAACTGGTAGCTTGGAAGCGGACGACCCGCGTAAAGTGGAACAGAGTTGCGCTCAAATTTGTTGTCAAGCTGCGCCAGAAATTGCTTCAAATTGTCAATAATAACGAGCGTTCCAACATCAACCACCAAGAAGTAATCATATTCATCCAGATAGTTTTCGGCAACGAAGGTAAGTGCCGATTTTGCTGTTTCTGCCGTACCAAAGGTCTGCAGGAACTGATGCATTATCTTGACGGCTGTAGAGAGGTAACCACTGTCGTCGTCCCGTTGCTTTGAGCTCACGGCAGCATAGCCGTCGCATAAAAAGCCCCAAGTTTCAAACATGGCATGTTCAAACTCCTTGCCTCTTTGACGATCAGAATCTTGATTGTCAATGACGCAAAGAAACTTGGCTGTCGGCAGCGACGACGAATTTGCTTGCTGCTCCACTGCGGTCAAATTAACGGAAAACAGCGCCAGCGTATCTTTATCAGCAGCTTCATTGTAGACACTTATCTTGTTATGAAAAAGATCCCAGCCCTCGGGAGTCTCCATACCATGTCCAGGTTTTTGAATACATACGGTGGAGTTCATGAGCATCAAGTGATGCTCGAATGGAAAGACGCCGGATTCGTTCTTGTTCCCACTGCCCCGTCTTATATGATATGCATCTTGTTGCAGCAGTTGCGCAAGCTCCCTAAAACTGCTTGTATCGAAGTTGCTGCTGTAATTTTTGGCTGCTAGTTTCGTTTGTGACCCCATCAGGCGCAGCTGTTGCGACGCTCGTCCATTATTATTTAGTTGCCAAGTAAGTCTCAAAATAGATGCTATGAAGCAAAATGGAATGGCCGGATGAAGCTTGACGTTGCGCGACGCCTTGTTTGTCGCTGCTGTTGTGCTCGAACTCATATTTCGGCAAAAACATGAGTGCAAGTTGCCCAAGAAAGGGCGCGACGGAATGCTTGACCTGCGTAGATTCTGGAAAGGATGGATGAGCATGGGTCCAGAAACGATTGGAAGTTTGGTACGATCGATGACTGCTTTGAAAATGTCATTACTCCGCATGATCATGAATACTCTCCAAACAGATTTGGCGCGAACTTTCTTGCGATCGATCACGCTGCGACAAAATGCCCACGAGCGACACGCTGCCATTCATATTCGCCATGATCATTTCATGCTTGGCTGCTGCAGTAAAGTCTAAACGGTGGACTGCATATCATTTACCAAGTCTGTAAAGTGATAGTAGCGCAAAATCTCCGCCTAAATTAATATCGGAAAGGCGCACGAAAAATAACCTTTATCAGTCAATTTGCTTCGCAAGTAATTACTGAGACTGAAATAGATGTTACCACGAGAAGGAAGAAGACAATGTGCTCGGCACGCCAATTGCTGGCAGCCCACTGCAGGAGGGGGCTTCATACTTCGCGTTGCAGCATATTGTTGCGTTATAGCGACCGCTGCAGCGTCTACCCATAGGCCGAGGACGTCGTCCGCAGCTGCAAGAGCGTTTGGAATTATGAGTAATGATTTGATTGAACGACGTTTGCATGCTATAAATATGGTTCGGGGAGGAGCCGCTGAAGATGAGGACTTATCATCTACATTTGAAGGAGTTCCATCCGTTTCCAAAGAATCGAACGAATTTCAACGGAACGCGACAACCGCGAAAACGGAAGCAGTAGCAGATAGTGAAGTACACAAGTTAATAACAGGCAAATCGACTCAATCAGGCAAATCAAACATAGAAGACGTATCGCATTTTGTCAAAGACGAGGACTCAACTGAAATTGATGCAGAGGAGCATGCGACTGCTACGACAGAGTCGAAACTAGATACAAGCACCTTTGCTGTCGATAGCGACGATACCACGAGCGACGAGGACGAAGACGAAGAATCTGTAGCAGCAATAACAACAGAAAGTGAACCAATGAGCAGAGTTACCGTTTTGGAGACAACCACAACCACGCTTTTTACGACTGAGGATGATACGCAAGGCCACGAAGTTGCTACCTCGACGACGGTTGCATCCGCAATAAGCGAATTATCACTCTCACCTAATAAAGTTCAAGCAAAAGCTAGCTACCTCCGCACGCTTGGAAAAGAGCTTCACGACAAGTCTGAATTCATTCAAGCTGCTGTTCAGTTTGGGGCCGCGGCTGATCTGCTACTTCCCTTGCTACAAATGCCTGCACTGGAAGCAGAAGAAGAGCCAGTTGACGATGAGTTAGCTAACAGCGATAGCTTGCTGGAAGAATTTGCAACGTGTCGACTGCACGAGGCACTCTGCCGACTCAAAGCCGAAGAATACAACCTTGCCATTTACGCGTGTACACAAGTACTTGACTGGAATCAAGAGTCGTCAAGGCAGGACACTTCAAGATCAAGTAAAGTGGGTAAATTTTCGTCTGCAGATGTGGCGCCTGCGTTGCGAGCCCGAGCTTTTCATAGGCGCGCCAAAGCATTTATGGAGCTTGGTAATGCAGATCGAGCGCTATCGGATGCTCGCTCAGCTGCATTTTTGGGCGATCGCAAAGCGGTTGCTCTTTATGGCAAGCTAATGAGGAGTACTAGCGGAAAGGGGAGCGCAAATAATTTGTCCTCGTTATCCGCCTTTGGTGACCTTTTTGGAGCAGGTGAGACGAAAGACTTATCGTCATCGTCATCAAGCGGAGCTTCAATGCTGGAATCGTTACTGAGCGGCTCTAGCGCGTTCTCTCCGGCGTCATCCAGCACGCCCCAGCAGCAGACAGATTCACCTGCCCCTTTTCTTCCAGCAAGTCTTCTCGATTTCGGCAAAGCTGCTGCAGGTGGTCAAGGAAGTGGACTTGCAAAATCCGTCTTGTCGTCGCTGGCCAAGAATCTTGAGGACAAGTCGACCCAGGACACTATCTGCAATTATTTACAATCAACATCTGGCCCGCAGCTGCAGCAAATGGCAAGCATGGCAGGGATTTCATTGCAATCGTCACAAGCTGATCGAGTGGCAAGTTTTATGAATCGCGCTACCCCACGGACAATTCAGCGGACGGTTGTTTTTACAAAACGAAGCGTTTACACGGTTCAACTCCTGCGAAAACTCAATCAGCTCGTGCAGAAGTATCGAAATTGGATTGTTTTGTTCTTTCTGTTGGCATGGATCAAAAGTGCTATATTGCGACCAACCCCCGTCAGTAAAAAGGCGATCAAGGCAGCAGCGAAGCACGCAGCCAGGGCAGTGAGTGGACCTATAGTATAAAGTTAAACGTTTGATGCATAGGTAGAATGGACTGACTTTGTGTAAAGTCAACCTAGCATGCAGCATGTGCTTTGGCGAAGAGGGTTTGTCATTGGCTTTGGCAATGAACCCATTGCAACCAATAACAACCTCTTCACGGCACAAGAAATGCTTTCTAGGTCTAAATAGCTCAGCTCTCTTGTTCGCTAATGTATCGTATGGTATTTGTACTTCTATCATCGTGCAATGACGAGACGAAGTACTTGCAGATGCCTCGTGCATTCGGTCTTGTCGCGGTCGGACGTCCGAGCTCGCCATGGCATTGAACCAAGTGGCGCTGGTCGCTCTAGCAGTCAAACAAGCTGGACTATAACTTAATTCTATTGCATGATATAGCAAGAGTGCTTGACTTATTTTTGCAATGAGCGAAACAGTTCCAGAATCTGAAGGCGAAAGCCGCTTGCTCGAAGGAAGCGACGATCACCGGCAGCATCATGACGAAGCAACTAATGACAAAGATCGATCTCAACCCGATTTGGCAAGTCAGTCATCATCCTTATTGACGCAGGAAGAGGAGCTGCTGATTTTGCAGTGTTTTGAAATGGCTGTGAAAGATCATGAGCAAGACGATGCGAATAAATTCCAGCAACTCGTTGGGCCAACAAAACGCACGCATGGACAAGTCAACACCAGCAATAACATTTTGGACGATAATGGCGATGAGCCTGATATGTCGTTTCTAAAAGAGTGGGATCCAAAAATTCTTCCGCTGCATTAACGTTTTGTAATCATGATCTATTAGTAAACATGGCAAATATTAATTTCATCTCCATGCTACCTCTTCCTTCTAACACTACTGGCATTTTCAGTCGCAGTACTTGTCGTATCTTGAACGCGTAGTAATCGTCGGAACCCTTCGTAAAACAGAAAGAAGAAGGCATTAGCCGGTATTTTATGCGCAATCCTTGGCAGACTCCCTCGCATAAAGGCCGATAATCCTCCTTCCTGCAGAGTCAATTGAAAGCATTTCGACAAGCTTCCTTGGTACATGGATGCTGCTCCCACTGGATCTGTCTGAAGTCTCGTCTTGATAACGTCAAGCGGGCTCGTAGCCCAGCTGCCAATCCCTCCGGCAATGCCGCCGAGCAAAAAGTCCCAACTTTGTCGCGGCGGTGTCTTGATGCTTACCGCAGGCTTGCGACGGCTGCGCGCAGGTTGCGTCTCCAACATTGCTTTCTGACGCTTCCAACTGTTACTTCCATACCTTTCTTGCAAATGCTCGTAACACACCAACGTGACAATCGCATACGGCACATCCCGCAGCATTTGACTCGCAATCCCTCCTTTTGGAAACATTTTGCGATACCAGTCTGGCGACTTGGCAATGGCCGATAATGCCTGCCACGTGGAATCGTACTGGCCCGTCTGCAGCTGCTGCTTGACCACCTCGTAGGGGACCCGCGAAACGCTCGCGACCGTGTTGCCAATGGCCGCGCTCAGTGCCACGGCAAGTGTTGGATGCAAACGAAACGAATCATTGTTGCGGCGCTGAAAGGTGGCATTTAACAAGCGCTGCTTGCAGTACGAGTAGACGCCAAAGTATATCGCCACGCCCGGCATGGAACCAATGGCGGATACGCCGAGACCAGAGTAAAAGTTGGATAAACCGCCGGGGCGACGGGCTAGTTCACGACATGCTCCGACTATGGTCAATCGTGATGCTCCATGACTATTCGATACGACTGCGACTTGCTGCATGGTTTTAATGGCATCGAGAGGCTGGAGCACCGTCTTGGCGCAGGCGGCAGACAAAGCGCTCGCCAAGCCGTTCTTGCAGCCGTTCCACCATGCTGTTTGCGATGATGCAGCATCGGATGGTGCGGTGCTGCTGCCATGATGTGGAGTTGTAGCTTGAGGCTGTCTTATACGTTTTGCATCATACACTGCAACAGCCGTCACTTGTTTAATAAATATAATGTGCAGTACTATCAGCAAGCTCAGAGTATGCCGTAGCAGTCGAGTTGCGCGGGTCGGCATGGCCATGGTCGAAACTGTGCGTTTCTGTGGACGCGGCTATTTTGCTTGTCGCATAGCGACTCTTTTTTGTCATGTCACGCCTCGTCGTAGCGGTTTTCTCAATCAACGTCATTCGTCTCGACACGCGATGCAGCATGTCAGCATGGAACGATGCCATGACGAGCATCAGCGACGGCGAAGGAGGATTGAGTCTGCTCTGCTCACCTGCTCCATCTTTTGAACGATATCCCTTCCTATATTCACTTGTTGTTATCTAAACTGCAGCGACTGCCAACAAAAACCACTCTCTTTTCCATCTCGACCATGACGTTGACAATGACAATGAATCGCCCTTTCCACCTTATTGCCATGCTACTTCTTTTTGCAACACCATTTACTACATTCGCCTTTGCTCCATCAAACACTGCATCACATCAGCAGCATCATCATAAAACAACTACACTTTGTATGACGAACAATTTGTTTCGGGCCGCCCGGAGCGCCGGTGCCGACGACAATGTCGTCGAGTTGATGAGGCCGCTCGGCTTGATCCTCAAGCAGGACGAGGAGACGGGCAACGTTTACGTGGACAAGGTGGCGCCAAAGGGAAACGCGGCAAGGACTGGCAAGGTGTGTCAATGAAAATGAATATGTATGAATGTGGTCAAGTCAAGGAGAAAGACAGTTGCACTTGCTGTTTCGAACAACATTCACCGTAGCTAATCGCTCATCCATAATTGTTATCGTTCTTTATTTTGCAGGTGAAGGAAGGCGACATTGTCGCCATGTGCAGCGCTACATTCGGGGATGAAATGTAAGCACCGAAACACCGTGAGCTACTGTGCGGCAGTCGATTGTTGTTTGTGCATACTTGCTGTCACGGTACACGAGCAAAGCGAAAGCGAAAACCGGCCAGCTTCTGCTCTCATTTGCATCTTCTGTATACTCATTTTGTCATTCTCTCGCTCACTACCATCAACACACAGGTGGAGCACTCGAGGAGTCGGTCTGACTCGCGTCTTGGCTGCCATTCGCGTTCGGTCTGGTCCGACGGTCAAGCTGGTCTTCGAGTCGCCCAAGCAGCTCGCCAAGAAGCGGGACGTGACGGCGCAGCAGATCAAGCAGCGGGAGGATGCCGCCAAGGCGGCGCAGGAACGCAAAGATAAGCTACTGCTGGAGCTGCAGGATACGGAGACGAAGATTAAGAAGGGAAAGTTCTTGGGTTTGTTTTAATACAATCAAAAACAGAGACTATGCCATAATATGTTTTATTTTCTGTACGCAACTATCATCTTTACTCGGCATATGCAACTGGTCGACTACGTTCCAGTGGCGGCACTATCGTCACAGCCACATCAGGTTGTGGATGATCACCTCCATTTTCGCAGAGTCGTTGATACAGACGCTCTTGCTCCATGATTGTTTGTTTTCGTACGCGAATGACATCGTCCATTGTCCGACGACGAACCGTCGCCAAAGCAGCGTCCATCTCGGCGGTGTTCGCCCTTCGCGCTGATTCCAACAAGCTGAGTGTGACTTCCATCATTTCGGTGCGCTCTCGCTCGAGCATTTGGCATCGCCCATATAACTGCTCGACCACCAGCTGCAGCGATACACTCCCATCACGATGACGATTCGGTTGAAGAGGCGTTTGAATCGGATCAGGTGGTGGTTCTTCCCGTTCTTGGTGCATGTACCGCTGGTCGCGTTGCTCGACTTGCTGACGACGCTGTGGACTGTGTGGACGCCCTTTGACGGCGTCTGAAACGTCCATTACTGACCCGTCTTGCGAAGAAGCCTGTGAAGAGCCATCATCGGCTAGTTCGTGGTGATCCATCAAGTCTGACATGCTTTGAAGCATCTCCAGTACATTCTGATCGCTGTCTCGGCCTTGGACCAGCTCTTGCAAGCCTTGTGCAAGAGCTAGCGCTTCTTCAAGCAATGGTGTTGAATCGTCGTAACTCTTGGTATTGCACTCATCAAAATCATCCAAACCGTGCGGCATGTCGGGTGCATTAAGAAGCGCCTGAATTTTCCTCTCGGCAAGTCGCAAATTCTTTTCATGATCCGCATTGAGTGCTTGCATGCGCATAATTTCGTCGCTGTATGCGTCAGCCTGGTCATTCAGCGTCAGAATCTCAGCCTCGGCATGAATCAATTGCGTCGATTTTTTCTCGAGTTCAATCTTGGCATGTTCCAATTCGGCGTGCAGCTCTGCAGCCTGTGAAACTTTGCGCTGTAGTTCCGTCATTGCGTCCTGGTACATGACGTCCTTTGGACCTGACACACCGCCACTTTCAACAAGACCAGTGAGCTGAGCACGCATCTCTCGAACTTCGCAAAGGAGACCTTCCTGTTGTTCTAATATTCGGGATGTTTCCGCAGATGATTTCATATCTTGTGCGACGGCTTCAACAAGCGACTTGATCTCCATGATAGCGTCAGCCTCCAACGTCAGCTCCGCTATGGTGTCATTCAAGCCATTCTGCATTTCCTCGACAGATGTTTTTAGCTCGGCAATGGATGAATTGTCCACAGACAGAGTCTTCGTCGCCGTTGATTCGACTGACGCCTTTATCGCCAGCATATCCGTATGTAGTCCGTCAATGAGCTGCGTAACGGACGCTAACAGCTGGTCGGAGGATTGGAGTCGCTCCTTTGTTTGGCTAATGGCCAGTTCCAGCTCACGAATACGGAAGTCCTTTTCTAATGTAATGCGTTGAATTTCGCTTGCAAGATTCAGCTTCGTTTGTAAGGCTTCACCCTTCACTTGGTGCAATTCTTCAGACAACTGCTTAACTTGCGTAATTGACTTCAAGTCGGGCTCGTCAAGTTTTGCTTTCAGGCTCTTCATTTCCACCGCATGTTGAGTTTTTAGTTCCTGGATGATCTTTTGCTCGCGACGGACAGCCTTCTGTAGATCTTTCGTTTCTTTTGCGAGTTTGTTCTGTAGATCCTCGACTTCGACTTCCTCGTGAAGTCGACTTTCGTCCAGCTGCGCCGACCACTCCTGCGCTTCGCGATCATATTTCTCCTTGAGGTCAGAATAGAGATCTTTCTGATGACGTAGTTCACTTTCCATGTTTTGTAAAAGATCAAGCTCTGCTCTCAACGTGTTTATAATTTCCTCATCGCTTTTGATCGTCTCATGCGCAGCAGCAAGCTCTCGACGCAAATCTTCAGCGTTGATATTGCCACACTCAAGCAATTCATTCTTTTCCTGTGCAAAAGAATCCTTGAGTTCGCGTATCTCAGTCTCTAAATCTTCCTTAAGGCGGCGAACCCGACGTGTTTCGGCAAGGGATGCTTCTAGCTGCAACTTCCATTCACCCTTGCTTGTTGGACTTTGTCTCGCCTTCGCATCGTCAAATATAGCTTGGACTTCTGCTTCGTAGCTTTGTCTTAACGCGGCAAGTTCCAGCTGCAGACGTTCTGAATCGGCCAACGCATCTTGCAGCTGTGCTTGGATCGTAGAATCGGTCGTCTGACCATCATGTGCCTTCTTTAGGTCGCGAACTTCTCCTTCGAGCGAACTTTTGATGTCTCGTAGTTTTCGGCCATCTGCTAGAGCAGCTTCAAGACGTAGCTTCCATTCGCCTCTATCATCAGCATGTTGCCGCTCAAGCGATCGAAGCTTGACATTTAATTCCTTATTTTTGGCGAGGCACTCTTCAAGCTGTCTTGAATCATCAGCTTGTTGATTAAGCAATCTTCCCTCCAAATCGTCAATGACCGCAGTGTATTCGTCTCGGATCTCCTTCAAACGCTGCTCGTCGTCAGGCAATTGAGCACCATTTGCTTGATGTAAATTGCCCTCGCATGTCTGTGTCGCCGTCGTGGAACTAGTCTTCTTCAACTCAGCCTTGAGCTCTTCTACAATAGATCCAAACTCGTGTCGAATCTCATTGACTGTGTCGTCGGCCGCAGCTTCGGCTTCCTGCCATCGAGCGCGCTCCATTTCTAGCGTCTTTCGCAAGTTCTCTGCTTCTTGCTTGTATAGGTCACGTTCAGCGATAGCTCGGTCCAAACTTTCGTCCAGCTCCGAATAGACTGACTCGACTGCAGGCGCGTCTGTTGATGTATCCTCAGTTTCATTCGCTTCGCCCAAGCGTTGCTTCACTGCCTTTAATTCTTTGCGTAGACTTTCTGCAGTCGTCTTGTAGGATGACTTGTCAGTGAGTAATTGCTGAATACTAATCTGCATAATATCCTTATCGTACAGCCACGCCTCGCGTTGGGCACGAAGCTTTTTTTCCTCTCGCGCTACTCGCTGCAGCTTATCGGAAGTGTTGCGCATGTCAACGTTGACTTGGCTGATATCCAAATTCAGCTGCTGTATGGTATGGTCGAGTATCTCCTTTTCCTGCAGCCACTCGCATCGTTCCGTATTCAATTGCTGCTCCAATAGCTGCAACAATTGCTTTTGTACCTTTTGCTTTTCCTTGCAATGCTTGTGATTCGTGTCACTGTACGAGTCCACCTCCTGCGCCAGTCGCTGCAGCTGCTTTTGCATGGCACCACTCAGTTTCTTGTCCTTTTGCAACTCGAGTTCAGCGTGCGACAATGCTCGCTCCCACTGCTCCTTTTCGTACTCGAAATCTTGCACGCGCTGCTCCAGCTCGCCAAGCCTTTGAATCGCTTGCGCCGTGTCAAAGGATACTTCGACGCCATTCGTCGCAGCACCCGCCGCGGTTCGATGCAACGCGTTTCGCTCGTCGACGGTATAGTTGGTGTAGTTGCCCATGGTGGAAGCCGTCACCATGGTGGTGCCACTCGAGACTGACGCAATCGTGTCAATTCCATTGTTTATATCATCTTGTCCATTTGGTTTGTTGCGTTGCTCATCCTCCCAAACCAGCCGCTCCTCGAGCCACTGTATGCGCTGCTCAATGGACTCGCGCAGCTCCGACTTTAAATGCTTGCCTTGAATCTTGGCGACGCGCAAGTCGTCCTTCCACTTGTAGCGCTCCTCGTCGTGACTATTCTGCAAACGCTGGACAATGTTCATCCACCAACTGGATTGAGATGATGGCTGTGCCGCGTCAGTCTTGTTAGTGTTGTTCATGTTTTCGTCGTGATGGTTCAACAGCGACGACGATTTGCGCTTGTGGTGATTGCCATGTTCCATGCTCAGTTGCGTTTCTTGATCGTCGTCGTAGTATTCCTCCTCTTCTTCGTCCTGCTCGTATTCCTCGCTCCTCCTCGCCGGCTGACACGCGGCGGCTTGCTTGGCTTGGTTCATGCTGTTTTGCAACACTTGCATGGACACGTCAAGGCAGTCGACGGATGGCACGTCTTGATGATGATTGTCATGCGCCTGGCAGAGTAGCGAGTCTAGTTCCTGCTCGTGAAAGGTCCATGATTCGTTTCGGTCATGGTATTTTTCCTGCCGCGTGTTAATTTGCGTAGCTTCGCTACTGGATCGTCGTCGGGGTAACGTAGGAGATGATGCTGCTGGTGCAGTCTGCAGTGACGCTGGCTTGGTTGGCGACGGACTAGTGGTAGCTGCTACTGCTACAACACTTGACGTTTGCATGAGCCCCGTCGCCGACAGAGTCATGGTGGTATCGACGCTGCCGGCGACACTGTTGTTGGTGTTGTGATTCTTGAGCGGCGTCGTGGGTGGACGTTGTTGCGTCGAGGATCTATGTGAACTGCCACTGCTGCTGCGGCGGCTGTTGCTGCGACGCACCGTCCTCTTGGGTGGCAAGGCACTCGCCGACTCGGGAGATGGAGCGGCAGCGTAACTGCTGGATGTTTTGACGCTGCTGACGCTTGCAGTAGTTTTGGTTTTCTTGTCCTTGCTCGTGCTTGCTACCGAGTGAACATCTCCTGGTGCATCGACTGCCGCTTTGGTAAAGTGCTGCTGTCCAGACTCGAGATTCGCCATGCGCGGAGTTTTGGCAGCCCCCGCCGCAATGGATGCTTCCGATACGGATGACATGATCAATTGCCTCGTTTATTGTTGCCTCTATTTATTTCTGTTTGCTCCTCACGACGGCTTGTTTACAAGTTGACTCCAAAACAATATTCGATCACCAATATATAAAATCCAAACGTATCCGATCCTATCCAGTCCAATCAGTCAGCACCTTAGTTGCAGGACCGTCGTTTGCCGCAAAAGGCAAAAAGTCGCTTAAGCGCTTGCTATGAATGTCGTGCCGTGCCCTCGTTTGGAGCCGATGCGCCATTGTCGCTCGCAGAGCTCATCGATTGCGGTTGCTGGCCGGCCGAACGTATCTTCACACGTGCCGCACGCCGGTCTGGCTTAGAACTGGTGCGACACTTTCGACAGCCGCACACACGCTCATCATGCTTTGATGGATCATGATGACAAGCTGATCTGCTTCCTCTTTGTCACACAAGTACCATCACCTATCATGTCACTTCGACTGCAGCAACCACAACGAAATGTCTTTCACTCTCCAATGCGACTGATTCTATTAGTCATTGCAATTTTCTCACTCGTCGCATCAACAGCAGCTGCTGCCAAGAAGACCAAGGCGTATACGGACGACTCGACGCCGACGGAGCGCTTGCTGCGTTTGTGCGTTACGAGCGGAAGCGGCGTCATACCACGCAGCGGCCGCCGCTACAAGCAACTCCAGTTACTAAAAGCCGCCTCGGGGGAAGCATCACTGTTGTTGAGCAATTCACCGCAGAACCAAGCCGCCTGCTGGATCTTGTTTCGCGATGGCGGCGGCAAGCGCACCAACAAGCGCAAGTTGCTGCAGCGCTACGCGTTGGCGACGCTGCATTACGCGACCACCAAGAGTGACACGAAGCCGTGGGACTGGAACATGGCCAATGACGCTTCCGAACAAGTGCGGGCGCGGAGGGGAGACTGGATGAGCACCAAGTTGCACGAGTGTCAGTGGTACGGCGTGCAGTGCAGTCGACGCACCGTCGTGGGATTGAGTCTGGGGTTTTTGAGTTTGGATGGTTTGCTGCCGCGTGAATTGTCCTTGCTGACGGAGCTCAAGGAGCTGGATGTGCATGGGTGTGACTTGCAAGGCGTTGTGCCGCACAAGATGATGGCCAGTCTTGGCAAATTGGAGTATTTGCGCTTGCATATGAATGGGTTCTTTGGGGCCATTCATCGGGAGATTGCTGGCATGTCGTCGCTCAAGCAGCTGGTGCTGTTTGGAAACTACATTGCTGGTACGATTCCTACGGAACTGACGCAGCTTTCCAAGCTTGAAGTCATTGACTTGTACGCCAACCAGCTTTCCGGCACGATACCCTCTCAACTCGCCACGCTGAAAAAGCTCAAGTCGTTGGATGTTCACGACAACAACTTGGTGGGAACAATGCCCAAGGAGATCTGTGCATTGAAACTGGATGAGCTCGTCGCTGACTGTCTTGGACCAAATCCGGAAGTGAGATGCGACTGCTGCACCAGGTGCTGCAAAGGTTTACCAGAAATGAAGTGTGTTGATGTTGCAACGGGAGTTGTAGTAAAGTAAATAATAGCAACTGTACATTTTTACAAGCTAGGTCTGCATCGCGCATTGATTGTCGGGCGCGTCGCGTGCGAAACGAATGTTCACAGTGCTGTATTTCCTGCGCACTCATTTTATGTTTAGCCTTGATGTTCAAAGCTGCTTGCATTATATTACTATAAGGTCTTTAACTACATTGTTAGGTATATGTCATGGACATGGACGAAATCCAAGCTTTCACGCACGCTGCTTGAAAACACGTACGGTAGGTAATTTCGGGTAATCCTCTTGACCAGCATCTAATTAATTCTCTTTCGTTGACAACGTAATCCATGTGCGGCTATTCCACTCCTATAGCCTTTTAGAGCACAGTAGGTGTCTTGGCAGCGACCATTGGAAACGTAGCTAGCATCTCCACTTGGAACTGCCTCCTCCGACCACAGTTCCGCGTCGGCGGAGTCGCGCAACTTCAATCCACGTGTCGGTTGAAGTTCAAGTTTCACCGAGAGACACGCGTGGTCGAATTTGTTTCTTGCCAGCTTGTATTGCCTCGGAGGTCAAGGCAATACTCGAGATCATGTTGCACCTCCTTTCTCGAATCTGTCATTCATCGTCACGTTCAAGTTGAATGTCCAACCTCAAGCGTCGCGCGTCGTTGCTAATGGCCCCGGTGCCGTTTCATGGTTCGCGTTGACTCAGCTAAAAGGTCGTGGAAGAAAGCGAGACGAGACGCCAATCATCCAAGACGCTTGCCGCTTGATAATCTCGGTCTCTCTCGCTAGCGAGACGTCTCTATTGACTAGCAGTCTCGTTATACAAACGGTAGAAAGGAGTTTCTTCAATCATGAATCGTTCAGAGAAGCGTCAGGCGGAGCAAGACTCGCCCGTGGCAAGCAACAAGCGGCAGCGAAACGCGCGAGTCATTGAGACGAGACAACCAGACGGAGGCAACAACGGCCAGTATCGCTCCGCAGTGGAGATTAGCAACAGCAGCATGACGTCTTCGACTTCCTCATTGGCCGCTTCGTTGGCGGGCAAGCAGCAGCAGCAGCAGCAGCAGCAGCATGTTTCCAGCGGCGAAACAGCTTCTCCGCAAGCTCCCAAGGGAAACGTGCTGGAGCAGTTGCTCGGTCGACATGTTTCCGCAACGACGCCTGCAAGTCTTCCACTCGACGTGAATCGTTTGCATGGCGCTAATGCAACATTAACATATGCGCAGCAGCTGCAGCAGGCGGCCAGTGCCATGCAGCAACCAAACGCGCAGATTGCCGATTTGCTGTCGAACCAAATATTGATGCAGCGGCAACGACAGTTGCATGAGCAGCTTTCATCGCAGGACGCTACCACCTCGTACTATCTAATGCTGCAGCAGCAGCAACATCAGGCGCGCTTGCATGCCATGTTGGGGAATCACAATGGCGTATTGGCAAGTAGCGGCAATGCGTCACTTGGCGCCCAGCAGGCGGCTCTGTTGCGCAACGCGGGCTTGCTGCCAGGAAACGATTCGCTGACGGGCCTCAACTCCAACAGCCTTTGGGACTTGATTTCGTCGCGAGAAGCGCAGCAGCAGCATGCCAGTCTTCAGCAGCAGCAGCAGTTGCTCATGCAGCAGCAGCTTCAACAACAACAGCAGCTGCTGGCGCAGCAGGGGCTCAAAGGTGCCCTTGGTTTGGGAGGAGGCTTGTCCACGGAAACGTCACGAATGATGGAAGCACTCATGCTGGAGCAGCAGCTGCTGGGGGCGAACCGGTCGTACGCGGCTCGAGGAATCTCACTGTATCCAACCGATGGTCTCTTTCGACAGCAAAGCATGCCAATGCCAGTACTTACCAATCAAGTCTCTGACAATAATCCGCTGTCAAATATGGTGGCGGAAGCCTCGATGCGGCTAGCGCGGCAGCAGCAGCAAGATGCGCAAGCGCGACAAGGCAACATTGTCGCACCAGAAGGATCGGCCGCGGCGCGTGAGCACCGACGCAATCCGTCTCACTCATCGCTCGCCATGCCGCCGCCGTCGGGCGAATCCAGAGACAACAACACCAAACACATCAATTCCAAAAGCATGACGAATCGCAAAGTCATTCCCATGGCGACACCAGCTGACAAGACAACTCTTTCAGAATACCAATGCTTGGTGCGCGAGCAAATCATCTTTTTCGCCGCATCCGCCGATGACATTCACGAGTCCGTCCAGGGCCGCAACCGTCCCATTGTGCTGGGCCAGGTTGGCATTCACTGCGTCCGCTGCTGGCACGAGCAGCATGATCGCAATCGCTTCATCCGCCAAAAGCCGCGCGGGGCCAGCTACTACCCCAGCAAACTATCTGGTATATACCAAGCGGCGCAAAACATGGTGACGAACCACTTTATGGATAGTTGCCGCAGCTTGCCGTTGGACGTGAAAACCAAGCTTGCGGCGCCGCGCAGCTTTAACCCAACGGCGGAACCCATGACGCATCACAATCCGCCGCTCATCATCAAGCGCGGCTGGTCCACCTCAAACGCTGGAGGTGGTAAACAGTACTGGGCGAACGCGGCGCAAAAGTTGGGTATTGTAGAAACGGAGGAACATGGGTTGGTGTTTCAGAATAGTAGTGACGAGGAGGTCGAAAGTACGGACGCGGCTGCTACTGCGGGCGCTGTCGGCACGGGGGGTGATAAAGATGAGGAGAAAACTCTTGAACAAAAGACAGAATAAACATTTGAATATAAAAGATATACAATTTTATACGAGGGGATGATATGATATGTATGGTACAACCATATGATTAAAGAAAAGTCATTGAATGTACACGACCAGATTAGCATTTTAGTGTAGTAAAGTATTTACGTTCCAAATCGCCTCCTTCTCCCATGCGCATATGATCGCATAACCTTCAACAAATCCTTCTTGCTAAACTCGGGCCAGTGACAGTCCAGAAAGAAGAGTTCCGTGTACGCTAGCTGCCACAGCAAAAAGTTGCTGATGCGTTCCTCCCCCGACGTTCGAATGAGCACATCCGGATCACTGGTGTGACTCGTCAGCAGCGCCAACTGCAAGTCGCCTTCGGAAATGTTGGCAGCGACGCGCTGACCCGACACGCATTCCTGCGCCAACTGGCGACACGCGTTGACAATCTCTCCGCGGCCACCGTACGAAAGGCAAATGTTCATCTCCAAACCACCGTGGCAGTGCGCCGTGTCATGTTGCAGCTTGTGTAAGCTCTCCTTGACGTGTTGCGGAATGTGCGATTCGTCCGTCGACAAGATTTTGACGCGCATGTTGCGCTTCAGAGCTTGCTCGCGTATTTGGTCACAGTGTTGCACAAACAGCGCCATGAGCGCAGCAACTTCCGCCGGATCGCGGCGCCAGTTTTCCGTGGAAAAGGCAAAGACGGTCAAGACTTTGACATGTTCGGCCATGCACCACTTGGCGACTTGCAGCAGCTTTTCGCCGCCGCATTGGTGTCCGGACGTGGCGCTGCCGTAGACTTGGTTGCCGTACCGTCGATTGCCGTCCATGATGATGGCCACGTGGCGCGGGACTTGGCGTTCGTCGAGGCCGCTCTCGCAACGTGTGTACTCGTCGTCGTCGTCGTCGTGCAGCGACTCAAGCTTGGTCAATTTTTCGCGCTCATTCATGCTAGAACTTTCGTCTTGATTCACAATGCATGCCGGCTGCCGGAACACAGCATGACACGCGGCCGTCCACCATGCCTTTAGTCGCATGCAATACATCAGCAGCCACGTCCTTCTACTTCTTCTTGTAACTTTTCTACTTCTTGTCGTCCTTCCAAAATAGTAACCCATGAGCGCACCAATACATAGCGGCAGCAGCGCCAACACAATGGGGCGCGCATAGTAGCTAGATGCCAGCTTCATAACGAGCAGCTTGGTCCAACGCAAAATGTTCGTCAATAGCTGCAGCGGCGAGGAGGATAAGTCATTATTCCTGCAAGTGCAAGTGCTGTCACTACTGGAACAGTGGAGCGCCGAACTGAGCAGACTGGCATTGTCGTCGCCATGGTTGGCAATCGTCATGGTTTCGCGAAACGCAACGTGCGAGGCGGCATTCAGCATTGTTACATCCTGGTGCCACGTCGTGTAACGTTCCACACTCTCGTCGTCGCTGCTGTAAATGACTTGGAACATGTTAGACAATCTCTTTTTGTTGTTCATGTTGATCAGAGTGATGCAACATACTTGTACGAGTTCATGGTCGATCGGCCATTTTTCGTTTCGTCGTCGTCGCAGATTCGCACGCGGCATCGAATCGTACCGGTACTCTTATGTACCCTTCCATGTGTTAGTACCGTTCCGACATCAATGTGTCATTGGTGCGGCGCTCGTCCGTTCGTCTGCGGTCTGCGCCATGGCGCCATGGCGATCATCATCATCCACACCAATCTTCTTCAGCCTGGACGGACCTATTGCAAGCCCTTCTATTACTACTAACGGTAACACGGTAGCTCATTTTCAAGCGCCTATCATAATCATGACGCCGTCTCCATCACCATCACCACAACCAATCATTCACATGACGACGGTTTCCGCTCCCACCAACATTGCCTGCATCAAGTACTGGGGCAAGCACAACGTGAAACTCAACACGCCGCTCAACGACAGCGTTTCAATCACGCTGCACCAGGACGATTTGAAGGCAATAACAACCGTGGCGGCGTCGAAGTCATTCACTCGTCACTGTTTGTGGTTGAATGGCGTGGAGGTGGATGTTTCAAATCGCGTGACGGCGTGCATCAACGGCGTTCAGCAACTAGCTTGCGACGGTGCCAAGGGTTACACCAAGGATGAATGGAAAAACATGCACTTTCACGTGAGCAGCTACAACACCTTTCCAACGGCGGCTGGACTGGCGAGCAGTGCGGCCGGATATGCGGCGTTGGTGTATGGATTGGCGCAACTCATGGAGGCGTCCGAGCAGTTTCCCAATCAGCTATCGTGCATTGCGCGGCAGGGATCGGGCAGCGCCTGCCGCAGCATGTATGGGGGATTCGTGGCCTGGCGCAAGGGAGAGAGTGGAGATTGTGATGACGATGGTGAAACTGCGAACGATGCTAATGTTATGAATACTAAGTTACACAACTCCAGCAAGGCGGAGCAAATTTGCGACGAGTCTCACTGGCCCGAGATGCGCGCCATTCTCTTGGTTGTATCCGATGTCAAAAAGACCACGAGCAGCACGTCCGGCATGAACACGAGCGTCGCAACGTCCGAGCTGCTGCTGCATCGCGCGCAAGAAATCGTGCCGCGGCGCATGACGGAAATCATTCAAGCGTGGCGTTCCAAGGATTTTAGCACCTTTGCCACGTTGACCATGAAGGACTCGAACCAGTTTCACGCCGTGTGCCTCGACACCTTTCCGCCCATTTGCTACATGAACGATACGTCCAGAAACATAATCACGATTGCCACGGCCTACAATGACTACTACCAAAGCGCTGCTGCAACTGACAACAATACGAGTGGTTTGCGCGTCGCCTACACGTTTGACGCTGGACCAAACGCCGTCTTGTACTGTCTCGAGCAGCACGTTGATAAAATACAGGCACTCATGAAGCATTACTTTTGCGCGAAAAATGGCGAGGGTGAGAATGCGGAAGCAGCAGCAAGTAGTCCACCACTCTCGTCTGCCTTGCTGCAAGCTTGCGACGTTGCCTTGTACGGCAATGAAGTGCCGCATGGTGTCGCCGCCAACCTTGGCGCGGTGCAACGTATGTACTTGACGCGCGTTGGACCCGGCCCTCGCGTCGTGCACGACGTTTGCAACCTGGATCCAGTGACGGGTTTGAACGTTTACCAACCAACAAAAGATGAAGATGTTGCGTCGTAGTAATAGGCGCGTGGAGCAGGCGCTACCGTTTTTTGATGAGTATAGTCTTTGGCAGAGGCTCTCAGGTGCGGGGTTTCGTCAGCAGATGCGCAGAAGCGTAATTCTCTGGTGAACTAATAATGGATTGCCTGACTACTACCGTAGCAGTAGCGGCTCAACTTGAGATCACTAACGAGTTAATGCTACTAGCAAAGTAGAGTAACAATAGATGCAAGACCTCACATGATTTGCCGCAGAAAATTGTCGAGGGCAGTGCTAATAAAAACATATGCCTTGTTGTATTCATTCTGAACATGACTATCGGGCAATTGATGGAAAGAGCAACTCCGCCTAGGGCATATGTATCCAATCGTTGGGGCATAAGACGGAACGAACTCCACCCAAGAACGACTCCTTCCGCGAAGCCCCGCGCGTGGCGCAAGACGTGCATGTCACACTCTACTACTTCATCTCCTTCCTTCCTTCATCAATGTATTACTATCCTATATGCTACTACTGCGACATAGCGTAGTCTTCTTGACTAAAGCTTCAGTTAACAATTGACGGCGAGAAACGTGGTGCTTCAGTAGCTATCAAAAATGGAGCAGCAGCAGCATCACCAGCAGCGAGTCCCAACGTCGCCCTTGCATCGGTCGCTCCTTGATGTCGTAGACGACGACGAGCAAGAAAGTAACGAGGAGGACCATCAAGTAAGCGAGCGAGTACAGCAAATTGGCATGGCAGGGGAGCATGGCGTCGCAACTGACGATGACGAACACTGCGACGACGACGACGACGACGACGACGACTCATCTTCCTGCTGCGACAATCAACACCAACACGACGCAGCACCAAGCGCCTACAGTGAGCACGACGCCACGCGAGCGCTCGCCGCGTCCGTCATGCGCCAAGTGTCGGCCGTGGAGGCAAGCAAGTCGCGCGTCCATAAAGCGAAACTCTCACTGGCGCGAGGACAGCAGCAAGCACGTCATGAAAAGGCGAGTCATGCGGACGCGGCGTCAAACACTAAAGCGACGATTCAACAATCAGCAGTGCTACCAGTGGATCAGGAGTCGCCGCTGCTTGTGCTGCACGAAACATTGGCGGATGACCTTTCCTCCAGTGACGATGACGACGGCGCATCGAATCAGGTAACAAGTCTAAAGGAGCAAGTGAAGCTACTGCGCCAAACCTTGCACTCGGTGCACGAATCGCTCATTGACGTGGAGGAGAATGCAGCGCTCAAGCATGCCAAGCTGGAGCTGCAATTGGAGTACAGTAAAAAGGCGCTGGCCGACAGCAAGGCGTATAACGCTCACTTGATGAGACGCAACCAAAGCTTGCAAAGCTTCTTGTTGAACAATAATGCGGCTGTCAACGATCAAGTTAGTGTTGCGGCAGCAAATGTGGAAACTGGAGCTAGCCAGCAGCAGGAAGACAATTCTAATCTCAGCGACACGACTCTCAACAGCAACTTGTCGTCGCCAAGCATTAACAGTAGTCATAGCAGCAGTCACGTCCATAATATCACCAACCAATCAACCACCATGTCTCGTCAGGAGCGTTTATTGAAACGCGAAATGCATACGGAGCGACACTTGATGACGTTGCTGCAGGAGCGCAAGCAATTGTCGGACGCCAACTTTGAGCTGCAAAAGCGCGTCTTGTATTGGCAGCACTTGACCAAGCAGTGCGACGGTTGTCGGGAACGCATGGCGCGATGGAAGGAACGACGCGTGCAAGAGAAACTGCAGCAGCAAGAGAGCGAGACTGGATTGGTCACGTCTGCGTCGATGGATTTGGAACAAGTTAACGAGGAACTGACTGAAGTGAATGGTGATGAAGAGGATGATGTCAAGCCTATACTCAACGTTAGTCCTATCACTCCTCCAACGACCAATAAGACTGTCAAGCCTGGAATGCTAAGGACGAGTGTGCAGCCTGCATCCACTGGCGCAGAAGCAGCAGTGAGGAAACCATTGATGCTTTCATCGCCTCCGCCATTCTCAAAAACAAAACCGGCGTTAAGAAACAGCCCAAGCCATACCTTGGCAACAATGTCAAATGCTAAAGAGAGCCTGGAAGCCACCGGGGCTCTAGCACCGCCTCGTCTCGCCGCAGCGTCACCGCCATCTCTCAATAACAAACGTACTTCTGCATCTCCTCCACGGCCGCAGCCTCGGACATTAACGCCGCCCGATAAGCCGCTTCGTGGTATTTTGAAGACAAACAGCAGCAACAGTGGAGCGACGGGCGACTCAAAGAGTCAATTGAGCTTGATGCGCAATCAGAACAGTATCTACATTACTGATCTGCAGAACAGCACTCGAAACGTGTTAAATACCAGCAGCAGCAACAGCAGTCACATTGCGCCTGCTCCTGCAGCCGTCCTTTCTAGCACGAGCTCCATGTTTTCCAACTCGGACGAGTCGCTTTCCGCGTCGCGGCTGGATGTTTCGTCCGTGCCACAACCGCAGCAGCATTTAAAAGTATTGGAGCTTGGTACACTGGCGGAACTTTCTTCAGCCAGGAGTCAGTTGCGACAAGACAACGGCGAAATGTCCTCGGCTTTTCACGAAAGCCAGAAGACACTAGATTCAACGTTACCGTCGGATGGAAGTTTGGTCTCGCTGCAAGATAGTTCTCGATTGGTGCTGCTGGATTCAAGCAAATTGACGGCCAGCATGACGACGACAAATACCAACAGCAATAGCAGTGGACAGCTTCCTTTTGAAAACTATGCAAGCAGCCAGGGGGGTGGCAGTGCAATGCACACCCATCTGCCAGCATTATCGGTCAGCAGTGCCAGTGAAAGTGCTAGTCAGTTATCACGAGTGAGCACCACTTTACGACCTGGAGAATGCCATAGCAAGCCCGCAATGTTTGAAGCGCCAGCAACTCCTGTACCAAAGCGACCTCTAAAGACTTCGTTAAAGCACAGACTCAGCTGGCCGAAAAAGCTATTGCATCGATCAAATTCTGCCGATAGTGGTAACGGTAAAGATAGGAGCGAGAACAGTAATGAGACGGCCACATATCGAAGCACCGCGATGGCGACGCTACGAGACAGAGATCAGGGAAAGTTTGGGCATTCCTGAATGTCAATGTCTTTGTTGGAGACGAGTGATGATGACTGTTGCATAACTATGAGCATTCAAAGTACCGTTCCTTCATATGTGCCTACGTAAATGTAGTAAAAAATGTATCTGTTTAAAACGACATGTAACAACTATCTTTAGCTTGCACTGGCGTGCACATTTGGATGTCGTTCCTGCAAACTCGATCTCCGGCGAATGCCCTGCGCCTTGCGATCCTTCTCATGAGCAGCAGCTGCTAGAACTCTCCATTTACAAGCTTGCATGGGTGTACGTTGCATTGGCGATAGTCCAAGAGATCCGTGCGCCAAACGATGTTGTTTCTGTTCGGTGGGCCGTACAGGAGCATCATCACGGAACGCAAGACCTTGCTTGGTCGCTTCGGAATCATTCGTCGGAAGTGAAATTTCGCCGCTTGACGCAAACGACAGTCGTTTTCGAGACATGATGCTGGCAATGCTCTCAGTGGCTCGGCTACTTGCGGTCGACGCTGATGAACCAACTGAGTGCTTGCAATTATTGACTCGGCGAGTCAATTGTGACGCAAAACTGTTCAATAAGGCACCCGAAGCAGCATAAGTGTGGCTCTCATTCCGTACAGTTGAGACAGTGGAAGCACCAGTTGTGTGTTCATTGTTTAATAGCTCAGCAAAAGCGTCTTCATCATCGTCATTTTCCTCCTGATTTTCGTGGCTCGAAACACTCGCACGGTAAAAATTCGACCCAGCCGCAATGTCAAAGCCAGTCGACGCCGCATTGCTGTCTGAGTCTTCGTCAAACGTTTTTGAGAGTGTGATGCATGCAAAGGGGTCAGCACTACCTTCACTGCCGCTTGGAGAGCACTTATCAGTGTAAACGCCGGCGACATTCTGGTTGCGCTGCTCGTTGACGACAGTGGCCGCAACCGTGCTTTCTTCAGTCGAAACGTTACTGCCGGTAGGCGAGTCGACAACTTTGCCGTTGATCAACATTGGGGAGTTGTGAAAAGTCTGGTTGGGCGGCGACGGAGTTGATTCGTCGCGACTTAATTGCGCTCCTGTCAAAAATAGTTGCGTTGCGCTAAGCTGCCGAATCTTAGATGAAACGTCAAGTTGGCTGCTCGGTGGTGTAGGTGTCTGGTTTCGAGAGCGCGCTTGTTCCACCATCAAAGCAGCAACTCTGGCGCTTACAAGTCCTCCAACAATGACTTGTTTTGTCGGGCTCTGTCGCTTTACAGGAGAAGGTTTTCGCGTTGCGGCGGCAACCGAAAACTTGGAACGCGCTTCCTTGAATCGCAGCATTGGCGAACTTGTTACATGGCCAGTGGATACCCCCTTTCGCATAGGCGTGACACCAACGCCGAGATCTTTGCCGTCGGAAGTTTGGTATGACCAGCGCATTGCAGGCTGAACCATGACTCTCGCATCCTCATCATCTCTGCTATCAAACTTTTCATAGGATGATTCCGAGCGTTCCTCGGCGTCCAACGCTTTATCAGCCTGATCAATGGATGTTTCTTCTGGAATAGCATCAATTTCTGGAGGGTCAGAGACTCGAACATGCATAAAGTCGCCGTGATCAGTCAGATCTGAAACTCGACTTTCGATTCCTGGATGAACCGCAATGGAATGAATATCAACCGCTGATGCTGCGCGGAAAGGAGACTTCATTCCAATGACTTCCGAAAAACGGACCCGGCGATCAGTCGACTCGCGAGTCGTTTCACTACTCTTTGATGTCCTGTTTGATGGGATAGTGTATGCATGATTGTCGAGCGAGCCAGATCCCGGAAGGCGCTTGAGTGAAGCAATTGTGGATATGTTAAAGTCATTTGAGCTGCGCGGAGCTGGAGTCTTTGCAGCGTTTTCAGCATCCGAAAAAAGAAAGGAAGCATTAGATGTTGCTTGATGCGACACAACAGGTGGAGGAGAGTGACTGTTGGTTGTTTGCTGAGTATCAAGGCTGCAAAGAGACATGACAGGACTTGCAACGACGAGAGCTGTCACAGCATGTTCCTTTTTATTGCTCTGGTACGCCGAGCTGATACGACTGGCCTTCGGTGGTAGCATGGAGCGAACGTCTGATTCCGAAAGCATGGTTTCTTGTTCAATCGTCGTTGATCGCATCTTATCAAGGGATGCTCTGACGCTAACACCATTGGCTGATTCGGCAGCGCAGATAGCATACGTTTGCTGTAACATGAACGCAGTCGTAAGGCCGGAACCGGTAGTTGGACCAATTGTTTTGGGCGCCGCATCAATGATTGGATCGCAAGGAATTGCCAATTGTTGTTCGCTGTCTGATAATTCCGACGAGCGACAGCCAGCTGTATTCGCAGGCGGTTGCACAGTTTTTGCAGTAAATGATGAGACTGATTTGCGATTCTGAACAACAAGACGCCGAGACTTGGATGCACCAGGAACTGGCTTGCTGCTTGGGATCGGTTCTGACTTTCGCGAAACACGGTTGGTAAAGGTCATGGAAATGCGCTTGTTACGCTGCAGGCGAGGAAGAGCAGATTGAATGGAAAAACGCATTTTGGACTTGGATGAGCCATTATTGTCTTGCCAGCCGGCCAGCTTGAGAAGAGCAGGAAGCTTGTCTACTTTTTTCTTCTCTTTCTTTGGCTTAGTCTCTTCCTTGAACAATGAAGCAGTCACTGCGGATGGCTTCCATCCTGCCAATAGTAGTAATGCAGGAATTTCTTGCTTTGTGGTACGTTGTGCATTGGAAGGGTTGCTGGGAGGCACTGATGACGATCGTCGGTTGTTAGCGCGCGGCCGATTTTGAGTCATAGTTCCTTGGCTGGTTCTTTTGCTGGACGTCATTGGTAAAGAGTTGGATCGGACAAGCTTTCGTTCAAACAGTTCGCGCTTTTCTTGTACGCGCGAAACGTGCTCCAAGTTTGAAAAATCTTTTGCTCGGTGGATCATCTTTCCTTGAGGATTGCTGATGCGATCAAGATCTTGCTGATACCGATTCTGAATCTCTTGTACTCTTCCACGGCGCGAGTTGCGGGATGCGTCCGAGTCGATTGTTTGACGCTTGGCAATCTGTTGATCAATCTGTTGTTGAACATTTGATTCGATGGACAAGCGAAATTCGTCGGCAGCTGATAATCGGCGTGTCTCCAAAGGTTCCAATGCGTTTTCAGTAACTGCAGCAGCATCATCAGTCACAGTAGCCGGCTTGACAAACGTTTCCGAGTCCTGAGACACTCGGCCGCGTTGGTCTGCAGTCGTTGTAGTGGTTTCATCGGTTGCCGCGGATTCGAGCGATTGCTTCTTTCGTGCGGCTTGTCGCAGTCGTTTCGCTTCCAACCAGGCATTCTTGTTCATCTTGTGTATGTCAAGGACATGAGCTAGCCACTTATCGTGGCGTTTCTTCATGTCAAGCAATTCATGTATATTGTAATTTCCAATATTGCTGTCGTCAAAAAGCTGCGCCACTGGCGACGGAGGTGCATAGGAGTATTCGCGAATCAACGTATGCTGCTGCTGCGGACTATCCTGCGCCGAACCATTCACCTGATTGCTGCTTGAAAGACTTTTAAAGTAGTTGTCTTCGGAATGCAGGTAGGGATTGTCAATTGTCATGACGTGACATGCAAGTGTCGGATCAAATTGCACAATATTTGCGTAATGATGTTCTTCGTCTTCTTGCGTATCGTCCGTCTCTTTGGTTGTACTGCTTCGGCGAGCGCGAGGCTGTCGGATCTCCGACAATGGTTCCATGGGCTGCATGACATCAATGGAAGGCGGAATCGAGTCAAGCTTTTCGTGCGTGCGCTGCTTGGTGACCTGCAAACAGCCTTGAAGGACTTGCTTTGCTCGGGTCAGGGACAGCGTCTTTTGGTTGCGTGAAGCATCATGATTTCCATGTGCATTTTCATCTTCTTCTCGAATTGTTGCAGGATTCAAAAGATGCTGCTTGCTCGCTGCGGTTGATGCAAAGTAGAATCGATCCGGCGGAGGCAACGATGTGCGCTGATTCGTCACCAGTCGCCCCGTTCCGTTTCGCGTCGCCATGACCTTGCTGGTCCGACGACGCTCTCGAACTGGCGTCTGCTGCGCCCGCTTGTTCCCATGGTTAGCCTTTCTGAGACGATCGAGGTTTGAGGGGTTGCTGAGATCGGAAGCTGGAGAAATGATTTCAAATCGCTCATGATTCTTCCAAAGCGGAGGTGCAGGCGGTGGAGGAGACAAATTCTTGGCGTGACGATCACGATGATTAGGTCGTCGAGTAGACGACGCCACCATGATTGGTTGGCTCTTGCTCGCAGCGTTCCCCATGGTAGATGGAAATGCTTTTGGGAGAAAGCAATGCAGTGCGATGCGATTTGCAATCGGCAGCAACGGCCGGACGTAAAGGTATCTAAACACGTTTCTGATTTAGACACACGACATTTTTCATCTCAAACAAGGTTTTCATTACCGCTGCGTCATGAATTGGAAAATGACCCTCAACAATGACCAGGCACCTTACTCTGGTCCAGATAGTACTCATGTGACCACTCGAGCCATCGTGCTTTCGATGACGACCCACCATGGAAGCAGCCAGGCGCCCTCACTTTCCATCCGCACCTCCTTGATTGCTTCAATTGGAACCTGAAGATCGTTGGTCACTAAGAAGGAGCGTCTCTTGCAATCTCCAGAGTGCGCTACGAGCTTTAGTTTTTTTATACCAAACACGTTAGACTTTCGTTCGACCACACTACAACATCGCTTCTGTGAAAAATTAGCAGCTACGAAAGACCCGACAACATGGCTGAATTTGGATTCGACAGCGACCCGTTTGCTAACATGGACAAGCAAAAAAGCCCTCACAAGAGTTCAAAATCGTCATCGAGTCGGAGCAAGGAAGGATCATCTTCATCTCGCAAGCCGACCACACCGAGCAGCAGTAGCAGCAGCAGAGATCGTGACGGCAAGGACAAGGATCGGGACAAGGAACGCAAGCATCGATCCTCCAAGGATCGTGATCGAGAGCGAGATCGGTCCAGTGATCGCGACAAACATCATACAAAGAGTCTCTCGTCTTCGGAAGGCCCTCACGCTTCTGCCTTTGAACCTTCCTTTGATGCCTTTCACCAGAATGACGCCAACAACTTTGGATATGAAACGCACGAACCCGATTCGGCGGCGGCAGCTCCATCCCCTCCTCCGCCGGAGAGCCGCATGCGACGCATGCGTCGAGCATCCGTGACTGCCGGAACGACGGGAAGCAGTATCGTCTCGGGCGATGCGGCGCAGACCCACGCACCGGAAATTGCCGATGCTCCAGCCGGTCGCATTCGCCGCACCAGACGTGCCTCGCTGGTTGGTGGCGGAGATGCGAGCGCCGCTGCAGCAGCTGCCGCTGCCGCCAATAATTCTGCCTCGAGTCGTCGCATTCTTCAAAGCACGCGCAGCAGTGATGGTTTGGAAGACATGCGTCACAACGCGCGCAGCGGTCTGCCGGAAGGACATAACGTGGCTCCGCCCAAGCGACGGGGTCGTCGCGCCAGTCTTGTGGGAGGAAGTGGCGGAATGAGCGTCAGAAATATTGCCGGCGAAGTGGATACAGATGATGACTATGGTTACGGCGATGCGGCTTCCAACGGCGAGTATGGATATGGCGAAGACGCCGCCTCGGCGGCGGCTGATCAAGTCTTTCTGGAGGAACGCACGGACCGCCAGCGCAAGTTGCTGGACAAGTTTCGCAACATGGATGTCCACGCCGACGACGATGCGAGTGTCATGAGTCCGCGTAAGGAATCGTCAAACGTTACAGTGAGTGCGGTCAGGACCGACCTGATGTTGCAGAGTACACAGCAAGCGCAGCCACGTGCAAGGCGGCGGGCAAGTTTGGTTGGGGTCCTCAGTGGAGTTGTCGGCGGCGGCGCATCGGCCATGCCCGAGCCCATGAAGGATGAACCGGAGAAGAAGGCTGGTGCGCGTGATCGCAGATCAATGCGGAGCAAGAGCGCGTCGGGGGATCTCATGGTAAATTACGACCCGACACGAGAGCGGACCAGGGGCGCTGGACTATTGGATCGGGTTGGAGCGGCTCGGACGAGCGGCGAGCGAACGACAAGTGGAGGAGCTGGTTCTGGCACCAACTATAGTGACCGCATTATGCAAGGGCGTTAATGACGAAGTAATGGAGGAAATTGATACTTTGCTTATTTTAGAAAGAAGTATATCCGATATGTTTGACGACCAAATAAACTAAAGTTGTATCCTAGAAATCGCGTGCGTTTTCGTGCTTATCTACAATATTGATCACTCACCCAACACTTTGGCGCGCTATACGGTACGAGTGCCAAATAGTTGGTCAACGGAATTGGTAGGTATGTCCGATGATATTATAGTTGAAACTGGACGGACAGCGTTGTGTGAATGCTGCTGCTGGCAATGGCGGAGGGAGTATGTAACTCTTTGCTCTACTATATTATTTCACACCGTGTATGGTCGTGAAGTGTCACTTATTCGTCGAGCAAACCATCAAAGTAAGATTTAATGAGCTCCCAACAATCCGGAGATGCCATCGCTTTGACCAGTCGAGCGGCAGCTCGCTGTTCCTCCGCCGTGTAATAATCTGCGTAATGCTTTCCAGCTACGAACTCGATCGGGTCTCGCACGGGCGTCAGCTCCAAGAACTTAAAGAGGTCACTCACAACTTTATTGTAGTGCTGGCCGTACTTTTCGTAATGAAGGTAAAGAACCGGCAGCTCCATCTGCGAAGTCATTTCCAATGCTAAATTATGCCATTGGACATACCGGAACCATTCAGCGTGGCAGGGTACGTCTTTCCATAAGCTCTTAATTTTTGGACGTATCAAATCTGTTGCTCCTTCCTCCTCGGCATACTTTTCGTCGATGTATTTACACCAAGCCAGCAAGCCTTCGCGGCCCTCCGTATAAGACTTGAGGTCGTCTGTTGGCGCTCCAATTTCTTGCATTCTTTTTAGCGACAAATGAAGACGAGCAACAATGTTATCAAAGGGATCGCGGATCAAGTGCACCGCCTTTGCGGGGACAGCGGCACTATACATCTGATCCACTTCTTTGCCATTGACCTTGGCATGTACCGTACGACATCCTTCCTGAAACTCATTCACCGAGCCAATAACGTAAGTTTCAGGTGAGCAGTCCGCGCAGTATGCGGTACAATGCGTCTTGGTCAGAACTAGTCCAGGCACCTTCATGTTTAGATTATGAAGGTACGGCCCCTTTGTAAACTCAGATCGAACTGGAACAAGCTTCTCCCAGTCGCTTGCATAATTTGAAGCTGTTGAATAGTTACTTAGTCGTTCTGTGTTAGTAATGGTATAAGAAGTGCCCTGCGAAGTGATGCGATTAAGAGGTGAGTCTTATTTCAGTCGTTCTCCTGATATCGGTGCAAGCCGCTAGTAAAGCCAACAGCATGACGGATGGACCAATACAGCCATTAAACTTACACTATTTGGGAACGAAAGCAACCATGCAACCTCAGAGCCTTCGTTGCTGCTCTTATCCACTGTCGCAGCGCCTCCATCTACATTTTCCACGACGGAATCGTCGTCGTTGTCGCCATTGACAGTCGTCGAGACCTGATCGTCGTCAGCAGGCTTGAGATCAAACTCGGATTCCACTGCTGTGTCGTCATCTCCCTCTGATATTCCGTGAAAGTAATGCTCCAACAACTCCCAAACACGTGGTGATGCAAATTGTTTGGTAAAGTCAGCTGCCATTTGTGCATGTTCCGGCTTGAAAAAGCTGCGATACGTCTTGCCGACGTAAAACTCAATGGGAGAATGAACAGCCTCCAGCTCCAAAAATTCCAGAACTTGCTCAACCGTATCGTCATATGCCAATGTATAATTCTCGTAAAATAGGTGGTAAACAGGTAGTTCCAACTGATCTCTCACTTCAGTTGCCAGGTTGTGCCACTGTACGTAGCGGTCTGTGAGTAAATGAATCGGTGGGTGAGTGTGAGCTTGCCGTAACAATGGTTTGGAATTCGAACATTACGTCACTTACACCACTCAGCATGGCAAGGCAGATCAGAAAATGCTTCCAAAATAGCATGATTAATGGTTGTCGACGAAGCCTCTGCATCAGCATATTTGGTATCCAAGTAGTCACACCATTCGTAGAATCCGTCCATTGAATTATCGAATTCCTTGAGAGGAGCATCGTTCCCATGTCCTTGTCGGTCGGCTGACAGTTTGACCGCCAAATGCATCCGACCAACCATGTTGTCAAAGGGATCGCGAATCAAATGAATGGCCCGCTTTGGAATTGCGTTGGAATAGGTGGACGTTCGAACAGCGTATTCCCCAGACGACGAGTCCACCGAAGCACTAGTCGCAGTTAAGCAGTCATGTTCAAAGTCAGTGACTTGATCATATACATATGTTTGTGGAGCACAGTCCATGCAGTAGCCGCCGCAATGCGTCTTGGTCAGTATGTATTTCTCTGGAAGTTTCAACTGCGTGGCATGCACAAACGGACCATTCGTCCAATCTTGATGCACCGGCACGGAAGGAACAATGTCGCGCGCGTAGTTGGTTGCTGTCGTGACCCCAGTCATGTGTTCCGTGTTGGTGATTGTGTAGGAGGTGCCCTGTGTCGATGAGGAATTGTAAGAAATGCATGAATGAGCAGTTGAATGGCGGCATTAGGAATGAATGACTGTGATCACAACAACTCCATTGCCGATAAAAGCACGTGCGTTTCGCCGCATAACGACGTACCGATCCTCCAAAGCTCATCATCCAGGCAACCTGCGGATGTACGCCATCATCATTTTTTGGAACGCTGTGCGTCTCACTATCAGCCGCATTCGACGCCATCACAGACTTCTCATTCTCAGGCAATCGCTTTCGAAAGTGAACCATGCCCATGGTCAGTGCCATGACAAGAATCATGGCCCATAGAAGGGCGGAAATCATGGATCGTTTTCGGCCGAGCGATCGTCGCTGCTGTTGAAGGGGTCGTCCGGAAGCATCGGTCGGAACGTTTTCATAGTCGACGTGATCTTGGAATGACGACATGATGGAACTGATGGTTAACTATCAATCTATGTGAGCAAAAAGCAATGCCTTCCGTACTGCAGAAACTGAATCTACTTCCGAAGCGCAACTATCGTTACCAGAAGAAAAATGAGCTGTAGCTGTAGCGCTGTAGCAGTGGCTCGAAGGTTTTTAAGTTGAAGCAGCAATGCGCTCGCAGCAATACCCTTGTCGGATGTTTAATAAACCTCGCTTGTCCTGGTCAAAAGAGTTCTAGACTTCGATGACAATGGAGAAAGTAGGAGAAGGCACCAAAAGAGCCGCTTTATGGTCGAGCGTCGACAGCTTTGGCACAGCGCACGTCCCTCCGCGCGGTTTACAAGAATCCGTGCGTGACGAAAAAATGAGCTGGCTGGCGCGTTCGTAATCACGCTTGAAACCGGAGCGACGCTCAGGACGACAGGCCCAATGATCGAATTTCGAACAACTCTTCGCGTCATAAATCCATGACTTGCTATTGCCCTTTCGGAACGCCCAGAAGGGTAGTGCCAATCAATGACCCAAAGAATGACCTACTCACATTCTTTGGCGACGCGCTCACTTTTTAATCCCCTCGACGTTGCTTTTGCGCTACTCTCGCTAATCGAGTTTCACAAAAAAGACAAGCACGTTCCCTTCTTACAAGATCAAGTATGGCAGCCGCAGCAGCAGTCGATTATGGATATGAAGACGTTGACATGGGTTACGAAGCCATGGACATGGGGTACGAGGCGGTGGACATGGGGTACGGCGATCAAGGCACCACTTGCGGAAACAACGCTAGAAATGATACTACGGACTATGGTTACGGAACGACGGACGACGCAGGAACTGACTACGGCTACGGCGACGACAACGGCAAGGCCGCCACTGATTGCAGGAGCAATCCAGCCAACGCATACGGCTACAGCACTGCCGGTTCCGAAGATCGCAAGCCACCCACGCGCAAGATTTCGCGACGCAACTCGACTGTCATTCGCAAGGATGACGATAATCCCTTGGCGATTGCCGAGTTTCTCATGGGACCTCCGCCGCCAGGAACGACCGACATGGCGCAAGGCAATGCTCTGAACAACAAGAACTTCAAGTGCTGGACCTAGGAGTAAGGATTATATCTCCATGATCTGGCCAGCAAAGCTACAGCTCCTATTCTCGAGATGGCAATACTACTAAGCTAACTTTAGCAAAGAAAGTTAATTTGTGATGAATGTAGTACATATGCAAGTTTGCATTGTCTGTGAATATGACGTCATGCATGATCGCAAAGCTTGCTAAACTTGTCATGCTGTCATCATCCTATCATAGCGTTTTGTTGGCTCCGTTAAAGCAAAATTAGATGCATGCACCTACTCACGGTAGTTGATGTTGTGCAACTTAAACCGTGCGACAATAATGCTCGTAACTCGAGTAACGATGAGACGCCTTTCATTACCGATATGACTTTTGTCGAAGACGCTCGTCGCTTTGACACTGCTTGATCGTCGACTTATATACAACAACATTCATACTCCTAGACACTTTTGTAAAACCATTCAAATGAGAAAAGGTCATTTAAAGGCGCTGCTGAGCTTGAGTATCTTCGTGGCTGGGTCAACAGCGTTTGTGACGAAAAGGGTCGTGATGCCGTCGAGGAACAACAACTTTTTGCATCATTCAAGGCAGCGATCAACGTTCCAATTCAAGTCCGCATCAATCATCGACGTCGACTCTCTTCTACCCATGGATGTCGTGGTGTTTCGCTGCATCGATAATGGCAATATCGATACTACGGCAAAGCACTTGGGCGCCTTGCAAGAGAATGGCCGCGTCGCACTCCTTTCGCTGTGGACCAACGAGCCAGCCTTTGCAAGCTCCCTCGAATTCGTGGTTGATGAAATGGATATGGAAGGTTATACTTTCGACCAAGTGCAGATTGAATCAGTGATTCCGCAAAACTCCTTGTCGTATGGGAGCCGCCAAGTGGGAGGAGGCAAAGGACCTGGCAATCCGCATGGGGAAGAATCTGAACTACTATACTATATTGAGGAAAAAGAGTTGAACGATATTGCTCTATCCGTCAGACCCCATCTTGAAATTCTCTGGTAGTAGTACGGAGGGACGAAGTGACGAGCATCAAAACATGTGCATGCGCACATGGCATGCATTGTTGCCTGCTGGATCACTCTGACGAGCTACCTGTTGATCAGTTCTGCACCAAGCTTGATTCACGGTCAATAACGACTGCGCTTGATGAGCTTTTACATGTTGTGGAGAAGCAAGTGCAGCCAAGGCTCGTGGCCGGCTCAATGGTATCAAGTCTATGCAACGACACGATGCTGGCAAGTTATGAGTTACTCACTCCTCAATATCTTGTCAATTAGATAATTTTTGTTTTGTATAGCCATGAGTTGGAAGGAAGTACGTATACTGGGGTTTCGTCGGCAAGCGACGCGAGATAAATGAGGTCGCATCATCACTCAATCTTGTCGTATCACGACTCACTTCCACAACGTCACTCGAAAAGTCAGTCTCGATACGACACGACAAATTGGTGGCCGCCATGACGAAGGAAGCGTCAGTTCCGGACACGACACACGACCCTCGTCAGAGTCAGAGAGCCAATCGTCGCAAAAGATTCATTAGTTATTCATCATCATCAATCAACTTGCAGCATCATCTGACAGCAGCGCTTGTGGAGACAAAAGAGGAGAAACGTTCACATTGGAAATAATTGGCAGATTGGTTTGAGAGGTGCAGCGGGCGTGACAAGACGAGGCCCCAAACGAGACAGAATTCAAATTCAGCGCGACTACACGAATCAAGCAATACATTCACATCATGATGCGGCTCCGTTTCGCAGTCTATCACGTCTTTGTTGCAACGTCAGGAATACTCTTTCTTCACAGAGCTTGTCCAGCCGACGCCTTCGTCTCGAACCTTTCCACGAGCGTCCATCAGCAGCGCGCACTGTTCGTTCCAACCCATCAGGAAGCCATTGACTCGGTGACATGGGCCAAGTATTACAGTGCCGGCGAGTACAATAGTCATCATCACAAGGACAAGAGAATAATAATTCGCAACTACCATCAGCAGCATCAGCAGCAACCTGTACAGCATTATCATCCGAAAACAACACTACTGAACCGATTACCGACTGCCTTTTCACGACGGTTCTTTTTCGTCAAGGCAGAATCATCATTCACCAAGACGAATGCCGCCGCTGCGTCTGCGTTGGTCGCGTCTACTACTACAGTTGCTGCTCCCGTGATTCCACCTCCAACGTGGGGACTACTCTTGGCAGCCTGTCTCTTTGTCAATGTGGTGCGCTGGCCGAGCGCCATTTCCTTGCTGCAGCAAGCATTGGCATGGTACATTGTTCAGCTGGAGGCCAGTCCGTTACTGACCAAGAGCTTGACATCGGGAATCATTGGACTCGCAGGAGACTGCTTGGCGCAAAGCATTGATCGTTTCGTCAAGCGAAGAAAAGCCAAGGCGAATAACAGTGGTACTGCAGCTTCTGCTGATTTAAAGTACGACCAACGGAGAGGACTTTCCGTCTTGCTGGAAGGACTCTTGATTAGCGGACCAACCATGCATGTGGGATACGACTTGTTTGAACGAATCCTTCCCACGTCGAGTGCGTCGGGGCACAGCTCGGTGGCTGCCATGCTACATGTATTGGCCGATTCCATTCTACTGGATTCCTTTTTCATTGGAACAGCCTTTGTCATTACCGGCCTCATTGAAGGATACAGAATCAAGCAGATTCGACAGCAGCTAAAGACAGACTATGCACCCACATTGATTGCGAGTTGGATCACATCAACTTCGTTAATGCCGATTGAGTTTCTGGCCTTTCGCTTTCTTCCAGTGTCGCTCCGAGTATTGGCAGTCAAGTTTATTGACGTGATCTGGGATACCGTCATTAGTTTCATGACGCATCGCGGCCGATCACATGGCGATGGAGTGAATGGAGAAGCAGTGACAGTTTCCACCTTTCCCGCACTGCCCCTTGTGGAGGAGCAGCAGCAAGCACCAGAACTAGTGCTTGCCATGTAGATATTAGACCCTCGCGCCAAATGTGTATCATAGTTAATACTTGTTGTATATTTTTGACTGCCAACATGCCAGTCAATGACTTTATGGAATAGATACACGCGCGAGCTACAATCTCTCTCAAACAAAAATGTGTAATGCAACTAATTTACTATGTAATGAATGCACTTGCTCCCCTCCTAACCAACCAACCTACTAGCCTAGCTGGCCTTTATACCTCCTCGAGATAGGTGATTGCCACAGCCGTATCATTCTTCATAAAACTCTCCTCTTCATCGTCCGAAAGCTCCAAGTAGCGAAACTGCTGGCCTTCAAAGAACGCCAAATCACCATTATGAAGCAAACTGTTGGCCGTCGTCGTAAAGGACGGCACCGCCACGTCCAGGCAATGGCGAATCGATGAGGTAAAGTCTACTTGGCCGTCAATGACCAACTTGTGATTAGAACTCACGGGAGACGGCGGATCAAGCGACGATGTCGACGCAGAAACAATCGACGCTCGAGGCTGATAGCGAAAGAGTGACGCCAGGCTCGTCCCAGTCGTGGTCGACGACTTTAAATTGAGTGACTTGATCGCATCGTCCGCATGCGACGTCGAAAACAGTGGCGGGCAATACGGCATCTTGTAGAAATCTGGCTCAGTGCTTGGACTGGGAACCGCCTTCATGCCGTTGCCCTTGATGCGAGTACGAGTCATGCGCTCGCAAAGGAATTCGCGCTGACGAAGGAACAAGGGATGGTAGTACGAACCGCGATCTCGTCCCTGTGAAAAAACAACAACAAAATGTCAGAGCTGTAGCACGCAATGCGCAGGTCTTCATCTCTACAAAATAACTTACCGCCGTTATGCGGGCAAAGCCATAAAGATTCAGTTGGCGCTACACAAACATAGAGAATGACAAGATGAGCTGACGGAAGATCGAAGAAAATTGATGTCTCAATTCATTGCTTGCTTACTTGGAAGCTCGTGAGCTTATTTTGATTAAAGTGGGCCACCATGATTTCCTCCACAAAGCGCTTCTTGTTATGAACGAGAAAGCATCGCCCATGGGGCTGCCAAGAGACAATATGGTCGAGTCCCTCCTCCGCTACCGTTGTGAGCATTTGATGAAGCTTCAAGGGAAAGGCGACGCTGACTCCTCCACGCGGTCCTTTGGCCATGTTCTTGGCGGCAATGTCAGTCAAACTAATCGTCGAGGGAATGTCAGGGGCATCATGGAGATGATCAATATAGGTATGATCAACATATGTACGACCCTGCACATTTTCCTTGTAGCGAGGAAACGCTCCTCTCTTTTGCCTCGTCTTGCGGTCAGCTGACACGAGACGAACGACTTGCGACGGCTGGAACAGGCGAAGAGATTGGACTTGTAAGGCCTGATCGCAATTTTGACTCAAACGTTGCAAATGTATGAATTATTCACGCAGTTGTTTCCATTGATACCACTTACTTTTGGAGAGCAAATCTTTGCCGACTCGTTCATGTCTTGTTCGTCGTCGCTGCTCATCATGGCATAGCGGTCGTCAAGGTGATGGTCCATGGTGTTGTTTGCTAAAAATTTGCGGCTCACTCGTTTGAAATTTGTTGCAACGTTGTGTGTTGACTGCGAGTCTGAATCGAAAATGGATCTGAAAGCATGCGAAACTCAGGTTTTGGGGAAGGGTCGTCGACACCTTCGGCGTTCGTGATCGACACAAAAGTTTTCCACTCCAAATGTTGCGGGATTGAAGTGGACCTGCAATTCGTCAAGAATCTGTCAAAACGGGAAAAATGAGAAGGCAAATTACTCAATGAGAATGCTCTTCGGAACACTTGTGGTCACGATTTTGACTCCAGTATTCACCCTTATTCAACTTTTTCAATGACGCGGTCGACTAGCGCTCCTTTCCGAACCATAGTTGTGCATTTATATCGTCATTCGCGACAGTATTTCGTAAATATACTGACGTTACTCGCGGCGTCACGCCACAAACAAGAAACGCGTCTCTCCGTCGAAACAATGCAGTGTCGCTATCCACGACTCGCTTTTTCATTGAACACAGGTTCCGCTCCGGCTTCAAAGCTACTTCTACAGGTTGTTGTAGAAGAAGTCCTTTTGTTGTTAAAGTCTGGTTTAAATATTGCTCACAGATACGTCGGTACGACCTACAGCGAGTTTCGTTTGCTCTTTCGCTTCGTAAGCGAACCGGACTGTTGCGGCAAAAGCAATTCGTTGGTAGTTTGCGAAGCCTTGTGTTTACCAAGTGATAGTATATGGAACATTCTCGGCATCGAGAATCTTCTTCTTCTTCTCGTTGATGGACTTGCAGAGTTTGGAGTATCTGCAAATGAAGGAGACAGATTCGTTCCGTCGGCGGGTGATAATGGAGACATCGCTGATTGTAGTCGTCGGGACGCATTGACTGGAGTGACGGAAGCGCTGCTGTAGGCCCGGGACGTATCGGCTTCAGATGTAACAGTTTCGGACATGTCGATACTTAGAGGAGTGGCGATGTTTTGATATTGATAGAGGCGGTCTGCGTCATCTTGCAAAACTTCCTCATTATCTGTCTGCGTAGTCGTCTCTTCCGTCCAGCCGTCTTCGATACAAAGTCCATGCACTTTTGAGAGTAAACTATTTTGAACCCGATTCTGCTTTCGCAATTTTTGGCGCTCCTGGACTTCGTAAGAAGTCTGGCCAACAACCATGTCATCCTGTTCCGGCGTCCGTTCACTTCCCCAAACCCACATGTGATTTGGCCCGCCAATCATGTCGTTGACAAACATGTCTCGTGCTGCGTCAACTCGAGTCGGTAGGAGGATATTGTGGTCAGAGTCGAAGGTACAGCAGTGAACTTCTCGCAACGTTGAAGTGGTGGTTGGCGCGCAAGGATTATTTAAATTATCCTTCATCGGCAAGTTCATTGGCCTCGGAATGCCAGCTTGAAAAGCATCGTTCGATCCCCAATTGTACAAATGGCCGCTTGAGCTTAGAGCTGCTGAATAGAACGGACCAGCGAAAATTTTGGTAATCGTCGGCAATTGGGATAGTAAATGTTGTGGTGAAGAAGAACCTTTGGTGTTGTTGTCGTCAATTTCGTCATTATCAAGTTTAGTTGATCCTGATCGTTGCTGTTGCTTCCACTCTCGACCAGCTGCAATGGCAACAAAATCTAGTTCCTCCACCTGCCGCGGCTTGACCTGTGCATGCACCATCTGCCCTAGTCCAAGTTGCCCTTCAGTGCCGCCTCCCCAACAAAAGACGCGGCCCCCAGTGCTGAGTGCCATTGTATGATCGGCGCCACAGGAAACTTGCGCAATCTTCAAGTCCGAAATGCCTTGGACCCGTCTCGCAGGAACAATGCCACTCCGTCGCACTACATTACCACATTGTCCATGTTGTGAGGATCCCCAGCAATAGACACTGCCGCTGCACGATAAATATGTTTATCAAGTTGTTAGTCAAACAGCTCCAGCGCTCACATCGCATCACGCAGATTCCCTCAATTATGACTCACCCATCAACAATCGCCGCTGAATGCGCTCGGCCAGCGCTAATTTGCAACACCTTCAACTCTCGTCCTCCGCCTCCACGAGCTTCTGCGTCACCATCATCACATTCAATATTGACTGGCAGTGGCGCCACAATGGTGGGCGCTCCACTCGAAGCACCTTGATTGACCTGCGACCGCCTTCCGCACTGATTCATGCGATTGGCGCCCCACGCCCACACCCGACCCGATTCCGTCAAGGCCAGTGCGTGCCAGTCACCAGCAGCGACACTGGCGCAAGGTGATCCAGTAACCTGCGGTAAAAGTCTCTCAATGACAACAGGTGTATGTGTAAACGTAATTGGCGTTGCCGCTGCACTTGAAGCAATGTCATCATCATCGTCGTCATCGTCATCCAACTCCTCCGTCTCCGATTTCGATTTGCGATTGCCGCGCCGACTGGAAGCAACGACGACACCAAGCTGTCCGAAATGTCCCGCCCCAAAGGAAACCACGGCGCGGCCACCCTCCAATCGCCCCAGCACAAAGTGCCGGCCCGCCGCCACTTGGACGCACTTGAGTGGAACGTGCAGACTCACCAGTTGCGGTGTCGCATGCAAACGACCATGCAGCATGCCAGTTTGATACAAGTGACCGGCTTTTGTCAGGAATATGGTGGATTGGGCCGTGCAGGCAATGCTTGCCAGCGAATCGTCCGTATCCTGCTTGGACCAGCATGCAGCTAGTGTATTGCTGCTGCCAGATTCCCAGGAGGTGTAACACGCAAGTCTTGCAGTAGAAGTGGATCTACTACCATTTTGCTGCTTCTCTTTGGAAACATTGTCTTCAGATGCTGCGTAACACTCATCATCATGCTGCTCGTCGTCTCTCTCAGCCTGCAGCAACGCCGGCGCACCATCATCATTGTCGCTAACATGATAGTAAGTTTTGCGCATGCCGCTGCCAATGCAATGATAGTAGTCGCGTCCAAAGGCCATGGCTCGAAAGGACTGTAGCTGCACTTGATCAGGCGTTACAGGAGCAGTCGGCGTCCGCTTTGCAGCGTCGGCAGATTCACTAGCCAAAGCATGAGCATTTGCTAGCAAATTCTTCTTCTGCTTCTGCCTTGCATTGAAAGACATGTTCTGCAGACTATGTAGACAAGATGAACAGCAAGATTCCGTCGCAATCACTCCGCAAGAGTCGGGCGTACTCGATGCGAAATTGAGAAGGGACCCAGCAAGACTATCTTCTCAAAAGCTTGTTGCTGCAAGTTATGCTTCTATTGATTTATATCAGCTTCGACAGTAGGATGATGCCAAGTAGAATGTGTGTATATATATCGAAGAGTTGCAAGCAGCATCAGCAGCCTTTCCAACGACTGGCGCAAGGGCGCGAGCTTCCTTTCGCAATCGTGAAAAGCTGTCACACTTTGTCGCACAGGTTTTGAGTCGCGGATTTCTTTTTCGCATGATCACATTCGCAGCTTGCTTCTACTTGTTACAGTAAGCGGCTGGCATATATCTCTCTTTTTCTGAGACCCATCTGTTACTGATACAAGAGAAAGTATGCCGACGCGAATAACGCTCAAGCCGCGCAAGACTCCCGCTCCATCGTCGTCGTCTCGACTGCAGCCGGCGAGTGCACAAACAGCTCCGTTGCCAGATGCAGGTGCGGCTATTACAGTAACGAACAATGGTTCACCTTCTACGCCAAATATGACTCCAACAGGAAATGCAAGTTCATCATCAAGAAGAAGCATTCGCCGCAGCAGCGTCTACCATCGATCATCCATACTGCGCGAGCGCGTGACCGACAAGCGAGCCGAGGGACGCGGCGACAATCAAATCGACAATCAAGAAAATAACAATCAAAACGACGAAAATGAGCACGACTTGCTGGATCTGAGCAGCCCCACCAATTTGCGACTCTCCTCCAACGACATTCGAGCGTCGCCCCGGCTGCTGGGATACTTGTTTTGCAGCATTGCCGCGGCCGTCATGTTTGTTTCCATTGTACAGTGAGTATTTATGGGCAGCGGCATGTATAAATTCTTGTATACTTGTTGATTCCTATTGTCTCACTGTTACCTTTATCTCACACTCTATCTAAAGATTCTACCGCAAGCAAGAGTCTCTCGACATTTACGACACCATGATTAATCCCAAAAACAAATACGTGTTGATCCAGTCATCCACCGATTTCATCTATCGCTACAAGCTCGTGGGTGCCTTGTTTCTGTCCGCGGTTGGTTGCGTGCTGACGCTCTTGACCGTCTTGGTGCACTTTGACACCATGGTATTTCCCAAAGTGTGGAACTGCATCTTCCGAGACGGCAGTCGGTGGGAGGGAGGTTGGATTGTGTTTTTGGTGTTTTATTGGGCCGTCAACATTCACGTTTGTACGTCGAGTTTTAGCGTCGGACAGGTGCAAGCCAACGTATTTTTCACTGCTTGGTTGGCTTTTGGAAGTAGTGTCAGTTGCTTGGAGATTTGGAGAGAGTCGGCGGCCATGGTCAAGCTGACAAACACGTCGAATGCTGCTGGAAGCAACAACAATAGCAGCAAGCCCATGCAGGCGCATACCATTCCAACCAGCAGTCGCGGAAGGTTTCGTCTCATTGGTCGCTTTTTGGATCGACCTCATCATCGCGCCACCACGAGCAACTGGGCATGGACGGGGATTTGCTCCACCGTTTTTGCCGGCGCCGTCACTGACATGTACTACAATCGCTCCGCGCTCAAGCTGTTGTATCAGGGAGCCAAACTGATCATTGATGAACAAATTTGGATTATTATATTGGCAGCTGTCTGGGCAGAAGTGGTTTTGTGCTTTGTGTCGGTATTTTTGAACGAGTGGCTGTATAAACCTTATCGACTGCCGTGTCGGTGTCGACGACGCAACCAGGTGTATCGTTGTGTGTATGGGTGGCGCCAAATAGAAGGACTGCTCATGACGTTGACATTGGCCGGCAAGTTTTACGTGTTGCTAGTATATACTGGAGTCGATGGACCGATCAACGGCTTGTCGAATGGTAAGTGCTGTTACATTGTGTGTGGTGGCATACTGCTTTTATTGGCATTGACTCACACTCAGTCTGGCGTGCTATCGTTTGAAAGCATATTTTGGACTCTGGGGCTCGTTTTTCAATGGCAGTTTCTTGATAGGCACATGGCTTCGCGAAAATAAGAAGATCTCGTTCATAGTTCGGGAAGACGACCACGAGGACGAAGGCGAACACGAGGATGCAGCAATTAACGCGACCTTTGACTATGACTACAATTAAACTGGATTATAAAACGCCGGTTATGTCATATGTAATTGCCTTTAAAGGTATTCAGGAGATGATAACTTCTACGCCGCCTTTTTGGCGTTTCCGGTCTCGTCCAGCACCTGGTCAAGCGCCTGTTCCATAATCTGAACCGTTCGATCAACGTTCCCGAGTTTATCCAAGCCAAAAAGACCAATGCGAAACGTTTTCAAGCCGGCTGGTTCATCAATACGCCATGGTACTCCCATGGCCACCTGCAGACCTTGACCCTTGAATGCTTGCATCATGAAGGGATTCTCGACGCCATCTGGCGAATAGTATACCAAGACTCCAGGAGCTTGAAAACCAGGCGCCGCCACACTCACAAGCCCCTTGGCTTCCATGGCTGTCCGAGCCTTGGTACCCATTTCTAGCTGAGCAGCCTTGAGCTCTGGCAATCCAAACTTTAATGTTTCGACGGAAATTTCGTGAAAGTCCCTGAGTGCATCTGTCGGCATTGTCGTGTGGTATCCAAAACCGCCCTTTTCATATGTGTCCATGATTGCGCCCCATCGCTTGAGGCTCAAACTGAAGCTTGTATCCTTGTTGTTCGCGAGCATGTGGTCGGAGGCAGCTTCCGACAATTGGACGAGTGCGGCACATGGAGGACCGGTCCAGCCCTGGCAAACATGAGGGATGAAAAGTGAGTTGAGTGAGTAGGATATATTACTCAAATGCATCGTAGTCTATTCTCTTGCGCATACTCGTCCTTTAGGTGTATCCAAGCGTCAATTAGCTCCCGTTGCTCAACAAGACGCACCTTTTGCGGCGCCGAAATCAGCACATCCACTCCCAGTTGCTTCATATCCACCCAAACTGTTCCACTGGCAATGCAATCCAAAACAAACAGTCCGCCAACGGCATGAACTGCCGCAGCCGCTTTCGCAATGTATTCATCCGGAAGTATCATGCCGGTGCTCGTTTCCACATGAGGCGCAAACACCACCGCTGGTCGTTCCTCGTAGATGCGTTCCACCACTTGATCAATGGGATGCGGCATGAAATGCTGGTGCAACGACTTATCGGCGGGCGTTGGAACCGCCATGAGGACGGAATGAGACTTGGAAATGTTTCCAAGGTCCAAAATTTCCGTCCATCGATAGGAGAACCAGCCATTGCGAATGACCATGACGTGTTCATCCGTCGCATATTGACGAGCAACTGCTTCCATTCCAAATGTACCCGAGCTGGTGGTAAGGTTAAGAAGTGAGGCATGAATGAGAGTTCATCGTGAAGAAAGACATCTCGCAATTCGCTAGTCACAAGGCAGGCAAAGATTGACTCTCCACCTTCTCTCATTTCTTCCACCCATCTTCACAAACACTATCATATTCACTTACCCCGGTAAAATGACTACTTTATCAGCCTTGTAGGTATACTTGAGCAGCTGATTCAAATCGCGCATGACTCGCTGAAAGGGGTCGCTCATGAGGTTCAAGCTGCGATCAGTGTGAATGACACTGTACTCCTTGAATGGACCATGATCATCCTTGGGAATGACAGAATAGCAAGGTGTAGACGAGTCGCTGTGTACTGAACTCGTTGTTGAATATGACTTTTGCATGGTGTTCTTGTTGTTGATTCGAAGTGGTTCCATTGTCGACAAAGCAGCCGTCAGTGAGCGTCCCATTGCAGAGTTATGCGAGGCGCATCTCGCAGCACAGGCGAAGCGAGTCGATGCGGAGACGAGCATGTTTTGAATTGTCGTATACTCCTACTGCTGAGGGATCGTCGGAACAACAGTGCCAACTGGATGTCGCAAGGCTATTTCCGATTTCCGAAAGTTGCTTCTGATGATTCTTCAAGCTTTGTAATTTGTGGCTAAAGATTCCGACGCTTGATCAAGATTGAAGCAAGAATTTAACCAGTGTATCAAGAGCAACGAATGGGAGCAACAATGATGCTTGTTGCAAGGCAGGAAGTAGGCTCTTTTGGGCATGCAGGCGATGATGGCCGAACTTTTTTGCGATCGTCCAGCTGCAGCGGCTGACGTGGCGAGTCACGTTGAGACTCCTCTGGCCATTAATTTTGTCAAGGACTATATATCTAATTTTCACCATAATAGTAACGACTGGGTGGCTCAATGGTAGAGCATTGGTCTTCGGAACCAAAGGTTGCGGGTTCGAGTCCCGTCTTAGTCGCGCTTTAACCTTTTACACATTTTGATCCATTATTTGATCTCGAAGCACCGACAAAAGATCATGCGATCATTGTGTCTATGCACCTACGTGCAAAGGTAGACTTGCTGTCTCAAAATCCAGTGAAGTGAAGTTTTAGTCTGCACTCATTATATATGCAGTTACATTTGTTACATATGTGATGCTTAATTACGGAAATTGATACAAATATCATTGTGCTTTGAACCTTCTTCATTCTAATTTCATTAGGGCAGTCGACTATCCGGTGAACAGGCCTACGGCTTTGGCGCAATAATCTTGTTTGCAACACCCATGCCGGCAATGGCAGCTTTCTTCAAGGATTTCTTGTTGATCCATCTAGGGTTTGATGATGATGTAGCGCCTGCACCAGAAAAAAGTTTAGTTGTTGGTGGCAGTCTCACTCGTTGACTTGCCGCTGTCAATTCAAACTTACCTTGGTTTGTCTGTATTGTGCTTTGTGAAGCACTTGTAGCGTGCCCCTGATGACTATTGCTACTCCCCATGCTAGCCACAGATACGTTGGCACTGGCGCTGTAAACCCTCAAATTGTCGCGCCAGGTGTCATCCGAATGTGTTATTGCATGATGGGCTAGCCTGCTGGCCCGGCTTGCATTACTTGCCAAAGAAACGTCACCACTAGCGACATGAACCTCCATCTTGTCGCGCCATGAATCGTCAGCATATTTGCTGGACTTGCTTGTTGCTGATGTTACAGATGATGAACTGCTCAATTTATTGACTCGAGCTTGGAGTTTGTCGCGCCACGAGTCGTCGGGAGCACACACAGGAGAGACTTTGTTACCAACGCCGCCTTCGTCAAAATTGTCTGGTGGCATTAACATCTGCACTGCCATTGCCGGTTCCTTGGCAGGCAAAAGAGGAGCTGAATGCGTGACTAAGTTAGGCGCATCAGCTGAGTTGTTAATTTTCTCTCGGTCACTCCCGTTCAAATAAGAGTCATTAACAGGCAGGAGGTCCACACCATGGAGACTTTCCATGAATTGATTTGGATCATCAATTTCTGCCGCATCAGGTTCTGCGTTGTGGAGTAATGGTTCATCATCGGTACCTGTGCAATCGACATTAACGTCTGCCTTCTCCAAAATCTCTGGCTCAAATACGAGGACCCCATGGCTGTCCACATGCGAGGAACCATCGCCGTTTGTACTTTCAACAGAATTCCTTACGTTTTTAAGCTGATTTGGCGCGTTAGCGAGCGGTGGGCGACTCAAGGTTGCAAAGGATCCGCCGCCGGAGACACTCCCGGACCAATTCTCGTGCATTGCCCTTAAATTGGCAAATGAATTACCTGGTTGCGAATTGTCGATTGCCTTCGTCCAGTCCGCTTCTCCATTGCCGGGTGGACTAGACACAGCGCTCGAAGGTGTCGACCTTCCTCGTGTCGTGACGTGCATCTCGCCGGTGTAAACGGAAGGGCAAGAGACATTGGCAAACTTGACTTCTTTCGCGACTAATGCTGCCGGACTTCGTTGCCAATCGGTGACGGATATGGCTTTGAAGCCTGCTTTTGCCTCCTTGTCTTTCCAAAAGTCCGTATAGCGTCGAACTGATGGTGCAGGTGAAACAGAAGAGTTGTCTGGACTTGCAAAGTTGGTTATTCGAAGATGAGGTACTTCTGTCGCCTTCGTTTCAGCCAACTCCCGACGAATGATTTTGCCCCGCCATGATTTCTGAATTACAGCGGCTGCTAACTTGGACTGTATCTGTTCTTTTCGTACCTTTACTTCTTTTTGTGCGTGGATCATTCGAGCATAAGCTTGCACCTTTCGCGCAGCCCCTCTTTGGTGCATGTAACTCTTTCGTTGAAGGGCTGCTTTCATGTTAGATTGAATTTTTGCGATTGAAGTCTTTCGCACTTGTAGGGCTTTTACTGCAAGAACGCATCTGAGGGTGGTTTGAAGTCGCGTCGCAGCGTCTCGTTGTCGTGCATACTCTTTTCGCTGCGGTGTGGCTCGCGCCATTGACTGTAGCTTGATGATAGAGCACTTTCGCCGCGTCAGTTCGCGAAGAGCGAGTGTGCATCTCAAGCTAGTCTGTAGCCTCTTAGTGGCCTTGATTTGCTGTTTAAAATGTTGCTGCTGCGCGGATGATCGAAAGATGGATTGGATTTTAACGACCGATTCCCTTCTGCGTGTCAGTTCGCGGAGAGCAAGTGTGCATCGAAGGCTAGTCTGCAATTTCTTGGCAGCTTTCACTTGCTTCTGATGCTGCTGTCGCTGCGCTGCCGTTCGCATCATCCTTTGTAATCTAGCGACCGAATCCCTTCTCCGAGTCAGTTCGTGGAGAGCAAGGTGGCATCGCATAAAGGTCTGCAGCGTTATTGCGGCTCCCTCTTTCTTCACTCGCTGCCTTTGCAGCACCGCAATTCGCACAGCTGACTGGATCTTAATTAAGGATTCTTTTCTCCGAGTCATTTCGTGGCGAGCCAGTGTGCATCGCAAACAGCTCTGGATCTTTTTGACGGCTTCCAACTGCAATTGAAAATGTCTGCTGTGCGCAAATGAACGGGCTGCAGACTGGATCTTTACAAGTGAAAATATCAGGCAAATGTAATTATTTCTTGCATGACGTCCCCGAGCAACCTTCTGTATCTTGGTTACAGCAAGGATTGTAGTCTTTAAAGTACTGTCGGCCAGTTTCATTTCACCGTAGCGCGTCTGACACATCATTCGCCGACCGAGGGATTGAATCAATATTACGCAACCGAGACATTTCTTGAATTTATATTTGGCAACGGACGTTCGGCTAGCACATTGTATCACCGTTGCAGCATGATTCAGTTGCAAGTCCTTAATTCGCCGCTTTTCGCTAACCAGCTTTTTAAAAATCGATAGAGCCAGTCGACGGCGTACAACTCGTTGTAGCAGCAAGGCGGCATCCTTCTGCCGCCTTGCCTCACGAACTTCCGAATATGACTTGCGCGATAAGAAGCCTCGAGAAAGCGCCTGAATATTCGTTGACGCCGCAAGTTGCCTGGATGCCTCTCTTTTCCGGCTGTCAGCTAAGATTTGTTGATACGCCACGAGCGCTTGGTGTCGTCGAATTGCAATTTGTATCCTTGATGAAGCATCATGCTGTAATGCTTTTAAGCGCTTCCCATCTTCCACAATTTTTCTATACCTATTGCGATGCATCGTTCCTCTCGCGCATGCTTGAATGACAGTGGCTGCTGCTCCCATTCGATTCTCTTCCAGTCGCTTGCGATAGAGGCCACGAGCAAAAAGTCCTCGAGAGACTGCTTGTAATCTTTGCGCCGCTTGGTTTCGCAGCAATTCTCTTCGCAACGTTTGAAACTTATCGTGTGCGAACTTTTTTCGAATCTGCGACTGAATTACGATTGATGCATAAATTCGACGTGCTAGCTCTTTCTCTCTTTCCATTTGCATCATTTGGCAGGCTCGTTGAGCAAAATACATTCGAACAATTGCTTGAATAGTCACCGATGCAACGCTTTGGCGAACAGTTTCCAGTTGGTGATGCTTTGGCAATCTCTCGTCATATCTGTTTTGGGCAAGAAATCGCCTAGCGATGCTTTGAATCTTTAAAGTGGCGTCCGCTTGACGTATAAGCGTTTGCTGCTGATCATGAATAAGCTTTTGATAATCTCGCCGCGCAAGATAACCTCGCGCAACTTTTTGTGTCGTTGTTGACGCTTCCTTCAGACGCTTCTCGTGGATTGCGGCACGGAAGTGCCGACGCACACAATTTCCTCGCGCCAACGGCTGAATCATACTTGCAGCCTCGTTACGACGTTTATTTTCTTCCTCCTGTTTCTGTTGCAATTTCAAGTTTGCAAAGTCACGGGCCAAGTATCCGCGCGCAAGGCTTTGCATGACAATTGACGCTTGCGTTCTGGTAGCTGCCTCGACAAGAAACTCGTCATCATTCATGTCCCGCCCAGATTTGATACTCTCCGGCGTAACAACAGCTGGAGCAGCGTTCGTCTTTGTCACTGGAGTCAACGGAGCATTCGTCGCCGCTATTTTCGCTTGCAACACTGCCACTGGCGCCCCGACATCGTCATGCGACGCACTCATGGAGCTCATGGACAGAATGGAGTCGTCATCATCATCATCATCATCAGCGGCAACAAGATCTGGCGCGATTTGTCCGTTACGCAAAGCTTGCCGAGCGGCTGAAGCATTCACATCGCGAACTTTTCCACTCATGAGTGACAATCCACGCACATTGCTCTTGCTGCTACTGCTGCTGTTGCGACGCAACTGGTCGTCATCCACAATAACGTTTACGACGGGAACATTAACATTCTTCTTGGTTTTAGACACACGCGGCGGAGGCACCAATTTTTGCAGCATGCGCCGCACAATGTTTCGTTGGCGCGACAACTTCTCCATGTCGTGCCAGCTGTACCACTGCTTCTTAATTTGTCGCCCCTCGTATTCCAAACACGTTTCCAACGCCGACTCGAGCAGCTGCACGGCGGTTTGCTTTTGCCGCAGCGCCACCATGGCGCGGGCGACTCGCTTGAGCGACTGCACACGAACAATGCCAAAGAGCTTCAAGTCGCCGGCAGCGGTAGCCTTTGTGTTGCGTGCGCTGAGCTTCGTTTTGCTGCTACTTTCCTTCATTCGCTGCAGTAGCGTCAGTGCCTGCATGGCATGTGACACAGCGACTTGCCATTGGGACAGTCGCAAGGCGCAGGCGGATGCGTGGTTGCAGCATTGAATGCAGGTGAGAATGAGGAGCGCCCGCGAAACGTTGACTGGTTGCTGATGACTCTCATTTTTGGAAACAACTTTAGATTGGTCGTAGAGTAGTGTTTTAATGAGTTGCATGGCTTCGTCGAGGGCTTCCAGTGCCAGTGTGTAATGCAGTGTGACATTCTCTTGCTGGATCGACATTGAGTTGCTGTCGGCAAGACTGTCTGGTTTCTTCGTCATGCTTCCTGCTACAGATACCTCCGTTAAAGTGTCCATTTGTTTTAACTTCTGCATTTCTTTTCTAACTTCCTTGTTGCGCTGAACAAGTTCCATTGCAAAGATTTTGCGTTCCTGAACACGAAGCGCTCGTTCACTCATGGTTGGATATTCCTTGGCTTCCAACGGCGGTCGCACGACGCGGAGCGAAACCTGTTCCAAAAAGTAAAGATTCAGAGTCACAAAGCTTTGATGTTGCTGCTGATTGCTGCTGTTGAAATCTTCATTCAGTAAATCATCCATGGTGACGACGCGAGGAGCCAGCTGCCAGCTCACCAAGCGCACCACGACGCGCCACGCAGCAGACGGCAGGTCTACTTGATCCAATGCGACGACTTTGCCTCGACCATAGACGGTCAGTACCTCGCAGCCCAAGGAGGGCGCTTCGTTCGCCAGAATCTGTGGCTTGTATTTAATCTTGGGCATGCTGACTGCGATTGATGATCCCAAGTGGGACGACTGCTAGTAGTCTTTCGTTTCAAGCCGAGGGCTTTTGACACTGCAGCGCTCGCAATAGATAGAGCTGCTATTCTTTTTTCAGGTGCGACGACAAGCTTGCATTCCAAAGCCTGCAGTCAATAATTAGGACGAGGTGCGCGCGGCGCAGAAGGCTTCGATCGGTTATCGATTGATTGATGCAGCCTCACTCGCAATCCGTCGTGATGTCACGAGAATACGGCCCACACAAATTTGGACGCCGGCCGGCCCACATTTTGGTGTCCAATGAAAGGCCTTGGACAAACTGGCTATGGCTCACAGTGTACAATCGAATTCCATGGGGCTGGCACAACAGTTATCAACGGAAACACAAAATGACTGTCGTTTCGGTACTCATTCAACCGCTTGGAAACGGACGCAACCATCGCCAACGCACGAGTTCAAATCAGGAGCCCTCTACTTGCCTGAATGGTTGCAACGGGCGAGCAACGCACCCGTCGGTCCTCACTAAAAGTAAATAGAGAAACGAAACGACTATTATGCGGCCAGAATTCTTCGTAAATGATCGAATGGGGTTTTGCATCATTCCGTTTCATCGTCGCGAGCAACAGCAATCCTTGAAGAGAATCACCAACCACCTTTATCATACCTCATCTGCATTAGAATACATTTAAATCATGAGAATGCGACTCGTCAATGGCGTATTTGACCGCTTGTGGCGGTCCTGCGGCTGCGGCTCGGACATGAGAGAATCCACCTACGCCGCGCAGGAAAAGAGCAACTTTATCGGACTCGCGCCAACCTACAGCAACAGCATTGAAAGTAGCGACATTAGTAAAGGGAGCAGCAGCAGTAGCAGCAGCAACTACAGCACGGATAGTGGTAGCACCATCACTGGGCCAATGGCTCCCGATGAAATGCTTTGGAACGAAGGCATGTATGAGAATGGCAGCTTTGACGGCAAGGTGTACCCTCGCAATGTCGTCATATTACCGACGGCTGTCAAATGCAGCGTCACCAATGAGAATAACAGACTCGTCAGCAAGTCATACAGCCAGTCTCGCCTGGCGGTTGCTTCCGTTCCTCGAGATTCGCTCCGCACTGGCGACGACGACGACGACGACGACATTCCAGACGTGACGGCAAGCGCCACGGCACTCATCCTGGGAGCCATTGACAATCAAGACGCATCTTCCAAAAGTGCAACAGAGAAAAGCGACAATCTTGTTGGCAGTGACGTTGAATCGGAACCGTTTGACGTCCAGCAGCAAACAGTAAACCAAGCGAACATTGAAACGTCAACATTGAATGGGGCGGAACAAAAGCTCAACGTGGGCGAGCAAAGCAGTCATGCTAAGCACAAGCGATCGGCGCTGGAACCGGAAGGTTTGGTGGCATGCCCGAATGTGCGCAGCGCCGACTCTGCCGTTTCAACCATGTCTGACGACGCCGGCAGTCACGTTGCGATCAAGGCGGCCGCGACGGACGAGACGATGCACATTGGTCAATTGCTAGCTCTCCTGTCTAAATCGTTGAACGAGACGGAGTTATCAGCAATGGTGAATGCTGATGCTGCGGAAGACCGAATCGCGCACGAGATGGCTGGAATGGACGAAATTATGAATATTGATCAGCTGCACTTGCGAGCGCCTGTTGCCGTGAAAGAAATTGCAGGCAAAGACGACGCGAACAGCAATGTGGCTGCGATTAACGCAGGCTCACTACCGGTAGTGCATGATGGTTCCCTCTCGTCGACAGCATGTGACACGAGTCAGCTCGAACATCGCGAACCGAAGCAGGCGCTGTTACGCAGTGACGTATGGAGGGTGGTGTCTGACGAGTCGCATTGGGAGGATCTTCAAAATGAACAGCGAGAAAGCATGCAAGAGCATGCGGAGAAGGATGATGAAGTTAGGGATAGTCATGACATCTGCCTTACCGATTCCGAGCTAACTGATGAGGCTATCGAGTCATTGGCAGCTCGTTCATTTGTTGCTTCCCAGAACTTGAAGGAGCTTGACGGCTTGACAAAGCCTGAGCACATAGCACATAAGCATCAAGCACCACAAGCGAAAGAGCCATGCGCAGCGACTCACAAGGAGTCGGCATGCACGACAGCCGAGAATGATTCGCGGCTCGAAAAGATTGTGAAACTGACACGTACTTACTTGCAAAATATGCAAGCGGAAATGGATTCTGTACCCTTCGATGAACTCATGCTGCCTCCAAAACAACCAGTGTCTCTATTAAATTCAATTGATGAAGCAGTACTCAATGCAGAGGCTTTACTGACCAAAATTAATTTGGCAGTCGCTGCGCTTCAAATCAAGGAGAGCGTTGGCCAAACTGATAGACTTGATGGACCTTCGAGCAAACCTTCTGCCATCAATTCTGTATTGCCTATCGGTAGTCGACCTCGGTGCCATGCAAATCATCTGCGCACCGGCAGCGTAAAGCGACGGTCATTTCCGTACGAGATTGTTTCGGAGGCACCAATACAAAACCGTGTTAAGCCATCTGAAATAGGTTGCCTTGTGCAGGACAGAGTTCCCGAGTCAATTGCGATCAATTTTTTTGAAATGGAAGAGGAAATTACTTTTCAAGTAGCGAGTTACGAACTTTCTGACATTGACTCGAAGATAGACGAGTGTGCAATGAATGTCGACGACAGCGCAGATGGCCGAACAATGAGAAGCGAGTTGTCTATAGTTGAGACATCGAGCAAATCAGCTAATAATGACGCAGTGCCAGCTTCGAATGAAGAAACTACTTCTAAGCTCCCAAATCAGAGCAATTCCAAGATCTTATCGGCCGCCATTCCAACGCCTACCGGAAGTACTATTAACGACTCGCATATTAAGGCAAGCACAATTGATTCATTGAGCGGAACCAACCAGCACGTTTCTACAAAGGATGATCTATTTGATACAAAATATGCTGAGGAGACCAGCGTCGTAGGCTCTGATGATGGTCTTCGAGCAATTGAAGATGAGATGTCGCGTTTAGCAGTTTGTAACATGGACGCTTCGTCAAATACACCCGATCACGGCGATTTGACAGCAGCTGATGCCGACATTGAGACTCCAATCGCCGATGATTGTGATTCTACAAATGACGACACCGGTGATCGGCCCAGAGTAGAATGCGCTATCAAAAGTGACCATGCGTTCATAAGCAAAGTTCCGATTGCGTATTCAAACGTAAATATGGACGGTTCTAAATGCATCAAGGCTTGCGCCGCATCTATCTTGGTGCCATCATCGAGCGGCGATGAGGAGCATGAACTCGCCTGTTACAACAAAGACACTCCAACTCCTTTAGTATCCGAAACGTGCTTGACTCCCCCGCCAGACATTAGCGCCAGTACATGCACCGAGATGGGCGAGCACAGTGATGGAAAGGACTGCACAGATAGCTCAATCAACCTTGATAGTGGTGAGCCTAGCGATGAAAGCAAGCAGGCGTCGCAAGAGTTGCACTCATCAATCGCGGCGAGTTGCAGTGATTTAACTGGACCAGGTGACAGTGATTCTGCCAGCCAATTTGAACACAATACACCCGCCAGAAAGTTGGAGATTATAATACCAGACGCTACTGATTGCAATACTTATGACCCCGATCCAGTGCTGAGTTGTCGCGGTCAAGAAGCGGCACTGTCGTTTGCTTCGAATCTATCTAGTGACGAGACCATTTGCGAGGAAGCGCCTATTATTGCTCCTCCCGCACCGTCACCGACTCCCAAACTGGAAACATATTCCTTCATTCAAGGATTTTGGAGAAATCTGGAACAAGTCATTTCACCTCACAGTCAAGCAGCAGCAGCTGCCACGCCACAGCCCAAACAAAGTGTGCGCGCAGTGGCAGTTGCGTGTCGGGCATCAACGTTCATTGCTCCAGTGACAAAGCGCTAAATGCGGTCTATCGACTGCGTGCTTTCTATATCCGTGGAAATTGCGACCGGTACATCTCCAAATAATTGCGACCGGTACACCTCCAGATATCCCTTTGTGGTCACCATCTGCACCATGTCTGTCCGCTAAAGAACATAAACAAATAAGTAATAATTCATTGCATGCATAGGATATAAAGCTGTGATTGCACGATACAGGTATGCACCGATACGCTATGCTCTGGGAAGGTAGCTAACTTCAGGCTCGGCTCGCTTTGTTTTCAAGATGAAAACCCCGTCAACGGATATGAAGACGAGGCTGCCGGCCTTCGTTCAATGGCGATGAATGGAGTCGGTTCTGACGATGACGAGCCTTCATTACTCGCTATCAACTTTCGCTTGTCATCTCCCGACATGGTTGCTCCGAATCAGAGCAATGGCATGATAAGCAAGGTTTGTAATAGCAGCAACGGTTCATCTCGAGGACGGCAGAAATACACGCAGCCTTCCTCAATGCTTCGCTACGCCAGCTGCTTGGCGCTCCTCCTCCTTGTCGGTCGACAGTTTTATCCGCTGCGCATACTTCCATCGACAAACCAATTAGCAGACAATCGACAGCGCGAAACATCACTAGTTTTGCAGCATGCTAGCGATACAAATACTGCCGCTAGCGGCGGCAGACGGATAAGCAAGTCTGGCAAGAGTCGGACGCAGCCATTGTCAAAGCAGACAAAAAAGACAGCGACCATTCGAAGACATCCATCAAATACTCAAAACAGCGCCACTGATTCTAGCAGCATTGCCGCCTGCATGTTAATGAAGGACGACAATCACTGGCTCATCGAGTGGCTCGCCTTTCACTACCACGTACTGCCGCTCCGCGACTTGATTCTGGTGCGCGACCCCCACAGTCAAACCTCACCCGAGCCAGTGTTGCAAAAGTGGAGATCTCGCATGAATATTACCGAATGGGATGGAGACAAGGTTGTTCCCGACTTCAAGTGGCAGCAGTATCGTAGCGGCAAGATTGACGACACGCGATTGCATCGAGCGCGGCAACAATTCTTTTACGCGGATTGCTTGCGTCACTTTCAAGAGCAAGGCAAGCAATGGATCTTGCTGACGGATACGGATGAGTTTATACAACCAAACTTTTATGCACTGCCGAGTGAGGGACGTGTGCCACTGGAAGAATCGGGAAGCGTGTTGCGGACGCTGCATTTGCAGACGAGGTTGCGGCGCCAGCAAGACAGACCAGTCCCCAAGTGTCTCCATATTCCACGCATTCAAATGGCGTCGCACCAAACGATACATGCGAGCAATGATATTCTACCGTCACTAAACACTTCCCATATGCTTACTACATCATGGCTGCATCACAATGGCCACGAAATTATTCAAGTGCCCGGTGCAAATTTGGACGGCAAGAACATTTTGAACGTTGCCAGCATGGGCCATCGCGAAATTCCGTCGCGAGCACATTCGGTACACATGGTGGTTCCAAAATATTGTCCCGCGACCAATGGCAATCGACTCGAGCACGAAGACTCGTGGCTGGTGGTTTACCACTACCCGGGAACGTACGAACAGTATACCTATCGCGCGGATCCTCGCGACGCGCTGGCGCACCGACCCAAGCGGTGGGACTTGTGGAGGGAAATGGGAGAGCCAAATGCAACATCAATTCGCGATGAAAGCATGGGCATGTGGTTGCCGGGCTTTGTAAAGAGTGTTGGCGAGCAAGAGGCGGAGAGGTTGTTGGAGCATGTCGGTGTTTTGGAAGAGTTGCCGGAAAAGAAAGATGCGGAATCAGAAGCTGCAGTGAAGGAGTCGTGAGGAGCTGTCTGGAGGAATCATACTTTTTTAGCAAGCGATGCTGCCTAGTCGATTGGAACAATTTCCATTCTTGGTTTTGGCCGGTCATTCTGGACATTCATCGGCAACGCGACAGGTAGACGAACAATACCTATTCGCGGTTACAAGCACAATAAGGTTCTAAGGAAGGGTTTCCAAGCGCAACCTATATGCGTCTCTGATCGTTTAAAATATAAGGCATATAATCAACTGAGTAAAAATTACTTTTAATCGTCAATATATGTTCGTTTACAGGTCTAATCAACCCAGACTCCTCCATTCGCGATCACTCGCTTAGTTGCTTACGACTCTCCACCAGCACTTGCAGCAGCCGCAGCCTGTCCTTCCTGTTGCTCCGACTCAATTTCCTTTATAACATTTTCAATCATGGATTCCTTAAGCATTTCCTTCTTTCCTCCCCGGCGAAGAACGCATAGTTCCATTGTCTTGGCGCCACTGTCAACCACCTCCATCAACGCTTGAATCGCCAGACGCAAACACTGCTGCTCCGTCATGTTTGCCGCATACTGCTTCTCCAAAAATTCCCGCAGCGACTTGGCGTTGCGTCCTCCAATGACTTGCGCCTTCCAGCGACTGTGCGTCCCCGCCGGATCCGTTTGATACAAGAACGGCTTGTCTGGATCGTTCGCATCCGCTCCAACACCAGCCACCAATGTTGCAATACCAAATGGCCGTACACCACCTTGCTGCGTATACTGCTGCTGAATCTTGGCAAGAAAGCGCGCCGTATAGTCAATGCTGGGAGCGTCCTCCATGGTCAAGCGATAGGACTGCGCCTCGAGGCGCACCTTGTTGATGAGGACGCGGGCGTCCGCCGTCAATCCGGCAAAGGCGAGAATGGTGCGGTCGTCGATGGATACAATTTTACGAATCGTGCGGGCGTCTTGTAGTCTAATAAAAAAGAGAAAATGAGCAACCTTCAATAAAGTGATATGCGTCGCAATTTCATGAAGTTTTCGTCACACTTACTTGGCAATCGCTCGCTTTTCGACAGCCAAAACGACGCAATCTGCGCCTTGTACGCCTACGACGGTGCTTCCACGTCGGACGGCCTGTTTTAAAAACATTACGAATTTGCATGCTGGTTAGATTGCTTGACCAAGCCGCTGCAGAAACATAATTGAGCCAACCTCTAAGATCCACTACTCTACTCAAGCTTACCTCCATGGAGTATTCCACCTGCAGCAAATGTCCATCGGGACTAAAGACGGTAATGGCACGATCATACGACATGGTTTACAATATATATGCGTTGAATGCAGTAGTCGATGTTGAAACGAAACAAGCCGGAAATCGAAAGCGCCATTGTGTGAAACCAAAGGATGCGCAAGGATGCGGCAAAAAATGTCGCATCGCTACAAAAATGCTCCGCTAAGGATGAGGTTCGTACCGGTATTCGATTTTTGGCGAGCAGCTTCATTCACCATGGCATGGCGTTGCTTAAAAGATTTGGATGCAAAGCATGTATACTCCGTCAGCAGTCACCATGCGCGAACCATCCAAAAAGATGGATACTTTATCAACTTGAGCTGTGCTTATGACAGCATCTAGTATTACAATAGCTTTAACAATCAATTCGACAATGGTTTTATTATGCATGGCATTTCCGGCAACGGAGGACAACGCTTAACTCCCGTATAATTAAATGGTCGTATTCCTCTAGCGATGCCATAGCATTCCCACCCATCACCGGCATGGAGAATATGATATGGTTCATCATCTATTGCCGCGCTCTTCATTTAACCTTTTCGCACCCGCTTATTCTGTTTCACATGCACGACAAAGTCACGTTCGGTCAATGTTGCCGCCGCGTCTTGCGGCGAGTGATGCCTTCGTGACTGCACCAGCTTGGACTGCGCCACGATTGCATCATGGTCCGCCAGCTCGGTCCAACGATGCGCCAGTCGCTGACCATGCCGCGAGTTGAAATGCTCGTGACTTAGTCGCGTCCATCCCAAATCCGGATACTCCCTCACCAATCGCAGCAACTTCGCATCTTCCTGCGGCGTAAAGGGTCGCGACGAGTACGCTGGGTCCAACGATCGGTTCCACTTGTCGGAAACGGCCTTGGTACTTCGATTTGGAAAATGAGTCGACGTTAAAAACAGTGGCGACGCCGACGATCCTTCCTCACTCTCGTGAGCACCGCCTCGACTATACACTTTCATCAAAATGCACAATCGTCGCTCCTCCTCATCACTCCACGCTTCATGTTTCAAGTTTGGATTCAGCAAGGACGAGTTGATGCGCGCCAACAAGTGACTCTTTGGGACTCCCGACAGTATCGTTGCGAAATCGCGCACCATGGTGCCATCCACCACGCACTGCGGACCAGCCGCCGCCAAGTATTTCAGTAAAAACTCATCTTGAAGCAAGCTCCAGCGAAAGGGCTGCACGGGCCGCAGCTTGGTTTGGTACGCCACCAAACACTCCCAGGGAGTTCGCTGCCGCACGTTGCCGTCAGTCGACAGTACTTGCGCAATGTCATTCCAGTTTGGATTTGGTTGCAAATGCAGTAGCTCGGACATTTTAATGGCGTCACTCTTGGTGAATGGAGTTTGCGAGCGTTCCATGCGCAGTCGCTTTGCGCGGAGTCGGCACGAGTCTGGCGATTGATGAATGTCATGAACATCGCGTAGAGTGTTGGATATTTGGTCCCAGTCAATGGATGCGCTAGAGGCAGCAGTAGCAACAGCAGTAGAACCAGCAGTGGCAGTAGCAGCAGCAGCAGTTTGAGTATTGTTTCCATCCTTTGTTGTTGTACCGGTAGCAATATTGGCTGTTTGCATCAAGTTCCACAGAATTTCGGAGTGCGACTTGGACCACGGCGGCTGCGAATGATACAAAAAGGTGGCCTGCTCCAGTTTCCGTCGGCGCAAAGTGTCACTGTTGGGTTGCGGCTGCGAATGGTCCGGTCCAGTGAAGAACGACTTGTCCCACTTTTTGCGTCGTGGTGCGGCAGTAGCGGCGAGATTGTTGTCACGCCTGCGGCGGCTCACATGTTCATCTGCCGCTTGTCGCAGTATTAAATCGCGTTGACGACGGTTCGCCAGCTTGTTTCTGGCGATTTCCTGCAGCTGTGTCAATATAGTTTCCTGCACGTTGCGGTTGGCATGGAGAAGCTCCTGCAGCGACGCTTTCAGTGGCGGCGCCAGTGCTGCCTCCAAATCATTGTCTGCTGCATCAACGTGAGGCAACGATTGATTGTTTGCCATGCGTTTCCGTTTTGGGAATGACATGATCAATCCACTTTACTTATAATATATGTAGCTGCTGAAAAGATGTATTTGTTCCCGCAATGGCAGTGGGAGAAAGCAGCAGCAGCTTTGCCATGGTCGATGTTGTGGGTGACTGTCACAAAAGTCGCACCGGTCTACGTTCGGCCGACGGACGAATCTGTGACAGAATGTCGCACCGATTCACAATCGCGATCTTCCGACATCCACGCTCTCCGCACCCACAAGTCACCATGGCGAAAATACATCTCCTCTAGAATGCGCAAAAGTTTGCAAAATGGCAATCATGATACTTTGCAAACCGAGTATTTCATCCTTCTTGAAGAAAAGTACAAATTTTCGACCGCAGCAGCAACAACGAGACGTCTGCTCATGCTTGCAACGACGAGTGCAGCAGCAGCTTCAACGCAATGTTAGCAGCATTCGAATCACTTTACGCCATGCTGTAACGACAACGACAAGATCGATTCGTCAATGTTCCGTCCAATTACGGAATTTGACGGAAACAAAAGGACGCTGGAGCAGCGGCAGCGAGAATATGATAACTGATTGTTCATGCACATCGCCGCCTCAGCTGAACAAATCACGTTATTCATATTCGACTGTTTCAAAAGACTCTTTTCCTCATTCTCATGCAAACACTGACTTAGAATCATTGCGTCATTCCGTCCGCATTGTCGAAAATGGAGCGGCCGTTCAAGTTTCCTTTGCGCCACGCAGCAGCAGCAGCACACGCAGCAGCAGCAAAAAACACTTGAACAATGACAACGAAACCATGATCATTTCCACCTTTCACGCTCCATGGCTGTGGCACAATGATCCGCGATTTGTGCATTCTTCGTCGGGGCAGAGACTGCGATCCATTTGTAGCTACTATGCGGGTGAATATAAGTTGGTGGAGTGTCGCCTGGTGCGCGATTCACCGCACGTTGCGCCGCCGTTGGGATCCTGGCACGCCTCGGCGGCAGATATATATGGGCAAGGAAAAGGAAGAAATGGAAAAGATAAAGTAGAAGAAGAAGACCATGAGCTGGACCAAGACAATGACAATTTCCTGCAAGTTACATGGCAGAATGCTCTTACAAACGAGAAAATGCAGTCGCACTACTGCATGGCCTGGCTGTGGCAGTGTCGCTACGATGACGCGGCGCTGCAGCAGCGGCGAGACGCCACCATTGTTTCGCCCAGCCAAGCCATTAGTAGCAGCAAGGCGCCCAAAACGTTTGACTATGCAAATGTAGTAGCTACAGACGAAGGAATTTTCCAACTGCTGCATGCAATATTGGAGGACGGTGCCGCCTTGGTGCGCAACGCACCAAAGTCACTCGAAGATGAACCAGCCGGCGCCGCTACATTCACCGTCAAAAAACTGGCGCAGTCACTCGCCGGAGATACATCGCACGGACACTTGTACGGCGACATTTTTCACGTCGTCACCAAGCGCAACGCCGAAAACATTGCCTACACGAGCCACGCGCTCGTGCCGCACCAGGATTTGGCCTACTACGAGTCGCAGCCTGGACTGCAGCTACTGCACTGCGTGTGTAACGATGCGAACACTGTCATTGGCGGTGCGTCAACCTTGGTGGATGTCATGGCGGCGGCGACGGAGCTGCAAACGCTGGCGCCAGACTTGTTTGACGTTTTGAAACGTGTGGAAGCAACCTTTATCAAGCAGCGGCATGACGCCGACATGGTCTTTCGTGGTCCCTGCGTTACGGTCGACTCGTCGCATCAAGTCACTGGTGTGCGATGGAGTCCGCCCTTTGAGGGCCCGGTGTGTACGAACCGCGTCGAGGCATATTTCATGGCCAAGGCTGCCTTAGAGTTGATGGTGGACAATGCCTTGCCGAACGACAATCTTGTTGGATTGGATTATGAATTGCAAAAAGCGCTGCGCCAGTATGCAAATGACTATACGTGGGAGTATCGCTTGCAGCCCGGTGACGTGCTGGTCTTCAACAATCAACGCATGCTGCATGGCCGACGCGAATTTTCGTTGACGGAGAATGCGCAGGACGGTGATCGACACTTAATTGGATGCTACACCAACATGGAAGAGACGTTGAATCAGTATCGACTACTGCGGCGCAATCGACTGACAAAGGATCCTTCATTGCTGATTCACCGTAATGCTGGAAACAATAGTGGTGGCGATTGAGGTTGCTGGTGACGACTGTGGTGGCTTGTTTTTGCGCGAGTGATTACTGCTATGTCGTGTACACACAAACATGAAACAAACATCTGCTGTTTTCGCGAATTGAAAGGCGTGCCCTTATTCGAAGCTTGGTAACGACTCGTTCTCGATTCGTTTGCAGGAGCACCGGATCACTTCAGATGGCAAATTTTGCCCACGCCCACGGAGACGTAAAGATTACAAAGTTCCTTTTCGGGCAAGCTATCTATTGATATGAACATCTAACGTTTTAAAGTGTATTTCTATGTAATTTTTGATCTATTTTACTTCCGTTCCTTACAAGAGTTGCATTCGCCGCTGTTGTACAAACGTCCTAAGAGCCTCTCTACTTATTAATTACCAATTGCTTCTCGAAAAAGCTCGGAGCAAGCTTCACAAAGGCATACTCGTACATGGTGCCAGCAGGCTGCGCCGCTGGAAGAGTGTTTGGTTCCTTGGCAAAAGGAACGAATCCCTTATTAAAGAATTCTTGGAAAAAGTCATTCAGCTTGACACCAGCAGCTTCTCGGCCATTTGCTGCATGCACTTCAATAAGGATTTGTCGAATGTCTACTGATTCATTGATCCAGTCCTTGTAGGATGTCCACTCGCAACCTTCGCAGTCAATTTTGAAAATGTCAATGCGCCTTCCAACGTGACCGAGTCGCTGCTGGACTTCCGCCAATGAGTATGTTTCCCATCTATTATGTCCATTTTGTGCGGTATAGGACGACTTGAGCCCCCATGCATGGTAGTGACTGATAAAAAGATAGATGTACAAAACAGTCAGCCCCATAAATTCTCAGTTGCGCGATGCAATGCTGAAAAATGACTGCCAAAACGCACTGACTCACATATTCTTCGTCTCCACGTCGTCTGGCCGAGCAAGTTTTGGATTTGGATCGAAAACATGAATCTCGCAATGTTTGTTTCCGACAATTTCGTTGAGACCGTCTTCGAACATGTAGTTTCCAGCCGATCCTACAGAGTAAACTAAACAATCATTTCGCTTCTGCAACCGATGTGGATCACATGTCCTGCACCAAACAATGAATTGACGAAACGTGAGAATACGGGCGCAAATGGACATTCACCTGTAACATTGTCTGCAAGAACGTACCATTTGGGGCCGTCTCCGCGACCTCCTACGCGTCGTCGGTGGGGACAGTTAAAAATTGGGTCAACATTAGCGAACATCCACACAGCCATTGACGTTTTACTATCGCCCGGTTCTTCAAACATGGCTTTGATATGTTGCGGAAGCTCAGATGGATCTGGGTCGGTTGGCCCAGATGGAGGGCGAAAAAAGATGTCTTCAGCGTGATAGCTGTTGCGAAGCTGCATCCAGTCGGACTCGGAGATGTCATCGAAGAAGCCTAAGCTTTCGCGAAAAGCAAGATCGAATGACTTCGCATTGTATGAGTCTGCGCTTGAGGTCACATCAGTTGAAAGCTTGACAGCAGTAGTAGTCTTGCGAATTGTTGGTGAAGCTGCAGAATTAGCATCACATTCCGACTTGAATCCAAACAAGGAGCCTCCAGTCAGCAGCACGAGAGCAGCCACCGGAAATAGCAATCGACTATTCGCTCCCAGCGTCCATCCCTTTGCTTCGGAAACATTCGAGACTGTCATCGCAGCGTGCTAATTGTTTCTTTATGATGAGCATCGATGAAAGTTTTGGAGAGTCACAACTTGTCGTTGGTTGATGCATCGCCAAATGGCACAAGCGCGTATGAAAGCTTCATTAAAACTTACAGTCGGACCGGTACCGGTACACAAACACTTCTTCGTAGAGCTCCGTACAACCTCCGCTGCGCCCATGATCGCGCAGCTCTCACAGTCAAGCATCACAAGCAGCACATCATTGAGGCAAAACAACATGTCTCTCGCGCCAGAGAATCCTTCCATTGAACCACTACTTCGATCACGTTCTCCACCGCGACATGCCTTTCGTTTTCGAAACGACGCCGCTTCCGTGAGAACCTCCAGCCCAACGAATCTAAACATTGGTGTCACGACGCCGGAGCCTCGTCCACCGGCAGGTGCTAGTCGAGTTGCTGGACCCGAGACGGCGTCTCATCGCTTCCTGCTACAGCAATTTCTTGGACGAACATATGGGACCAATTATAAGATTTACATCTGGATAATTCTCCAAGCCGTCTGCGTCGGTTTTGCAGCGGTACTGGTGCTTGGACTCGTCACGCTATCTCAAAATCTCTGGCTTGATTTAAACTACTCCTTCATGCCACCGACCAAAGGACAGTTCAACTGGATGTACGTTACAGGCATGGGAGGTTTCATGGCAGGTCTGTTCTTACTCATTCCCGGTGCGCCAGCTGTTAACGGCTACGACTCATTTACGCGAATGCTTGTCAAGCTAGAGGCAAACTCTTCGGAAAGTATTCCAATGCTACTAGCAAGTTGCGTCGTATTGTCATGCGGGGCTCCTCTCGGCCCTGAAGTTGCGCTTGTCGCCGTTGCAAGCTGCATATCAAGCTTTCTCGCAAGCTGGATACATAATGCTCGCTCGAAAGCAATCCTCCTGTTAACCAGCTTGTCGGCTGTCTTTGGATCAATCTTGGGGCCCTTCATTCCACTAGTATTGGTGCATGAGTTAGCAGTGACGGGACGGCCAGACAAACTAACAATTGACAGTGTCATTGCGGAACAGGTCTTGGAGGATGAAGCAGAAGGCCGCCGCACTGGCATTGCGTTGCAGCCCCATACGCACGACCATCTTGAAAGCCTTACTCTACAACTCGTTTCATCCTTGATTGTTGCCTGGATCACGCGCTCCATTGCGCCGACGTTGGCGCCAATGATTGACTTTTCGCAAAGCGACAAGCGCGACACGGAGTTTTGGCACTACGGAGTTGCAGTCTTGCTTGGACTTTTGTGCGGGATGGTGGGCCTTTGCATACTGACGTTATATGCGCTGGTATGCACAGTTCGACGCAAGTCCTGCAAGTGGCTGCGACGCCGTGGGATTCCGCTCTGGGCGACGCTGCTTTTGTTTACAACGTTAGCTGGTATCCTTCATGGCTTGTTAGCAGTTTGGTGCCCATACTCGTCCACGATGGGATTGCAGCTAATACAGGGGTCGTGGGAAGCTGCTCAGAATCGGGAGAGTCTTTTGAACGCTCGGGACTTTTGCTTCACTGCGATTGCTCGCTCCGTTGGTCTTGCAGTGACACTTGGCTGTGGCTTTCTTGGGGGGATGATTATTCCCTTGTTTGTGATTGGTGGCTGCATTGGATTTTCTCTTGTTGTGTCTATCCATTGGTTACCCATGTCGCTAGTCGTACCATGCTGCTTGGCAGCTTGCCCAGTCTCGCTGTGTCCAATACCATTGACTGCAACAATTGGAGTTGCTCTAATGCTGGGATGCTCAATGGAGCAGTCAACGGCAATTTTGATTGCCTGTCTATCTTCATGGATGTTGACGGGGGGAGATGGCGTCGTTCGTTCTGTTGCCGAGTGGACCATAGGATTGGAAGGGGCTCTTGTGGACGATGATAGCTTTCTTGATGAACCATCCGATGATGATATTATACGGAATGTTCGTGAAACTATTTTTGGCGAGCCCTAGACCCTCTTGCGACCTGCTCGACTTCTGTTCATTAATCGTTTTCGGTGAAAGCCTTGGAAAAGAAATCACCCATGACGACTAGAATAGCTTAAGTATCACTCCCAGTAAACTGCAATGTCGCGACAAACGTAATGCTTCCCGCCACGATGCGCCAAAGAAATGCCTTGACGACGCTACGAATTGTCGTTTCCGAAACGGAGCCACCGTCCGGCAATTCAGCCACTTGCGACGCTGCCAAGTATCCTTCTTCTGCGATAGTTTACTTGGCGTTCCCTCATATTGGCTAAGCTTTGCCATGGCTTCTTCTCGATGGTTAGATAGTATGTACGCACGTGCAATATATTCAATGCATCTCTTGGTGTACTATAAGATAAAATATTGTTGTGCGGATCACTAATTCTTATCGCTTAGTTAATTTTATAAACAAAATTGTGCGTTGCGATCGCTGTGACTCTTGGAAAAGTGCGAGGAGGTCATGCATCTTAACATTGAAGATGGTTATCACGAGTTCTTGTACAATTTCGACCAAGAATGCTTGCCAACGTATCCTCGACGACAAGTCCTGAGTTTATAATGACGGCATTTCGGGGTGCCGTGTGGCAGTCTTGGGCCCAAACAACATTGCCTGGCCGTGCCCGAAGCAAGCAGAGAGTCGGATGTCTTGTCACGTGAAATCCATTTTCTAATATCGCCGGTAAAATTTCGTTAGCGACAAACCTTTCCGGATGCATAGACCAACCGTATTCTCTTGGTATGTGCAGAGTCGCATTCGCATGGCTATCCATGCGACCAAACCTCCCCGTAGCCCACGTTACGACAGCGTCCCGAGGCCCGTAAATTAACCTGTCATTGACAGGGTATGAAGCAAAGTAAGGAATAACAACCTCATTGTTGCCGATATCTATACCTCCATCGGCTTTGAGAAAAATGTCGATCGGTGTCATATACACAACGTCTGAACGCATCATGGCGACGCGCGAATACTTGAAATCGTACATTAGCTCGTGCTCTTCCATAAGGCTCCAAACCGATTGTATACTGTGCCACATTTTGATAATCTAAAAGGATCGAGAAAGACAATTTTAGTGATGACTGCTGGTGGCTGCATCTGCACTCTCAATCGATGAATCGCTACATACGTTATCAACAGTACCAGGGAATAGGTAACTTGGCTCAATCCAAGGAAAATAGAGGTACTTGCCCTGGGGATCCCTGACATGGCGAATTTTTTGAAGCGTCTCGTTGCGCCTCGTTTGAAACTCGTCGTCTGTGTCAGCAATGAATGCCACAAGGGGCGGCCTCGGAGCTCCTGCGGAAGCATTAAGTATGTATTCTCGAATGTCGAAGATTTCCATTGGACTTATTTGTCCTCCTTGCATGCCTATCCGGCCTTTTGGTTCGAACGTTACATTATAGTAATGAATGTAGTAGTCGCAAGTGTGATTGGCGTTGATGTTGATGACATTTCGGATGACTGAAGGCAGAACCAGATCTTTGAATGCGCGAGGAAGACCATAAAAGTTGATTGCGCAACGATTTTCTTTGTAAATAGACTGGACATCTATTATTGCGGTGTTACTAGTAGATTCATTTGCACTGAAGGTGCCCCAAACTGATTGAAGCCAATCTTGTTTTGACTCCGAAATGATCCAATAAATGCTATTGAAAATGATAGAGCTTATTAACAGTACATTGCACCTTCTGTTGCTGTATCTTGAGGCTCCAATGTTCATGATGCAGAGTTTATGTTGTCTCGAGGCATCGACTGCCGCAATTCTTTCGTCTGGTCATGATATTGTGGGCCCCTCTATTCGGCACCTCGTCGTCGCTGCAGGTCATCGCGATTTTGTTCAAGGATCGTGGTTGTTGCGACATCATCCGGTACTAAAATTTAGTTAGGTTGGTTTTCTCGCACGGGACAGTGTGAATCTGAATCATCTCTATACATAAGATGCTAAGATCAAGATTAGTAATATAAAGATGTGACACTACATACTCGTCTCGTACAAAAATTATTCCTCTGATGCTTCATCCGGCAACAGCTGTCCATCCGCCGCCGCCTTGAGAACGAACGATGTCAATCCCCTTCCGTCAATGAACGGAATTTGTAGGCCTTTCAAACCATCCGGCATGTTGACATACACGTCGGTGAGTAAAGCATGCGGCGAAAGGTGATATGACCACGAGTACATTGGCCGGGTGGCCGCGTTGGAATTGCGCGCCCAGTACTTGTCGTCCAACTTTGTCAAGATACCAAGAGCCGCGAGTACATTTCCAACGTCGTACAAGCGACGAATCTTGGTCTTTAGTCCCTTGTATGCCAATGAAGCAAGTTGCTTGGCATCCTCCGGCAGTGTGATAGTTTTGCACACCAAGGCGGCAAGCTCATGCTGCGTCCAGGTTCGTCCGGTAATCTTGTCCGAAGCATCGGCAAGCGAAACAGCTTCGTTGCCAACCAAAAAGACCTGCAGAAACTGCTGCGACAGGCGGGAGAGCGACTTGGCGTCCGTTGTCGAGCCCGCGGCAGTTGTAGACGAAGCTTGTTCGGGAACTCGTTTCGTCTTTGGAATCTTCAATCCATTTCGTGCGGCGTCGTATGGATGCGTGAGAAGAGCTTCCTGCTGCAGCAGAGCTAGCATTTGCGGTAAATGCTCGGATGTTAACCAAACGTATGTATTCTTTGCATGCTTGGTGACCATGTAGACTGACTCGAGAATGTTAATGACATCGTAAATGCGCCGACGCTCCACCTCGAGACTTTTGGCAAGCTCGTCCACAAGAATAACCGTTCCCGCTGGCTGTTTGGACAAGTGGTCGGTTATAACGACGGCGAGAGCCCCAAGCGACTTGCGTTTGCGATCGTAAACGGCTTCAGAGGAGCTTGCAGCTGTCGCATCAGCAACGCTTCCATCAGCAGCAACATTTGGAGCTGACATGCCATTCACCACGGCAGACCGCGGCTTCTTGCTAGGAGTCGGAGTCACTAGAGAGTGATCCGCCGGATGTGTCTGCTTGAGCGGACCATTGGAACTTGGATCAATGGAGGGACGAGCAATCGTAAATGAAGCAGCTAATTCTGCACCCGACGGACGACGTTCCTGGATTGAAAGGTTGGAATCAGTGACCGCAAACATGTAGCATGATTAACGGACTTGCTTGAAACCTTGTACATACCTGTGGAACCGCAAACTCGTCAACTTCTTCTTCTCGCTGATGAGGATGCTGCTGATCATCTTCCGCTGTCAATGACAATCCAAAGTCTCCATTGAAGTCAACCGAAAAATGATGCTCATTATGAGCGAAGAATGCAGCAGCAGACTCATCGGGTTCCGATTTCTCGGCCGATCCACTCAAGACGCTTTGCGAAAAGGACGAAAGTGTTGCAGCGGCGAGCGATCGAGGGGAAAAGAGTGATGGAGCAGCTGCATCACCACCCGGCATGTCGGACGCCGACGAATCCTTGTTATTCAAGGGCGTTCCATTCATTGTTTCCGTCATTTGCAACTTTGCAGCTTTCGTAGCAGACAAAACTGTATATTAACAGGTTTGCAATGTATTTTATAATAAAACAATGCTGCAAGGACGGAATTGTTTGAGTGTCGCTTGCTCGGCTGCGTGAAATCACAAGAATGTGCCAATGGCGCGCCCCGGCAGGCGCGGCGCGCGCCAAATCCAAACGGCGCATTGCCGGTCTGACTCGGCAGTCACGGAATCTGGAATGTCCAACGCAAGGAACTTGGATCCAGTCGATTCCACACAAGCTGCCGCCAACAGCCGCGACTTTTCTCACCTTCTCTTGATCCCGTCAATATCTCGCCTTTGACTATCACACGATTATGAGCGGACCACCTGTGACTACCTTTTGGAGACTCGCTGGCATGACTTATCTGCAGGTGAGAGAGTGTAGGCGCGATCAAAGTTTATGGTCGAAGTCATCGCAAAGGCAAAGGCTTTTTTCTCTCTCTCTCGGCGACGAAGGAATAAAGCGACACTTGTCTGTAAAGCTGTTTAAAGTACTAACGGGTTTTGTCTTTAACTTCGCAGTACATTAATCGAGCTGCCGGAGCCATGCGACATGCGCTCAAGGAACCGGCCAAGTCAAAGGCGCTTGAGCAGGAAACCTTTCACTACAAGACGGCTCTTTGGAACGCAGGTACGCAAGCGCCAAAGCGAGACATTACAAGTCTCAGTGACTTGACACCAAAGTAAATATGTTGTTGAATGATTTTTGGAGCTGCTTCCAAAGTTCTCAAGGTTGATTTCAGCTACATGATTTCGATTGACAAAACTACTTATGAAATCAAAAGATAAATAGCTTAGTTACTTTATACGGTTATGATTCTATGATTCTATTCTACATGATTTAAAGGACATACATTCTTCGCAACAACACTTATACCAGTAGATAATTGGCTTGGCTGAAACTTAGCGCGAGACCTCCAGCACACCACCAAACTCGCACTGCACCAATCACCCCGAGCATTTCAAACACAAACACCATCATCAAGACTCCTTATCCAGCATCTCCTCCGAGCCCGTGCAAGTCAGTGGTCCATCCGACCGTAGGAATGTTGTAAAACTCCCCAATGTGACGAGGCGCAAAGCATCCATCGTCCATGCCGCGGGCAAAGCATTCGGCTAGCTGAATGGCGCACTTAACGTCGGTGATCAACGACACACCAAAGTCGACCACGGCGCGACGAAGAATGTAGCCACTCGTCACCTCCTCCTTGCGGCTCGAACCTTCACTCAAGTTGAGCACCAGATCAATCATGCCATTCTTAATGACATGGAGCGCCGTGCCTTCCTCATGGTCCATTTCGCTCTCCGGCTTTGAGACAATGGTAATGTCAATGTTCAACGTGTCTTGGTAAAACTTGGCGGTTCCCGGCGTGCCATACAACTTGTAGCCGAGCTTGCTGAACGTCGCGACGGACGAAATCATCTCCTTGCGGAACTTCTCCTCAAAGATGGACAAGAGGATAGTGCGGTTCTTGTTTGGGAGCTTGAAGCTGGTTGACAACATGCTCTGCAAAAAGGCTTCATGAGTCGTCTCTCCAAAGCAAGCGACCTCACCAGTCGACGCCATCTCCACTCCCAGCGTTGGATCAGCGCCACGAAGGCGGGTGAATGAAAAGATTGGCGCCTTGACACAGACGTAATCAATATCGAGCAAGGAAATCTTGTACGGCTCCGCGTCCAGTCCCAACATGGCGCGAGTCGCCAGCGAGATAAAGTTGTGGTTGAGTGTCTTGCTGACAAACGGAAAGGTTCGGCTCGCTCGAAGGTTGCATTCAATCACCTGCACCTCATTCAGCTTGGCCATGAACTGAATATTGAATGGTCCAGTGATGCGCAAGCTCTTGGCGATCGCAGCCGCATATCGCTTCACTTGCCGAATGGTGCTCACATACAGCTTCTGCGCCGGCAGAATGACGGTTGCATCGCCACTATGCACACCCGCATTTTCCAAGTGCTCGCCAATGGCGTAGTTCAAGATTGTTCCCTTGTTGGCCACCGCATCAAACTCAATTTCCTTTACATTGACCATGAACTTTGTCACGACAACCGGCTTGTCGTTACCAACGTCCGTCGCTAGCGTCAAAAACGTGCGGAGCTGTTCCTCGTTTGCAGCGACACGCATGGCCGCTCCCGAGAGAACAAAACTTGGCCGTACAAGAACCGGAAAGCCAACCTTGTTGGCGAAAACAACGGCTTCGTCAGCCGATGTCAACACCGACCACGGCGGTTGCATAATGCCAAGTCTGTCAAGCATGTCGGAGAACTGGCGACGATCCTCTGCGCGCTCAATGTCCTGAGCCTGAGTACCTAAAATCTTGGCACCCATTGAAGAAAGTGGATCGGCAAGATTGTTGGGAATCTGTCCTCCCACCGAGACAATGACACCCGCAGCACCTTCCCGTTCATAAATGTCCATGACACGCTCCAGACTGAGCTCCTCAAAGTAAAGTCGGTCGCTCTCGTCAAAATCAGTACTGACGGTCTCAGGGTTGTAGTTAATAATGATACTCTTGAAACCATCTCGGCGCAACTGACGAATGCATGAGACTGCGCACCAATCAAATTCGACTGAGCTACCGATACTGTACGCTCCGCAGCCCAGGACGATAACTCCCTGCTCCTTGTACTGAGCCTGTTCCATCTGCGCCAAAGCGCGGGCTTGGCGACGGTGCTCTTGCGTCTTGCCATCGTCTGAATCAATCGTGTTGGAGCGCGGACGAGTGAATCGAGGCGAGAGCTCACGGGTGTGCTTTGAGAGCGGAATGTCGTCAGCATTACCCGAGTAGGTGACGTAAAGGTAATTCGTCTGGGCAGGGAACTCAGCTGCAAGAGTATCAATAAGTTTCACGACGGGCGTAACGCCAAGAGACTTTCGGACGCTTCGAATTAACGCTTCGCCTTCCAAGCCCGAAGGAAGATTAACATATCGTGCGATCTGATACATAGAAAAAGAGTTAGATGCAGCGATGGCAAAATTTATCATCTTGCGAAACATCTGATGCTTACCTGTCGATCACTGAAGCCAGCAACCTTCAACTCTCGCATTCGATCCTTGCCATTGGTAGCAACAAGATCATCCACATTGCCAATGGACTTGACAGCTGCACGCATCTCGGCAATCCTCTTGAGCTTGCAAAGAAACCAGCGATCAATCTTCGTCAGTTCATACACCTTGTCGACAGACCAGCCCACCTCGAACGCTTTTTGAACTGCAAACAGCCTCGTATCTGTCGGAGTTTTCAGCTGACTTTCCAAATCCATCGTCTCAACTATCATGTTCGAGTCTTCGCCTTCAAGACCGTCGAGTGAAGGGTTAACCATGCGGCAAGCTTTTTGAATCACTTCTTCGAAGGTTCGACCGATGGCCATCACCTCACCGACACTCAACATGGAAGACCCAAGTGTGTTACTAACCCGGGCAAACTTCTTTAAATCCCAACGTGGCATTTTGAGAACACAGTAGTCAAGACTTGGCTCAAAGCAAGCTGTAGTTGTCTTCGTCACCGAGTTGCGAATCGAGACCAGATCCTTGCCAAGCGAAATCTTCGTAGCAACGTAGGCAAGCGGATACCCCGTGGCTTTGGACGCAAGAGCAGATGATCGAGACAGCCGCGCATTGACTTCGATGATACAGTATCGCTCGCTTTCCGGATGGAGCGCATATTGAATGTTGCACTCTCCGACGATGCCAAGATGCCGAACCACTTTAATCGCCGTGCGTCGGAGCATAAAGTACTCTCTGTTTGTCAATGTCTGCGAAGGAGCCACGACAATGGAGTCTCCGGTATGGATACCAAGTGGATCAAAGTTCTCCATGTTACAAACTGTGATGCAGTTATCACTGGAGTCGCGGACAACCTCATACTCGAGCTCTTTCCATCCGCGCAAATCCTGGTCAATGAGAATTTGCTTTGACGTCGAAAATGCCTTGGCCGCAAGCTCACGAAATTCTTCATCGTTCTCTGCAAAGCCAGAGCCTAAACCACCAAGGGCAAAAGCAGCTCGGATCAAAACCGGGTAACCGATCTTGTTTGCCGCTTCCATTGCTTCCTCCATCGACGTCGCGCTGTATGATAACGCAATGGTTTCGTCAATCTCCTTCAGCTTCTGACTGAAAATCTCTCTGTCTTCAGTCGCTTCGATGACATCAATAGGTGTTCCAAGCACCTCGACACCTTCAGCTTGCAACTCACCCGACTTCCACAAGTGGACACCTACGTTCAAGGCGGTTTGGCCTCCCATGCTGACAATAATTCCATCCGGCTTTTCCTTTCGGATGATATCCATGACAGTGTCCGGCTTGATTGGAAGAAAATAGACGCGGTCGGCCGAGCGAATCTGCTTCTCCTCCTTATCCTGCGAAGTCTGCACCGTAGCAATGTTCGGGTTGATCAAAATGACTTCAATTCCCTCCTCCTTTAACGCCTTGATGCACTGGCTTCCAGAATAATCAAACTCTCCGGCTTGCCCGATGCTCAAACCGCCGCTACCAACAAGCAACACCTTCTTGTAAATCTTGACTCCATATCTCAAGCCGTCTTGAAGAACAATCGGCTGCGACTCCTTGCGGACATGTCCGACAAAGCGTTCAAACAAAAAGGCAGTATCGCATGGGCCACCACACGCCTCGGGATGAAACTGCACACTAAAGAACGGCTTGTGCTTGTGAATGATACCTTCGTTCGTCAAGTCATTAGCGTTCAAAAAGAGCGGCTTCCAACCATCCGGAAGCGTGGCCGGGTCAACGGCGTAACCGTGATTCTGCGGCGTAATGTAGCAGCGACCCGTCCGAAGGTCAATGCACGGCTGATTCATGCCGCGATTTCCGTACTTGAGCTTAAACGTCTTGGCACCAGCAGCAAGGGCGAGTAGCTGATTTCCCAAGCAAATACCAAAAATGGGCCTGGCTGGCTCCATGTTCAAAGCAAACTTGATTGACTGAATCGTTTCAGGGCACATGGTTGGATCGCCTGGTCCATTAGAAAGGAAAAGCCCCTCCCATTCCAAGTTTTCTGGATTCGCTTCGAGATCGTAATTGTACGGAACCAATGCAAGCTCAACCTTGTACGTATGCACCAAGTAGCGAATGATGTTGTACTTCATTCCGCAATCATATCCAATAATCTTGGGCGAGTTTCCCTTGCCGTAAATGACAACCTTCTTTGTGGAAACTTCAGCGACCAAGTTCCGCTTGTTTGGATCTTCGACAAGGTCCATGGGAACCGTAGAAAGGATCTCTTTGGGATTCTGTCGAGAGATGAAGCACATTGTGAGCGTACGTTGTAGTCGTCACGCTCACTACCTGCATATCCAGCAGCACTTACAATCTCCATTCGTCCAAGAATAGACCCGTGCTCTCGTAGCTTCTTAGTAAGTTCTCTCGTATCAACATTGTGCATGGCAGGAACGTTTCGCTCTTTCAGCCAATCGCCCAAACTCTTCATGGCGGCCCAATGCGAATGTTGCCACGAGTAGCTCGAAACAACCAAACCAGCAATGTGAATCTCCGAACTCTCAAAAAAGTCGGGAAGTCCATGAACATCCTTGATACTTTCGTCCGGAACTCCATAGTTGCCAATCAATGGATACGTCAGTACCAAGATTTGACCACGATAACTTGGATCCGTCAGGGCCTCGGGATAGCCAACCATGCCAGTGTTGAAGACGACTTCACCGCTCATGGTTGTGTTTGCGCCAAAGGATTCGCCGAGGATGGGAGGAGAGCCATCGGCAAGGTACAAGACGGCAGGGTCGCCCTGGAAAGGAAGATGCCAAGAGATATAGAGGTGAGTGACATGGAATACATGAAAGCTTGCGGGTTGTCTATCTCGCGCCTCATTGGCCATTCAACTCTTCACACGACCATACGCTAACGTACCTGCTTGTCGAGACAGCTGAGGTCGACACCTCCGTTGGATCCGTTCATGGGTCTTTTAGCTTGTCGAGAGTTTGCAAAAACTCCGAACACACTTGAAAGTGTGAGCTTGGATGATCGCTGGCCGCAAAGGAAGAAACGTGACGAGAGGCCCATGGCATTGGGCGCGCCATGGATTGGTTGGTGCTCGAGGCCGTGATGGAGTGGTCGCTTGTGCTCCGAGCATGAATGAGGCCGTTTCCTTCCACAGTCAATGTGAAAGTACAATGATGACTCAGATGAGCAGCAACGAATGCCACGCAACCGAAGTCCATTGGTGAAAGCGAACAATGTTTGGTTCCACAAATCCATCGAGACAAATTGCCCACACAGTCAAAGCCTTGACGAGTTCATGCTAACAAGAGCTGCCAGGGCGAAGTCTATCGATATTGGAGCTACTATCGCCACTAAAAAAATGAGGAATGATGTCGTGAAATAAGGCTAAAAGAGAAAGCAACGAATTTTTGGAAGCGATCCCGTGTCGTCTTTTCGCGCGAGTTTCCATCGTTAATTTGCAATGATTTTCTAATCTATCTGTTAAGCCAAGCAACTCATCTCTATTTCTTCTCTCCATTTGCCTGATCAAGTAGACGGTGCACTCCGGAAACAACGTCGTCTACATTCAGAAAAGTGGCCATGCTGCCTAGCGGGTTGTACGTTCGCGGTGCAGCCACATGCATCCAACACGCGGGCAGCTTTCCATCTTTATGAAGCGAAACTGCTGTATTGGAGAGCACATTGGAGCCCGGTCCATCCTTGCAAATGTCAGCAAACAGCAGTCCCTGATATTGCAGCGCTATATCCTTTAGCCCGGTCGGCACCTCACTGAGGTACGGGCAATCAATAATATCCAACTCCGCCTCGCACGAGATGACTTTTAGCTCCACCAGTGCCTTGCGTGCCTGTAAGCATGTTACGACTCCGTTGCCGTACGTTACCATGGCCCATATGCCTTTTGTTCCGTAGCGTTGAATCTCGTGAAAGCCCATCGCGGCGTACTCACCACAGTTGTTCGGGTAAACGCGCTCCCAACCCTTGTCCGTGCCATGCAAATGCCTGCGATTGAGCAAGTCGGTGCAGTCAATGAGCATAACTACTCTCCCAGCCTGCGCCTGCAGTACAGCGTTTCGGAATCCGCGCACATAGTCTTCGCCGTTGCTGTAGCATAACACATCCACTCCTGCAGGCATGTGTTGCAAGCTATTGTGTGTGTGAAAGTTTCCTCCAAAGAGTCCGCGATCAAACCCTTGAACGCGAATAATCATGCCATTGGGGCATTTTCCGGCACTGAGCCAATACATGGCAGCAATTTCGTAAAACATGTCAGCGCCACAATCAAGGTATTTGGCGTATGGAATTTCGACCACGGGGATGAGCCCCATTTGCGCAAAACCAGCGGCAGCTCCCAGCAAAGAAGTTTCGTCTGGTGGAAAGTCCAGTATCCGATTGTTGAACCTGTTCTTGATGCCTTCTGTGACGACGTAGTAGCCTCCGTGACGGCAATCCTCGCCAAGATAGACAAGGTCATCGTGGCGCTCCATCACTTCCATGATGACGCGATTCATGTGCTTGCGCATGACTTCGCGCTTTCCACTCGAGTCTTTATCCAACGAAACGCATTGCATTTTACTCGGGAATGTAGGTACTACTACCATTGGCGCGCTTACTCTTGCCATCATATCATTCCGGTCCACCTTTGGTTCCTCGACAGCCAGGTCAAACGCATTCTGCACCATGCACTGCAACTCTGCAAACAAGTCGCGGACGCTGGTGTAAGTTGTCGCATTGTATACTTCAACGGCTTGCACAATGGCGCTCTCCAAGAGGCGCGTCTTCTCAAATGCTGCAATATCGCCCTTTTCCAAATATGCCACTTGTCGATCCGTCGCCGCATGACCGAACCGACGCACCAAGCCGGTATAGTGAATCATTGACGGAGCCGCATGCTTGCGACTATAATCAGTCGCTTCCTTGGTCGCACTATAAACATCCATCATGTCGTTGCCATTGGCGCCAAAGAGTGGCACCAATGAATCGTTGCGAAACAAGGTATTTACATATCCTTCCGTCTTGTAGGAAATACTCAAACCATTGTCCGATATTCCAAAAACGACGGGGCACTTGATGCGCTTGTGTCGAGCATGTCGTGCTAAATGGTACGCCGACCAAAAGTGTGCATTATGTACGGATCCATCGCCGAGCGTGACAAAGGAAATGGGTCGCAATTGATTGCCACTTTCATCGACAAGCTTGCCTTGATCAATCAGCGAATACGCCAACGCCCGTCCCACGGCTGGACAGCATTGACTCGCCAGTGTACTCGTGACGATAAAGTCTCCGCCAATGCCTTTGCGAAGCTTGCCCGATCCAATCGAACAGTGCACGCCGCCAGTGACTGGATCGTTTCGACTGACCGTGTAGCCACGAGCGCGCTGCAGTAAAATGTCCTCCAGTGTTGCCATTACATCTTCTGTATCATTTTCTTCTATTTGTTTATTTAATTGTCGCGCAATATTAACTCCAACATGTCGATAGTGCAGAGCGACGGCATCCGCTGGATTCAAAGCGTGGGCCGCAGCCGACAATGCTTCCTCGCCGCATGGACCAATCGTATAGTAGCCAACGCCGCAGAGACTGGCGCGCCTTGATTCAACGTGCAGGGCAAACGTTGCAAGCATGGCAGTCAGTGACGTTTCAATTTGAGAGTTTGACATGACGTGCCTGTAGCCAGCGAGTGGAGGCTTGGGAGGCGTCACTTTCCGAGTAGCGTCGTTTCCATTCGCCTTGAGCTCCAAAAACTCCGTCAAGGCGACAGTAGCTCGATATTCTGCCAGCTGCTGGAATTCCTTGGCGAACGTGAGTCGGAGCTGACGCATATCGGTAGAAAGGAAGCGATTTGTATGTTGCAGTACAAGCGAATCTGAAATGCGGAGGAGTCGACGCCTCCATGAATACATAATTTTTGCCCCGTAATTGAAATAAATGCAGCAGTAGACACGTCGGCCCAACTCATAAAGCAGTTGCTCGAGTCCGTCCCAAGATTGCGTGAGATCTGTCTTGTCTTGCTGTGTTTATGGAGCGTTTCTGTCATGGTCAAGCGAGAAAGAACTTTCGTGTCGTCGGCGTCAACTTATTGTCGCAGCGGTACAAGAATCAGCAATCGGTCTGAAAACTGGCGTACCGGTATGCTGGCAGTCTTAACAAAGTAAGGGAAGAACAACTCTATATAGTTACTATGAGGACTAACCATAACACCTACAGTCAAAAAATCAGCCGAGACGCATGGGCGCAAAGTGAAGAAAAACTTAGCTGGGCACCACATTGCTGAAATGATCGAATCGTAAAATATTCACATTATCAATGATCGTGCTTACTTGCTATCTTACGATCTATCGTATCATCCTGAGAATACTTGGGAGATTCACGTCTGGTGCTTGTCGTGTCGTCGGGGAATCGTGGTAGGCCAGGTCGAGTTGCCGCTGTCCGACTGATAGCACCGCGTGCCCTATAAGCACCCATAGGGAAGCCAATGCTGGTAGTTTCTATCGACTTACACAGATCTGGCTTGAGACAGAAGGGGCTTTCACTGTTACTAGGCTCAATATGATGGTCAACGGCGCTCACGTCACTCTCTTGGTTGGGTTTGTCACGGTTTGTCCCGGAAGGAGCGTTGGATGATGGCTTTGCATTCTTATCGGACTCTAGTATTTTGCCTTCCTCTTCCTTCTCCACCGCAGCTCCGTTCAACATCCACCCTCCTCCTCGAAGAGACTGGCTAAGCTTCTTGATGGCTTCTGCATTTCCCACTTCATGATACCAAATACTCGGGCTATCATTGTCAGTACTCTCATGCTCCTGCAAAAATCGCCCATTTCGAACGCGAAAGTAGTTGACCAAGTTGGCTGCCAGTAGCTTCTTGTCTCCCTTGGCAGCAGCCTTGTAAGCTTGCTTGTACTTGGTCACAATGTCTCGATAAAAGACGTTGCCAGGGTGTTTGGGTGCATTCTTGGTGCGTCCCATTAGAATATCGCGGCTCGTTGGAGCAAGAATGCGAGTCACTGGATCAGGATCAACGAAGTTGTGAAGTGGAAAGCCCGTTGAGCCATCCGCAGGAGCGACAAAGTGTCCATGCTTTTGCAACAGTGGAGCCACGCCAGCCGGCAAAAGAAGCGGATGTGGATGCTGGTCAAGCTCGTTCAGACGAGCAAAGGGCTGCTTGACTCTTTGTCGCTTGTTAGGCGAGTAAGACCAGATAAAAGGTGGAGCATGCGGATTGGTCGCCGACACGGCAATGCATTGCTGGCCGACGTATTTCTTTGTTCCTAAAGAAGGCTTGGGTTTAATGTCGACGTAGGGTTGCCCATAAGGTAGATTCTGATGTGCAGGATTTCGTCTCGGTTGCTGCGGAATTCGAAACCGCTGATTATCAGTATTTGTACGAGTAGGAAAAGCTGGGGAAAGCAGCTGTCTTTCAGCAGCGAGTCGTTCTGCAGGACTCGGCGCGGCATTTGCAGTCCCTTTCATCTCCCCGCTTGATGTCTTTGTCCCACTCTTGAAACCAAGGACAATGTCACGAACGTGATCAGAAGGTTTACTTGTCGCATCAGTCGTCGACGGAGCGGATGTAGCGAGATCCGGAAAGAGAGTCGCTTCATTGCCGCTAACATTATGATTAAAGTCATGGTCTTGAGGTTCTGCATCATCAAACTGTCCGGGGACAATGTCATGCTCTGGCAACGGATCTTCCTTCCTGACGCCAAGAGGCGACGATGCAGCAGATGCTAGCGAGTCGACACCATGAAACGGATCATCGTCTATTCCATTTGACCTTGTCATTGTCATCATTTTTCTGTCCGCTGCCGCTTCTTCTTGTGCGCGCCCATTGTGACCCTTTGCGAAACTCCGTTTGGAGCTCCCCGACGAACATGCAACGAACCTGCATCATCACACTGTCGCCATCGATCCTCGCGACGCCATGCGCGCCATGGTGGTTGCGGGAGTCCTCAATGTGAAAGAGGACTCCCGCGAAACAGACATTACTGTGAAGCAAAGAGTGCCTTTAAATGACCCAACTGTGACTTGAATTTCCGTCACAGAAGTACCGCAACGACATTTTCCTAGCTATCCGCATTTTTTAATTTCTATATACGTGAAAGATAGCCTGCGCAAACTTTGTCGTGTACCAATAGCAAAGCAAGTAATTCTTTGGCTTTTGATCCTCTTAACAATGCCTCGAGCGACTCCTTTTGCCCCAAATTGTTCCTGCCACGCAAAAGAGTCCAATGGAGCTGCCGGAGCCTTGCCAAACATGTTTTGCATAATCATGATTTTATCGTCAGCACCTTGATGCTGCAAGTCAAATGCGGCGGTAATGACCCGTGAACGGTGAATGCGAGTGTATGCCTACATCGTGCAAGAATTGGTCATTTCTAATCGATTACATTCATATCTCCTACAGCTCAGTCGCTTGTCGCAACATTGAAGTCATCGTCTTAAATCACTGCCAATGCTATTTGTCGTACATAACCGCATGTAGTACTATAGACGAACTCAAGATATAAGAGCATGCCCGCGAGTTACAGACATGGCTCAAGTTGCGTGACGCGTCAAGCCTCTGCAGTTTCCTTCGTGACGCCTTCCCGACACTCGAGTTGTATGACACCTTTTTTAATATTCTCGTCCAAGCGACTCACGCGACATGGTCGTTTGATCAAAGGCTCAATAATCCGTCGATTTTTGTCAACGTCGCCACAGTCGTTGAGCCAGACGGATTCGTCGACGCGGGTACGCAAAAAGCACATGGATTCGTCCTCCTCAATGTCAATGCCAAGCGCATGAATGGCGGGGAAAATGGTGAGATCCAAAAAGTACTCGTCTTGCATTCCATGTCCAGGACGTGCATTGGCGATCATGCGAACGTGCTGGTCGATGCGTCGAAAGCGCTCTGCTGCCCATATTCGAACGGCAGGAGCTGGTCCATATATCATTCGATCATTGACTGGCCACTTGGCAAAGCCTGGCACTACGGCAGTTTTTTGTATCATGGCGCTGGAAGTAGCATCTCCGTTGACGCTGTAAATGTTAATTGGCGTCACAAATGCAACGTCGGAGCGAAGCATGGCAACACGAGTATATTCAATGCCTTGCTCCGTTTCATATTCCTTCATGAGCTGCGAAACTGCCGACAAGCCGTCCCACATGCGTATAATCTGATGTAAACGAGGGAACGAAATAATGAGCGGTATATCATCGCAGCGTGCAGTTCGATTGGCACGTATGACAAGTACGTACATTATCAGTCGTTGTCGGGTAAACGTATGACTTCTCCTTGTACGGAAAATAAACATATCGGCCTCGACTATCCTTAGCGCTTCGTGTCTTGTTGATGAATTCGCCTCGACGTTCAAAAAAGTCCTCCTCCGTCGTCTTTGTAAAGCGTACAACTGGAGTATGCGAGCCACCGGTACCAACTTTTGTTGCCTGCTCGCTAGCTACTTGCTTGACAGCATCTTCAAGCTCAAACACTTCCTTTGGATTCAAAACTCCTCCTTTTCCAGACCGTGATGGTGCTTCCTGCTCCAAATAATGATAGTGCACAAAAAAGTCGCATTGATAGGGAGCATTCGGCTTGAGAACATTTTCAATAAGCGTCGGAAGTACCAAGGCGGAAAAGGCGCGCGGAAGTCCCCAAAAGCAAATGGCGCAGCGTTCTGGTGTCTTTGCTGTATATATTGGTCGAGGTTGGCCATTGGGGAGTTTCGTGGCGCCCGACGTCCAATGCTGCTTATTGGACTTGCGGCCGCCTCCTTGATGCGACAGCTGACTGGTTAATTGCTGCTGCTTTTCACCATTTTGTGACTGATGCATCTGCTGAACTGGTAGTTGCTGCTCTTGCTCCTTCCTTTGTAGTTGCTGCTGCTGTTTTCTGCGTGGATTGCGAATGCCTTCATTGCGCTTGCTGCTGCTAGGAGTGCTGTAGATTGCCACATTTTCCATGAGCGCTCGACCAAAGTACCGGTCCATCGAAAAGATTCCTAGCGACCCAAGCCCAAACAGAGCCATTACTTTCCATGTCTTTAAATCCCGTAGCGAGCGACGACGTTGATTTGATGCTAAAGTTGAGGACGGACAGCGAGAGCTTGACTGAGATGATGATGCGGATGCGGCAGATGAGCATGTGGGCGAGCCTGTTACCGTCTGGCTGCGACGGTTTCTGCTACCTGAGAACATGATGACTAATAAAATTTAAGCGAGTTAGGTATACAATTGGGCAGCAAAGGATGGGCCGGCTATATTCTTCTCTTCAGCGCTGCTCGTCATCACAACATGGCGCAGCTCGTCGGAGTCGTTGTCGTCGTGAATACCGCTGCGATGATTGAGCAACTTTTTTAAAGCTGTCAACGGTCACGCGCGAGCCATGCCAGTGCGAAGGCTATCGCCAAAACACGAGCGTCCAACTCATCGCGAGCACCTATCAGCTTTTGCACACACGCAACATCATATTCTTGTCCTTGCACAAACGAAAGAACACTACTGGTCATTAAAGAGATTACCATCTCATTCTTAATAGATTTTGTAAGGCAAAGTGGAGGTAGATCATCGCTTTATGTGCAACCATGGCCTCAACAATGAAGTACCTGGTGGCTGCAATCTCAAGCCTATCGCTTGCATTGCTGCTGTCTACGTCGAATACGCTTCAGACAGTGTATAAGCTTGGAATGAGCGCCAAGAGTAGTGATCCCTTTGCGTCAAGTGAAACGACAATTACCAAGCCAAGTGTGAGAAGCATCAAATATACAACGAACATTCGCAGTTCCTTGAATGACGACGAAGCTACACAGACAGCAACGACGAAAGAATTGCTCACGGATTCCGTTGAATTAAACAGCATGTCTTTAGATGATAAGGCAGCAAATCCTTCGACCAGTGGCTCCGCTTCTCCGCCAGTGGACGCAGCACCAAGGGCAGCATCTGCCAGTTCACCTTCACTACCAGACGTTGTTTTTAAATATCCGCTCAATGCAACCAGGATTGATGGGCACACTGTTCCAATACCACTTCGGGTCATGGAGAGATACGTTCAGCAACATTCGGTGGATGCACTTCGTAACGACCCGCACCCAGAACATCGCAGATATGCCATTGCCTTTACGCAATGCCCTTTGCAGGTAAGCAGGGAGTGTTTTGAGTGCGCCATATGTTAACAATACGAATTCGCTTTATTTAATACCCTTCGATATTCAAAGGCAGGCAATCACGCACACATCTTTTGGAACGGCATTCTCTGGTCCATTTTGACGAATCGGACGGTCCTATACAAGTACTGGGACCAAGAAACCTGCCTCAAACATGGCCAGAATATACACAAGCACATTTGCAAGATGGCCAACACGGAGGCTGACTGTGCACAAGTGCTTGTGCGAGCACCCTGGATTGCATCGTACGACGAGTGGAAACATGTCTTTGATGAGGATGGGGAACCCTTTCAAATACCGTACCACGCAACAATGGGTCGGTCTCGTGACGAGCCTCGTTTTCCTGTGCCCGACAACTACGAAGAAAGTTATGGCGTTGACCTCGTTTCAAAGTACCCGCAACGGCTCGTTATCTTTAGCGAGTGCTACTCCAAGTTCCAGCAACTCGCCAATAGTGCATTGCAAGAGACAGTTTTGTTGAGCGAATACGGCCGAAAAACTGTGGTTGAGCTGTTCAGTCGAGGCGACAATTTTCTTTACGGTATGCTTCATCGGTACACTTTTGAACTGGCCGCACCGCTACGAGCAAAGGTGCTAGAATCGACGCCGACACTTTTAAACGACACGGACTATTACACCATCGGACTACACTCGCGACACAGATTTGACAGCCTCGATGGCTGCGACATTAGCCGTGAAATTGATTGTTTCAGGCAAGTCTTGTCGTCGCCACGACGCGACAAGTCACTTCCGGTGAAGGTGGGTCTTATGAGCGACAGAACTTGCACTGTTGACAAACTGACGTCCTATCTGGAGCAAAAGAATATCACTGTTGTAGCAGCAAAGCACGACGAACCAAGTCCAGACACTAAAGTCGAACATGGACCCTTTGCGGGCGCTGCCTTCTTTGTTGACATGGCCATAGTATCCGCTGCGCGGTCAGCCTTCATCGCCATGAGCCGATCGTCATCCGACTTGATGAGAGAGTTGATTGTGTTTGACCAAATAATGGAGCGGTGGGAAGCCAGACTCGATAATAGTCAAGATAGGGTTACACAATGCACGCTCCCTTATATAAGCGACCCCGACGCGAAGAAGAAGGGCGAAGTGGCTGACGCCTAATGAATTGGGTCAACAATTGATACGATACGATTCTACTTGCTTAACGAACCTTCGCAGGCTGCTGCGTATTTGCACACGCTGACGGCGACTTCCTTCTTCATTATATACCACCGAAAACCCTTTTTTAGATATACATTTTAGATTATGTGTTGCTGTGTCTGGCTTTGACCTTCAAAAACACACATTACCTTGCACAATCAAGCACAGATAGACTATGCGCTACAGCCGCGACGAAACAACAAGCATCGCTGCACACATGCGCCATGTTTCTCTATCACGTCGAATTGGGATGCAAGGCGTCGAGTGTTGTCTGCACGAAATGAGCAAAAGACGATATTTTCTAACTGCTTTGCTTAATATTTTAGATTGTAGATTTACCACCATATGGCCCGTTATGAAACCGCTTACTGTTTATTTCGATGCCGCCTTTTCCAATTCCTGCGGTAACCACGGACGGAAAAGTTTGAGCTGCTTGTCCGTGTAAAGGCACGGAGTCAGCGGCGGCAGTGGGAAGGTTGGAACCGACAGAGCCGTATCGGCAATGATTTGCGGACGAACTTGCCAGGCTTCCTGAGTTGGGGAGGGTTTAGAGTGTTTGATCATGGTTTCAGGTTCCGTTTCCGCCGTCATGATGCTGTACGCATCCTTTCGGTCGCTAGCATCCACGACACTGTCAAAATCGGAATCGGAATCGCCCATTGACATTGTCGAGCAAGTCGAGAACGACTTGTCGAGTCCAACGCAATTCGAAGAATCGTCATTAAGCAGCAATATGCCATTGTCATATTCGCTGCCGACGGTAAATCGGTCATCATTGTCCAGACTTGTATCGTCGTCGCGCTCAAAAATGCTGGACGTCAGCAAGACTCCATGTGGCGATGATTCAACTTGATCGCAAGAGCCCCACCACAAAGGCAGTCGCGAGATGAATATCGTTTCCCTGCCAATCATGTAGCCAGGGTGGTCAGAAAGCAATCGATCAAGGAAAAGGTCGTCCTCAAACACACCATACTCGCACGACTGCTCGCGACAGTGACAGCGATGGATGCGAGTATCGAGTGAGCGTTTCACCGACGAGTCGCAAATATCAGCCATCTTTACTGGTCGGTGGAAAAAGTTGTACGTGTTAAAGCCTGCAATGTTGGACGTCATAATGGTTTAGATATAGGTCGTTGCGCAAGTCGTAGGTCGTAGTCGTAGGGTCAATCGCGTATCGCGGTTGTGTTATTCGACGCGATTAGTTGTCGTTTCAATAGTGCTGTCTTCGTTTCGCGAAGCGAGAGAGTGAGAGACTTGCAACCGGTTGCCCTGCCATGTACGTCTGAAAAGAAACGGCTCGGCATCTTGATGCTTTCACGACTGCACCTCCATGGTGACGAGATGAGAGCAAGTAACGATCGCCAAAATCTCGAGACTTTAATACCAGTACGACGTTTGATTCCGAAGTGAGACTCGCAGTCAACGGGACATCGCGCAGCGAGATCAAAGCATTTGCAGCGAGCAAGCACATGGGAACACGACGAGACTGTAGATTTTCTCTTGTCAAAGTAATCTACACGGAAGAATATCTCTACAGAGTTCCCTGCTTGCACTAGCAGCGTCACATAGTATCATTGGAACGATGAGCAGTTCCGCATGCAAAACGCGAGCTCGAAAAATTCGCGACGATGAATTCCTTGCCGCTCTTGCTGCTGCTAATGACTCTGACAAGAAGCCTGCTGCCGCAGCCGCATTTGGTGATAGTCCGCAGCAAAATATCGCGGCTCTGGGATTATCATCGCGTGCAAAGCGGGCTCGCCGAAATCTCGATGGCGACAAGAAACTTCTTGCCTTTCTAGCGTCTGGCGACGCTGACAAGAAGCCTTCCGCTGTTTCTGTACTTGACTTGACAAGCAGCGATCTAATGGATGACTCGAAAATGCCAGCAGCTGCCGCTTGGGCTGTTTCAAACGACGAAAATGACGACGACGAAATTGTCTACCTTGGAACAAGCAATCTAAAGGCGTTTGGAAATGCGCAACGAGCAACTCGGTCTAGCAGCTTGATGCAGCGCCGCAAGACACGAGCGTCCGCGCCCTTTCAATCATGCGACGCGGACTTGAAGCTTGCTTTGGAAATGCAGGACGATGAGCTAGACAGCATGCAGGCAGACGCCGACCGACTCTTCGCAGAGTCATTGCTCAAGGATCTTTATAATGAATCCAAGGAGCAGGAGGAAAAGGCAATGATGTCAACGGAGCAAGGACGGGCAGTCAAATTTGTGCAAGCTGTTCTTAAGTTGCACGCACGAAGAATTGAAAAAGCTTGATCAGCAACCGCCGGTACTTTCTGGCCATGAGAATATCGCGACGGTCGCAATCGATGATTTAGTTTACCTGGCCGAGCGGCTCATTGTCAAGCAAAACGAATTCAAGGCGACGAATGTTTGCAGCAACATTTGCATCGGTTTCCACTACACAAAGCCGGAAAATATGAAACACATTCGAACCAACGGACTTTTAACTAGAATGGAACGTTCCGACAAGAAAATCAAAGCGAAGTTTAACGGATCTGCGTACGGAGTCGGTGTTTACACTGCAAGCAACCCGATTGCGTACCGCGGTGCAAAGCAATATGGTCCCATTTGCCTCATTGTTGCTCGTTTGAAAGGAGAGGTTTCTAAAGATATTTTTTCGCCGACACTTACTTACGAAAATGGACCCCTTGTCGTACTTCGATCTTCCCACCAATGCCTGCCTTTGATTCAGTTTACGATTACGCCTGGTAATCTGACTGAGCAGTATCATGTGCGGCTCCAAGCTTTGATCGACTCGATTTTCAACGGCGGGCAAGCAACGCCAATTCAATCAGCGTTGGCGGCTCACATGGCAGCCAGCGGGGGACCAATGGGAGCGGCTTTCATGGGGGCAGCTACTGCGAAACCGACCGCTCCCGTGACAGCGGCAGGCGGCGGGCAAGCAGCGCCAATTCAACCAGCGTTGACGGCTCACATGGCGGCCCGTGGAGGATCATGGGGAGCGGCTTTCATGGGGGCAGCTACTGTGAAATTGACCGCTACCGTGACAGCGGCAGTTTCAGCTGCGTTAGCGACTGCACCGAACATGACCAGTGGCGCGCAGTTGCCCCAACAAGCGCCCTTGGCGCCTGGGTCGTCCAACGTTGGCTTGAATTTGGTACCTCCAGTGACAAGCGTCGCCTCTGCTGCGGGCAACAAGACTATTACTTACGTTGCTCCGTCTGTTTTTGGTCAAGCGGCTCGAAAGAATATTTTGACTGTCCGAGTAAGTCCCGTGCTTCCCTCGGGCAATTGTGTCATTTGCCTAAATACCTTGGGTCATTCAAAGCTGGGACGCTTGCGGTTGTGCGGACATGACTTCCATTATGATTGCATCACCACTGGAGTTTTGCACTTGAGCCGCTGTCCGATGTGCAACATTAAGATTGGCGATGAGCCTCAGGGAATGATGCCCTCGGGAACAATGAGCATTAGCACACGCCCATCGATGACCTGCGGAGGGTGGACGCCAGGAACGATTGAAATTCATTACAGGATCTCGGGCGGCACACAGATGGCCTACCACGCGTGAGTATTAGGCCTTGCGTGTTGTTGTGTAGTATGTTTGCAATTTGTATCTGACGAACTGCATTTACAGCAATCCTGGAATTCCATTCGCTGGTATATCTCGTACAGCATTGAAGGCCGACTTCTTCTCAAGAGACTTGAGTACGCGTTCTCGCACGGGCTGACCTTTACGGTCGGAACGTCGCTTACTACACGGGCACATAACTGTGTGACTTGGGCCTCGATTCATCACAAAACGTCTCCTAATGGCGGTGTCCACGGCTTTCCAGATGCAAACTACTTTGTCAACTGCAACCAAGAGCTCGATGCAGCCGGTGTTCCGCCTGCTACATTGTTGTAAGCCGCCGTCTACTCGTCCCTAGGATATCAATGCACCGTAGAAGTAGACTGATCGTATAACACAATATTGCAAGTAACACAGAAAACATTGAAGATAATACTGACAAGCACAAATAATGATACTGGGCCGCTATCATTAATTGAAACAACACGACACTGCGGCGACAGCAAGATATTGAACATTTCAGCTCGCCGCCGCTCATTCCACCAATAGGTTCTTAAAGTCAGCTCCCAGAGACGTAAACTTGTTGGTAGCAATGACAGTTTTGACTGCAGCCTTGAACTTTCGCTTGGCATTGAACTTTTTGAATTGGTCAAGGTTGACTCCAAGATCATGACTGGCCAGGGACGCGTCATCGCGTCTGATCCAAGTGTGAGCAAGTGCGCTATCGGCTGTTAAACGTTTCGCCGGATCCACTGTCAACAATGAGCTGATAAGGTCCTTGGCATCCTTCGAAACCTGTCCCCAATACTCCTCGTGAAACTCGTACTGTCCCTTTCGAATTTTACGAAACAACTCTCGCTGGTTCTGCTCAATGAACGGAGGGTATCCACCTAAAAGAATGTAGACAATGACCCCAAGACTCCACATATCAGCCTGCGTGTCGTATAGTTGCCCCTCGAGAATTTCTGTAGCATTGATAAGTTGTCGTGAGCCTGGCCACAGATCTGAACCGAACGCTCACTCATCCCCCAATCCCTCTTCCTTCGACTCACCTGGACTGACGTAGCCTGGTGTTCCACATTGTGTCTTCAATGATCGTGGCTTTGTGCAACGTTTCGCAAAACCAAAGTCCGCAAGCTTGACCATGGAGTCGCTCGAGTCAGACTGCAGGAAAAACGAGAAGAACGACGTGAGACAATGGCTCCCGTCCTCTTCTTTGTATCCAGCACTTCACTTGAGCTTTGCATCGGTCCAAATAAAGACGAATGATCAATTTTCAACGTACCAATAGCAAAAGGTTTTCTGCAAGGAAGGAGGAACGTTTTAGTATCATTGCTGCAAGTTCCGCAAAACGCACACACGCGGCAAAAGTCCCCATGTATACATACCTGGTTTCAAATCGCGATGCGCCACCTGCTTCGCGTGGCAGTAGGCTATTGCCTTGAACAAAATGACGCATGTATCGCGCGCCTCCTTTTCGTTGTAGTAAGACTTTTTCACAATGCGATCAAAGAGCTCTCCTCCCATCATTTTTTCCGTCACTAGGTAGTAAAAGTCCTTTTCGTCAAAGACATCGTAGAGGTGTATAATGTTTGGATGCTGCAGCTCCTGAAGGATTTCAATCTCATCCTTAAGCGCTACTTCGTCCTCGTGCGTCAATTTTGTCTTGGTGACAATCTTGATGGCGTACGATTCGCCCGACTTTTTGTTGGATCCTTCCTTGACGACTGAAAATGCACCAGTGCCGAGCTGAGTCGCAATCGATTGAATAGATTTCATGTAAGGCATATTCGTAATGCATAAACTATATTTAAAGGATTACGAAAAACGTCGTGTCTCTTCTTACCTCCTTTCCAATCTTGTAGACATCGGCTACCTTTTTCCCGACATTCGGCCCAATCGCCACTGACGCCCTCTGTATCGTCGGCTTTTTGTTCTTCGTCGACCGGCAGAAAAGAAATGTGTTAGCTTGAATCGTCAATAGCACTGTTCCAGCAACAAAAGACTACAACTGCTCACGCACCGGCGACGACGAGGATGGAGGTACAGCTGGAGTGGATGGCCCGCAGCCCATGATATGAAATTATTGGTGGCAGTTGCAGAAAAAGGAAGGTTGGTTGAAGCTTTATAAAGCAGATTTCGCAAGAGTAGCAGGATCGATTAAAGTGCAAACTTTTTGCAGTATCAGCAACGCTGCGATATATAATGCAAATTTGAAATTCGAGTCGACCCCAATCGGAAGAAGCGCAAGGTTGGTGGCAGTGTGATGCGGTGCGGATCTTTTCGAAAAAGCCACCAGGCGCGGCGATAGCTCGCTGACAAGTGCCGGAGCGACGTGCGTCGGAGTATCAGTGACGAACGCGGGGCATATGAAAATGATGACTCATTTAGTCATGGTCGTTGATCGATGCGAACTTTCATCGACGTTAGTCGTGTGCCCAGAGAAATTTCGGTGGACATCGTAGCTGGCGGCATCGAAGGAGGATGATACCGGTAAGGCTGGACGTTGCTGAAGCATCTCACATTACGCACTGCAACAATAACCGAGGTGTCTGCGAGACAAGTTGTTTCAATTCGAGCTACGTGGACTATAAGACATGGCGCCGTTGACGCAAGAAACAATACTCGCAGCCATGAAGCATCTTCCGTTCGAAACGACGCGCGCCGCTCGATCCGCCGTTGCCAGAAACGTTTCCTTGCTGCAGCAGCAGCGCCTTCCTAAAGACGTTTGGGATGCGGCCATGCGGCTGGCTGCCTACTGGAGCAAGAGGTGTGAGCTGTTTGGAGAGAAGTATGCGTATGGATCACTGGAAGACTATTTTGCGTCGCCGGATGATACGACGACAGAGTCGTCGTCGTCATCAATACTTGAACAGGAGCGACTAGAGACGATACAAGTCTACCAAACTGGTTTCATATCGAGTTTGCCATCTGATAATGCGGGACGACCTGTTGTTTGGTTTGACTACTCGAGAATAGAAACTCAGTTGGGCAAAGAAAACGCCTGGATTGTTCTACAGAATCATATACTGCGCTGCATGTTTTATTGGTGCCATTCTAACCCGCACTGGCGTGACATTGTCGCAATTGCCTTGATTTACGCAAATGATACTCATTGGGAACGATCCCAGCAGCAGCCTGCCTTGGATATGCTCCAGCAATGCTTTTGTCTTAAGTTTCATGCCATTCATGTTTGCGTATTGACGAGTCCATCCACTCGAAGTTCCGTAATCCCTGCGTTTATGCAAGGCTTTCGCCCCGTCAGTCAACTGCCATTGCACTTGCAATTTAACGATAAAGAAGGAATACGGAAGGAGTTACAGGTGAAAGGTCTCTCACTTCAGTCCATACCAGAGTCTATTGGTGGGCTTTGGGAGTACAGCAAATTTACAAAGTCATTTACGAGGAGCAAACGTACTCGCGCATCAAGTCAAGAAAATGGCGATCAGAAACCTGTAGCATTCTCAGGTTTGAATGCGCCAATGCCAACTTCCTTGACGAGAGAAGCAATTATCCAGCCGGTATTGCCACTATCGGCGTCGCACTCAGCCTTCCCCAACAACCAACACACTGCTTCCATTAACCCAGCTTCACTCATGCTTGACGATGGACAGTTTCTAGAAACGTCCATGATGCAGCAAGAAGGCATGCGACAATTAGACGAGGCCATGGACATGCTTCCACCCGAAGACAAGGCAGCTTACCAGGCAGCCGTGCGACAGGTGCCATATCTAGTCATGCAGGAGTCAAACCCTGTTCGTTTTCTTCGCTTCGAAAAGTACAATGCATGGGCTGCTGCCCGGCACTTGGCAGCATACTGGACGAAACGGGTACAGATCTTTGGCGAGCGAGCATTTCTTCCTCTCATTTTAAGTAGTGCCGGTGCACTTCACCAGGAAGACATTGATCAAATCAAGTCGGGTTACTTCACGTTTTTGCCTGTTGATTTGCTTGGAAGGACTGTCGTTTGCTATGATCCTGTGCGGCGACAAAACAATACGCTGATTTCTCGAATGCGCGCTAGTTTCTATATCTGGTCCATTATTTGCGAGAATGACTTGTCGACTACGAATGGATTCGTCGCGCTGGTCATGCTCGGCCGTGGAACGTTTAATCCACTGGATACGACAATTAAAGAGTGTGTCGACATGGTAGTGGATACGTTTCCCACATTTCCACAAAGCTTTCACATTGTAAACTCTCCAACAGGCCTCGGTCAGCGGATATTCTTTGATTTGCTTCTCCCGCTGGCTGTAAGGTTCATGGGACGACTGATTAATGAGCGCACAGCCATTCATGTGGGCGAGCCGGCGGAGTTGGTTGTAAAACTTTGTCGAAACGGGCTTACTCGGCAAAGTATGCCAGACTGTATCGGAGGTTCCTGGACGTTTGATCAACACCGTCAGTGGATTCGTGATCGCATGGAGATCGAGTATATGCGATTTCGGACATATATACCGATGCGGAATTATGCACTCAGTCGCACAGCTCTGGTTCCCGATGTTGCCGCTCAATCGGCTTCGTTGGCGCTGATGCCGTCGATCGAGCATGCAGACGTTACCGACAAAGCAATCATTCAGCAGCACGGCGATGCTTTGCGTCGGACGATTGACTCTGTGCCGACTAATACAAAGTCTGCTTACACAAGTGCGATTCAGCAAGCACCAGAGGTTGTGGACAAGGAGTCAAACGTTGTACCTTTTCTTCGACATGCACGATTTGACGTTAAAGCGGCAACATCCTTGCTACTCAAATATTGGCAGTCGCGTACTGATATTTTTGGCAGCCGCGCATCTCTTCCACTTCAACAGACTGGAGAAGGGGCTCTAGAGCGCAGAGATATTGCAGTTATCAGCTCTGCATACCTCATTTGCTTACCTGAGGATTCCTCTGGCAGATCGGTCATGTTTTGTGACGGCTCTCGGTTGTCCAAGAGTTCAAGAGAATCTCGTTTGCGCACGAGTTTTTACATGTTCTCAATTGCCGCGGAAAACGTCAAGTCTCAAACAGATGGAATTGTCTTGCTGTACGTGCTTACGGAAGCTAGTTTTGATCGAGCCAACAAGGAATGTCTTCAGCTAGTAGTAGACTCGTTGCCGCTGTCCATTTTTGACGTGCATTTGCTCCAGCACAATGACAGCAAAGAAAATGCAAGCTCAGCTCATACAATTGATCAGAATTTGTTGAGCTATCTAAATGATGTATCGAGCAATCGAGTTTATCATCACAGCGCGCCAACCAAGGGAGGACTCGCGCAATGTCTATCTCAACATGGTCTTTCGCCTGCTGGTCTTCCCAAGACGATTGGCGGCAAGTATGGTTTTGACAACTTTGTCCAATGGCAAGAGCTACGTACTCGTTATGAATGGGAGCTTCCTGCTGGCATTAGCAACACGGAAGAGGAGACATCATTTTTTAACTTTAGCCGAGTGAAGCGACTGACTGACCTTTCGGCAGAGGAAAAGAATGAAAGGAAACGAAAGCTTAATGTAATCCATTCGCGACGGAAGCGAGAGCGAGAAAGAATTGAAGTGGAAGTATTAGAGGAGCGGTCTATTGAGCTGGCGGAGGAAAAGTCGGTCCTTGCGTTCGAGGAGAAGCGTCTCAGAGATCTCCTCCGCGAAGCTCAATCCTGTCTCCCTTGATACAGATTTAACAGTTGATGCATTCATAAGTAAGTCATTTTGGCGGTAGGGCTCGGAATACTGGTGCTGGTTGCAAGCAACACTTCATTGACTGATTGACTATGAGTGCAATCGCTGTCGCGCAACTACTCCAACGTAAGAAATACACATCAAAGCTAAAACCAAGAGCTTTAAAACTTAAAATTAGCATTTCGCTGTTTTATAAAATATGATTAATGCATGAAGTGCTTCTTTCGTTCAAGCATATAATTGCGCCATGGGCCGCAGCTTTTGTTCACACCGAAAGGTCCTCTAAAACGTGCAATTCCGCCAATACATCGTTGATCATTCTGGCTGTACTTCTATCCTCTGTCGCTGGCAAATCTGGACATCTGGAAGGCAGCTTCATGGCAAAGTCAACGATGGATTTCGTTGTTGAAAACCCTCGTAGTGACATGGGTGGAGAGCTCGGCGGCTCCGATTCCTTGCAAGCTGGCTCCCAGCGACACGCCGGATAAGTCTTTTCACGCTTTATAGTACGCCTCCTGCCTCCATGAACCATTTTCGTCAATCCATCGCTTGAGTTCCAGCGTTTTGGTTTCCGGAGTGGTGAACGCAGCTGCTTTTTCCGCGTTTCCGACTCTAGAGGCGATGGCGCATTGTCTGAAACAATGACAATGTCCTTGACAGAAACGCAATATTCCTGAGCCAGTCGCTGCATATACACACCCGACATTGCTTCCATGCCGCCCTATAAGTGAATGGAATCGAAAAGCAAGCGACGCAACGTTGCGAGTTTGTGCATCAGCCGCTTTACTGGTTGTGCAACGAATTCACGAGTAGAATCCTCGCGAAGGCATCTTGTTTGTAACTATTGCCCCGGCGAATTTTGTTGACGGTGCGACGCAACCTATGGGTTGACAGTGAAGGAAGGTTGCGTACCATTGCAGGCTTTACTTCGAGGTATAGGCTGCCGATGTTGAAATTGAAAGATTGTAAGGCATTATTGACCTACCTGTTGCGACTTATTAATGACACCACTTCATATAAAGCATGCAAGAACATTATATTTCTAGAATGGGTCTACACGCCATCAGACTTTTGTCATTCCGTTGACGAAGCTAAATCTGGATCGTACCTACCGTATTAGTATAAACCATCAAATTTGAATGAGCTGTTTACGTTAAGTAATGCCAAATTATGTTTCGACGGCATGGGCATAGGAGACGACAGATGCCTCAGACCTCGATGACTTTCGTACTCGTACGTTGTGCGTCAACAGAGCAGGAGCGCGCATTTGCTTCATCAATCTAAAGTATGTATACGGAGAGCTACTGAACGATGCATAAATCGGAACAATTGATTACTAAAGTAGTGGGGGTGCTTAGGTAAATAACGACACTCACTTTCAAGCCGAAAACCTCGTCCTGCGCCCAACAATCCTTCTTCATCGAAATAGTTTAATGTATATAGAGTCATCATACTCCCCTTCCTTTCCGTCTGTGCCTGCGCCAATAGACTTCTTTCCCAACAATATGACTCTTGATTCTTCCTCGCTTCACTCCGTACCCTTCACCCCGTCATCTTCACCCAAACGATACCACCACATCGGCTTCTCCATACCGCCGCCAATTTAGTAACGCCCAGCTTCTTCACCGGCAACGTATGGACGCTCCGCTCCAGCAGCCTGGCTCCAGTCCCAGTCCAAGCTGTTGTTATTGTTCGTGTATCCCTGCGAGCGGAACAAGTCACGAAACATGCCGCGCAAGTAAGCAATGTTCGGCTTGGCTTCAAACTTAAGCGAGCGGCAGTAAGCCAAGTATTCGGCAAACTGCGACGGGCAGCCCTGGCAGAGCGCCGGAATGGTAATGCTCTGCTTCTTCTCCATAATCAGCTTGTACTTTTTTGTCGCCGACTTGGCCTTGAGCCCTTGCCAGGGGAGTCCACCCTTGAGAAAGTAGACCAAAACGTAACCAATCGACTCGAGGTCATCGCGACGACTCTGCTCGACTCCAAGATGGTTATTAATCGACGCATAACGCGGCGTTCCCGTGAGCGAGCGGCCCTCGCGCTGGGGAATGTGCTGCAGCGTCCGAGGGTGGCGGTAGCGCTTGGAGAGACCAAAGTCAATGCAAAAGATAATATTGCCATTGCCCTGACCAGCATCCGTGACAAAGTTCGCTGGCTTAATGTCACGATGAATCAAATGACGCGAGTGCATGAGCTCAACGCGCTCAAGCATTTGATCCGCCACCATGAGGACCGACTTGAGCGAAAAGCGCCGGCCGCACTTGTTGAAATGGTCCTCGAGCGACGGTCCGAGCAAATCCATCACCATGAGGTTGTACGAGTCCTGCGTTCCAAAGTAGTGAACCTTGGCAAAGCCGGGAGCGTTCTGGAGTTCACGGTAGACCTTGTACTCGTGACGGAGCTGGGGACAACGAGCTCCATGCTTCTCAAACTTTACGGCAACCTTTTCGCCGTTCGCTCCGACGCCGAGATAAATATCTCCAAACGATCCTCCACCCAGGCGCTTGGTAATGCGGTACTTGGAGATACTAGACTGCATGCTGACTCTTTAGTGTTGCTTTTGAAGGGCAACGAAACAACTCGTCCAAACAGGCTCGGCTCGGAGTTGTTGCATCTGCGGCTCATGGCCATTGACCGGCTGCCCGACTTCGATTGGATCGCTGAGGAATCGCTTTTTCCAGGCTCGGTGCGAGATATTTAGTATAGAAATGTCCACAGCGGACATACGCACGTGCCCGCACGGTCATTTCCAATCCGGCATGGCGCGCACCAAAGTAACCCTAACTATAAGGAGCACGCTCATTCACGGGCGCCATGAATTCCTTGGCGCAAAAAAACCTTGTCCGCTCGTTGGGCTTGTTGCTCTTACATTATCGCTCGAGCGAGAGCCTTCTCTCGCATTTTGCAAGCAAAGAGACATGGCTACAATGTTTAATTCCTTCCTCATGAGCGAAAATATTACCGAAAGTCCCGAGACGCATGGTGCAGCAAGCGTATCAGGCTCGTCAACAATGACGATTGCCACGCCTCCACCAAAGAATTCTACTGCAACCACTGTCACGCCGCCACCAATCTGCGAAGAAACCATCACATTGGAGACGATTAAAAACACCCCACCTAGTGACTTGTCGATGGATGCCATTTTCTTCATTATGAGAGGCCAACCCGACGAGCTGCTTGGATCTGCGACGCCAACGGAAACGCATTCACACCAAGGATACGGCGGCTTGTGGTTTCGTGACTATGCGCATGCGGCCAAGTGCAAGAGTGCTTTCAATAAGCAGTTTATCAATGTCAAGCTTGGAGTTGGTCCAGTAATGACGAACAAGCGAACTCCCAGCAAGCGGGATCGAACCATTTTGTTCGAAACGCCTCGTTCCGTTCCGACGCGTTCATCGCGGCGCATTGCCAAACTGGCGGCGCCGGATTCCGAGACTATTTTTGACGATGATGGCGATGTCTTCGACGACGATGACCAAAACGACGAGCACTCTGGTAGTATCGAAACTATGGCGCAACCAGTCGCCAAGCGACCACGCAAGTTCAAGATTGCAGCCACCTACAAGCCGCTTTCACCGGAACAGTTTGCCCAACTTGAAGCATACTGCGAAACGCATGCATGGCTCGATACGTTTGACTCGTACTTGGCAAACGTTGAACAGATTAGTGCGGCCAACAAGCGCAATGTGTTGCGTCAATCAAGACTCTTGGTGAATGGACAAACCATTGGCTATCAACATTGGCCACAAGGCGTTGCCTTTAATCAGGCGCGCGCAAAGATTCATTTGGGCACAGACTTGATGCAGCTATTGATGGAGGCTGATGCGTTTGAGCGTGAGCATGGACGTGACCTTGGGAATGGTAAGAGTTGTGGACTGTAATACTGGATTGCGCTTTTGTCATGTGTATGTTTGACTCACCCGTCGATTTTTTCCACTACTTGTTTGCAGGCTGGCTGCTTCGCCACCCCATTCAAAAGCTCATCAACTACCAGCGTCATGTTTTGGACGAATTGGAGCAGCCTCGTGGTAGCAGCTGATGAGAAGATTGAACGTTTCGCGTTCTTGTGTACACTTCCGGCCAAAACACACATCCTATCGTATGACGGACTTGCATGAACTTAAAAGCAACTATTTTGTTAATGTGCCTGTATTTCCACCTTTACGTAAGCATGTTGTTGGCTCGATTGCCGGTGTTGGTTGCAGCAACATAGCTCGCTTGGCAAAGATCTGGATCTGCTCCTGTCGCAACGTTTCTCATGGTCCGGCCGGCGCGGAAGCGCGCCAAATCTCTCACCAATGCTGAAACGTGATGCCGCAGCGGGTCGCAAGCGTTGCCATCATCATTCCAACACTGTCAAGTGATCACCGGCTGAGTTCTGCACGTCACATCTACAATAGCAACTTTACTGCAGCATCATTATTATCACATGTCAAGCTCGGAGGCGAACGAGCAGGATGCTCGGCGTCAGTCAGTGGCGCCATCAGAATCCTTGTCGAATGCATCGCTCCTGGCAGCCTCCAGCATGCGCACCGTCACTCCAGCTGTCGGCAGCAACAGTAACAAGCCATTGACAGAAGACACAGTTCTTGAAACGCCAGCAATCGTATCACATTTACGGGGAGAGCAAGCAATGCTGCCGAATGCAGACGAAGCTGAAGTAGTCGACGATGAGCAGCAAGCCAAGCAATCCGCAACGACTGACACTGAATCGCAGCGGACGAATACAGAATTAGAAACAGCCGCCGCCTTTCCATCAATTCTGGAAACGCCAACAAACATGTCGAAAAATCCATCTGCCGCTGCATCAAGCTCTGCGAGTATTTCCACGCCGATCGTTTTGGATGGCGTGCTTGGCAACGAAAATTCCTTGCCTTCCTCATTAATGTCAGCAGAAGCGCAAGCTTTACTTCCAGCTCGATCAATGAATAGAGCAAAGCCGAATCCAAAAGCCTTGAAAGATTCAAACTCCTCTTTCAAGGGATCTGCTGCATTACAGAGCGTGCTGGATGACGATTTCTGCGTCAACACGCCAGCAGTCACGGCAGCATCATTGCGAATGCAGCAAGATCGCATTTCTACTACGAGTACGGACGAAGCAGACACAGAGCCTTTATCTTCAGCAAAGCGATTCTCGTCATTGAAAAGCTTTTCAGACTCTGGCAGTGAAAGTAGTGCGTCTCGCGATGTCAAGCCATCGTTGGCAGCACTGAATAAATCGTCGTCAGCAGCAGCAGCAGCCAATGACGAAGTGGTTGAAATGAAGCTCTTGGGGTCAAGTGATTTTACCATTGTCAATGTTCACAACAACGCTGGTGCTGCAAATGTGCGAGGAACGGTCAAGCTGGTGCGCAATCCAAAGAATGTAAGTTACGACACGTGTTTTCTTGTTGTTGTCATATCCAAAGGCGATTCGAGTCTGACGCTACGGTATGTTTCTTGTATTTTCATTTACATAGGCTACAGATTCTAATACAATTGACGTGCTAAACTCGTCGAAAGCAAAGCTCGGCAATATTGATGCGCACGAAGCAGCGCACCTGGCGCCCTTGCTTGATCAGTATCCTAATCTGCTCGTGACCGCCACGGTGGCGGGCCCCGACGATGATTGCATTATCATCAAGGTTCGATACTATGCTTCTCATCCGTCCATTGAAAATTCCGTTGCTGCTCTTCATGAAGTGCTCGGTCCACTCTTTCAGCCAGCGCCCGGTGCTGACAACTCCGACAAGAAACCAGCGCACCCTCGTCCGATTCAACTTGCATCAGCGGCTGCGCCACCCGACTCTCCCGGATCACTGAGCGTCTCTTCATCTAGCACAGAAGGCGAAACAATTGAAGAGTTGAAAGTGTTTGGTTACAGCATGTTGACGCTGGTAGGCATGCAGTATCATTCGGGCCATGGCCAAGTTACAGTGGGCGACAAGGTCAAACTTGTTCGCGAGCCGCTTAACATTTATGACGCCAATGCCATCCGTGTTGATAACATGAGCGGTACACCAATTGGGCATATTGAACGCAAACAGGCACAGATGCTAGCGGTGCTGATGGATCTTCACAAAGCTGTGCATTATAATGCGTCGATTGCTGGTAAAGTACGCCACTCAGCGCTGCCGGTCAAGGTTGAGTACGCAGCAACGTCGGAAGCCGGGCCCATTTATAAGGCCGCTTACAAGAAACAATTGAAACAGTTGTTTCAGATTTTGGAAGGAGAATCGGCTGGCAGCGACTCTCGACCGGATTTCGCATCCAGTGGCGGTCAATCTTCCCACGCGCCTCCCCCGTCTGCCCCTCGCATTATTGGCTTTAGTTTGTTGACACTTGTCGGTATGCGATACCATTCGGGATGTCTTGCAATCACCACAGGCGATCAGGTCCAGCTTGTTCGGGAGCCGTATAATAAGCATGATCCGAACGCTGTCCGGGTCGACACAATGGCAGGCGAAACAATTGGACATGTTGAGCGTGAGCAAGCCAGATTTCTATCTTATGTCATGGATAGCACCACATCGCTCGTATATCTTTCGGCAATCGGCGCGCAGCGATATTCGAAGGTGCCCTTGGTTGTCCGCTTTGCTTGTGCTCCCGCAGATACAGCGACATGCTTGGCGATTTTGAGATCTTTCTTAACGGGCTTATTCCATACTACTGACGGCACTGCAAGCAATACTTTAGCGCTTGCAGGAATGAATGGAATAGTTCAAAATGGGCTATCTCGCGCTGTCGAAGCAAGAGTTCAAACGCAAGTGGTGGACTGGGAAGGACAGCGAGAAGAGATTGATGAGCTCTTCGAGAAGCAATCGGAAAATCTTTTAGAGAACCTTCCACCTTATGAATTGCCTCCCTTGTTATCGCACTTGACCTTTTACGACTATCAGAAGCAGGGGGTTTCGTGGTTGATTAATCAAGAGAAACCGTCCATTCCATCGTACTGGTCAGAAACGGTTGAAAGTGGCATGAAAGTCTGGAAGTGCGCTCTTACGGGCGAAGTCGTGCACAATGAACCCAAGCCCATTCAAAGCGCCATTCTGGCGGATGGTAAGTGAAGTTCGACTCTCGTGCACAAGATTCGACGCGCTTTCTCACGCCAGTGTGGTATCGTATACTTTAGATATGGGGCTTGGCAAGACGCTTCAAACATTGGCGTTGATTTTGGCTAACCCTCCTAAAGGATACGACACGTACCCTCTGCCAAAATCTATTCGCACCACTGATGATGCCCCACGGACGACTCTCATCGTCTCACCGCTGAGTGTCATGGCTGCTTGGCAATCGCAGATTGATCAGCACATTAACCGCTATGTCGCGGATCGAACACTTACGGTTCGTGTGTATCATGGAAGTAATCGCGGGAAGGTTCTTCAAATGATTGAAAGCGGCCAGGTCGACATTGTTCTCGCTTCGTATCAAACGCTAGCCAGCGACCTCTCGATTATGAGGAGTGCGATGAGGAAAGCTGATGCAAGCGACGACGATGCCTTATTTGAATTACCTCGCGCAAAGAAAAAACAAAGGGGTGATCGATGGATCTTCGACCTTTGCTTCCATCGACTAGTGCTTGATGAAGCTGTAAGTTGATGCGATCATTGTACAAATTGCATTTGTTGTTTGTAATATCATTGCTAAAGTTGTTTTCCTCCACATTGCTCAGCATATGATTAAAAATAGCAAGGCAAAGATGTTCGAGGCCGTTACCTCATTGACTGCCGATCGCAAGCTTTGCTTGACAGGTAAGTTGCTTTAAGCAACCGCTGGGCCAGTGTAAATGTGAGCGGCACTAACTTGATCCCACCCACACCGTGATACAAATAAGGCACACCAATGACTAATGCAGTGACCGATATTCACTCGCTCCTGGCGTTTCTAGAAGTACAACCGCTGGGTTGCGCGGATGTCTTTAAGCGTTTTATTGTGAATCCGATACGGGCTCACAAGGAGATTGGTTTGGATCGGCTTAGGACGGTAATGTCATACATTTGCCTCCGGCGAAAGAAGCAGAAAGTTATGCAGACTATCAAACTTGTGCCAAAAACAGGTACGAAAAAGCCGTTGGTTGGTTATAGACTGGATATTTGTGCTAAAATTATCACCATTCGTTTTGTGTCGCTTGCAGTGGAGATTCGCAGCGTAGAGTTCCCCGCCGGAAGCGAGCACAAACGAACCTACGATGCTCTTTATGACACTGCTAGAGCTTACTTCATCGATGCTCTCGAGACAAGTGAAGATGGAGTGTTCGGTAAATTTTCGGAGATGCTTGGTAAGACTGTGCATTTAGAACGAGTTGGATCGACAGTAGATGCCCTTGACTCACCAATTGGCATCTTTGCAGGGCTCATTTTGTATCTTCGTAGATCTTGCAACCATCTCAGCCTAGTACCCCACGGCTATCGCACACGCGCCACAGAATCTCGTGCAACCATTATGAAATTATGTAAGAAGGAAGGCAAGACTTTGCTAGAATACCTCCGAGGAGCATTTAACAATGTTGAGCAGCTCGTGGAATGTGCCGTCTGCATGAATGAGTTGGAAGAAAAGGATGCTGTCATTCTTCGAAAATGTCGGCACATTTTTTGTGAACCCTGTTTGAATCAAATCCACAATCAACTCTGTCCGTTGTGTCGCGACTCGTACACTTCGGACGACATGGTCAAGAAGCATACCGCCGAAGCAGCCGTGAAGCAAGACGTTGTCGACATTAATAAGGAGATTCAACTCCATACTCGTTCTCCAAAGGTACAAGCCATGTTGGACGCCATTGACGAAATGAAGGCGGACGAGAAGGCCGTCATTTTTTCGCAGTGGACAACCATGTTGGACATCGTAGCGGGCGAATTTCGAACCCTCGGTATTAAATATACTCGCATTGACGGAACAATGAATGCTCAGGCTCGCGTACAGGCAATGAAAGAATTTGAAATGGAGAGCACTGAGAAGAAGGAAGCGCCACGTTTCATCTTGTGCTCTTTGAGTAAGTTTTTGTGAGGCGGTGGGTTGGATGGCACGTTTACAGTCCATTGATTAACCAACCATTGTCCTGCTCTCCCTACAGTGGCTTGCGGGACAGGAATCAGTTTAACAAGAGGAAATGTAGTTTTCATTCTTGACCCTTGGTGGCAAGGAGTGCGTCATTGCGTCGTCTATGCCTCTTGAGTTTGTCATTGTCATTGCTCACTCGGGCTTGCCATCTCCTTGTACTTTTTAGGCCGCCGAGAACCAGGCAATGGATCGATCGCACCGCGTGGGACAGAAACGAGCCGTACGATGCTACCGATTCCTCATGGCAGGATCGATTGAGGAGCGTCTCGTGACTTACACGCAAGTGAGCAAGGCCACGCTGGGCAAGGCGTCGACCGAGAAGCTGAGCGCCGCCGAAAAGCGCAAAGCGCGACTGACAGCCATGTGCGACTTATTTGAGGTTGATCCTTCCAAGTTGGATGTTGTTTGGGACTAAATTTAGCCTTTTTTGGAATTCTTGTTACGTATGTATGAGCTTGAGATGCGCAATAGTTGCGCCAATCTGGTCATGATATCAATGTTAGCTCCGACGTCGCAGCGGCATTTGTCGTAGGATCTGCATCGCCATGATCACATTGCATTTTCATTTATTTCATGGTGCACGTACTCGGGTTTGTTACACTCCTTCTTCCTCTTAGTATACATAAGCAGTTTGACTTCAATATGGATTCAAAAAATGCCCAAAAGCAGCAACTACTTCCCGATGTAACGACAGGAAGCAGCAGCATAAGCAGCAGCACTGATGAAACAATTTTGGAACTTGCTCAACAACATCCACTCGCTTTGTCGTCGTCATCATCAACAACGAACCTTTACTTCAGTTACGGAACGGCAGGCTTTCGCTACAAGGCTGACATTTTAAATGGTGTCATGCTGCGAGTGGGCATGGCGGCGGCACTCTTGCCGACGCTCGAGTCTACTTGCCAAATTGGAGTCATGGTGACGGCTTCCCACAATGATGAGGTAATACATTAAAAAGAACGAGACTGTAGTGAATTGCAGATTAGAACTTGCTCTAATTTAGTTACGCTTCGAACATGGAGCCGATGAATCACGATAGCCTTCGGTTGATGAGTTGTTAAGAATAACTTCTCACAACGTGTTTGTTGCCCATTTTCGTCACAGTCATATAATGGCGTCAAATACTCGGCAGCTGATGGAGGCATGATTGGACCTGACGACGAAGCCTTGGCGGTGGAGATTGTGAATGCACCGAGTCCAGCTGAACTGATAAAACTGATTCGACAGAAACAGCAACAATCTACAATTACTGCATCTACCATTCACATTGGCCGCGACACTCGGTCCCACTCGCTACGATTCTCAGAACTAGTCGTTCAAGGCGCTCTGGCGGTGAATCCCGCACTGAAAATTGTCAATCATGGCGTGGTGACAACGCCCATGCTGCACCACGCGGTCATGCACGCCAATGGGGCGTTTGCATTGCCGGCATTGATTCCGCCCCGACGAAACGTCATTGGATATTTGCAGCTCCTGGCGCACTCTTACGTTGCACTGCTCAGTACTGCTGGAGACTGTAGCAACGAGACTGCATCATTGCGACGGCCGCAGCTAACGGTGGACAGCGCCTGTGGCGTTGGTTACGCCGCTCTGCAAGGGCTTTGTGAGTGCTTGCAATCGCTGGGTTGTTTGGACGCTCAGCGATTCGTTGCCGTTAATCCACCGGGTGCTGGCCCATTGAACCATGGATGCGGTTCGGAGCATGTTCAAAAATCGTTGGAACCGCCCATTGTCTATGGTGCCACTTCTGCTGACAATGGTCACACGAATCTTGGCGCATACTGCTGCTCATTCGATGGAGACGCCGACCGCATTGTCTTTTACTCGCGCGAGCAGCCATCCATGTACTTGTTGGATGGCGACAAGATGGCCACGCTCATTTGCGCGTTTCTCCGCGAGCAGCTCGACGTTTTGCAGGCGCCCATTCGACTGGGTGTCGTGCAGACGGCGTATGCCAATGGAGCGTCTACTGACTATTTACGAAAATTTCTGGGAGAAGAGTCGGTCGCGATTGCCAAGACGGGTGTCAAGTATGTTCATGCGTCGGCTCATCAATTTGATATTGGCGTTTACTTTGAAGCTAATGGGCACGGAACAGTTGTATTTGGTCAAGCCTTTTACGATTATGTGGCAACTTGCAAACCGCGAACTTCAGCGGCGAGAATAGCGTTGGCGAGGTTGCGTGTTTTGCCAAGCATGGTGAATCAAGCCGTGGGAGATGCGCTTTCGGATATGCTGCTGATTGACGCCATCTTGTGTTTACAAAACATGTCGATTGGGGATTGGAACGCCATGTACTCGGATCTGCCATCTCGTCAACTTAAAGTACTGGTCAAGGATCGGTCCATTATAAAAGTGAATGAAAACGAAACGAAATGCCTTGAGCCGCCGCAGGTCCAGGATGAACTTGACAGGGCAATGCGTATGGTTCGAGGCCGAGCATTCGTTCGACCGAGTGGAACGGAAGATGTCGTCCGAGTGTATGCCGAAGCGCCGACGCGGGAGGCTGCGGATGAGCTGGCAAAGATTGCGGCTCAAATCGTTGATCGGCTTTGTGGTGGAGAAGGAAGTGCGCTTGGAAGTAAATTGTGATGTTAATTGTATGTTGGTGCATCATGCTTGGAGCGTATCATTTCTGCATCTCAGCTGGTCAGAAAGGCACTCGAAGTAGCCTCTGGCAGTGGGAAGCGCTGATTATAGTTCCATGTCCTGGTGCATGAATTCCAGAATGTCGGTAAATACTATGCAAGAAAAAGGCATATGTGAGATCTAAACACAAATTTAAGCGAGACAAGGCTTCGAAGTAACTTACCGGCTGCCAGAATGTCGTAATTTCTATTATTGTTACATGCGAAAAACAGGATGATGAGCATATCGGTATCGACAAAGCAAAAAATAATTTCTCCTCTAGGACATTACGCACCGAGTCGTTTCTTTATGCTCGACTTGAATGGCTTCTATGACTGTTGTTGTGTACTCTATTCCAGTAGTCCTGCTCGTCCCAGTGTTGTGATACCGAATCATCTCTGGCTTGTACATTGTTCCGTGAGGATGAGATGTTCCAGTGTCACTTGACTCCTCGATTTTCTTCTCTTTCAACGGTGCAACCTCGCGTTTGGGTGGCGGGCCCTGGAGCCACTCTACGGCCCCTTGCGGACGATGACTGATCTTTATATCATCTAGCGGGCTTGAGAGACCTTCACCGCTGTGCGAGTACCTCAGTGCGCGAGAAGCATGCAGAAGCCAGGTGTGTGCCCAGGCCAAAGAAAGGTAAGGGACACTACCGTCTCCGCTATGCGGTAAACTGCCTTGTCTTCGGTTTGTTCTTTTGCGCTTCTTCCCGAACAAATCAAATCCTTTGGCAGTGTCCATTCGTTCGTCTTCGAGTTGACCAGCAGCTAGCTCAGTCGTGATGCCTGTCAATCGCGGAATACTATGCTCCTCTTTCTCGCCATTCCTGTCAAGGTTTTCGCTTTTCTTGTACTCGTAGGCCACCTCCGTCGATACGTCGACACCATACGCCAGGATAACGTGCTTGATAATCGGGCGCTCCCACGTTCTGTTTAAAAAGTGCTTCACTTTGCCATCCCAAAACGATTCCTTGAGCTGCTCTTGTTTGATTTTCAGCGGCTCGTCCTTTTCTTTGAAAATGTTATTAAGACTAGTAAAAATGTTGCCAGTTTGCACGTCCTTTGCGCCGAAGGGAATCGTTTCGTTCACCGCACACGGAGCCTTTTCTTTCTCCTTGCAATATTCGCGCGTGACTGAAACCATTGGGAAATCGGAGTCCCAGTCTCGTCGCTCCTTAAGGAGAACCCTCAGCGCAGGACTATATAAAACGAAAAAAGCAGGATGAGCAAAAAAAATTCGACAAAATGCGGATGTGCACGCACTACATCATTCTGACATTGACGTACTAATGCTCCCATGGATCACCATCAGGCAATGTCTGGTTGTCGTCCAACAATGGACCGAACTCTACTTCGGTAAATATGTCATCGAGGCAAGCTAATTTCGCGTCCGACTGCTTCTCGGAGGAATTTTCATCAGTTGGCTCTTCGTCCCATCTCTCGGTATCCCATGAGTCGCAGAAGGCTGCCTTTGTTGATACTGGGTTCACAGTATGCGTTGATCCAAAGGTTATTTCCATTCCCCGGGCGTCCTCATCGGTTAATGGAAGACCCATACTCTCGCCGCTTATTACAGCACGCAAAGGATTGACAGCCCCGAGCATTGGAGCAGCAAGGCCGACATAGCTCCAGATATGCTTCTCTACCCATTCGAAAAACATGTCAGTTCCTTCCAGTTGCGCAAGTTCCCATAGCTTTTCGTGTCGCTGTATAGGTTTCCCATCCTTCATCTCACTGTTCGCCACCGAGGACCACCACTGATCCACGCCATCCATCCAATTGGGCAGAATGGACGTTATGCCTTCCAACGTTGATGAAGGGCTTGAAGTCGCTTCCGCAGCCTTCCTCCGTGCTTTTGCTCTACGTTTTGCCTGTCGAATATAGCGAGCATAAGCTTCCTCCTTGAGTTGCTCTCTCATCCACTCCAAGAAATAACGAAAGACCAAATTTCCCATGCTGTGAGCCACCATGATGCCCGGCTTTCCGTTGCTTTCCACGGCAGCCTCAATGCGTCGCCTCGTGAGAGTCAAGAATCCATCGCGCTCCTCCAATTTGTCGGGACTGAGGCGCCAGTCGTATGGCAGACCAACTGTGTGAACGTACAATTGTCTGTAAAGCGGACTGTCTCAAAATAACAAACCGATCCTGACACACACCCGATGCGCATTTTGCTTACCAATATTTGTAACATCATAGCCCAAATTATCCGCCAACCACTGTATCAGCCAGGCATACACTGTATTCGTCCCGCCAATAAGCATATTGCTTCCAATGCCGCCTGGACTCAGACTCGAAATCGCATCCAGTCCTTCATCCGGCCGCAGCTTGCAGCCTGTCGTGACATCGTCCGTATCACTTTGGTTCCATCCGAGACGCAAACATTCCCGAAAGCAGTCGATTGATATGGACGACATTTGCAGCACCAAATTAATGTTGAGCCATACATAGTCTTGGACCTTAATGTCGCTCAGCAACGGATGCTGCGGACAAGCTTTGAATCGCCACGCGACAAGTCGCGTCGATGCCAAGCCTGGCAGTAGAAAAATGGGCGGTCGCTTGTTTCGTTTTGATGATTGTTGCTCATGTGGCGGTTGCTGCTGCTGCTTCTCCTCTCCGTTTGGTTTTTGCGAAACTCCACTGCCCGAGCGACGAAGGGTTTCTCGCATGTGCAGTATCGACGAGTCCGATCCCCAATGCTTGTCCACAAAGAGCGACGAAGAGCATTGCCCCTTGTTTCGATTGTCTGGATCGTTTCCTCCGTAGCTGCACGTGGCGTCTATTGTTGCAGCATCAAGGGTAGAGATTGGCGGCTCGTAACAAGTGGCATCCTCTGAGGTTGTACAGTCTGGATCGGCTTGGACAGGATCATACAAGCTGTCTTGTTGATCGTCCGTGAGGATTGTGAATGCAGATGATGCTTTCGAATCTTTCTCTAGATTTGAAGGATCTGATGCATCTTTCGATGCAGCGTCGACATTGTTGTCAGCCATGACATCTACGCCAGCACCATGGAAAGATAAGAGAGCATACAGATGAAAAATGACCAGCGAATACGGTATAAAATTGGCTACTCGGCCTAGCCTTCTTCTTCGGTTGAAACATCTCAGTGACAGCGGCATGGTTCTTCGTGGTCAACTGGCATTCACACCTCTGTCAGATGGGTCGTCAAAAATCGTCGGCACTTGGCAAGATCCGATTTTCAACTGGACGAGAGAAACAATGATTGCTGTAGATAGAAACGGCAAGACCAGGGTTTGATAAACAATTCAATTTAAGACGGGATCAACGATTGGAGCTCAGCACAAATGATCGGCAGGCCAAAATGTGAGTGATGACAGTCAATTCAATCGTGCGTATGCAGCTTAGTTGTAGCAGAATGTCGTCCCATTGGATGAACGACGGCTGATGTGGCGCAGTGGTAACGCATTTGACTTGTAATCAAAAGATCCCGAGTTCAATCCTCGGCATCAGCTTTGTTATTCTTTTTGCTACCGGAAGTGATTATTGTTTTTGCCGTGCTACAGTAAGAAATGACAGTCACCCAATGACTTTTTAAGCTATGATGGCAGTGACTTGTTACATAACGTTCAATCTGCACTTTCGTGGGAGTGACTTGACTCGAGTAAAACTTATAGCGGCGAATATTTTAAGTCCGCAATATACATTGTTGTCGCCGAGCGCATATGGTTATTTGCTCGGCAGTCGTTGTCATATAATCGTGATAGTACAACACAGTGTCTTTTCTATAAGGCCGCGTCCTACCACCGTATGCTTGCACCAGCCTTAATTTCTTCCTCCGAAGGTGTATTGGCAATGGCCATGCTGCCACTGACGCCGCTTCCGTCAGCTCGCTCCACCGAACTACCCTTGGCCATGATGCGGTCATACTTCTTGTCGCTCGCCAACAGCTTGATGGTTGCCTGAACCTGCTCGTCCGTCTTGATGAGACGCTCAATCAGCATGCTTTCCGGAACGTATCGCGCTAAAATGCTTTGCGTAATGTCTTCCTTAATATCGCTTCGATATCGTTCAAAGTCCTTTTGAATCTCGCGTACAATGTTAGCCTGAAGCTGCTCTACGCCCTTTTCGGAACCCTTGTACCCACTCTTCTTGAGTGCCCTTTTTAGGTCGGCGAGCGACTTGCTATAAATCGCCTCAAGCTCGAGCTCGCCAGATTGTTGCTTCTTATTTACAAATGCTTGAAAGCTCTTGTACGTATCCTCGTCAATTTTAAACTGATGACCTGTCAGTTCATTATTCTTGCACCATTCTGCGGCAAAATCGTTCAAGACACCTGATCGCAACAACGTAACTTCCAGGGCTGAAGCCTTGGGCGCTTGAACTTTATAGTCAGCTTCCACTCCGCCGCCGTCTTTCACAATGCGTCCAGCCTTGGTGTAAAACGTTTGACGGTCATTTTCGCGGACCTTTGTTTCAGTATATCCAGCGTCTTCAGCTCCCAAGCCTCCCCCTTCTTTATAGGTAATTCCTTGTATGCACCGACCACTGGGAGTGTAATACTTGGCAACTGTAAACTTTAGCGAAGTTCCAAACGGCAGCTCCTCAACATTCTGCACTAGACCCTTGCCAAACGTACGATCTGCACCAACAATAACGCCACGATCCAAATCCTGAACAGCTCCAGATACAATCTCAGCAGCAGACGCGGTCCCTCCATTGACCAAAACAGCAAGCTTGGTGCTTGGATCAAGTATCGGATCCACCCGAGACCTGTAAATGACACCAGGAAAGCCGCGTCCTCGAGCTGCCACAATGTCGCTGCCCTTGGGAACGAGCTGTGACGCGACATCGACGGCAGATGTCAAGAGTCCGCCCGGATTACCACGCAAATCAAGAATAATGCCCTGCAGCGACTGCTTGCCATTGGTGGCGTCCTCGGCGGAGCGTTGCAAGTGGGCAATGGCTTGGCGCATTTGTCGTCCAGCATCGGAAGTAAAACCCGATAACTGCACGTAGCCAATGCCATCTTTTGGATCTCCTACCAAAGTAGCAAGCTTTACGTCCCTGTTGAAGTAATACTTCTTAGAAAATGACTTGTCCGCAAGCTATGCAACATTCAAAACACTTCTTACTCACCTTGTTCGAACAACTGTCCGCGGCATGGAAATTGTCTGCACTCCATCAACGCCAACCCGCTCAAATCCAATCGTCACCGTCGTACCCGGCACACCGCGCAGCATGTTTCGAACACTCTCCACAGTCGCGTCGGGGCCTACAGGCATGTCGTCCACTGCAACAAGCTTGTCACCAACTCGCAAGCCGTAATCAAAAGCGTAGCCCTCAAACGCAGAAACAACGCGAATGCCTCGTTCCTGAGCCTTGGCCATGACGTTGCGGAGTTTATCGTCAGTGTCGTCGGCATCCGACTCGCTCGATATTTCGTCCGTTGATCCGTCATCGTTTGTTTGCATGGAAACATCCTTACTACTGCCGCTGCCACCTGCACTACTCTTTTCTTGAAAGCTCTTGACCTTTTCCATAGTCTTGGCATCCGTCCCCGAAATGACCAAACCGACTCCCGCGTATTTCCCTTCAATACTTTCCGCCATGTCCGACGCCTCCTGCGCACCCTCAAACTCCGTGTACGGATCGAGCGATCGTAACATGGCCGACACTCCCGTTTCAAACAGCTTGTTGGCATCCACTTCATCCACATAGGCCGACTGCAGGTCGTTGAGTATGGTTTCAAACAAGGTTACGGGCTGACTCGACGTTTCCACCTGACTGTAAATGGGCACCAAAATGGCCGTCATGGCAATGAAGGCGCCGGCGCAAAAGCTCAGCAGCACCACTTGAAACTGCTTGAGCTTGTCGCCAACGAGTTGGAGCGTGTGTTTGGCGGATTTTGAAATATTCAAGTGGTCCAGAAACGTTGTCGCATTTTTCGACGAGTCGATACTTGCTGCTGCGTCGTCCGGCTCATTGCTCTGTTCCTCGGGTGGTTGCTCCGCATCTCCAAGCTGCCACGAGTGTCGTCGCTGAGCAGAGCCTTCTGGTTGTAATCGAGTAGGTTTCCATGAACGAATTCTGCAAAACAAGTCGGGTTTTGGAGCAAAAAGTGAGTGACTTTACTGCACGCGAAGCGCGAGTAGCATCGATAAACTCGTATGCATGGAACTTACAAGTCACGTTTTCGTCGTCGTCGTCCACCATGCTGCTGCATGCAGAGACTTGTCGTCGTCGTCTGCCATGGTTGATTCGATAAAGACTGAAACGGAGACAGTTTGTAAACTGCAGCATGCGACACCAAGGCATTGGTCGATGGATTCAGAGCTGCGAGTAGGACGAATAAAAAGACTTGAAGCTTCATTGTCATTACCATATTCCACTATTGAAACAAGCTACTTCTATATGCTGCAATGCGTCTCGTTCTTCCTCGCTTTGGGCGAGAACAAGCGGCGGCAATGCAGCTTGTCAAGTTGTTCCGCCAGCGTGTCGCTGCCGAAGAACTTTTTTGACGTCGTGGCGTGAACGAGTACCGCTACGAATGTGTGTCACACTTTTAGCTATTGTGTTTCGTCCGAATATGTATCATCATACTGTAACGATGACTTCTTGTTGGTTGTTCGTTAGACGGTTGGCAAGTACCCCCTTGCACTTCACAACCAGTATTGATGAGATTCGAAATCATGCAAAAAATGTGTACATTATTTATATATAAAAGGTAGAAACCTTGGATTCAAATCACCGCAACGACCGCTTCGTCCGTCGCTTCTTGGTAACGTCAATGTACTCCTGTCGACAGGTGGGACAGGTTGGACGACGAAGCAGCCAGTCTGTGATGCAGTCCACGTGAAAGGCGTGCTTGCACTGCTCATTCTTGGACCATGCGACGACTTGGCCCGCTTCGTACTCGGCCAAGCAAATGTCGCAAATGAAACCATGCTGCACTGTCGAGCAAGTTTCGGTTTCGTCATTCTCATTACTAATGTCATGTTCAGCATCTCCACTGGCGGCAGTCCGAGCCGCGCCAGCTTGTTGCTGCGGTGGCGCAACGTTTAAGAATGCTTCAACGCTGCTCGCATCTGGTGCAGCCAATGGAACTGTTGAAACCATTGCCTTTGTGTTCGTCGCATTGCAAGTTTCGGCATTATTCTCGATATCAGCAGCAGTAGTAGTAGCAGCAGTAGTCGCTTCCAATACCTTTATTTCGTCCATGGAGAGTGGTTTGGAGAACAAGAGGCAATGACACTGTTCGTTTCGTTCTTCGTCGTCGCCGTTGTCATGCTGCTGCAGCATGCACCAGTAGACGGGTCCATCAACGAGTTGATTGTTCAAAACGTTGACTGCTCCTTGTGCATTTGCAGCTGCTGCGTGAACGATTCCTTCACACTGCCGCTTTAACAATCGATCGTACACTTGCTCACGCTTCAGTCCAGTCGAAGGCTCCCTTTTGCAGCAGCAGTACCAGCATACAAACAGAATCACAAAGCAAGTATACAGCAGCAGATAAGGCCAATACATGAACAGGAGAACTGGAAGCAATACGAGAAACGCAATGAACACCAAGCAGTAACCGACAAGGCGCACCAAGCAATTGTTTCGAACAGTATAATGATGTTGAGCTTGTCGTCGATTTACTAATGATGGAGCGTCCGAAAGCGATCTGCGGGACAAGGGTTGAGAAGGAGGAGACGCAACTGATTGATTTGTTGCAGTGTTACTACAAGTTCTGGTAGTAGTTTCAGTAGCAGTAGCAGTGGAATGTAGTGGCAGCTGCGTGGAAGATGATGATGCACCAATCGCCGGCGGACAAATAATGTTTTCGGAAAAAGCCAAGGGAGCTAGTTTATCAGATGCCGCCGCCGCCTCTGCCGGCAAGCATCCACTCTCAGTGCTGCTACTCATTGTATTTGTCTTGAGGAGTCAATTCGCAAGTCGATTCTCTCCATGGAGCGAAACGAATTCTCGTTCGATGAGTTTTTTCATAACCGCTCCGACACCTGAACGAGTACCAGTGCGTCGCAAGACCTAGTCGTAGAAATGGCGCGCCTTGTTCGCTTTTCCTCAAAACACTCCGCGTTGCCACAGACACGGCCATCAACAAAAGAGCTGATTAAATTGAGATACAAATCTAAACTTTCAAAGGAGAGAGGCAAAGCATTTTCGACGAACGACTGCAGCAACAAAGAGTGACGTTCACAGAGACAAGTGACTGATCCAGATAGCGACAGATTTTCGGAAGATCCATCAGCTTTTTGCCCCTATCGTATTCTACGTCAAGCATGACCAACGTCATGGACGAACGCAGCAACTATCTAGCCGCCAATCGCGCGCGACGAGCCAGCTTGACGTGCATTTCACGGGGCGTTCCGAATGCGACGCATCGTTTGCCGGGCAAGCCCACGGACGTTGCCACCCGGCGGCGCTTGAGCATGACGACGAGTACAGCAGCTGATTTGGATTGTCCGGGGTTTCTGCGCAATGGATTCAACGTGAATCATGCAGCAGCAGCAGCAGCAGCAGCATCGACGACGACGCGAAGCAATAGTCCAGTGCGCGGCGTGCGACGAACTGCTTCGGGGCTGCAGCAGCAGCAGCCATCGGCCTCCAGGCGCAGCAGCCACCATGTGAAATCTTCCTCGCACCCTCGATCCACTGCAAATGCTTTACAAGGCAACAGTGCTACGAGTACTTCAAATGGCAGGCACGAGAGCCGGCGTCATGGCGCCACTAAGAGCAGCTCGCATCACGACGGTGTGGCGCAACTATTGACGAAACACTTGTCACACCGAAACAACAACAGCAGCCGACGAAGCCGCCTGCATCGATCGGCGAGCATGTCGAGCATTGCCAGTGGCGCCGCCAAGGGGTGCACGGCAGTGGCAGCGAAACCGATAAGTGCATCTTCCGTGAGTCCCAGCAATCGGGGCCGCCGCCGCAACAGCATGCTGGCGGCCGCTGAAAGAGGTTCATCATTGCATCAAGATGCGCCTACGATGCGAGGTACAGTGTCAACGAAATCGAATACACCAGAGATTGTGCCGAAAACCAGTTATTTGTACGAGTTTGACGATGACAATGACGATGTCGACGTGGAAGAGTTTGCCGGAGACAATGTTCCAGAGGAAAAAGCTTGGTTGAGTCCATTTGAAGCAAACCCAGAGACGCAAGACGATAATGCCGACACGAACAGTGCTGCCATTGTGCAAAAGTTGCGTCGACTGGAGCGTCAGCGCATGCGCAACCCGGCGGCTGCGGCCGCGTCGACGGTACTGAATACGCGTCGAGGTAGGGCGCCCGAGCGAGCGGCGAAACCATCATTGCCGTTGGAAACAACTACAACAGCAACCAAAACATCAGCTGCCGCTGCTGCACTGCTGTTGGAGCCTGCTGCGACACCTCCCAAACGCTCGAGAAGTGTACAGCCGCCGTCTAGTCACGCGACAACAAAAACAATGCTGCAGACTACAGGCGATAGCAATACGGATCCTCACGTACGACGAGATTCGTCGACGCTATTTACGTCAATGGCGTTTGGCATTATTCCATGGACGGAGCCAAAGAAGGAAATTCTATTTACACCCACGCCACAGAGGAAAAGCGTAGTTACATTATCGCCGAGCGATCATGGAGAGCAGGCGGCGGCACTCTTTTCGGATAACATTTTGACGCCCTCGCTGCACCGCCGCACGCTGGCGCAGAAGCAAGCGCCAGTGTCGGCGTGTGCGGCATTGGGAGCCAAGTCGCTTTTGATGCGAAGCAAGTCGTTGGATGGAGTTGGAACAATCAATGATTTCTTGGTACCAAGTCTCCAGAGTCCCTCATCGTCAGCTGCGGCAAGTCCACAAACTCCTTTCACCGCGACCAGTCCGGGTTCGAAACACTCCAAGACGCTCTCGAATCGCTCCAGTCGATCCACAGTATCCACGTCGAGTCGTGACAGCAAAACGAGTAGTAGCGGCAGCAAGGAAGGATTAACCTTGGCGACGCGAAGGAGAGAGTCAAGCGGAGCAGCGCATGCCACACCAAGGTCGTCGAAAACGCCCATACCCCGCGCCAAGTCCATGGATCAGTACACGACGCGCGACTTTTTGATGCTGAGCCCACTGAGTGCCATGTCTAACAACAGGTCAAAGGCGTTGGTTCCAGCCTTGAGCAGTCCCAATTCTGCGGCATCGCCGACTGTTGCGTTTGATACGGATGAGCCGCCATTGAGCAAAATAAATAAATTGAGCAGCAGTCATGAACATTTATCGTTGAAACATGAATTGTCATTTGACCAACAAGATGATCCATCGACCACGACGACGAGCGCTTCATCGTCCGACAAGAATACGAGTCCCAAGGTCCCGCGAGTGACAAACTCGAGCCGCAGCTGTCGATCTCGGCGAGCGTCAACGGGCGAAGATGGGCAATTGCATCGCCACATGCGTCGATCGAGCAAAAGTGATGATGCGCAACCAACTACTTGTCAACAACCATCCGTCGCGACTGCAGCCAGACAGCGTCGTCGCCAGTCCTTGTCACATGCACCAGCGAGCGCCGGCGCTGCTACGAGCATGCCGCGGAATAGCCGGCGAGTCTCCATGTCGTCGGGTGCAGCGGCGGTGGATGGAAATGTGACTGCGGTAGTGACGACCATGACTCGCATGACCAAGCAATCGCCGGCGAATGCATCTGATGTGCACATGATGAACTGGTAGGGGTGACATGTCTTTGACAATCGTATCATTGCTAGAGCCATGTATTCACTCAACCAGAGATCATGAGTTTGTCATGCAACACTGCCGTTGCCGCTTGTAAACATCGAAGTGTTCCAAACGGATTGTGGTCAAGTAGCACGAATGGAAGCTGCTCCGTTTCGGCAATCTCGTCCAAATAGTCAAGAGAATAAGTGGTACCATCTGCACGTTTACTTGAAATTGAAGCATCCTCCGCAAGCAATAAACTTTGGGCAAGCACTCGTTGCCCAACGTGTTGAAACATTGTCGAACCTGTAAACGGAAACGGTGGCAACAGGGGCCCAAGCTCGACGCCATGCTCGTACCGCCACGAAACACGCACACGTTCCGCATACAATCGACAACACTCTACATTGCCCGCCACGGGAGGAGCACCAAAGGTCACAATGGCGGCCAAGTCAATTTTGTAGGCGAGTTGCAAGTGCAGCGCCAGCAAGTGTGCAACGCCGCCCCCGAGCGAGTGTCCCGTCGCGTACAGCTTGATTCCTTGCCGAGACAGGTAGCGCAACAACTGAACGACGGTCACCGTTCGCACCTTTTGCTGCTTTTGTTTCGTCTTTGACTTGGTGGTTGACGTTGATTTTTGCTCAAACTGCAAGTGACTATTTCCAACGTGCAGCATGGCCTTCCAGTACGCCTCGCGCACGGTGGCAGTAGTTGTGGACGGCGCGTCGAAATGATCGTGAATGTCAATCACTTGATCATCCAGCAACAGTTTCCACCAGTCATAACCACCAGCAATTGGATTAATGACTACGACGGCCCAACTTTGGTGCAAAAGGACGTGCACCAAGTTGCATTGTTGCGTCGTGTAGTAGGTGGTGCCGGGAAACATGCCGTCGTGAATGCATGGCCGAATGAGTGTTGGATGATAACTTAATATGTTCATGCAAAGTAGTGTTTGCGACAAGTGTAGATTGTTGATGGATGCGGTAGTCGTGTTTTTAATGTCGTCGTCGTTTTCGTTTTCGTCGTCATCCGACATGTACACAACTTCTTGTCCACTTGGTCCTTTCGACAAGGCATTGGAGTAGAAGCAATTGTCGGATACGTAAAAGGAGCCAGACCCCATTCGAATCGCGTACTGAGCTGGTAGCCGCAACAATAAATGTAAATCGTTGTAGTACTTTGTATTCTTGCAAAAGGTGAGCAACACCACGACAAATAGTTCACAGAGGGCAAAGAATGCCAATGGATGTGGACTCGCACAAAGCAACAATATAGGCCAGTAGTAGCTTCTCACAAAGTTGGCGACTTTTCGCGGCAGCACTGACTGAACAAACGGTCCAACGACGTGGCGCAGCACTCCGTAGCAAACCAGCATGGTTGGTTCCAAAAGTGGACAAACCATGGTTCGTAGAAAGGATTGCACGAGCGAAATACACAGAAACGCCGACCATGCCTGCAGTAACAGGCTTTGTAATTTATACCACGCATCGAATAGTATAAAGTGAGACGACTTTGATGAATATGGATCAGTATAGGCTGTCATGAGACTGAATGTAGTGAGACGACGCAGCAACAATCACAAGCGTCGCCTCATTCTTGCTCCTCATATATTGCGAAGGCGAGACGATTCGAAGTTTTGTCCCTGCGTGACAGTACCAGTACGACAGAATGAGTAACGATGCGTTGTGTGACAAGCGCGCGCCGCGTTGCGCGACCAACCATCCGTTTCCATTACTTCGTTGCGACCATGGCGCCTCCGCAAGCCAACTCCCAACAATCCGCTTTTCCGCAAACGTCATCGTCTCGCAAACGTACCAAGCGTGACGAAAAGATTGAGCGCAGCAAGAAGCGAAAGCTAGAAAGGACAAAGACTACGGCAGCGTTAACTGCAGCGCCACACAACACTGCAACGCCTGACGACAATGCCTCGGAATGGAGCAAGAGCAAAAAGAAGCGCATGAGAGCCAACAAGGCCAAGATTGTCAAGCGAAACGATAATGGCGCCAGCAGAGAGCATGGTGGAGGAGAAGCAGCTGTCGACGTTGCGACTCGCACGCAGCAGCGGAGTCCAATGGCAACGTCCAAGAACGATCAACGCGACAACTCGTTACACGCAGACTCGATAGCTAATACAATGACCAAGCAGCCATTGACAACAGCATCATCTACGTTATCGAAATACCAAGCGCGTCTGCAAGGTTCCCGCTTTCGCGTTTTGAACGAACAACTCTACACCATGCATTCCAAGCAAGCCTACGCGCAATTTTCCACAAACCCGCAGCTGTTCCAAGACTACCACGCTGGTTTCGCCAGTCAAGTGGAGCACTGGCCCGTGCAACCAGTCGTTGTTGTGGCGGATGAATTAAAGCGGTTGGTAGTTGATGTTGCTGGTGGTGGTGAAACAGCCAGTAAAAACAATAGTAGGGGCGCTTTTAGGAAACAATTTCCAATCGTCATTGCCGACTTTGGTTGCGGCAAGGCCGAGCTTGCGCAAGACCTACTAAAATTCAAATCCTCCAGCAGCAAGGATGCTGCTGCTGCATGCCCCTTTCAAGTACATTCGTTCGATTTGGTGGCCAGCTCCAGCTTGGTGACGCCGTGCGACATGTCCAAAACGCCACTTGACGTTGGCATTGTGGACGTTGCCGTCTTTTGCCTCAGCCTCATGGGAAACAACTTGGCCGATTTTATCCGCGAGGCGCATCGCGTGCTGAAACCGAGTGGAATTGTCAAGATTGTGGAAGTGCGGTCCAGGTTTGAAACGACGGGAGACGAAAGTGGTGCTGCTCCTGATGCTCGTTCCAAAAAAGGCAAGCCAGGAAGGAATCACAATAATGAAAACACGGCACCACCGCCAAAGCCAATTTCTGAATTGAAGCGCTTTCTGAATGCCCTCGATCAACTTGGCTTTGAGTGTGTCAATTTGGATCGATCCAACAAAATGTTTTTCGTGTTGGATTTGCGGAAGAATGGCAAGCATCCGGATATGTCTCTGGAGTTTACGGCCAAGCCATGCATTTACAAGCGTAGATAGTGTAAGTGTGATTTTTGATAATTTCATGCTTTGCGCTAGAGTATGTAGCCTTCCTTAGTTTGCAACACTGAAGAATAGCTACTTTACGATTAACTTGCGCTCAATGCATCCGTTCGGATATGGCCGCTGTCTTGCAAAACTATCAAGTGACGTAGAAAACCAACAGCGTACACGTGAAAAAAAATGATGTTTATTATGTTATAGAAAGCTAGCGTCTTCATCTTCATCCTCCTCTCGATTGTCTTTTGGAAAATATTTCTGTTCGTCGCCGCCAACGTTAACGGACATGGGTGAATTCCGTCGGCTAGACTTGCCGCGAAGAAATGACATCTTTTTGAGCTTCTCCTTTAGACTCTTCAACGTGCTCTTTTGTTCATATTTCTCCTTCTTGCTGCTTTTCGGAATTGGCATGGCGGCCTTCGCGACAGCTTTCACTGCTGCGACTGGCATCGACTGCTTCGGTCGCGGTACTTGCTCCGGTCGTTGCTCTTCCTTGAACATGGCGCTAAACTTCTCCGGCTCCTCTGCGGGCGCCGGTAGAGGCTGAACTGGCAGCTTCTTTTTCTTCAATACTTTTCGCCTTCCAGGTGGGGGGCGTGCGGCTTTACGAGTTGCCTTGACACCCGCATTGTCAGTAGCACCAGGGGCTGCTGATCCCTTCTTTGTAACCTTCTTCTTCCTAGTAGGTTCCGCTGCCTTTGCTCGCTCGCGTTCACTCTCTTCAGTGACACCTTGTATTATCTCTTCATCCAATACAACTCGAGTTATGTCTGTTTCGTTCTTTTCCTGAGCCGCAATCTCAGCCGCCCGAGCTAAGGCAATTTCCATCTCCGCCAATTCTTGTTCCTCGGCAGTCGGAAGTTTGTTCTCGTCTGCCATCTTTTTGGCAAGTTCGAGTCGCAGACTGGCGGCCCACTGTGCAAGAGGATCAACATGAGCATCAACTTGCGAGTGGAGATGGGTATTGGCAGTACTGACAGACGACAAACTTGGCAAGGAGGTAACACCGCCAGGCGTGTTGGGAGGTATTGGGTAAATTGCCGCGTCTATTCCTGGTTCATCAAAATCGTCGTCGTCCTCCTCGCTCTCATCATGTAAATCGTCATTCTCGTCGTCAAATTCGTTTCCTCGCTTGCTTCCTGATTCCTCGTCAACATGATCCTCATCAGCACCACTCAAATCGCCTTCGTCCGGAACGCTTCTTCCGGCTCCGCTTAACTCGTCTTCTGCCGGAATGTGTCCATCAGCAATGTAAAAATCTTCCACTTGTTCCACGTCTCCGTCGTCATCTACAGAAGCGTCGTCAAGTTCGTCATCAAGCACGTCTTCCTCTTGCTCGCCATTGCTCACGGTATCATCCTCAACCACGCCTTCTTCTTCAATGAGCATTTGCCTCGCCCTCAAACCATTCGTGATGCGGCCCAAGAATGCAGACATTGGATCGTCATTGTCGGGAGGCTCGTCCTTGACGACAAAATTCTTCGCAGTCGATATTATCGATTGAATATCTGTAACCTCAGATAGCAGACTGCTAAACGACGAGTCCATCAACGTGGGCATATTCTCAACCACAGACTGTCCATCAACGCTTATTGATTGATTTGGCTTTTTGGGAGGCATCGACGCACGTCCATAGGCTTGCACGGTCGGGTCATAACGGCGATCTTCGTCCTCGCTGCTGCCCTGCTCGTCGTTATCATGCATGTTTTGCTGTCTGGCACTACCGGTAGACTTTGCATAATATTCTTGGATACCAATCGAACCTGAGCTGCTAGTGGTAGTACTCATACTGCTTATCATTTCCTTTTTGTTAATCTTTGACTCATCATTCTCAGTTTCAAAGTCGACTGTCGATGCGGAGGTGGCAGCAGTCATCTTGCTTTCCGCCTGATGTTCCCCGTCGCAAGTCTCTGCTAGCAAGTTTTCAGCAATGGAACCCAAAAACGCTTGCATCGGATCATTCGCTGCTGGTGGTTGTACCACGTAGTTATTGGCCGACGTGACTGCCGTATTCAACGTGAGATTGGTCATTTCCGTTTGAATGCTAGAAAAACTGGAGTTCATGAGTGGTGGCAAAGCTCCATTGTTGATTGCTCGTTGCTCCTTTTCCTGCTGCATGGCCTTGGCAACGGTGGGCGGCAAAACGTCGCGGGTTGCAATGCTGTCATGATCCTCGTCGTCGTTTAAAATGTCGTCAATGCCCTTCCAGGCGCGCTGCTCCTTGGTCAGTAATAATTGGTTCGACTGGACGCTCACATCATCGTGCGCTGACTGTTTCTTTAATGAACGTTGTCGAGGTCTATCAACGTCGTAGAGTTTATTGTTCGAATTCTTGACTGGAACTGCCATGGTGGTTGTACTGGAAATGCCAGTGCTCTTGACAGTCGTGCATAGGGTGGATGGTTGCGTCGGTGTCGCATGATTCGCTGTTATCGTGTCTCCTCGTTTCGGTCGCTCCCCTGCGGATGCGCTCGTTTTGCGGTGACTGTCGCGCGACGTGCTTCGATCTCGCCGGCTCGCGGATGACCGAGGCGTTGCATTGGTTTTCGGTCGCGAATTACTTCGTCGTTGCTGTCCCCTTGGAGCGGAACTTTTGGATCGTGACCTACTACGCTGTCGTCGTCGCTCTTGTTCCTGCGAATCTTTGGAAGCGGATGTTTTGCTCGCTGCTGCGGAAAATTCTCGGGATGCATTCAGGGAGGATGTTCGGCTACTGTTCAGCGTGTCCTTGGAAGCATGTAGCGCATCTTCCGTTGGTCGCTTCTTTTTTCGCTTCAACGTACTGGATGGCTTATGGTCTTTTGTATCGGAACTATTCATGGCGTTGGGCGCATTCAAGTGATCATGATTCTTGCTCATGGTATTACTGCTGTCAGCATGCATTGACGATGACTTTTTCCTCGTGCTTCGTTTCTTGCTTTCACTACCTGCTGCTGCTGTAGTCTTTCTAGACGTTCCAGCTGCAACCACATGATCACTCGAATGGTTCCGTCGAACGTTTCGACTTGACTCCCGACTGCTGGCGCGCTTTCCGGTCGAGGGTGACCGATGGGGCCTTCGTCTGCTGGTAGTTGCGTTGTTGCTGTTGCTGTTGGGATCAAACTCTATGTCGGAAACAGACTGCGAAAGTCGTTCGGTCGCTGCAGATGCTTTTGAGCGGCGACGGGGTTCCGCGTTTGACATGGTTTGATGCAGATTACTCGACGAATATGTCGTATAAAATGACCTTTGATAATTGCTGTGTAATTTTGACACGGCTTCCTGGCAACCAATCTTCGCAATCGTTCCGTTCAAGTGAGATATTTCCCACAAGCCTCTGGACTTGGTGGTTTCGACAAGCACGAGACGTAGCTTGCAGAATCAATATGAATCTTTACGTAAATTGTCGGCTAAACGTGTTTCAAGTTTCGGCTGCTTTCCCATGGTGTCGCCTCGAGGTTGCGCCAAGGCACACGCGGTGTTCTGTTTGGTCATAGCGGTACTCTCTGTATCGTACCGGTACTAAACCAAACAACGCCACGTTCATTTTTCGCTGCACCATCGACCATGACAACTCACGACCATCATCAGCAAACTCGCCCTAGCTTGGCAAATTACCTTTTCGAAAACAGTCACAACGTCTTTTTACTAGACGGCGGAACAGGCGAAGAACTCTTTCGTCATGGCGTTCCAGACGACCGAACGCACTGGAGTGCCGAGGCTCTCATGGATCCCAACTATCATTCAATATTATACCAGGTCCATGACTCCTTTCTGCAGGCTGGATCAAGTGCTGTCACGACGAATAGCTACGGATGTGTTCCTGGCGTTGGATTTACGATAGAAGAACTGCAAGGCCTCTGCGCAACGGCTGGAAGGATTGCTCGTAGTGTTGTTCATGACGAACAATCAAACGCGCCAAGACCACTATACGTTTTGGGAAGCCTTGGTCCACTCGTCGAGTCGTATCGAGCTGATACAGTCATGGAGCATGAGCAAGGTGTATTTTACTATGAAACCATGTGCAGCGCCATGCTACCCTTTGTGGATTGCTTTTTGGCGGAAACCATGAGCTCGGTGGAGGAAGCCACGCAAGCGATTGACGCCATATCAAGAATCAGTGAACAAACAACTGATCCGCAGCAACAACTGCCTTGCATGGTTTCATTTTCGTTGCAATCTGCATCAGCGCGACTATGGTCGGACGAATCTCCCTGCCATGCGTTGGATCAAATCTTGGAGTACTGCAACACCAAACAAGTGCAGCTGCTGGGAGTTCTCTTTAATTGCGCCACGCCGGAAGCAATCACGTGGGCTCTCGAGGAGATGCACAACCATGAGCAACTACGCAAACAGCTGCAGCGGCAGCGTGTTCGTCTCGGCGCCTACGCCAATCGACTCACACCCGTGCCATCCAATTGGAGCTTGGCAACACACTTCAACGCACCACAGCCACTCCGCACCGATCTTGATCCAAATCGATACTATAACGACTTTGTGAAGCACTGGGTGACAAATTTGGGCGTTGGAATAGTCGGAGGGTGCTGCGGCGTGACGCCTGAGCACGTTTCACTGCTGCGAGACAAACTACTGGTGGGGCCGCGGCAGACGCAGCAATTAACCGAATGCTCAACGCAATCCTTGATTCTGTGTTAGCAACTATGCTTGATTTCTCGGTCTTTTCTGTCCTGCACCGAATCGTTTCATGTGCAGCGTGTTGCTGCAAAGCCGCATCGGTTGTCACCGAACACTTTTGACGTTTGTTGCAAACAAGGTGGCGAGTGTCGGCTGCGTTGCTGGATGAAAGAAGAATGTTGATAATAATATGGTCGCTGCTCCATAATGCGTACAATCGTGGTGGCTAATCTTGTGTTCACACATGTACATACCCGCGCATCTTAGCGCTCAAGGTTATTGAACGGGTTTGATGTCGCTCAATAGATTGTGGCCTCCATAGTGCACATGGCGGCAGCACTTTTAAACAAACTAGTTGAACTCATAATCATGTTTTATTTTATATTTGTAGTTTAATGTTCGCCTATTTTTCAGCTTACATCGAAGCATTTTACGAGAATTTCAACCTACCCTATCATGTCCATGTTAGAGTCCAGCGTCAATAAACAATGTAGGATAATCCATCTTGCGAACCAACTGACTTCCACTCGCTTGCTCCGACTGACATTGTTGTAGAAGAATCGCGTGCGGAATACCCATCTTGTGCTCGTACATGAGGAAATGCAGCAAGCGCCGGTTCTCCTTGTCCAACAGATCAGCTTTGGTTACCTTTTTCTTCTCGCGCACCAGCACCAACAAGTCACGTCGACGCGGAAGAGTGACACTGCTACTTGACTGAGCCCGACGCAACCGCGGTCGGCTCCCATCCTCGACGGGCCGCGATGGTTGCTCCGGTGGTACGACTTGCCTCACGCTGGATCCCCGCTGCATGCGGAACCGGCCAGACGCTCGCGTCGTTGTGTGCCTTGAACTCGACGAGTCGAGCCCCTGTGCGTAGTCTTCCGGTGGTTTCACGTTTCGCGTCGACATGGCTCGCTTCAAGACACCTCTGCGAGGGTCTTGCTTCGTCGCTGATGAACGCCGGCTACTACTATTTGCGTTATCCTGACGTTTGCCTCCACTGCGAATGCGAGAAATTTGACTGCTTCCATGCACCGTCGTTCCAAGGTCTTGACGAGGGCCGCTACCAAGCTCTGTTCCATCAAAACTCTTGGTGCGAGGAACGTGGCGTCCGGCGCTACCTGGACCCTTGGAGCGAGACGCTGATGCAGAAGTGTCAACATGAACGGTACTTGCCAGTTCATCTTTTCGCGCCGATGCTCGTTTGCGCGTCCGATTGCTTTCCAGGTTACCATGACACGACGCACTTAGTTCGTCCTTGCCCGCCGCAGCAACATTTCGAGTGCTTGCGGACGGCGTTGTACGCCTCGGCGCAGCTTCCTCCTTGACGAGGTTGCGCTTGCTCGCACCGCGCTGTAGCTTTCCCGACTCTGGTTGACTAGGATCAGCCACTGGATGGTCAGCCGACCGTGCATTGTTTGTCCGTCGCTGGCCTCGGCGAGGTTCATTCTGCTGCTGGCCATTGCTTTTATCGTGACTGCCATCGTCGCTGACCGACACTCCGTCAAGATCCATGCTTTCGTCCATGTCCTTTCGATTCCAGGCCAGCATGCTATTGTAGCCACTGGCACTCCCTCGCATCGAGTTGGCGCTAATTGCGTCGTCCTTTGGAAGCGATGATTGCTGCTGCTGCTGCACCAAGCGTGAGGCGACGCTCACCTGGTGATGGAGATTCTTGTTGGGCGTCGGCTTGAAGTCGGGTCGCTTCTTGGGCGGACTCTCCTGCAGCATTTCATCCTCGCAGCGCGGATCCGTCACTTCCTCATCGTCGTCGTCGTCGACTCCAAACGACGCTCCACTCTCCGAGCTGTCTTTACTGCTGGCCGCGCTGGAACTACTGCTACTGCTGTTGCTACTCGAGCTGTCGTCGTCGTCATCGTCGTCATCATCCGAATCATCCTTGCTTGCTTTGTGAGTATTTTTGGATATTGCTGTCGCTGCTCCTGCTTTCGCTGCCGTTTGGTGAAAACTAGTTGATCCTGTCGTTTGTGACTCTTCATCAAACGCCTCGTGCTCGACGAAATTTGGATCAAAGTATTCCTCGTTGATACGTTGCGCCTTTTTCGTCGGCCGCGTATTGCTGGCGCCGTTCCAGGCGCATGGCTCCTCGAACGGCCACGTTTTTGCGGCACTACTCGATGCACCAGTTTTCGACATGTGTACATCGCCTTGGTCATCCACGAGCGAAAGGTCCTGCAGCTTGGTGGCCGGAGACGCGGAATCGTCCTTCCAATCCTTGCCCCGCTCGAACGCTTGCGTGTCCCATGAACTGTCGCGCGCAGCTGAGGCTTGCTTGGTGATGGAGTTGTTCGAAACGTCCGAGGTCATAATGTGTGTGTTTTGTTGTTGCCTCGTGCAACAAGTGCAAGGACGTTCAATGTGCAGTAATTATGCGCTTCAAGCTCGGCTGATTGGTCACAAAGGTCCGGATACGTCAATCTATATATCTATGAACACTTTAAATCAAGGTCCTTGAGAGTATAAAAGGTTTCTCACTTGCCAATGGACACTAAACAAGAGTAATGTGCTATTCTTGGAATGACCTCGTGACAGATGATCGCTCAGAGGAAAGAGTCACAACTCGATCGACTGCTTCACAAGTAAATTGTACAATTGTTGTTCCAGGATCTCTCTCTATCTCTTCAGGCACCTTGAGTTCGGCCGTTAGCAGCAAACAGCACCATCAATCATGCCCATGGCACGGCGGTCATTTATCATGTCGGCGTCTCGAACCGGCGGAAAATGACTTGCGTGTCGCAGTGGTGTAAATGTAAACCGCTGCGACGTCTTGCTCATTCGTCACGCTTCGGCAGCTGCACCTTTCACCATGGCAGTCAGTCAGTGATGCTTTGTCGCTCGCTGACATTGCTGCCGTCTAGTTTCTTGAAAGAAGTGATCGAAACATGATATCATGCTCACGACTGGCTGAAATGATTAGACGAGCCTCACTATGTCGCTTTTCACCGAGGCTTGTTCACATCGGCAAGAGCAGACTGCTGCACCTTCATTGCGCGTCTTGCCGTGAAGCGCTACAATTCCATGCTCCTTGCCATCGCTCCTTTCACTCATCTCCAATATACTGCAAGAGACAGAGAAAATGTCCGCATTCCGTCTTGGGCGTCCCAAAGCAGGCGCCGCTGCCAGAAGTCAAGCGCGCCTTTTTGCAGCTCGCTTTAATGCATCACCCCGACCGAGCGGAAACCAAGAGCTCGGAACGCTTCATTGAAGTACGCCAGGCGTTTGAGGAAATTGTCAGCAACAGCAACAGCAATGGCAATAACAACAATAGCACTACAACTCCCAACGGCTGGTCGAGGGAACACATTCAAGACTGGTGGAAGAGTCAACATCATGACGCAGCAACCACCACGGATTTTGTCAACTTTGACATGACGGACGAAACGCGCCACGAAGTCATTCAAGTCTACCGCACCATGGCGGCGGGTGGTAGAGACAAGGGTGGCTACTGGGACATGGCGCGACAATTGGCGGAGCGAGAAAGTGCGAATGATGGCGAGCCGCCGCCGACGCGACTGCTGGAAACAAGCGAAACGACGACGCGCAGGCGGCGGAGGAATCGATGAAAGTGATAAAGAGAGGAGTAGGCAGCTGCGTGGCATGAACGGTCGTGGCAAGAACCAGTCGGCGTCATCCGATTGTCAGTGTTTGATGAAGGATTATCAGTACTACTGAGTATGAGCGACAGGCATGATCGGCCTGCCAGTCTCACGAAGTTTAATCGAGTACTCATCAAGCAAAGCCAATACAAAACTAATTTGCTTGCGATCGCTTGATCATGAGGGGCATTGTGGTGCGGCAACTCTGATTTTGCAGCTCTAACTGCTCCTCTTGCTGCAGTGCCAATCTCGAGTTTAACTGATAAAGTACAGCGCATTTATATTGATCATATCTGGCCTGGTATCTGAGCTTGTCAGTTCTACAGTAGCAATTGCGTGGTCGCATAATATAGCCCCAGCATTGTCTAGGTGCAGACGAGCGGATGCGTAACATAACTGTTTTATAATTCATGCCTACTCGAGGACATGGTCAATGCCATTAACGCAATTTAGAATACGCAGAGTAGAAGCGTCTGGTAGCCTATGCTGCAGATGTTGAAATTCGTTGACGTACATGTGCACTGACAGGCTTTATGTCGACTCTCTTTCGCTTTGCATGTTGATGCAACCTTTCGTCCAGGTTCGAAATATTGGAGAAGGTGCTTTTGGCGTATTCATGGGCCTTATCGTCTACAAATTGACAGGACCGGTCAGAGCCGTCTCCAAATTCTTTGTTCGCCGAAATGCAAAAGACGAACGGCTCGAAATAATGTGGAAAAGTGGGACGTCACCAATGCGGTCGATAAAGTTGAACTACGCCTTGCACGACCATGGAGGTGGATGCAAGAGTAACTATCCAAAAATTATCACGTTGTCCACAACGAAGACATCGATTAGTCGGATTAAAAATAATTAACGGCATGCAAAAAGTACGTGGAACTCGAAGCGGACGAAATTTTAAGCGTGCGCGCTACGTACAGCATATGGCTGTGCAACAGCTACTGGCTGTAAATGTAGAAGCCATCTGCTTTGCGGTCTGCTACGTCGTAAACATATTCAAATCGAACGAAAAGCCGCCGTCATCGGTAGTGGTGTCTCTGCCAGCGAATCGATTCAACGTACCGAAGGAATCGCTAGATGACGCAAACGCAAACCCGCATTGCATGTCTCTTCACGATTTATTTCAGCGAAATCTTGAACGATTTTCGCAGCGTGTTCAATCCACGCCGCCCCTTCACTACACGGTCCATCTCCTTCATGAGCAGCCGTGTTAACAGCAGCCGTGTCTAGGAACGCCATCATGGGTGAAGCATGCTCCATGGTCACAAATCGGTCCGTTTGATTGCGTTGACGAGTTTTCAGAACGCTCGCCAAAAGTCATCGCGCCGGGCGGCTAATTTTGTGACCCATCGCCTTAATTATCGGACTGATCGGCGTTGAGTCTTTCGAAACATTCTTAAAATTTATCAGCGCGGTCAAGCCACCGGTCGGCGTCACATTTTCTCATCCATCGGCAACGGATCGCTCATCAGCATGACCATGACGAAACGACGGAATGCAGCGGCTGTTGCATTGGGAGCTTTATTTGTTGTAGCAGCAGTGATAGGATTATACTCGCAATACTCTGCAAGCCAAACAAGCGGCGAAAATGCGGTAGTGCAGCGTTTTCTGCGTGACACACCGCGTCGGCGTGAGCAAAGCACGATAACTTGTGCGCTCTCGCGCGTGGAAATGCTAATAAGCATTCAACCCATGCAATCCCAAGACGTATTCCACTGCAATCCTATTGTCGATGGAGTAGAGACGAGTGATGCTCATACACTCGAGCTGGACGAGGCGACGGCGCAGCTCTATAGCAGTCGTGCTGAAGGGGGACAGGATGTGACAGCGACAATCACGAACGCGTATATTGATGACCTTCAAGCGCAAGTCATCCTTTCTAGCGACTCAACAATAACATTCCTACAAGCAGACTTTCGGAAACGAAGACGCAAGCTTATCGAGTCCACGGGAAGCTACTCGATGCTTGTAATTCGGGTCGAGCTGATGAATGCCGCGCCAACGTTTTCCGCATCCCAGCTCTACAGTTACATTTTCGCACAAGCCGTCTCATTAAAGAATCAGTACTATGCTTGTTCAGCTGGAAAGCTTGTTATCTCTCCGGCGCCCGCAGGCGCCATCACCGTCCGCGTCAGTCTGAGCACTGGCAACTCGCAGCAGTCGGTCGTGAATGCAGCGCAAACCGCCGCTGTCAGCTACCTGAATAGCGTCTACGGGCAACGGTACACTGACCTTCACGAGCATGCGGACATGTTTATGTTTGTGTTGCCGTACATGGGAAATTGGTTGGCCTACGCTACTGTTGGAGGCAGCACGTCGGTATACAATGACAAGTGGGGTGGCTACGTTGCCTCTAATATGCACGAGACTGGGTACGTTACTCTTATCTGACCTTTCTGCAACCGATCAATGTTACACTCTCTTACACTCTTGTCGTCCTTTGTTTTTACAGTCACAACTTTGGGTTGCTGCATTCACACGAAGGAGCAGAGTACCTTGATTACACTGGATACATGGGCGGCGCCGTGATCGGGTACCACGACCAAGTTGGCTTTCCTGCCATGTGCTACAATGCAGCAGATTTATGGCAGCTCGGTTGGTATTCTGACCGAACGGTTGCTGTCAATCTCTTTCGACCAACGTTGATCAAGCTTGCCGCTTTTCCCGACTACTCCAAGACAACAGCCGGCGAGCACTACGTTGTAGCCCGAACTGGAAACGTTTACCTTCACTACAATCGCGCCAAGGGGTACAACATTAATACATACGAGTATCAAGATGCCCTGACTATCTACCAAAAGATTAGTTCAGGTTCTTATCTCTTTGCGGCGCTGTCGTGGACTGGAACCACGGCGTACGCACGGACATTTGCGGCTGGCACGTGGCGGGCCGAGATTTGTGACAAGGTTGACGGCAATGGCTACTCGACTCCAGACTATTTGGTTGTGAGTGTTGGATTTGGTAACTCGCTCTGCGGAGCATACGCCGCTGACCCATGGACGGCCTTGAGCACGTATCGGCCAGTGTAAATGCACCATCACCTTTGCTGGCTCATTGTCACTCTCTCTCTCGGCCTTGCATACCGCACACCAGCGGAAGCACTCTGGCATTTTCGCATTGCGTTTTTGCAATGATTTTACCATGTAGATATTATCGTAAAATATTTACTGTACTAATTGAAAGTTACTTTAGCCAAGGATATCTTGCATCTCTAAAGACAGTATCATGTACCAATAGATCGCCGCCATGCGATGAGCCAGAGTCGGTACCGCCAGGGTCGAGCGAGAGCCGCAATGTTTAACATCATTAAAACGTTGCTACGTACTATCAGCGCTGCCGTTGCTTATTGGAGCTCATGAGTCTACGTCATTCGTCATCCAACGCAGCTCCAGCTCAAACGTTCGCTCACCCGCCTTTTGGTACTTTTCTTCAAAGTTGGTCCACGGCGGTTCCTCTTGCAACCGTTGGCGAGGTCCAGAGACTGTCAAATTGCCGTCTGCGGTGGACGCCACTTCTTGACACTTCCAAACTTGATTCGCCATTTCCGCCGCCACGGCCATTTCCTCCAAATACTGCTTCCAGTTGGATCTAATGACAAGATGCGGCGAAGATTGCAGCAGCAAGGGAAAGGACGGGTGCGCGTACCAGCGCTGCTGGAGTCGCGACTGCTTGGGATAGGGGTTGGGATAAAGCATAAAGTGCTTGTCAAAGACCAGGTTGGCCGTTCGGGCGCACCGCCAAAAGTCCACGAGTTCGGCGCGAATCAACCAAACATTGTATGCGACTTGCTGAAACAAGGGATAGTCGTCAGTTACTGTCTGATCTTCTTGCGGCTGCAACAGTGGCCTGCTGGAATATGGATTACGCTCAAGCCGCGCCAAGGATCGATCGACGCCAAGCACCACCGCGTTGGGATACGTTTCACCCAATACGAGCGACGACCTTCCCGTGCCGCATCCGCTATCCAATATAATGGATTCTCGTGACTGCAGCTTGATTTCGCGGTCGGCGAGCTGAAAGGCAGCTAGCGTATGCGGAGCCATTGGTTTGCGCGCAAGGTACTGGTCCAAAGTTGAAACGTGCTTGCTCACATGGCGATGCAAGGTATCGGGATGCGTCGCTGGACACTCTATCGTGTAAGCTGTAGCTGTAGCGCCGGCTGTTGATACGAGACGCAATGCTTGTCTTTGCTGGTTTAAAACTGATGCTGAAAATGCCGATGCAGCGTGTCGCAGTGTTTGCGACGACATGAGCATCGTCATCAGAATCTCCAAGACTTTCATATCCGAACACTAATCATGTCTTCTCTAATAGAATAAAATGATTGTCATCGCTTTATTATGATCGATAAATAGAGCTGAGAAGGAAGGACGCACAAATTTTTTTTGTACGACGAGACATGCATTTGTTTCGCGAATGAAATTGCGTGTCGTACCGGTTATCTTGCCGCATCGGTACTCACATCCGACTGACGTCAGTTTTCAAATTTTCTTGTCACGCACCATGGTGGCTCCCACAACTTCGATCGTCTTCCTCCAGTCACCATGAAGATATTTTTGGCGCTGTTGGCGCTCCTGTGCTTGTCGGTAAAGGGTTTTGCACCTGCTTCTGTGCCGCGTCCAAGCCTAGTGTCGCTTCAAGCACAAACAGACAGCAGCAATGATTTATCGTTTCTTTCGAAGCGAATCGTCGCCACGACTGCGGCGACCATGCTGAGTATTGGCCTACTAATGGGCGGCGATGTCATGCCGGCCATGGCTGCCACAAAGACTGCTCCAGTCGTGGAGCAGGTTGCGGCGGCCAAACCGAAGAAACAACCCGCTGCTCCAGTGGCTCCGGAAAAGAAGGCCGTCGACACTGCTCGCGCTGCCGTCGACGCGGCCAACGCCAAGATCGCAGCCGCCAACAAGGAAGGTGCGGCCGCCAAGGCTGCCAACGACAAGGCGACTGTCTTGCTGAAAAAGTGCGAGGCCGCCGTTGTTCAGGCTAAGAGTCAGTATCTGAACGAAAACGACAAATTGACCAAGGCCAAGGGCAAGAATGCAAACACAAACTTTATCGTGCAGGAACAGCAAAAAGTTGGTACGTCGACACGTAACTGGATGAGGATTATCATGTGATATATAGGATATTTCTCATTCAACTCATGTTTTTTTCTCTATGCAGCTGATTTGAAGGAGGCCGAACGCATATCCCAGATCCAGCTGCAAAATGCCAAGCTCACCAAGAAGAATGCAGCCACCCGACTGGGACAAGCGGATAGCAACTTGAAAGCCGCTACCAAGCAGCGTGAACAAGCACAAAAGAATTTTCAAAATGTTGAAAAGAAGTACCAAAAGTATTTGGCGGAAAAGACAAAGCAAGAAAAGGTTCAAATGAAGCGACAAAAGGAGCAAGAGGCAGCGAAACGCAAGGAGGAGCAGAAACAAAAGGCAATCGCTGCGGAAAAGGCCAAGAAGGAAGCTGCGGAGAAGGCCCTTCGTCTCAAGCAGGAGGAAGCCAAGATCAAGGAGCTCCAGGCGGCCCGCGATAAGGCATTACAATTGCAACAAGAATCAGCCAAACAAGCTGCCGCGAACCAAGCTAAACTCGAGGCAGAAGTCAAAACACTTGCCGAGCTAAAGAGGAATGCAAAATAATGACGACTTGCAACGAATGATGCGTCCCTGCCACGACGGCAAACGTTTACGATCCATGAGGTACTGCTACGAATCATCCTTGCCGGCGATGTTAAAATGCTTGTAAAATGAACTGCTATAGAATAATGTTAATTGATTTCAGTATCGTTGGACGTTGTGGTAGTAGATGACGGACTGCTCGATCATGGGGTTTGTAGCTTCACGTTATCCTCCGTACTTGATGTAGGGCTTGCATCGCCGTTGACGGCATCGCTCTTGTGCGACGGCAGCAGCCACTCGTCAAGTTCATGCTGCGGCAAGTCCAATCCGCTCTTCCCAAACTCACCGACAACGCTCGTGAATGCCTCTGAAAACTCGACTGCCGACGCGTAGAAGCGACCCGGCCAGTACGTGTGCGCCACAACGTTTCGTCCCGAAACACGCATACCAATGACTGGATCCGAGTGCCACAAGTGGTGCGCCCCATGCATGGCCATGAACTGAATGGGTCGCTTGGCCATTTTCGCTAGAAACTGTGCGCCGCCAAAGATGGGCAAGAGTCCCAGTTCCGGCGTTGGATTCAGTTGACCTTCCGGAAGTAAACCAATGTCGAAACCATTTGCTATACTTTGCTTGCACTGCTTCAATAACGTTTTGAAGCTCGACTTGTCGTATTCATTGTTGGTTCCGTTTCCGTTATCCGCCATGCTCACGGCAATGAAGCCAGCCTGTCGAAAGAGTAGGCGCGTGACTGGATTCTTTTCCAAGTCCTTCCAGTAGACAATCTGAATGGGCCGTCGATTCAAGCCACGCAGTCGCTTATCGGCCGCCAGGAGCAAAAAGACGTCGAGCATGCTCGTGTGGTTACACACCCAAATCGTTGGCACGGGATTTTCTTGGTAAATGGTCGCGCCGGTGGCGCAGACTGCCTTTGTGTCGATGCGACAAAAGGGAATGATTTTGAGCAACTGGCGCGCGCAGAACTGGCCCGTCAGTAGCGCGAGTCGCTGGCGTTTGGCGTGAGGCCATTTTGTCGTTGGAACGACGCGGCCAATGTATTTGAGTGGCAGCAACGTGACGGGCAAGGCAATGCACATGCAGCAAATGTAGAGCACCATGCCGGTGCGCACCAAGGCAGCCTTCCAGCGAGGATAGTGGGGGAGGGAGTGATGAATAGTCGTATCGACGTTGCTTCGTTCAGCCGACATGGAAGGACTCGACTTGAGCGAAGGCAATTTTGGTCGCTGCGTCTGCAATGCAAACTTATTGTGATTCAATATTGTTGCCGTCTGCAACGGTCGCGATGATTGCCTTTGTATAGGCGTGGCTGTAAACGCCGTTGCCATTCTCTCGCAACAAATCGTTGTCACAAAGAAGCAGAAGAAGAGTCGCATGTTTTAAAGTACAGCAGTGCAGATTCAGGGTTATTTAGGTAAAATTCTTGAGGCAGTCCTCCGAATCCTCATGGTCGAGCCTTCACAGTCAAGGATCATTGAATGACACCGAAACGGCTGACTTGATTCGTTGAAACGATAACCAATGTGACGTCTGCAAACGTTGGCAGAGCGGGACGCTAGCTACCGTACTAATGTTTAGAACAATACTCGACGAAGACAACCAGCAAATCAAAAACGCTTTCGTAGGACCAGCGACCATGTGCAAACAGTAGTAAAAACGTATTTTTAGCAGCTCGACGTCTTATGTCTTAGATTTGATTGGAGCAGGGCTCGTCTGAAGGTCTTCAATGGCGCGCAGTGACATGACAGTCTGCGGATGGTCCGGTCCTAGCGACGACCGCCAAGCATCGCGAGCCTCTAAATAATTCTTCATAGCCCCTGGAACATCTGCTTGTTGCTGCTTCACCAAGGCTATGTTGTAGTAGGACGAACCAACGTACGGATGCGTCTCGCCCAAACTTTCTTTGAAAGCGTCCTTCGCGATCTCATAGTGCTTTAGCGCTCTCTCGTATTGACCCTTCATGGCGTAAATCAAGCCAATATTGTTGTGGCTGCTTGCAACATCCGGATGGATCGAGCCGAGCGACTTTTCAAGCATATCATGAGCAGTTTGAAATTCTTTGAGAGCATCATTTAACTTTCCTTGCGCCTTGTAAACGTTGCCAATGCCTCCAATCGTTACCGCAAGCATGGGGTGTTCGGCGCCGAACAACCGCGTCTGTAGATCACGTGCCGCTTCAAACGACTCGAGCGCGTCCGCATGTCGGCCAAGCTGCAGTTGCGCGAGAGCAATGTTGTTGTAGCTGGAGGCAACGTCAGCCGCCAGTTCAGGCTGATTGCCGCTCTTATCGAGTGCCTGCTGTAAGATACTCAATCCCTTTTCGTAAAGTTCCAGTGCATCAGTATACTTTTGCTGCTGATACATGACTGCTCCCATGTTGTTGATTGTGCTGGCCGTCACTGGATGTAATCGGCCGTAAATGCTTTCCTGGATTGCCAGCGCTGCTTGATATTGCTCCATACTAGCTTCCAACTCATTGATGGTACTTAGCAGCTGCGCGAGCGAGTAGTGCGAAGCCGCCACATCCGGATGCTCGTTGTTGTGGAGCGCTTTCCGAATCTGTAGGGCCTTTTGAATGAATTCCAATGCCTTGCCATAGTCGCCCTTGTGTTTGTAAGCAATTCCAATATTGTTATACGACCCGGCGGTATCAACGTGCTCTTCGCCGTGCACTTGACGGTGAATGTCAAGCCCTTGCTGGTAATATTGTATAGCACCGTCGTAATCGCCCTTGCTATACAAAATGGCGCCCAAATTATTGAGCGACGCTGCAACGACTGGATGTTCGGGTCCGCAGTAATCCTGCTGCAGCTTTAGCGCGCATTCGAACTCGTGAAAGCAGCCGTCAATGTCGCCTTTGCGATTCAACACGGCCGCCAAGTGAATGTGCGCCGCCGCAAGCACATTTTTGCTGGATGAAACATCCTTGTGCAACCTCACAGCGTGCTGCAAGTGGACTTGCGATGATTCCAAGTCGCCGAGGCGGTAGAACAATGTTCCAATGAGAGTGTGAGTCTGTGCCTGATCTTCAGGAGAGTTTGCTTGTATCAAAAGTAGTCGTTCGTAAACCCTCAGTGCGTATTGTTTTGCCGACACAGACTGCTCCATGAGGCTAGCCAGTTCCATGAGCGCCGTTGCATTTTCGTTGGTAGTGACATATCTCGGCCAAAAAGATTGATCAACTGTATTTGCAGCCTCGTTCCAGTGCTCTATCCAAGCTTGCTGCAGTGCTGAATGTTGTACTTGCGTCGCTGCTTCGTCGGGAACGTCGACGGAAACAAGGTTTTCGCCGACTGACACGGAATCATTGACGGAGCAATGCCACTCCAAAACAAGACCAGCTCGTGGTGCGTACACATCGACAGCAACATTATTGGCATCAGCGACGCGACCAATCAGTTGGCCGTCCTGAACGCGCTCTCCCGCTTGGACCGATTGCTCCTTCAAAGTGGCGCGATTTTGATTCGTTCCGTCATGTTGCGGCAAGCTGACTAGTTGAATGGTTTGAATTCGCAACACTGGCGACTGCGAATGGAACGGACGAAACTGTCTTTTTAACAGTATTCGACGTGACGTGCCAGAGACGGAGCGAATGAACATGATGGCGGCTATTTTGCGTCGAATGTATCCCATGGTCGCGACAAAACTTTCGTCGCTTTAATGCGGTACTCAAAAGTCGTAGCGGTTATGTCACGCTCGTCTGCAAAAACTACGACGTAACCGCTATCTACCGGTATACCTATCATTAACATGAACAAAAGGAGCAGTAAGAAATATTCTATTTAACATTCGTTGCGAAAAGTATTTGAGCTTGCAAGATTGTGATGCGAATGCCGGGGACGAGCGATTGTAAGAATTCACAGTCCATGGTTCGGTGAATGACGGTACAAAAGCGCAAGTCGTGTCAAGTCGAGTGCATGCAAGCTGATTTTACTCCCTTGTAGATGGCTTGATGAATCTGCGGCCTATACTTTGTTTAAAGCCATTTCGATCAAGACTGACGTGATGGAGTGCCGATGGGCGCCTTGGCAACATGGCTATTTGCGTTTGATTCTTCATAGTGCTGACCACCACTACCTTGCATCAGCTCCCTAGGTGGTGTCGCTGGATCCAACGAGATTCCCTCGTGAGAAGCGTAATGGTGTTGGGAATCTGCAAGTGGTGGTCCTGGTGAATACACAGAAGGAGGAATTGCTGTTGAAGGCAGCACCATGCGTTGGTTCATCATGCACTGCGCCTGCCAAACGCTTTGCGCGGATGGACCTCGGACTGTGACAATTCGTGATCGAGTGCCAGGCATATACTCGCCTCTTTGGCTGACGCGAATTCTGGTGCCGGAAAGCATTTGCAACTCTGCGAGTGCGGTGCCAGCCCGACCAAGGATGGATCCCACCATTTGTTCGGGAACAAGAGCTTGCGCAATGAAGCAATCTGGCGCAGTCAGGACTGGTGCTTGAGGTAAAAAGCCTTCCAGCGGATGGGGAGGAGCGACCATCGAATGGGTCGTCGGCTGTAAGGTTGTGAAAGGTTGCTCACTTTTTAATGGTGGGTTTGATATGTACATGGATTGCTCGAACTGGAAAGCCAAAAGATCTGGCGCAGAGTGACTGTGGTGCACTTGTAGGGAACTTCTATCTATCGCAACTTCATCTCTGTTAGTTCTTGGTCGCAAGGTTGTTTGCTGAGAAAATGACGATGCATGTAATGGCTGCGGACCCGGTGGCATAAAAGTCGCCGGAATGGGCACAGACGCTGACGATTGAATCGTATCGCCGTGCAGCGCATTCTGCACGAAGGGTAAGGGGCGTTCCACGGCTGCTGTCGGTCCTGTTAGAGGCATCTGATAGTCGTGGAGCTGCACTTGTGAAGGGTGACCTTGCGTGAAGCCGGCGAGGTTGGGCGCAGAAACAAATCTTCTTTGCATGCCAGGGTGGCCGTATGGAAAAATGCCCTGACTGTGCAATCGCCAAGGATCTTGTGAGAGCGCATGGCGAGCGCGCATCTGGTGGGCCAAGTGCAGGCCGTTGCCACCATGGATAGGAAGCGCCTGAGACAGGATTCGAGCATAGCTTGTTGTCAAATTCGTATACTGACATATATCAGGTTGAGTCGCCATACTGTCGACAATAAGAAAAAGACATTGGGTGGTGTGGTCAAGATGCGCCGCTGTCACTGTGACGATCCGCTCATTGGTGGCAGCGGCTACTGGAGTCGGGTAATTAGCATCAATCTCGTCTTTCGGAGACAACCGTACAGACGTAACACCAGTTGATTCCTCCAGATACTTGATGTTTGCACCAGCCTTGCCTATAATCATTCCACAGCAGGAATTTGGTACGAGCAGCCGGGAAATGAAGACGAAGGGATGCCTTGATTCGCTGCCTTGCTGCTGCTGTTGCCACGATATGTGCTGCGCATACTGGTGCTCCTGCAGCGCGAAAAGTCGTTCAAGCAACAATCGCAGAGCAGCTTTGACGTTTTCGGTTTCTCCTTGCACGAGACAAACTCTATCTTGCGTTCCAGGGAAGAAATCTCCCGACTGACTCAGTTTTATCCGCGTCCTGGATTGTGCTTGCAATTCGGAGACGGTTTGGCCAGCGCGCCCAATGATCGAAGCTGCGACATTATTCGATACTAGAAGCTTGATAGCGGAGGGGTAATTTGCGGGATTGTATCGCTGCGGAGATGGTGGTGAATGTCCTGTATGATTCGCCAAGCTCCCCTGTTCTTCGAAGTATGGTGGATGCCCTAATATCCGTTTTTGCTGTGGCGATGGTGTGTGGTTGGGCCCGTACAAAGGCGTGGTCCTCCAGGCAGGTTCACTTTGAAAGCTGCCATGAGAAAGATCTGGTGGATGGACATTATGTCTGTCACTTGTGTTGTCCAATGCGACTCCATTGTCAACGCTAGTAGGTGTTGATGTTGTCCCGGTCGTTTGCCCGGATGAATGCGCCGGCGATGGAGACTTTTCTGTTCTTTCAGGCAGTGGTGTTTCTCTAAGCGTACTACCTTCGGGGATAGTGGATATATGTTGCTGAAAAGGATTATCGAGTGGAGTGCTTTGAAAATAGTTCGGAAAACCATTCTCATAAAATGTGTACGGATCTTGGGGATCAATGGAATGGCCTTGGTGTTGGCGCTCTTTCTTTGGGAATGCATAGAATGAGGATCGTTAGAAGATATATACCAAAGAGCCACTGATATGCTTTATAACAACTTACTTCTTGGTGATGCTCCATGTCGATTGGCGTTAGGATCGGTAAATTGACGCGTCCCGCCAAAGTTTGCGTTGACCTGTCCGAGACAGCTGATAAGATGATATTTAGATGTCGGGACTAGTGAACATCTCAGGGGACCTTTCCTGTAATCGACTGGTCGTAAGATAAAAAAAGCATCATGAATGAGAGATCTGTCGCATGTCGCATCGACCGTAGTCGGAAACGGGAAATAACAAGATTCAAATCTATGTATGTATACAGATTCAGCTTCTCTCACAGACACTCGAAAATATGCAGTTGCTCTGGTGTCAGTTGCAAAGCTCCGAGACCGAAAAATCGTCTTTCGAGCTACCGTAGTACCATTTGGCAATGACGATTCCAATGCTTTTCCAACAAAAATGTGGCCCTCAACCAGCGCCGCACCTCACTTCCGTTGGCCTGCACCCCTTGGCTGTCCTCCCTGCACTCTGCTTTATCTTTTCCGTGTCATACAAATCTTGCTACGTACCCGTCGATCAAAAAATGATCATCATTTTGGGGGATGCTTTCGCATCCAAGTCGATGTCGCCCATGGTTTGGCTTCCGCGATGAGAAGACTGACGTACTGCAACTCGCTACGTAGTTCCTACGACGATTGTGTACCGAGACGCTTGACGCTGGTGACGTATGGCAACTCTTGCATCGTATCGGTTCTCATTTTTTCGCGCCAAAAATTCTTGGCGAGGCCTGGTTTTTGATCGACCGCTGCTTCGTGACATCTTCACTTCTCGTCGTCGACCGTCGAAGCTGCTGCCACAGCTGTCAAACAGTCCTTTCTTGCTCGTGCTAGACTCTCTGCACTAACTATCTTCTCGTCTCCATCAACGCTGCACTAATAACATGTCGTCAGCAATTCAATACGCTCGGTCTTTGTCTGGAAGCAATGTGAGCGAAAATTTGCCTCCAAGAACTCTTGCGCGGCTGTCTCGCGAAGTTCGAGATTTGCATCAAAAACCACCAGAAGGCGTTTGCATGATTGTCGATAGCGACACTGGATTGCCATCCAACCTTGGTGAGATTATGGTGAGTCGCAACAGACGAGGAGATCCCATGGTGGCAAAACGACAGCAATCGACAGCGGCGGCAGTCTTTGACGCGTGCTCCCAACGGCTGCTACTTAAGGGTTTCATGAAAATGCGAGATAATTAAATAAGCCCTTAACTGACAATGACTTTTTTCCCTTCTCGTCGAATCCGCAGGCGGAGATGGAAGGTCCCGTGGATACGCCGTATGAAGGCAAGTTCTTTTTGCTCAAGCTTGTCTTTGGCCAGGATTTTCCGCATACACCGCCGAGGGGTTTTTTCTTGACGAAATTGTACCATCCGAACGTTGATATTTCGAATGGAGGGATCTGTGTCAACACTTTGAAGAAGGATTGGACGCCCGACACTTCTATCAGTCATGTCTTGGCGGTGATTCGCTGCTTGATGATTATTCCGTTTCCGGAGAGTAGTTTGAACGACGAAGCAGGCAAGCTTTTCATGGAATCATACGCGGAGTATGCCAAGCGAGCTCGACTCATGGCGGATGTCCATGGCCGCACCGAATCGGCGTGCGCCAAGGATAGTGATCAACAAAAGAAGCAACCAGACGATCGTGTTTTGAAGAGTTCGAGTGACAATCCGCTTCGTAGCAACAATACGAGCAAGCCGATGAAGAAGGAACTTAGTAAGAAGAAGAGTTTGAAACGTTTGTAGCATGCGAGTAGAGCGACTCGGTGTAAATTGGGATTAGAAAGCCAGTTAAGCTTTATTCGTCTTGATTTTTTGTATTCACGGAAATAGCGCATCCATTTGTAGCGGCAATGCTTCATTACAACCATGCTCCTACTACCGCAGTAGGTTAGAGCAATGCACATGTTGCCTCCCTCTATCCAGATCCTTGCTGCCAATCTAGATACTTCCGCTACAACTGCAGTGTTCCATCGAGGAGCAAGAGCGTCGGTCGGTATGAAGAGGCAACACCGTCACTCTGACAAGTGACCATGCTGGGACAGGGAGCAGAGCAAAGAAGTTGCCCATTGACATTCCTCGTGTCTAATACTCTGAGGCACTACATTGTGCCAGATGGATGTGAGATTTACCACCCGCAATCAGATGAAGCCGAGCAGTTCAAGCTGCAGTGTTAGCTACCGAAAGTCGGACACTCGAGCCATGCGACCTTTCTCAAAACCGTTGCGACGTCTTGCACGTTCGCCTATTTCGGACGACGGACGCGCGTCACGTTCCGAACCGCTCGCCATGGAGATGAGCATTTCGACCAAGGGCCAGCATCAAGGAAAGCAAGAGGTTCAAGGCTTGAAACAGACGTGCAGCATAAGAATCAAGCGAATCGGCTGACAGCTTGTTGGTTTTGCGAAGAAATTTCTTCTCTATTTGCTACCGCTATTTGAGTAAGCGTTGATCGCATCAACATGAGCTCGCCGCCGCCCAAGCCAAAGAAACTGCACCCCAGGCTGCTCTTCGACTACGACAAGGTTCCACCCAAGCCGCAGTTTGAACCGCCCCTTCCCACCTCGGATGCCGCAATCAACCATGTTCCGAATCCCTACAAGAACTCGAGTCTGGTGCATGAAAAGATTCAAGCCATTCGCGAGCGCAGCACCATTAGTGGAAACCGACGCGACGAGATTGATTGGAACCAGCAAGAATCACTAGCGACTGATAACCATCCTGCCGCCTTTCCATACTTTGTGCGAGGCCGCGATAGTGTACGCTCGTACTTGAACGAGTTGTTCCAAAAGCAGATTGTCATTTACGACGGCGCCATGGGCACCATGATTCAAAACTACTCGAAACGCAACAAGCTGGAGGAGGAGGAGTATCGGGGCGACCGCTTTGCCGATTGGACCTGCGCCGTCAAGGGGAACAATGATATGCTGAGTATCTCCCAGCCGCAGATTATTAGTAACATTTACCGCGGCTACTTGGAGGAGGCTGGCTCCAACTTGATTGGAACAAACACCTTTTCGTCAACCACCATTGCCATGGCTGATTACGCCATGGAGGCCTATGCCTACGAGTTGAACTATGAAGGCGCCCGCTTGGCGCGAGAAGCTTGTGATGCTGTCACTGCCATGGATCCCACCAAGCCCCGGTTTGTGGTGGGAGCCATTGGTCCTACCAACAGGACTGGGTCTATTTCTCCGAGTGTGGAGGATCCTGCCGCTCGTAATGTCACCTTTGATGAGTTGGTGGAAACATACTTTGAGCAAGTGGTTGGATTGGTGGATGGAGGATCGGATATTCTCATGGTGGAGACCATTTTTGATACATTGAACGCCAAGGCGGCGCTTTACGCGATTGGCGAGTTTTTGGAGATGAGTGGACTTGATATTCCAGTCTTTGTGTCTGGGACACTGGTGGACCAGTCGGGACGAACACTATCTGGTCAAACTGGAGAAGCCTTTTACGTTTCTATTCGTCATGCCAGACCATTCTGCGTCGGTTTGAACTGCGCTCTGGGAGCCTCGCACATGAAACCCTTTGTCGAGCGCCTTTCCAAAGCTGCCGAATGCTACGTTCACGTGTACTCGAACGCTGGTCTTCCCAACGCCATGGGTGGTTATGATGACACTCCTGCAACCATGGCGGAGCAAAACAAGGTTTTCTTTGAGAATGGATGGCTCAATATGGTTGGCGGCTGCTGCGGGTCGACGCCTCCTCACATTAAAGCCATTGCAGACGTTGCTAAAGAGTTTGCGCCGCGGAAACTGCCCGATCTCGGTCGCCCAAAAATGTGGCTGAGTGGACTTGAAGACTTAAAGGTGGAAGACTCGCATAACCACCTTGGTCTGCCGTTTTTGAACGTTGGTGAGCGGTGCAACATTGCCGGCAGCATCAAGTTTAAAAAGCTCATGATGGCTGGAGATTATGGAGCGGCAATGGATATTGCCAAGCAGCAAGTTGAGGATGGCGCCAATGTGATTGATATCAATGTTGACGACGGCATGCTGGATGGCCTTGCAGCGATGCAGAAATTTGTCAAGATTGCCGTTACGGAGCCAGAGATTGCCAAGGTCCCTTTCATGTTGGACGCTTCGAAATTTGAGATTGTCCTGGCTGGCCTTAAATGGTGCCAAGGAAAGTGCATTGTGAATTCTATCTCGCTCAAAGTTGGAGAGGAATTGTTTATAGAGCATGCAACCCTCTTGAAGAAGCATGGTGCTGCTGTAGTGGTCATGGCCTTTGACGAAGAAGGGCAAGCAGCCACCGAAGAAGAGAAGGTTCGCATTTGCAAGCGCTCCTATGATATACTGGTGGACAGAGTTAAGTTTCCTCCGGAGGATATCATTTTTGACCCAAACGTGCTGACCATCGGTACGGGTATGGAAGAGCATGCCAACTATGGCGTAGACTTTTTGAGGGCAACCAAGCGCATCAAGGAGGTGTGCCCCTACGTTAAGATTAGTGGAGGCATCTCCAACCTTTCCTTTGGTTTTCGCGGTGTGACGAAGGTTCGCGAGTCGATTCATGCCGTGTTCCTGCACCATGCGATTCTGGAATATGGCATGGACGTTGGAATTGTAAATGCGAAGGAGATGCTTGGCATTGAGGACCTTCAGAATGATATGCTCACGCTCTGCGAGAATTTGGTGTTTAACAAGACGCCAGCTGCGACTGACGACATGCTCGAGCGAACAGAATACGAGCGTGCTGTCATGGATGCTAAGAAGAAGGGACATCCGCCTCCTCGAAAGCCGCGAGGAACTGTCACAAATCTACCGCGCTTGACCTTTCCTTATGACGAAAAGGCGCCCACGCCGCAATTTGAGCCTCCGACTCCCACGTCGGATGCTGCTATAAATCATTGGCCGAATCCGTACATGAACTCGAGCTTGGTGCACGAAAAAATCCAGGCTATTCGCCACAGGAGCACTATGACTGGAGAACGCCGGCAACAGATTGACTGGGCTCAAGCAGGTGACTCCGCACCAGCTACATTTCCGTATTTCGTCAGAGGGCGTGACAGCGTCAGAACGTACCTGAACGAGCTTTTCAAACGACAAATTGTTATATACGATGGAGCTATGGGAACCATGATTCAAAACTACGCCAAGAGGAACAAGCTCGAGGAGGAGGAATACCGAGGAGAGCGATTTAAGGATTGGAGTTGTAATGTGAAAGGAAACAATGACATGCTTAGTATTTCGCAGCCTCAAATCATCAGCGCTATCTACAGAGGGTATCTTAAGGAAGCTGGATCGAACCTTATTGGGACGAATACATTTTCATCGACGACGATTGCCATGGCGGACTACAAGATGGAAGCTTTTGCATACGAATTAAATTACGAAGGGGCTCGGTTGGCTCGTGAGGCTTGCGATGCAGTGACGGCTATGGACCCGACGAAGCCTCGCTTTGTTGTCGGAGCTATCGGGCCGACGAATCGAACTGGATCGATTTCGCCCAGTGTTGAAGACCCGGCGGCGCGAAACGTAACATTTGACGAGCTTGTCGAGACTTACTTTGAGGAAGTTGTTGGTTTAGTTGACGGTGGGTCGGATATTTTAATGGTGGAGACCATCTTTGATACTTTAAACGCAAAGGCAGCCTTGTATGCTATTGGGGAATTTTTGGAAATGAGTGGTCTTGATATCCCGGTCTTCATTTCGGGAACGTTGGTTGATCAGTCTGGGCGGACGCTTTCTGGCCAGACTGGAGAAGCTTTTTATGTGTCTGTCCGACACGCGAAGCCGTTCTGTGTTGGTCTCAATTGTGCCTTAGGAGCATCACATATGAAGCCATTTGTTGAGCGACTGTCAAAGGCAGCGGAATGTTATGTCCATGTTTACTCAAATGCGGGGCTGCCTAATGCGATGGGAGGATATGATGATACGCCTGCTACCATGGCCGAACAGAACAAGGTATTTTTCGAGAATAGCTGGCTCAACATGGTCGGGGGTTGCTGTGGCTCAACACCGCCCCATATTAAGGCCATTGCCGAGGAGGCCCGTAACTTTGCTCCTCGCAAACTACCGCACCTTGGTCGTCCGAAAATGTGGCTGAGCGGCTTGGAGGATTTGAAAGTGGAAGATACCCACAATCATCTTGGCTTACCATTCTTGAACGTTGGCGAACGGTGCAACATTGCGGGCAGCATCAAGTTTAAGAAGCTGATGATGGCTGGCGACTACGGTGCCGCGATGGATATTGCCAAGCAACAGGTTGAAGATGGGGCGAACGTTATCGACATTAATGTCGATGATGGTATGCTTGACGGCCTTGCGGCCATGCAAAAGTTTGTAAAAATTGCGGTGACTGAACCAGAAATTGCGAAAGTGCCGTTTATGCTGGATGCCTCCAAGTTTGAGATTGTTCTCGCTGGGTTGAAGTGGTGTCAAGGGAAGTGCATCGTTAACTCCATCTCATTGAAGGTTGGCGAAGCGCTTTTCATTGAGCATGCTACTCTCCTAAAGAAACACGGAGCCGCCGTCGTCGTGATGGCTTTTGATGAAGAAGGCCAGGCTGCAACAGAAGAGGAGAAAGTCCGCATCTGCAAGCGCTCGTATGATATTCTTGTGGACAAGGTCAAGTTTCCACCCGAGGACATTATCTTTGATCCTAATGTGTTAACTATTGGGACTGGCATGGAGGAGCATTCGAATTATGGTGTTGACTTTCTTAAAGCAACGAAGCGCATTAAAGAAGTCTGCCCATATGTGAAGATCAGTGGTGGCATTTCCAACCTGTCATTTGGGTTCCGAGGGGTGACAAAGATTCGGGAATCCATTCATGCTGTCTTTCTCCATCACGCCATTTTGGAGTATGGCATGGATGTTGGTATCGTTAATGCTAAGGAAATGCTTGCTTTGGACGAAGTCGAGCCTGAACTTCTTGAAGCGTCCGAGAATCTGATATTTAATAAGAATCCTGAAGCGACTGACGTTATGCTTGAGCTCACAAAGAAGGAGAAAGAGGCTATGGAAGCGCTTAAGAAGGGGGGTGGTGCTCCGAAAGAAGCCAAGTCGGCTTGGCGCGAGCTTGAGCCGAAGAAGCGACTCGAACATTCTCTCATCAATGGAATATCCGAGTACATTGATGCGGACGTGGAAGAGGCGCGACAGCTTTGCAGCAGACCACTTGAAGTTATTGAAGGCCCCTTGATGGATGGCATGAATATTGTCGGCGACTTGTTTGGTTCTGGAAAGATGTTTTTGCCTCAGGTCATTAAATCGGCTCGCGTGATGAAGAAGGCGGTTGCATATCTGCTTCCTTTCATGGACAAAGAGAAGAGGGATAACTTGATAGCTCAAGGACTGGACCCGGACTCGGTCGATGAAAATGACGATTCCAATTTCAACGGCAAAGTTCTGATGGCCACGGTCAAAGGCGATGTCCATGACATTGGCAAAAATATCGTCGCAGTCGTGCTTGGATGCAACAATTATAAAGTGTTTGATATCGGCGTCATGTGCTCGACGGAGCTGATTCTCGAAAAGGCTCGCGAATACGATGTGGACGTCATAGGGCTCTCGGGCCTTATCACACCATCGCTAGATGAGATGGTTGTAGTTGCAAAAGAGCTTTCGAAACGCGGGTTTAAGCAACCATTGCTGATTGGCGGCGCGACGACGTCAAAGATGCACACAGCTGTGAAAATCTCGCCGAATTATTCAACTGCCGAGCATCCAGTCATCCATGTTCTTGACGCGTCGCGTTCTGTGACTGTCGTCTCTTCGCTGCTGAACGAGAACAAGCGAGACTTCGTGGAAGACTTGAAGGAAGAGTACAACGAACTGCGCGAGGACTATTATGCTGGACTTGAGGACCGATATTTCCTGACGCACGAGAAGGCTATGGAGCAGAAGATGCCAATTGACTTTACTGCGCGACCCCCTGCGCCTTCGCCCAACCAAATTGGTGTGACTGTCATTGACTCGGTAAGCCTCGTTGACATCGTCCCTTTTATCGACTGGAATCCCTTCTTTCAGACTTGGGAGCTTCGTGGCCGCTACCCAAATCGTGGCTACCCCAAGATTTTTAATGATGAATCGGTCGGTTCCGAGGCCAAGAAGCTTTTTAACGATGCGCAAGCATTGCTGAACAAGATTATCGCCGATGGTTCAATGAACGTGAAAGGAGTTGTTGGTTTGTTTCCGGCAAACAGTTCGAATGGCGGCGAAGATGTTGATGTGTTTGCAAGCGAAGCCGAGCGCGAGGCTGGCAACAAACTTGCTACCTTTTGCATGCTTCGTCAGCAGGCCGAGAAAGAGTCCTCAGACCCCTACCTGTCTCAAGCGGATTTTGTCGCTCCACCTGGCATCAAGGACTATCTTGGAATGTTTGCCGTTTCTTGTTTCGGTTGCGAAGCTCTCGTGAATAAGTTCGAAAGTGAGAATGACGACTACAACAAGATTATGTCACAGGCACTTGCGGATCGTTTTGTTGAAGCCTTTGCAGAGTACTTACATCGCGAAATTCGAATGAAACTGTGGGGCTACGCCCCCAACGAGCAGTTGAACGAGGTTGATTTGTTAAAGATTAAGTACGACGGCATTCGCCCTGCTCCTGGATACCCGTCTCAGCCTGATCATACCGAGAAACTTACAATGTGGCAGGTACTGCAAGCGGAAGAGCTGGCTGGGATAAAGTTGTCCGAGTCTCTTAGCATGGTTCCTGCCGCGTCGGTTTCTGCGCTTGTTTTTGCTCATCCAGATTCGGAGTATTTTGCTGTAGGCCAGATTGGTAAGGACCAAGTAGAAAGCTACGCTGCACGCAAGGGAATGCCGCTTGACCAATGTGAAAGGTGGCTGTCGCCAATTCTAAACTACGAAAGAGATTAAGTTGGTAATCACAACTAATACGTCTATCGCATGCTACGTATCTAGCCTGTCTTTGTAGCGAGACTATGTAGTATTTACGGAAGCAAAATTAAGGTTCCAATTTCTTTCTCGCCGGCCGTCGCTGCGAGAAGAGGTCATACTGATCCGATGTGACAGCATGCTGGAGTAAAGTTTTTCGCTCCACGTGAAAGTCTCCTTTGACAATTGCAAAGGTATTGTCGCGAAGATCCAAAGGTATTGCTGAGTCCCACAGAGCACGGACAAAACCGGGGTTTGCGTTGTGTACTGTTCCGTCGTCTGAGTGCGCGTCAAGTGTATTGTCGATAGCTTCTGTCTCGTCCTCGTCGTACCCACCTTCATCGCCGCTGTTCTCTTCATCGTCGATTTCATCTGCTCCTTCCTCTTCCTCAGTAATAGGATCAGGTCGCACCACCGCATCATCTTCTTCAAACGAATCAAGCGGACTTTCGTCGCTTTCTAGACTTGAGTTACGAGAGTGCTTACTAGAAGCCTTGAGTGCCGCAGCTGCGGCCCCATGGTTAAAGACGGAACCGAGTGTTTCCCATGTTTCCAAGCTGCCGTCCGCCGAGTCAAGCGTCGCCATTTCAACCTCGTAGCGTTCCGTCGAACACTTGCTTGCGTCGTCCTTCCAAAATCGACCACCACGCCCAACGCGTCGAGTATGCCACTTCATGGGCATTTGATTGAGCGACCTCGTGCGCGCTTCGACCGCCTGTGGCGAATAATCGCTGTGCGGGAACACATAAATGTGCACCACAGCCGCCACAAACATTTCAATGCAAATCATGTAGTCCTGAATGCCCTTGGCAACATCTTCCGCCGACAAGTTGTACTGCTCGCCAACGGTGTAGCTCGGCATCATTCCTGCCTGGTATAGCATACTAATGGCGACACTTTGCCACCATGTGAAAAAGACCAGCGCCTTGACAGAAAGGAACTTCCCAACCGGATTAATCGCGCTCAGCTCGTTGTGCGTCGCATAGTAGAAGATAATCAAGCAGTACAGCGCCCAGCATTGACTGAGATTTGTGAATATACAGATATACAGATACGCTCCCTTCCACGAAAAATCTCCTTCCTTGTACAAGCCGCGCCATTCCAGTAGTAGCACCAGCACCGAGCACAGAATTTTGAGCAAAACATACTGCAAAACACCAAACTTGCACTTTATGAAAAAGGGCGACTTCCAATGAATCTGCTTCAGCGCCCGCCGGCGTCCCGACTCGTCGTCGTGCTCGTACACGGTCCTTCGCACCGGCTGACCCATGAGCCACGGCTTGACGCACCACTGAAGTCCCCACATGTGGGCACCTCGCGTCGGGCTCTTGTCCTTGAGCATTAGCACGAGCGCTTCCTCGCCGCCAAGTACTTGAATGAGGAACTGCAAAAACGAGTAGAGAACATAGGATTCGTAAAAATCGCGGAGCGTTTCAATGTAAATTGCTTTATTGTGAAACCTCATGGCAAGCCAACTTTCAACCGAATATATGGGTACCATGAAGAGGATCCTAACAACATAGACTTGAACGTGCGGTTGATTATAGTTTGCCAGCTGCAATATAAAGAGATGTGAAACGTTGGTGGAGGTGAGTTGAAACCCGCGACGATGCAATCAACTCGAGGTGAGGTTCGCTCGTCCTCTCTGCAAGCCTTCAGCATCTTCTATCAGGACAGACGCAATTACTACAATCGCAATCAAATTCACGTACATGCCCGACAATGCCCCACATGCTAATGGGAAAACCCATGAGTACAAAGGCGCCAGCCGAAAACCACGCGATTAAATGAGGGTCAGTGCTGCGAATGCAAGAGGCACGAACATGTGAGACGTAAGAGCGAAGCAAATTCAACTTCCTAAACTTGTTCGGCTCGCAAAAGTAGACAAGACTCAAATTCTACGAATCTGATAGTCATCAAAAGTCGCGTTCGTCATTCAGTTACATACCCATGATTGAACAACTCGTACGAGTACCAAACAACGGCAGCCGCCAGACTGACAAAGGTACTCCACAGCAGCATTTTGGCCATGCAGTTCATGCACGAAAGGGTCGACTTGGATCGACAGCAGGCGCATGGCAGGCGCTGCGGCTTGACTTGGACCGAGTGCTGGTTGTGACGCTTGCGGCGTCGCTTTTCCGTCGTTTTGCGAGAGCGAAAGAGTGATTGCTTATTGTGAGTCGGGTTTTCGACTAGTGCAGACGTAGATGAAGATGAGGGAGGTCCTAGCAGAGGCTGCAGTATTTGTTCGCTCGCAGTTTGGTCAATTTCGTCGTCTTCCTGGGGGTTCCGGCTGCTGTTGGCGCTGTCAGTCGTAGCAGCGATGGCGATATTTGCTTCGGAAGGCAGTCCAGCAGCCATCAAATCCTCCTCATTCATGGCCTGAAGCATGATGCAAGTCTCTTCCGATGATTATAGGTTGTAAATATGTGAATGAATGGACTTCTGGTCATCAATGAAACATGCACAGTCACCGCATCGTTCGTCGAGGAGCGGTTCTGCATCCAATCGCGCATGAAACGAAAAAATGTGTCGCACCAATTCTCAGTGACGCAGATGTACAATTTTTATTATTGCCCAGCGCTCCTTGGGAGGTTGGGCAATCAATACGTAGTTTGTCACGAAACAACATGTACTGTATGAAGGAAATGATCCTGCTATAGTGAGAGTGTTAGGATTGTGATGGATTTTAACTGAGTTATGCTAAGCAGCTTCAAAGGGGTGTCTGCCATTTAGCTAGGGCAACAAACACAACAAGTGCGCCGCCGGAATCAGTTCAACGGACTCGAAAGCTGACTGGCGCGCTGAAATTGAGCGAGAACTTGAGTACCGAAGCGATAAGCTAAAAAATTCGTCGCCCTTTCGACTCCTCGTCCGCCTCCAATGCGGCGCGGCAAAACGAGACGCACGACAAAGGAACCAAGTTGATCCTGGAGCGTGACAAGAAACGAAAGAACAATTTGAATTGCGTTTTTGTCTGTCACGCTATTGCGAAACAATACTGCTGCTCGCTCGAGCCCTCATTGACGACGACAACGGCCGCCCCTCTATCATCTGCACCGCCGCTTCCCTTGTGACACCCTCTCGCCTCGTTCCACCATTCCTTGGCTCGCAGCGAAATTAGCGTACAGCGAGAACTAGTCAAGAAAAAGTAGCAGGTACGTGACAGAAGCGTCTGCAATACAATCAGAATTACTAAATAGTGATGCTGCTGTCCAAGGAATAATCGTTGCAATGCTTTGCGATTGATTTTTCGTGTCAATGGTTTCGTCCATGGTCCGTTGATGCAGCAGCAGGCAGCGAGGCATTCATGGTTTCGCTCGCTGTCAGCTTTTTGCAGTTAAATGACGACAAGTTTGACATTTTCGATGCCTTGCAATTTATTCTTACAATCTCGCTCACCGTTTTGCCCTAAATATACTAATTAGGTATCACCAAAAAAGACAGCATGTTGACGACGCTTGCTTCACTGAGTGATGTTTGCACTCCGGCACGAGCCGAAACTAGCGATTCCAATGCAAAATCATCGGACGCTCCATTTACTTCCAATGGAGCTCTTTGCAATACTGTTACTCCGTCGGAACCCAAGGATGCTGCAATAGACGAAGAGCAGCAGCCACGAATTGCAGCATCGACCCTTGCAACAAATAATGCAGCTTCTGCTGAAGACGACGGAACTACCTCCGCTGCTACATTGACAAGTTCAAATACTACTACAGTAACTTCTAGCAAGGATACTGCTTCATCGTCTGCCTCCAAACGAGGCCTCGTTTCGCGACGAGGAAGGGGATTGGGAAATCCTGGCCAGCGAGGCCGCTGCAGTCGTTCCGCCGACTATGATTTGCAGACTGAAAATGTTTTTGAAACGCCAATGCTTCAGCGAAGCTCGGTGACATTTTCACCGGAGCGGGATTACGAGGAAGATGGAGGAGCATCATTGGATTTGCAGCATGAGGTGTGTTGTGGCTGACTAGAAGGCTTGTGTTTCGTTGCACGGGAGATGCTCACCATTTACATTCGCTTGTATTTGCAGTCTATGGATCCCATTAACGCTGGATCGGTCCTCAACAGTCAAAGTCCAAATCCAGAAGCATTTTTGGGGGGTCCGACAACGCCATGCCGGAACAAGGACGCCGCAAAGAAACACGACTTCAAGTTGTCGCCTCCTGCTCGGCAAGGTGAGCTTGACTTTTACGCTTCCACTCCGACTGATTTTGCGCTAGACTATGGGAAGCACTATCCTACTTCGTTCGACACATCCAATGTCCTTGCTTGGCTTAACTCCCCAAATCCAAATCAATTGTTTTCGCCTGGTGGAGGCTTGTCCTCCATGATGAATTCACCTCGATTTGCTCCTCGAACACCCCGAACACCGACCATTAGCATGTCATTTTTCTTCTCGGACGTGGCGGGTTTACCCAAGAACAAGGACAGTGGCGTCAAAGAGGGAAATGGCGGCAGAGATCATATTATTTGCATTTCTCCCTTGGCGTCAAAGACGAACGCGGTGGCAAGTCCCATGAATCTTAAGGATGTGTTTAACTCGCCACCTCGACCCTGCAACGCTTCATTACCAATGTTAGCAGACGATACTCCCATGGCCAAGCCGCATATCGGAGTCATGGCAAGCGACAATGATAAACTGCTTCAAAGTGGACGGAAATCTCTAGAGCAAGTCGAACGCGATCTCATGGAGGATGAAGATTTGAGTGTGCTGCTACAACTGGCGGCGAATACTGCGGCAGCTGCCACCAAGTCATCCTCAAGTCCAAGTCGGCCTCACGACGGAGCTTCAGTCTTTCGAACGCAATCAGAAAAGTCAACTGACATGCCAAATTTGCACCTTCCCATGATTCTTGGAAACGGCAAGACAAGCGACAATGTCGAAGCTCCTCCTAAAATTCTTCGAAAAAAGTCGAGCTCGCGAGACGACGATGATCATCATCGCCATTCAGGCTTGACGCCTCCGACGCTGGGCATGCGATCCATGTCATCGTCGGGAGGAGTGCATCCAAACGAGTTTTTCGGCGGCGGTGACAGCAGCGGATCAGTCGAGAATGGCGGTGCAGGTAATATGAAGCTTAATACAACGTCCACACTGGACGGAGCAAAGAAAGAAGACAATTTAAGCAAGCTTGCCAGCCTCTCAGCCGCAGCAGCTGCGGCCACAACTCAGTCATCAAATTATGCTAATGCAAGTCCGTACCCGCTCACCTTGAGCATGTTGAATGGACACGACGTTGGCCACTACTACAATGTGAATTCTGGATCGCAAGGAGCACATCCAAGCACAATGTCTCCTAGTGGCATACCTCCTGGTGCCGCAACGGGGACTCTACGTATGGTTGTTGGCGGACCGCCACCTCCAAATTCACAGCCTGATGTTCATGGTTCCATGATGGGCGCGGGTAATAGTTCAGCTACCAACAAGACTCAATCGCTTTACCATGGTGACTATACGAATGGATTGCCAACGTCGTCCTACCATCATCCTGGAATGTATCCGCATCCCCATTTTGGACCGCCTCCCATTGGCTATCCATACCCACCTCCAGGGCATTTTCCTGTTCCTAGTCGTGCCGGAGCACCCGCACCGTTGGCGCCACAGTCCCACATGCCCTTGTTTAGCTCTCCGCTAGCTTTGGAGAAGAAGAAGGGCCAAAAGAACAAGACACCAAGGTCTGCTGCTGGAGCCAAGCGACCGTCGCCGCCAACGCCACACCTTGACGAATCTGGCCAATTTTGTAGTCCCGACAAGAAGTCTAAAAAGTCTCGCGGCGGCGGCGATAATGGCAGCGCCAAGCGAAAGAAGAATCGCTCGCCGCAGGTTGCCGATATGCAAAAGTGCGCCGAAACGATACTGGCCGTCAATGCCGCGAGCGGTGGCAAGCATGACAAGGAGGCGGAACTGGCTGCCGCCATCATGCGGGGCGTTACCATGCGACCATCGGGCAAGTGGCAAGCCCAGCTATACTATTCTGGAAAGTCGCGCTACATTGGGGTGTTTGATTCGCGAGAAAAGGCTGCTCTTGCCTATGAAATTGCTCGCGAAAAGCTCAAGGCGGCTGGCAACAAGCGGGATCCCGAGTCGACGGAATTGCTGGTCAACCAGGCCCGAAAGGCTGCCTTTGATGGAGTCAATGAGCAGCTACCGGCATAAAATTGCGGAAGGAACACTTTTGGGGGTTGGACTTCCGATGTAAAGTAACATGATAGATCACGCGTCACAATCTGCTCCCGCCTCATGTGTGTAGGCTTGTCTTTGCATATAGACCACTTCTATATTCGCAATAGCTACTTCTTGCTTGGACAATCAACTGATTCTTACTCGTAGTTAGCTTCCTTGTATATATTATATGTTCTGTCCATGGCATGATAGCTGGAAGGATGTCGACATGGCGTGACTGAGATGACGTACTCGCAGAAGGTTCGGCCTCCTTGGTTCGAAAGAAAAAAGTGAGCGACACCTCTTGTCATTCTTCGTCCTCCCTCTTGTGAATGGCCGATTGGAACATTAGGGCGAGAGGTGCTGGCATTTCTTAAGCTGCGCTCATTGATTCTGCTATCAACGTATTAGATAATGAGGTTCTTGCTGCATCCCGTCAATGTCAAGTCGCGCGTCAATGCGAGTGCTGGTCGTCAAGCACTGACAGCAGTTGTCAACCATCAAGGAGGCAGTAGTGCAAGGGCCTCATTGCCAGCACCCTCACCAACATCGATACCTCCTCCTACACTAAAACCAAACGCATGGGGCCAGCAGTGCAGTCCCAACTGCGGCTGCGTGCTGCGCTTCGAAGCCACCACTTGCTCCGCCACGAATCAAATTATGAATGCTTCCTACACGGCCAAGCGAGTGCTGACGGACGCGCACGGTTGCGTGCAGCTCACCAATCGCACCAAACGCCCCATGATGACCGATTGCAACTGCGATTCGCTTCACTACTTGGCGCATGCCGTCGTGCAAGAGTTTCTACTGAATTCTACTGCTTCGAAGAAAGTGACATGGCAATATATCAAGTCGCAACTCGAGTTTGACGCGACGCGATCGTCACCAGCATTTGCCAAGAGTGTCTTGTATGCGCAAAATCTGCCCTTGACATCGACTGGATGTTTCGATTTGGTGGAGGAAGCGCTGACCGGCATGCTCAAGGGCTACTTGCCAAAGCAGCGACGAATTTCACAAAATGATGTGTCGAGGATCATGTCTGCTGAGGATGATGACGACGAAGCAGCTCAATTCAAACCTGCCAATTCACATGCTACATTGCCAGAATCTACTACGCAACAAGATTATGACTTTACCATGTTGACTCATCACAGTTACCAGCAGCAGCAACACGATTCAGCGGACAATTTTCCCTTTGCCTTTTGGAAGGACGAGGACAAGCCGACGGAAAGACAAACCATGCTCGAATATGTCGATGAGCAGCAGGCAAAGATGGTTGCCGCTGCCAAAGGCAGGAATGGATTGGGCAAGCAGCAGCATGTGCCGAAGGATTGGGTCGACTATGTCGATTGGCTGCAACAACAGGAAGGAGGAGAATATGGGACACGAGAAGGCTCGGGGATGGTCAATCAGCAGCAGCAGTCAGCGTAGCGGGAAGATGAGTGCTATGAATGTATATAATGTAGAGTAGTTCAGTTTATCAGGAATTATGCGAGTTGTGCTATTTGTAGAGCAGCGCTGAACGAGGAGATGGTTCGTGTGTGCGCATTGTCCAGCGCTAGGAGCGGATGGGCAAATCCACGCAAGCGGATTTTGACAATGCAACTATTTAACATACAGTATCCATTTACAAATGAATATATAAGGCTTGACTAATTAAATTCTGTAACAGGAGAGAGTCACCGACTGATTTCAAATTTCGAAATCATAAGAGCAGCTTTAGCCATTCGAACCAACGGCAATACCATATCAGTAACACCAATCAATCTCTTATCTTAATGCGCCAACTTTTTCTTAATCTGCGCAATCGCCTTGGCCGGATTCAAATGCTTGGGACAAACCTTGGTACAGTTCATAATCGTATGACAGCGATACAACTTGAACGCATCATCCACATTCGCCAGTCGCTTTTCCGTGGCAACGTCACGCGAATCCTGAATCCATCGATACGCCTGCAGCAGCACGGCCGGTCCCAAGTACTTGTCGGCGCTCCACCAGTAGGACGGACACGCCGTGCTGCAGCAGGCACATAGAATGCACTCGTACATGCCATCGAGCTTGGCGCGGTCTTCGCGCGACTGCAAGTACTCGGCCTGGCCTGGCTCCTTGGGCGGCGCCTGCAGCCACGGCTCAATGGAACGATACTGCTCGTAAAAGTTGCTCATGTCGGGCACCAAGTCCTTGACGACATACATGTGCGGGAGTGGATAAATCTTGCTCGCTTTGGAAGTATCTTGCTGAATGTAGCTCAAGCAGGCCAGTGTGTTTGTTCCGTCAATGTTCATGGCGCAGCTGCCGCAAATGCCTTCGCGACAGCTGCGGCGAAAGGTTAATGTAGGGTCTTGCTCGTTTTTGATTTTGATGAGAGCATCCAACACCATGACGCCGCAATCGTTCAAATCAACTGGATAGGTGGAAAGGTAGGGAGCCTGCGAATGCTCGGGATCCCAGCGATAGACTTTGAAATACTTGATGCGCTCCTGCTTTGGCGGAGACGTTGATTCAACCTTGGTGGAAAAGAGGCGAGGAGCATGGCTTCGCGTCAAGAACTGCGAGGAAGGACGAGAGCGAAAATGGCCGATGAGAAAAATCATCCTCCGGCAGTAAATAAAACTCAATCGCATTCATGTTCTTACCGTCGCTACGTTTGTCCGAGACAGCTTAGTTGCAAGCATTGTAAGCTGAGTTTAAGAAAGCGTATGGAGTAAAGACAGTGTATCGTAATTTGGTTTTGTTTTTCAACAGAAGATGGTCATGGTGGCGAGGCAACTGATTCACTCGGATGGACGAGAAGCCAGCGATCTTGGAGGTTCGTCGTAGGATCCGTACGGGGTTCCACGTAGGAATTGCGTTCGGATCTTGCGCCAAGTCACTGTACCAAAGAGTGTAGGCTTTTCAATCACGAGTTTGTTTGGTCGTGTAAGAAATGTCGTAGCGTTATTGAAGCAGGCTTGACGGAGGGACGAACAAGTCAACCGACAACATCACTTGGACCATGATGGAAGCTTTATGCGAGGCTTGTTTCAGACTTGCAATGTACAGAATCATGACCAGGAATCACTAGAGAAAGAAACTAGGATTCAAGGCGACAATCATTTCTCTTTTGGTAGCTTTTGCGTACAGGACACGTTTCTGGCTACAACCTTGGTTGACTTGCTGTCAATAACTCGGACAGTCAAATTGTTCGATCGAGATATCGATCAACTCAGGTTATACACACGGTCAACGGTCCCAATACAGTTGAGTCCTACTGGCGAGTGGAAAATGCAGCAGCAACTCAGCATGAATGGCGGAAGCATGACGAATCCAGAGCATCAGCCTTTGATCATTGAGAATGTAGAGATTCTAGAGCGAGATAAAAGGTAAGCTTCATGCAATGTCTGAAAGGATTCCGAGTGATGGCTTTCATTTGATTCATCACATATCTTTTTGTTTCATGTGTGTCAGAATCGAACAGAACCGGCTCGGAAACGACCATTTCCGGAGTGACTCGTCGAGCGAGGCATTTCTTGGCACTGCGCGAAACTCGCCATCGGATGCACCTGCTGTGGCGCATTCACAACCTCCACCTCGAACGACTGCAATCAATTATGGTACACACAACAATTTGCAGGTGTATTCTCCGCAACAAACGAGGAGCGACGCTCTCAGCCGAGCTAACAGTTATCAACCTTCTCGGCTCGCCAATGGTATTTCAACATTTCAGAGTCAGCATGCTCCTCCACCGTATCCTCATACGTCTCGGTCATCCAAGCGCGCCAGATCCATTGTATCTGAACCTGCCTTACCGATAGCGCAGCCGGTCACTCAGGAACGAGTGTCGATTCTCTCAATGGATGATATCGAGCAAGCGTTCCAGGTTGCACTGAACGATCAGCAACCCGATTATCACCAAACAGATTCTTCTCCTCAGTGGTCTTCGGCTGAAGGTACGGGAAGAGGTGATGTTTACATGCATCCTTTGAAGCGCGATGCGCCGTTGCGGCAAAATCGAAACTATGGATCGATACCGGCAGCGCCCGTGAATGCTGCTACCAAACGACCACCCTCGCCAAACGCCCGACCGCCGTCGCCCCATCGTGGTCTAGCGGCGTTGAGCATTCCAAAGGATCATGGAAGGACACGGTCGGGCAGTCCGGCTAGGCAAGTAAATAAAAGTAGGAGCTACACGGAAACGTCACCGCAGCAGTTGCAACGGAAACAACTTGACGTTGTTCTCGCGCAACGTCGCCGCTCACTGGATGCCGGTACGGGCAACAAAAGCCCAATCAAGCAATTCCAGCACCAGCAGACGCGACAAGTTCTCTTGTCGTCGCCGTCGCAGCATGGTCCGCAACACCGGCGACACGCCTCGTTACAGTCCAGTCATGGCGACAGCGTTAGATCCGATGTTTCTCTCATGTCGTACAGGTCCGACATTCGAAAGTCTACATACTTTGACGAATTTGATTCACAGACAGGCAAGGCAAAGCTCAACTATCCAAATTCCCACGTGCACTTGGTAATGGACGAAAGTCGCTCCTTGGTCTACGGCCACGTTTACGCCGTGCCAGTGCATTCAAGTGTATACGACGAATATTACGCAGCCCTGCAAGATCAGGAAGATGGTAGCCTTGGTTTTGATTTCGACGTTGGTAATCTAAACTATTGCGGATGCGATTGCCCCAACTGCGCCACTTGTCGCGGCAAGACTGCGCTGCCACCGCGATTCTACGCCATTTCCGTGCGAAACGACTTGTATCGGCACGTCGTGGACGAAATATCTCTATCCAGATCCATGCCTTGTGGCTTGTTCTTCTGTGGCTATCATGAAGATGTCAGTCGGCCTTCCATTTTGATTGCTGTTGTGGTAATTGGTTTGTTGCTCGTGGGCATGGTTGTTGCCGCGTATCTGGTAGCTGACTAGTGACGGGTGCTTGATCACTATAGCACTGCACATATTGTTCATAAGCTTCGTAAATAATGATACGCTAATAATACTATAGTCAGTTTCCCATGTGCAAAACGGCGCTTCATGTCCAAACGACGTCGGTCCGCGACCAGAATTAGCCAATCATATCGCGTAACAAGTGTGACTGCCGAAATCGGATCCGTTTCCGACGGCGCAGTTTTACTTCTCATCGTAGCTGATATCTATCTTAAACATTGTTCATGTATGTCTTGTTGACTGTCGTTGATCTCACGGGATGAAAAAGAAGAACAGCGACTTTGTGCTTCCTCGACAAAACCGGCGGGAAAGAATCGCTCAGCATGTCTACAACAGCGGTCCATGGAGCGAGGAAGAGCGACTATTTTTATTGAAAGGCCTTCGAAGACATGGAATTGGGAGATGGAAAGAGATTGGAACACTCGTGACGACTCGGTGAGTCACTATACGAAACAGTTAGAGCGGTGAATGGTATCTGGGAATGGCTCATATTTCTCACATCGAGCACATACGCATTCAGGGATGCTACGCAAATCAAAAGTTACGCACAAAAACTTGTCCAGAAGATGCGACTTGGGGTAAATATATTCGCCGAGTTGGAGGATGCTGAAAAGCGAGGGACAGATCCACCAACTCCACCCAATGCGCCATACAGGCTGCGGAACGGAACGCCAGCAACATTTTCGCAGCAAGATGACTTCGCAACTACCAACACAACACAGATTGACGATGCTGACGATACAATATCGGCAGCCACAGCACTCTGTCATTTCAAACTAACTACGCGATGAGCCGGCCTAAAGCCGTCAACGAAACAACATCGTTTTCACAGCAATCACAATGGACGGACTGATCCGCCAATCTTTCCTTTAAAAGAGTAACAATATAGATAGCGCAAGCTAATTGATAGTATCATGATTCTTTTTTAAGTCTTTAAATGCTTTGATATTCACCTTTGACAGCTCGATCGCCCTGAGGCACAAGATTCTCTAGGCGACGAATCAGTCGCTTCTGCAAACCTTGTTGGCTATCCAGCGCTCCCAGCATGGCTGGTTCAACACATGATGCAATATCACCTGCGAATGCATACATTAGTAAGTTCCGCGCCATTTGGCGATCCAAACCTCGTGCCCGCAGATAAAATAGCTCCTCCTCACTCAGATCGGATACGGTTGTCCCGTGAGCGCACTTGACATCATCGGCAATGATTTCCAAGCTCGGAACGGACCAAGCGCGTGCCTTGTCACTCAGTAGCACCGTCCTTGACAGTTGCTGACTGTCTGTTTGCTGAGCGCTCTGTTCAACTCGAATACGTCCTCGAAAGGAACCCGTCGATCGACCACCAACCATGTTCTTTTGCGTTTGCCGACTGACAGTCGCTTGCGCAATGTGATGAATGTTTGTCTTCATATCAGTTCGTTGTGAACCACCCGATAGACTGAATCCATTCACCTCGGCCCTGGTGCCCGAGTGAAGCAAGGTGGCCGACACGCCAATGCGCACGCGGCCACTCCCGCCAACACTCATGACTGTTCCTCGATAATCGGCATCTTGACCCATGCAATGTACGTCAATCGCTTCCAAATGAGTATCCTTTAATGCCGAACGGTCAGCTTCCGCGACGCGAGGTGAAATGACGGATTCATCGGATAGCTCATCGTCACTTAGTTCGACACCTGCAGTGACCATACCACCAGATTCCTCTAGATAAGAGTGAGTCACATTGGCTCCTGCCTTCAGAAAGACTTGAGTATAGCCATTATATAGCTTCGGGTTGCTGCCGTCACTTCTATCGTTCGCATTGCCAGTTGTTGTTAAATCGACTGTAGATTGAACAACAGATAGACGCGAGTGTTCATTAGCTACGATCAATGTCCGCGGATGTAGACTCGCTCCCATGCTATTGTCTACATTAGACGCCAATCCCAATGACGGTGTCACTGTATTAATGATCAAGACTGGCTTGGGAAGTGGAGCTGTCGCTTTTTCCTCCTCCGTCAGTGGCGCACCGGCTGGTGCGGAAACGAATGCAACTGCTCTTGCCTTTATTGTATTTAATGCAGCAAAGCAGGCTGTTCCTTGCTGCGTATTGATTGCAAATTGCGAGGTTGGAGCGCCAACATTGTGGTTTGGGCCGCTCAGTTTCTCAAAGGACGAAATGGTGGATTCGCCATTGGCAACGGGACAAGCAAGCTCATCCGTAAAGCCGTCTGTCAGTCGCGCCAAGTATTTTGTCAGCTCTTGGCTTTCGGCAATTTGTGACTCGTCTTGAATATTGTAAACATGCTCGGAAGGTTTCGATAGCTCGTCAACGTAGTATCCATTGACATAAACGAGGCGAGCCGCGCATTCGTCATCGTCAAGCCATCCTCCCTGCGCCAACAAGTCTTGCTGAATAGAATGGCATCGCTCGCTTGACATTTCTATTGGCTCAGCAATTTGCGAATAATCCTGCGCAATCATGCCTGGTACATCAAATTGTCTCCATGTTTCCGCGTTTCGTCGAGGCGTTGGAATGCCAAACTGCTCCAAGCCAAACGACGGCACCAGCGGCGTCCAAGGCAGCTTGGTTGTCACGTAGGGAGTCCATTCGACATCATCCGTATCCTTCTCCAAATCATTGACTAGTTCCACTGGAGTTTCGAGGATTGTCCGTGTCTGCTGGGCTAGTGACTTGAGAATGCCATCCGCAGCATGTGTTTGCAAAAGTCCTTCGTACCACTCGTCGCAGGCTTGATCGAGCTTGGTGCGTCGGGACAATCGATATTCCTCATGGTTTGGAATCTCGTATTCAAATTCAGTCTCATCGCCTGCTCTTTGCGACTGTTCCTCCTCCTTGCTAGGGCCCAGGCCGATACTGACTGCCAAAGTTGTCGTTGATGGCGAAGAAGATGCAATGGAATTTGGAGCTATGTTTGCATGGTGTTTCTTTAACGACGAAACGACAAAGGCTAGCGACGACTCGAATAACTGTGAGCTCGTTAGCGTTAGCAAGAGTATGCAGCTAGTCTTCATAGTCAAAGGTGCAATGTGTTTGATCCGTTGTTGCTGCTCGTTTTTGGATCTCAAAGAATGTGATGGTTCATGGTCGCGAGAGCCATCGCGGTTGATGCGTGACGCACTTTCTGCCACTGCGACAGCTAGCTAGCCCTTTGCATAAAAGCGCATCAGGAAGTTAGCTGCGAGTAGCCACTTCACAGCAGGCTTGAAAAAGGATAGGTAAGAGAAACTGACCAAATACTGCTTATCACCTTTTGACTTGACGTCAAACAAGTTTATGGACATGAATAGCCGATTTAACGGCCTCCAGCATTGCAGTCTGATTCAACGTCTACATTTCGGTCATTCCGACAAATCATTTGTCGGGAACTAATTGGGTGCAGGCCAAAGTATTCGATAAATGCTATAAAATGCGACGAAGAAGGGATTCACAACTTGTTACGCTCTCGACGAGCGGCGAGCAGGCTAGCGAATTGACTTTCAAATTTTTCAATTTATTCGTTATGCGTAACTATAATTATATATCTCATGCAGTTTCATATCTAGCGCAGATTGCTGCTCTTACCCATCAGTGCAAAACGTAAACCATTACGAAAATGAGAGCCAGCATCACGGTTGGCATTTGTAGGCGTTCCCAGTACATGAGCGCTTCGAGTATAGCCATGAGCAACAAAATCTGACGCGCAATGTAGAGAAAATAAGCAAGAAAATATGAAAATATTTGGTCGGCATCGTTCGGATTCGCGCCATCCTTGAGTAGTTCTTCATTGGTCAGAAAAGCCACAAATTGCGAGACTGCGACGAACATAAATGGCGACATCAAAAATCGTTCCAAGAATGGCTGTTTCATGCAAACAAGACTTCCATCCGGATTCATGTACTCGATGACTGGTTGATTGCAGCGAGGGCATCGGCATTGTCCGACGCAGGCAGCCTTCCACTGGAGGAAACACTCGTGATGGAAATCATTGTGACCGCATGGCCGCGTTCGTCCGCTCGTGCCTGAAGCAACCGCCTCCAAACAGACGCGACATTCAGTGTCATGGTCTTTCTGTGGCTCGTCAAAGTTCTGAAAGATTAGCATGGCGGCGTTGGTAGTAGGGAGAAGGCTGCTTGTCGTCGTGGTCGTTCGGAATTGTGATTGAAACGGAGCCTCGCCAACTGGAGGGCGTCGGCAGTGCCGTTCGGACGCAATAAATGTCTTAGCGGTTCATGAGAGAAGCGCAAGCCGCGCCGCGATCCTCGACCGTCACAACATCAACCGAACGACGACCACGAAAGCTGCTCGTCTCTCCTTCTCCATAAGACTACGTTAACGTCCGGCCATGACAGTCATTCGAATATCGGGAGCATCTTCTCGACTTCTTTCATATCATGTCTGCATATTGACGCTTTTCATCATCCTAACGATTTCGGTGTCAAGTTTCACTTCGCCTCTTCGTCAATCAACGATTTATGCTCGTCACAACATGGCTGCCAAGAATGCAGAGGAAGATCTCGAGCTGACTCGACAAATTATCCTTGGTCACATTGTGACTTCAGACTCGCCAGAATCCAAGGATGATACAAACCCTTCCTCTGACCGGCCCGTCAATGATTTGATGATTCGAGCGGCAATGGGCGAAACGGTGGAGCGAACGCCCGTTTGGCTGTTTCGACAAGCTGGTAGACACTTACCAGAGTATCAAGACTACAAGAAGCAACTTGGAAAGAACTTTTTGGAGCTACTCGCCGATCCCATGGCTGTGGCTGAATGTACACTGCAACCTGTTCGAAGGTATCCATTGGATGCTGCCATATTGTTTAGCGACATTCTCGTCCTGGTCGAAGCCTTGGGCATTCCGGTAACCATGCCGGGCGGAGTTGGCATACAAGTCCCAGAGCCTCTCCAGAGTCCATCCGAAATTGAAACGCGATTGGTAGAGAAGTCGCAAATTACGCCAGCTTGGGTCAGAGACAATCTTGGTCACGTTTTGGCGGCGGTTCGACAGATTCGATCGCATATGAAGGCCGAGGCAATTAGTGTTCCACTCATTGGATTCTCTGCAGCACCTTACACCTTGCTTTACTACATGATTGGTGGGTCATCAAAGAAGAATAACGATATTGGAACCAAGTGGTTGACAGAACATCCGGAAGAGTCTAAGAAATTGCTCGACAAACTCACTCTCTTGGTTGTCGAATATCTATCGGCACAAGTCGAAGCAGGCTGCCACATGCTTCAAATCTTTGAGGCCATGGGCATGATGATTGATGATGCAAACTTTGAAAAGTTTGCCCTGCCATGCCTTGAATCCATTGGCACGCAGCTCAAGGAGCGTCATCCTAACATTCCACTCATGGTGTTTTGCCGTGGCGCTTGTCAAATGAACGACAAGGTCGCCGCTCTTGGATGCTATAACGTTATAACCATGGATGGCTCTGTCGATCGTACGACAGCCAGAAGTGTCGTAGGTTCCAATGTATCGTTGCAGGGCAGCTATGATCCAGCGGAGCTCATTGCCGAAAATGGCAAGACAGCCGAAACCGTTCGCAACACTGCAAAGCAATATCTTGAAGATCTAGGACCGCAGCGATTGATTGCCAACCTCGGAGAAGGTTTGGGCGGAAAGGAAAGTACGGATCTTGTCGATGTCTTTGTCCGCGCCATTCATGAAGAAAGCGAGGCGATGATCAAAGCGGGAATGCAATGATTGTTTCCGGCAACATTTAGCTAGCAGTTCTACTTTAAATCCCTGCTATTGATGCAGTTATTTATAAACTTTATCGTCTGTGTGTTGCTGGCTAAAGCGTGCCAATTGATTCATGCCACCAACCGCCACAAAAGCTTTCAAAACTGGCAAACATGTCTGCTCCCCTTTCGCACTTCAGCCATCGCACCGACTGGACCAAAAAAGCTACCTACCGTAGCCTTCAGAAGGCAAAACGACCGGTCCGCTCGGGGAATCGAGCACGGGATTTCTCACCATTTCCCGTTCGAAACGTGGTTCAAAAATATTGCTTTCAGAGAAGCCAAAAAAGTCGGAAACAGCACCAAGGTGCTAACATTCTAGGTTCTGCCTGAGTCTTATCCCTGTATGTACGTGTTCTTCTGGACATGTAAGATGTAGTCCCCTGGATGCTCCTCGGGCACCTCGACAGCATGCATTGAGACAGCCAGCAAACACGCCCAAGTTCCCTGGGAACTCCGATTCTTTTTTATACATAGCAAAAGTGATTTCACCCTGGTTAGGATTGTTTCAGGGGGCAAAAGGTCCGCTTGGGGAATCGAACCCCAGACCACCTCGACCCGAACGAGGTATCATACCACTAGACCAAGCGGACTTTAGAATGAAGATGAGGGAAATTGAAATAAGAACCTAGCAGTTTTATTTTCAACTACCATCATCCTCTGACATTAAATTAAGGACTTTGTGAACATTTAAAGATGAGGCAGGATGTCCTCATTATTACGTTGCTAGTGTGTCAATATGTGCAAGGTCTAGGCAGTGATATGATACGGACTACGTAGCTACGGTGCAGTGGCTCGCTGATTTTAGATCAGTACCGGAAAGACGGACGACATTTTCATTCGGTTGGATCAATTATTGCGACCGAGATGACCACCAAGATCGGCACTTCATTCAAAATATATTTTTCCATTCCGCAACACCACGGCAGTATGTCTGTACAAAGAAGCCACAGGATAGTTAGGCAAGATGTATTACAGTCATTTCTTATGCTTATCTCGTTGCTACGCCTCAGCATTCACGCCCGAGTCGCAGATCCCTCCAATGCCAGCAACAGCAACAACAATCATTGCTTTGGCCATTCACTAAAGGTGCCATCGAAAAGTCTGAAGCAACACTTTGTCATTGCACATCGCGGAGCATCCGCTCATTTACCGGAACACACGCTGGCAGCCTACCAGTTGGCCCTTGAGCTTGGCGCAGACTTTATTGAACCCGACCTAGTATCCACAAGCGACAATCAACTCATGGCAATGCATACTTCGGATCTAAACATTACTTCCAATGTCTTTGAAGTGTTTGGTGATTCACGCGAGCCATGGTTTAGTCCCTTTGCCAATCGATCCAGCTACTGGGCCTTCAACTTTACGGCGGACGAGATTCGCCAGTTGCGGGTCAAGCAGCGACTGCCAAGTGCAAGGACCAGCATGTACGACGGCATGTTCCAAATACCAATGCTCAACGATATTTTGGAGTTGCTGAATGTTTACAATAGCAATACACTATCGCAACTTGTTGTAACAGCAAGTGCTACCAAAGATGCAAAAGTCGACGCGTCGAATCTTCGTCGAGTAAAACTCGCGCAGGCGGGCTTGTACGCCGAGCTCAAGGATAGTGTTTGGCTAAAAGAGGAGGCGAACATTGACTTGGTGCAGCTGCTACTTGATCATGTGCAAACCAACCAGGAGTCATGGGATCCACTGCTAAAGTGCCAAACTGGCTTCAAGTACGATGAATACAAAGTACCTGGTTTCATTGTTCAATCGTTTGATCCAAACGCCTTGGAACGACTCCATGATCAGTGGGCAGATACGCTAACAGCAACCTACGACTATCCGATGCCACCATCCATATTGCTTGTTTCGGCACCCGACTGCTGGGCGGATGACTTTTGGTTCCAATTGGGCGAACACTGGCGCGGCTACGTGGATGGTTTGGGACCCGACAAGCGGTGCATGCTCGACGACCAAACGCGACAAGTCTTTTTGGAGAAGGCGAGAGAGTTTGACATGGTGCTGCATCCGTGGACGGAGCGACCAGAAACAATCTACTTGGCGAATGGATTTGACAGCATATTGGATGAGACCAAGCATTTGTATTGCATGTGCGGAGCGCAAGCGGTCTTTTCGGAAAGTGTATCCACGGCTGTGGCGGCGATTGCACTTGGTTGCGATGACTTAATTGAGAATGGAGCTTCTCCAACCGTCTCGTCAAATGATGCCGACTCGAACAAGACATTGCCAGTCTCCGCAACATCAGTATGCGTCTATGACGACATCGCAGCATCAGAGATATATCTTACAGCTTCAGCGTTCATCGGAGGCATTGTTGCTACGCTATTGGTCAGCTGCTTGATTCGTCGACGTGCGGTGCAAAAGCAACAATTTCTAGGGCGTCGGAGAGTGCCAAGCTACGAGAACGAACTAGAGTTGACGTAACATATCTGCGGTGGGCGCTATGGCCATTATAAACATATAAACCACGGACGAATTGAGTCGCTGATGCTTAATACTTCATCAACGTTTTTAATGAAGTCGGTTTTCCAGTGCTATCCACGCTGCAATTTGCGTTTCCAATAAATAGTTGGGCTACATGCTCCGTTGAATTTACACTTAACATGGCAACATTTCTCTTGCGCGATGACCTGACTCCGTCCCACAACAATTCATGTCCGGTCAGGTTCATAGCTCGAATTTCCTTCAAAGAACTAGTCAAAAATTGGACAAGCGACTTGGCACTTGGTCTGTTCGCTGGCTGATGGCGATATGCTCGACGCATGGCTTCCAGCAAAACGTGTACCGCCGGGTCTGGATATTCTTCGATACAATGGGGAATAGGAGGAAGTGCTCCAGTTGATCGCTTCAAGTGAACGATGATAGCCTTTTGTTTTGGCGTTACTTTATGAGTATGCGGTACCTTCCAAGGAGTGGAACCAATGGCAAGACGATAAAAAATATTGCCCAACGCATAAATATCAACCTTTTCCGTCCCACGAGGCGGATTATGCGTTGATTCATCCTCGCTTGCAACTTGCTCCTCTGGTGCCCGCCATCGTGGATTCGGAAAACGGCTTAGAAATGGACATGGTTCATTAGTCTCATTGTGTTTCATGAGCAAGACTGCGATATTAAAGTCATTCAAAACGGCGCGATTATCTTGTGTAAGGACAAGGTTTGCGGGATTCAAGTCATTGTGAACAAGACTGGGCATATTCGACGTAATGCCATGCACATCAGCGACCCCTTGAGCGACTTGAATAGCCATTTTTAATCGTTGAATCGAGTCCAGTCGATTCACGAGGGTCTCGAAGTTTTTGCCAGCAAACTCGGTCACAACAGAGGTTCCGCAAATGGCGTAAATGTCGATAATATTACGTGAGGCCGTCAAGGTTTCCATAGCAACCGCATCAACTCGATTGTGCTCGTAGTAGGCTTCGTCAAAGTTGTGCTCGATTCTGCAAGGCAAGAAAGGTGCGATACGACGGCGTCAGATAAAATGCGCACAGGAAAATTGAACCACAAACTCTATTGGAAAACTCACTTCAACGTTTTCCACACGGTAACATGTATGCTGCCAACACTGCCGACAAGATTTTCTTGCTGTTTCCACGCGAGCCGCCAAAATCCCTTGGACGAGAGGACACTCAGCGATTGGTCCAGCAATTCTTCAACCATACTATGCGCGTGGATGTTGTTACAGACGGGATAAAAAGTGCTTTGCCAGCTCGGATCAATCGGTTCGCAGTGCGGATCGTACTCATGCTTCGGATATAGTCGACGCTCCTTCGAATCTGAATAGAATCGCGTTGGATCATGCTCGGAAGCAAGCGAAGAGACTGTACGCGGAGGCTTGATGGGGTACAACGATTCTTCAGGATGTTCATACTGCGTTTCCCTTAAAGAAGCGACGGAGTAAAGTATCGGCTGGCATTGAAGATGGCCCGAGATTGCTGCAGGGGCCGAGTGATTCCGGTCATCCAGCCTGCAAAGCATAATGCGCGGAAACGTCCTTTGGCGCAGTCTCATCGAAGCTTCCTTCACGAGTAATTCTCGTGGTAAGGAACGCTCCATATATCGCGAGAAGGAGAAGAGAACGACAATTGTTCCCGCTAGCAACATGGTGTTCAAAATGCGAAAGACTTGATTCATTTTGAATATTGGTCGTCGCGGTTCCTTTCGCACCATGGCTGGGCGAGGCTCCTGAGCATGAGTAACGTTGCTAGCAATGACATTGCTTGTTTGCTCGACTAGGTCATTGCTCGTGGCAACTAGATTGCGATGCGCCATGAGAGCAAACAAGTTCGAGGGCAATGGTTATTATATCTAGCGCAAACATCGTGTGACGATTCTTCCCGGCTACAACCTGCTGCCGCGCAAACGAGGGATGCGTTTTATCTGTCTTTGTTTCTCAATGGACGATTCGTGACGGAAACAGACCGTTTCGTATCGTTCAAGTACAGCACCTCCTCGGCATGCGATCGGTTAAGCTATGGAAGAACTACGACAGCAGTTTGCTCGCAGCGGTGATGTCAGGTTCCACGTCGAACTTGCTTCTGACGTCATTGGCGTCATCTTTGTGACACTTGGCTAGAAAGTACTCAGTGACGCAACGACATTGAAGAACACGTCTGATGCATGAGCGAGCGAGCGAGTCAACGACCATGGGAGAAGGGATCATTTAAGACTCCGTCTCCGCCGCTAACTGTAAACGAGACGCACATTCCTGCGACTCCCATCGCTAATCCCTCGCGCAACCCGTGTCTCAAACGTAAAATTTCCCATATGGAGAACTTCTTTCGCGAACTATTTCAGCAGCGAGCGCAGGCACAGGCACCTCCTGGTGCGGCTGGCGGAGACGATAACAACTCCGGCGCGAATAACAACGGAGCGATTGCGCCAGACGTTAATGTAACGGCTAATGCGGATGCTGAACCGAATGCTGTTCCCGTCTTTGTCTTTATGAGTCCCGATTACATTATGGCAACCATTTTCGGCGGCCCCATGGGAGGCATGCCAGCAATGCCTGCTGGTATACCAGTCCCACCCAATTTCATGAACGCCGCCATGGCTGCCAGCATGATGCAGGAGCAACCAACGGGGTCGCCTCCAACGTCGGCCCGCGCCTTGCAGCAGCTGCCAATCATTTCCGTCACCTCGCACGATTTGATCGAGCCTGTGAATCGCGAGTGCTGCATTTGCTTGGCGGAGAACGAGTTGCACTCCAAAGTCCTGCGACTACCCTGCGCGCATATTTTGCATCCCGACTGCGCCAAGCAGTGGCTCACCAAGCATAACACTTGCCCAGTCTGCCGGTACGAGCTACCGACTGATTGTCCTCAATATGAGCAGGGTCGACTGGAACGCATGCGTAGTCGCAAGCCGCGGTTTGCCCGACATGAACTCGACCGCTTGAGCATTCGCGAACTCAAGGAATTGTTGAAGCGAGAGGATGTAGCGTCAGACGTGAGCAAGTACCATCCAGTTGACAAGAATGACTTGATCCAGTATTTGATTCAGTCGAATGTGATTGATTTAATACCGTCTCCACCACCAGTCGAGTATTGCTACACGGAGCTAAAGCAAATGAGCATTTCGCGTCTCAAGGAGGTGATGAATGACGCTGGCGTGTTTTTCAGCAAGGAGGATGTCGTTGAGAAGGATGATTTATTGCGTCTCTTTCTCATGAGCGGTCGCCTCACCGTTTTGTCCGAGGAAGAGACATTGCAAAAGCAAACGTCGCCAGATGGAAAGCCGACTGATGCGACAAAATTGCGCGAGCATCGCTCTCCTCCGCTCGTAGAGACTGTTTTCGACGATTCGGATGAAGAAAATTGCGACAATATGGATGAACGGGCGGATGCGGATCTGCTCATGGAAGAGAATGATTCGTTTGAGCCAGCTGCTGCTCCAGACGGCATGATGGCCGAAACTGGCCAATACGAGGACGCCGACGAAATTCAAGTTGTACATTTGGGAGCTAATGATGCGGACATGGATGATATCATGGATGTTGACGAAGAAGAGATTCAGCGGGTCCAGTCTTCGTCCGGTGATTTGCAGATTTCTCAGTCGGTTGGCACGGAAACAATTCTAGGTGTAGCATTCGATGCCAATGAGCCAAGTCAAGGCACTGACCAAGCGGCTTCACGCACTCGCGTAATTTCGGATGCTTCGGTGGCGACGACAAGCAGCTCTGGCGGAGAAGTCAGCGAAGATAATGTTCGAATTGAAGATAATGGATTAAGCCAAGGAGGAAATTTGGATGGCGAGCATGTGGACTATGACCACAATGCGAACGATGCATCGCTCTCTCGTAAACGCCAGCGCCGGTTGGACGAGGCCGCCATTTCCTCATTGACAGAAGAGGAAGCATGCGACGGGGACGGCGGTGGCATGGAGGAGAACCAACAGACTGTTCATCAAAATCAAAGTGTTGAGATTCAAGTCACCGAACCTCCTTATCCGACCATGGATCATTCCGAATCAGAAATTGTCCAACGTTTTCAAGCACTTGGCATTAATCAGTTGCAAGTCCTCGCACGAGAATACTCGGTGGACACGACAAACTGCCTCGAAAAGGGTGACATTATTGATCGCTTGGTAGCATTCGACCAGTCCCGCGCCGTCAACACCACGTTTGAAGATTGGGGCTGCGGTGAAATGCGCGCTCTTGCGTCCCTAGTCGACGTTGACTTGTCGCAAACAACATGTCGCCACGAAATGATTGGAACCTTGCACGACGAAGTGAGTCGCCGACCCCATGCTGGTCGATATCTATTGGCACTGGCTCCACTGGCGCGCTTGACCACGGCCCAGCTGCAGGCGGTCGCCCGCGCGTGGGTGGTGAATGTTTCCGATTGCTTGGAGCGAGGTGAAATTATCCACCGCTTGGTGTTTGCGGCGCAGAATCGCGAGTATGCTCGGTAGATTTGTAGTAGTGTAGCACATGTAATTAAAATGTAAAGCATGAGACAGATGATTGCGAGCGTTAACTATCGTCGTTTGAGAGACTTTTTATACGATACTTATAGCGCAGTATCGCCAACTTGCAAGCACTGCCAAGGTAGCTCTTGGTCACACTGCGACGTGCACAAGATTTTCGGCGTGACAACCATCGATCCATTCGCTTCGACAGCTGGCGACTTGCTCAGCTCACTGTTTCTGCAATTATCAATCAATTCTCCATCTTATTTAACTATTTATTTTTATGAAGAATCTTGTCGCTGCTGTAGCGTTTCTGACGTTTGGCTCCGTCGACGCCTTTGTCAGTTCAGGGCGCACCGCTTTGACACCGCGACGCCGCTACTCCTTGTTAACTCCGCGACACGTAGCGACAACACCACCGGCACCAATTCTGGCAGCCCAAGATGCTCACGATGACGACTGTCCATACAAGGATACATACGAATTGAACAAGGCGCTGCGGAAACTAGCGAGTCTCAAGGGCGATGCAGACGATCATGTTGATGACGACGAAACGGAATCGCACGGCAAACGCTTCGACCACGCTGATACATCAGCGTCCATGATTGCTAAAGCCGCATCCTGTCAGGAGGAATGGGAAAAGTATAGGTTTCGGCAAAATGGCAGCGTTCAAGCCGACTTGTTTAGTTTGAATACCGTGCTCAAAGCGTGGAGTCGGTGCGCGCAATTTTTGGCCGAGCAGCGTTCGCATAGCGGCAGCAGCGGCAGTCAGCAGCAGCCGGTATCTATGGATCGCACCGTGAACAATGCTGTTTCCGCGCAAGCAGTGACTGCGAATGGATTAAGTAGCAGCAGCAAGAGCTTGTCCATTTACTCTATTTACACGGCGCAGGAGGCAGCGCAGCGGGCGACGGACTTGCTGGTCCAGCAGGAGAACGAGGCCAAGGCAGACAAGACTGCATCCATCGCTGCTCCAAACGCTGCGTCGTACAATATCTGCATGGATTGTTGGAGCAAGTGTCGAAGACCAGAGAGTCCCGATCAAGTGGAGGAGTTGTTTGAGCGAATGCAACGCAACAAGGCACTGCAACCTACTGTGATGACATATAATGCACTGATAGAAGCGCATGCTCATTCTGATAGACTAGATCGCATGGAGCGAATACTGGAGTTGTGGAAGGAGATTGATGATGCTACTGACATTCAGCCGTCCGTTTGGACCTTTAATGCATTATTGTATGCCTATAGTCGAGCTGGAAAGATGCAATACGACAAACTAAAGCAACAGCAACAATCATCATCGGAAAGTGTTATCGAAATGAGTCCTCACTACGCAGCAAAGGAATGTCTTTTGCTTTTGAAGCGAATGAAAACGTCGTTTGCTGAAACAAACAGCACCGACGACCGGCCCGATATCATGACTTACAGCATTATCATTGAAGCACTAGGCCGATGCGGGTCGCCCGACATGACGCGCAAGGCCGAGGAACTACTGGAGGAAGTCAAGCGGATACCGTACTTGCAACCAACCTCGTACACGTACGCTGGTGTGTTGTCGGCTTGGGCGCGCACGAGATTGCCAGAGGCGCAGGAACGCGCCGATGCCTTGCTGCAGGAAGTGTTGGACAAAAAGTTGGCAAATACAAAGACCTTTACAACAACCATACAAGCATGGAGTCGATCGGACTCACCAAAAAAGGCTGCGCGATGTCTCGAGTTGTTGAAGCAAATGAAGGAGATGAAAGCCTCCGGAGTAAGAGTGGTTTCACCAGACTCGTTCGCCTATCAAATTGTCATTGATGCTTG